>JAQFVV010000003.1:27469748-28669748 GCA_028023455.1 Epiperipatus broadwayi | reverse complement strand
TGTTAAATTGGAATAAATTTGATGTTTTCCATGGCCATGCACAAAAATTCCGTCAAATATTGTTTGTTTACGATAAGTATGTGTTTCTCATTGGATAAGTATGTACCTTGCAGAAGAATCAACTTTAGCTTCGAGGGATATCAACAAAGATTATATGTAACATTTTTCATTTTACATCTTTTTTATTATTATGTTTAGTAGGTGATTAAAATTCAGGGAGAATTATAAAGATGATTTTAACCCTGTACTAAACTATTGAAAGTTATAGAGAATTCCTAGATCCCTTAGAAAATTGCTTAAGCCCATAATATTAATGAACACTAAAAGAGAAAAAGGTATGAATGATTATAAACTTATCTTTATGCTCGTAATTTTAAATCGATATTTATATCTAATGTCTTATTTACATATTTGATATTTATTGCTATACATTAGTGAGTATTTGTGATTTATTTTAATCATGAATCTTGGAATAAATGATGCTTATTTCTTGACCTATAAAACGTATTTATTTAGTAAATTTTATTTTTTAGTCAGTTAAAACTGATCGGTTCCTACATCAATGATATGATACGTCTGTATGATATGGAAAATTGCAAATAATTAATGTTAGTTGAGGTAGGGTAGTTTTACCACCTCAAGAGATAGAGATAGAGAATAGCTATCTTACCATTCAGTAATTTTGGATGAAGATATTAGGAGATCGAGGACTTGATCCCAGCTCCATTTATATTTATTGCCTAATAAGGGAATTATTTATATGTTGTAGTGTAGTGACTTAGCATGCCTTTTAAAATATATGTAGTGACTAGTTCCTCACATAATGTTTAGCCTCAGGAAGAAGGCAACTCTCAGGTTCATGCTAACACTTAAAAGTTATTAGTAATTTATTTTATCTTCCCTTATGAATACACTAAAGTTTACGTTATCAAGGAATATGGAACAATGTAGAGTATAGCAATTGTAAGTCTTTGCAAGGTAGAGTAAGAGTTACTTGTGGAGGGGTTAATATTAAAATCATATTCGTATATTGATGTACAGAATAGCTGAGCTTTACCTTTAGCTTGTATGCGAACCGATACGTAGTCCAAATTTATGTATTTTAAAATTCAAATACAGGTAAGCAGTGAGCTTCATACCAGTTTATCCAGAAGTAAATCATGGATTGGTAACAAAGCTGTCATGATTTCACATAGAAGACTATTGAATGTGGATATGTATTTGCAATATAATTAGTAGAATGTCAAAGATGTGGGATATATGTTGACATTAATAATCGGAATGAATGACTAGAAGGTTTGTATATCAACATTTTTCTTTTATGTAAAAAATAGAATTGTCTTATTGTCATTTAAAGGTCCTAGTTTTATAATTATTATAAATCTTGTTTGAAGAAAAAGAAATCTTATAGTAAAGTGGGCCAGCGAATTGAATTGGCTGTAGGTTAAAATTGTATAATAATAATAGGTTTATATTTTAACTTGGAAGCACAGCTTCATGCTTAAGCACATTAATTTTAAAATAAGACAAGGAGTCAAAAACAGGGAATGATTATCAAATATACACCTTGATTAATTCAAAAGTTGTACTCTTAAGTTAATATTTTAAACAATGGAACTTGGCAAAACAATTTATGCTAATCTTAAAGTTGTAGCTAGTAAAAATCACATTTATAAATAAGTTAAGTTAGTATTTTATTTCATATATTTATTTTTAAGGATTGCCAAGATGCTTTATTTAATTGTAGATTTTTTTTTCTTTTTCGTTCTTTATTTAATTATTTAGTAAACATTCATTATTGTTTTTAAATTTAAATTGTGTCTTATGTCTTGATATTTTGGGTATCTAGAATCTTGCACCACCTTATAAAACTCATATAGTTACTTATCACCTTATCAAATTTTTTAAATGTGGCAGAAGTGTAGAGTATTAAAATCTTATAACATTCAAAATTTTATGAATTGTGTCATAGTTACAGATTTCCATAACTTGTATTTCCGATATAGATCGATCATGAAATATCTTTATTAAAGGGAATAATAAATCCATATAGTGTATTAATAAATGATATAAGAATATAAACGACAAGCATATACGAAGTATTCATTGGTTATTGGCAAACAGAAGAGATAAGAAAAAAGAAAAGAAAATACTGGATTCAAATATAATAAACCTTAATTTATTTATTTTTAATTTGTTACAATATAACTAATATAAGGAGTAGATATAAAATCCCTTCTCTACTCTTAATATTTGGAGACGTTCCCTAATAATAATAATAAGCTACAATCAAAATTTATTAAATTGCATGTTAGTTTAATTAACGATTTTGCAGTTAATAAAATTATTTGTATCACTATAACATATGTTGTTGGCTATATTAAGAATAGACATTAGCTTACATAAGTGTATGTCTCTTCAATTTGTGTCTTCGGGAATCGTATCCAAAATGAATTGAACGGTAATGGATGGTTAGATCGAAACCTTGAGAAATAAGAGTATTATAATTATTAAATTCAAGAGAGCTAGCTTGGAAATAAGATATTATAAATTTTCAGGAGTTAAAGAATGTTATTATTATAGTAATACTTAGTCTGGAGTTATTAAGAATAAAAGGTGCACTCCATTCTTACATGTGTGTGTATGTTGAGGGAAATAAGATTAAGGGTTATCATTTGAAAAGATATAAAGGAGAAAACAACACAGACATTTGATATTATATAATTGTGACTGTTAAAAGTAATAGATGCTGAGAATGGAACGAGTATTAATTGAGGTAATTGAAACGAGTATTAATTGAGGTAATTGAATTAAACAATAATCTAGTAATAAGTAGTATTAAGATAAGTACAAGTTCTCTGCATAAATTACTGATTTATTTCTAGTCATTTATATATTAGAGATACACAATAATATTCCTATAATTACTGTTTGAGATCATATATCTATGTATAGTTGTAGAAGAAAGTTGTTTATATTATTTTGCTAGTAATAATAACTTGTCAGGAAATTATTTGTATAATATTACCAAGTTCAAAAGTAAGGATGTAACGTATTATAACTGATCTCATTAACATTATATTCGTTTAAAAAATTTAATTATTTCTTCCACAGTATTCTGGAATAGTAAGCATTGATGGTGATCTCTGGTGGGCATTACATATAAAGATACAGTTACAATTTGGTGCCCGTGTATAGATAGTTTTATCAACCCCTCTTTTCTTCCAATGCGTAAGCTTGTGGTTAAGACCTGTAGAGGTCCCTACCTTCGCATTTTTAACTGCACAAGCTTTAGGTTTATTGCCTTAGTAAATATTACCAACCTAATCCTATTAAGTTTCCATGCCAGTTATTTATTTATCGATCGTTCGTCAACAGAGATTATGATTAGAATATATATACTGTATATTCATAAAACATTTATGATTTTTCTATCTCATTTTTGAGAAATCCTATTTTCTATACAATTTTTTTTTCATAAAAAAAAAAAATCATTTTTTTTTTTTGCCATAATCTTTTTTCTTTAAATATGTCCCACAACATTATCATTTCTTTTTTATCTTTATTAAAATTATTTCATTTGAATAATAAATATTCCAATATTTTCTCCCTATATCTATATAAATCACATGATAAACAACTTTTTTACCATTTCCTACTATATTCCATTATCTCTAAACTTCCTGCTCTAGTGTTTCTTTTCTGCTTCAGTATTGTCCTTGTTTTGATATAGTATTTATTTATTTGTAAACATTATGTTCTTCTAAAATTTTTTTTTTCTGATTGATTTTTAATAAATATATATACATGTTACAGTAAAAATGATTAATTTGGCGATTATCTATAATCGCTGATTATTATGCATAGTCACCAATCATCTTGAATTTAATAAATTTTACTAAATTTTTCACTTTTACCAGTGATTTGACATAATTTCCAACTTTACTGGAAATTATGTATAATTCCCAAATAAATTTAATAAGTTTGATAAATAGCATTGAATATATTACTTTTAAAGTGATTTTTGCATATTTTCCAAAATGTAGTTTAACTATAAATGAATACTCTCACTTTCCAAACACAAGATAAAGTCTTTGTGAAAAGATAGAATGAATCCATCTATTCTTTCAATCCAAACTTTTATGGGCAAATCTTAAGCATTTGGAAATGAGAGCATGAAGATATTAATCATTTTAAATTACCTTTACTATGCCTGAATGAATGATGCATGTGCATTAGCTTAATGGCTGATTATTATTACAGTTTAAAAACATTGCGCTATATAAAATAAATATCTTATTTACAAAATGTAGTTTGTACATTTGATAAATATCTGAAATGTTCCATCTTTTGTTGTTTAGTAAAATAATGTGAATTTAAATAAATTTTAATAAAATGAATCAAAAATACATTTTTTATTTTATTAATATTAGAATAATTGAATATAAGGAAACTAAAAAAAAATTGATTTAGTTTAATATTAGAATTATGTATACTTAAGTATCAAAAATTTGTAGGGAAAAATATAGAACTAATAATTCTTATTAAATGGCAAACTATCATGACATTTTGAATTACATAATTTTTCTTGCATTAGCATTTGGTTGAATTACACTTTCCTTTATATGAGCACCTTTAGTACTCCCAACTTTCTGAAATTGATATTTTTCTTAGGCACTCCTGAGAGATAGTGATATTTGGTACATTCTGTATTGTAAGAAATTGTTCATTACATAGCTCAAACTGATTTATGGTGTATTATTGTGAAATATGTCCTTTGCTTTGTTTCAAAGTAATACTACTCATCATTTTCACTAGCTAATATTAATCCCAATGTATTCTGTCCTATTCATATCTGATATTTTTAGCTTTTCTGTATCTCTTACATTGGCTGCAGCAAACTTCAATTTTTATATTTTGTTCATTTTCTTTGCTTGAGCTTCTAAATCTCTCTTTCTGTTCTTGATTGTAGAAAGACTGATCACTTCTATACTAGTCTGTATTTTTGTTGACAAATTAGAGATAGAGACAATGAATCATGTGAGTGATAGCTGTCCATTTACAATACTTTTTTTTAAAAATATTTTCTTTGCATCTTAATTGATTCTGATTTAAATCTATTGAAGCAATTATTTTTTGTAGCTCCTCTTTGGTGTAAACATCTGCTGCAGCATCTTTAGGAAAGGATGATGTGTGCAGCCCAACTTTAAAACTGAATCAAATATGGCTTTATAAAGACTACACGTAATGCCTTGTTGATTTTCTCTTTTCTTCATTAGTTGCACAAATTATAGTCCCTCAGTTCAGTGCTGGGTTTGGTTGCTCTAACCATTTTCAAATTCAAACATTTTGCCATGTACGCTTTTTAGCTCAATCCAAATTACTCAAGCTTCATAACTTGATTACAAAATTTGTTGCTTTGTAACATGCTGGCAGGAAGACAAAATTTGTGAAAATATCTGTCAACATATTGGTCACTTCCTCTGCATGTTTTAAGTTTCAACGGACATAGCTGATCTTTTTGGGGTATTTTGGATTTCCTCTGACAACACTCACTTAGATTTAAATAAATCATTACTTCTTCACATTACATTTTTATATGATTTCTTTTGCTATGACTTATTTGCAAGTGTATTTCATGAATTATATTATAAAGTTCTTCAGTGTAGACATAGTGTTTGATATTTGGGCTTTCTTCATTCTTGGGATAAATTAAGTTTTTCACATTCAGTCACCTTCATGATATCATTATGCTTCAATTTTTGATAATCTTTTGGATTCTTATCAGCTACTTTTAACTTTTTTTTATTTTTATCAAGTAGTTCATTGAATTTTTCTTTTGTCAAAATTCAAACTATTTTCTTTCTCAATATCAATTGTGTCCAACATCTTTGAAACCATCACAATTTCTCTAGCACTTCTGCCATGTGCAATTCTATAAATAAAAAAGAAAAACCTATAATGGATTAATTTTTAATGGGGCTCCATTCATTTGCCTATAAAAAAAACTTTAATAGCTTTCATTAACTTGAATGAAAATACATTAATTATAAAAATTGTTAACAAATTTCATATAAATTGCAATATATCACAAATACACAAGGATAATATAATAAATTAGTTTATCTTCGTAACATATAAATTTATAAAATTTATTTTTACTAATCAAATATTCACCATAAAGAAATAATTCTTACCTTTATACATTTGCTCATAAAACGAGTTAACAAAACAATCCCAAGATGGGAGTTTTACCATCAAAATAATAGTGATACAGCCATCTATTAGTAAGTTAAATAAATCTCATTAAAATAAATATTCTTTGAGAATGCATTATTTATCAAATTTACCACCCTAGATTGGTGATTATGCATAATGTCTGCTAAATTTGTTCAAGTATGATTTATTGTTTATCACTACAAACTGTCAAGTGTGCATAATAACAAACAAATGTGATTAATTCACAATATGTAATATAAATTTATCGCATTTTAACAAAATCGTTGATGATTATGTTTAATAAACTGCGATTATGCTTATTCACTGGCTTAATTACTTTCATCATAACATATATAACTTTTTTTTTTTGTTCATATAATAGCTTTAATATAATTTAAGAGAAAAATCGTAATTCATTTCTGTTGAAAATGGTAATATATTGTAACAGGAAATCCCCTTTATAAAAAAAAAAATAATAATTTTTTTTTATATTACTATTCCAATTATTCTAAGTCTAATTACTTAATTATTTATTGAATTATATTTTAAAACATCTCAGTCTCTAATATGATTTAAAAGATCCCGTTAGTCAAACAGATGAGTAAATATGATTAATATTTACATATCAATCATACCTCCTGTCAGACTGAGATTTAATAATAATATTAAACCGATGGTCATCTTTTCAGACCGAAGTAACTCCCCGGCTGCATGAAACGTGAAACACTTCATGGGGATTATTTATAAAGGGTTTAAATCCAGGGCACCATCCAATACCTACACTGGAACCCATGAAATGTCACTATCATGTGTCGAACGCTTGACCCATGGCTTGTTCTTAAACATGAGACCAGTAACACAATTAGATAAATGGAGAGACGTAAACAACACCAATAATTTACATCAATTTATTAACAGACAATAACAATAAAAAAAAAGAAAGATATAAAACACATGGGAGATATTCTACATTTAACAAATATGCATGCTTCTGAAATGAATTCTATTCAAGGGAAGATTTTAAGTTTAATACTAGTATTAAAATTTTAATAATGACGTCATGGATAATAGTTACCTAGGTCTAAATACACCACAGTTTCTAGTTTTCATATGCGGTTTAAGCACAGTCTCTGGATTCCATAAGCGATTTAAGCACATTTCTGGTTTTCATATGTGAATTATGCACAGTCTCTGGGTTTAATATATGGGTGATCATCTTTTCTTCGGATCCGGTCAGATTCTTGGTAAGCATATGTGTAACTTAAATGAAGTTTCCTGATTTCGCATCCTACAGCGAGGGCTGGTTCTCTTGATTTGGCGTAGCAGGTTTAAACATTGGCAGAAGGCGAGTCAGAGTAAACTACCACGGCATTTGGCTAATGGCACCCAGGAGATGTGTGGAGGAAAACGGCCGAACACCAGCGTTCGGATCTAGCCATTCATTTCTTTCATGGTATGATAGTAGAATGGTTTCATCTTGCTGGGCTATTAGCAGCTCATTGACTTTGCTCACTGCTTCTGGTTGATTTCAATGAATATGAATCTCAATAATATGACTCAACAAATATCTATCAATAATAATTTAGAAGTCTAAATGAAAACAATAGAGAATGTCAGCTTTTTATACTACCCTGACCCCACCTCTGCTGAAGTTTTAACCATTCTATCACTACATTTGATCTTAAAATTCTTTTAATTAGAAGTTACATTCCTTTATTTTTTTGTTTTTCTATTTTAATTACTCTAAGATTACCTATATTGTTCAACTAATCAGTCTGGAATCTTAATCTCCAGAGTCTGATTAGTTTAGTACTACTTATTTTAATTAATCATAAAAAAATTTTAATTAAGAAGTATTTTCAACAAAGTATTTTTTCAACAGAATTATACAAAAATAAAAGTACATAAAAGAAAGATAAGTTATAATTAATAACTAATTTCTAACTTATTCCTAACATTTTCTTTTATTTTAACTTTTACTTTTCCCAAACTATTAATTATGATTATTTTAAATTTTATTTAAAAAAAAAAAAGTAAATCATGTAACTCGTATATACACACATACTTACATGTATATATATGAATGTGACTTATGTATATGTATTAAATTATTTTGACTTAAAAATATATATAATAATAATACACAAAAAAATGTATAGACTGCTTATGGTAGTTTCTTTTGACTAATTCAAACAAACTTTTTTGGGTATAATATTTATGTGAATTACCACAGACTATTTTCCAAGATGCAAATTTTTATGTGATATTGTGTGCTTCATTTATTTTTACAATAGTGTTTTGCCAGCATAGCAAATTACTTGTGTTATAATTTTTTTTTGTGTTTTTTTTTTTTTATAAGTATATGTATCAACTCTAATGTACGATTGTCCACATTGACAAACAATTTCATATAAGATTTTTTTCCTGTTATATGTTATTTAATAGTTTGATTACCGATTTGGTCATATTCTATATGTTTGTTATTTTGAAATATTCTAAATATATTTACTTTTTTTTTTTTGATTATTGCTTTCTGCATTATACAAAATAAATTAATCCCTATTTATGTTTGTTGTTTTTGTAAATTTATCTTAAATTTTTCTTTAACATTTTTGATAATATTACATATTTAGTATATATTTTTTGTTTTGTCATTCCTATTTTTTAATATATTTTCACAATTTCTCATGTCTATGTGAAAAGCATTCCAATCTTGCCATTTAATGGACTAAAGGGATTTAAGAAGTAATATGGAGAAACTTTCTTTCTTGAATTGGTTTTATTTATTTCATAATCTATTTTCTCAGAATACAATAATGGCCAAGTATATTTAGTGATCTTATCCTAGTCTATTTTTAAATCACTTATTATATAGTATATTTTTCATTACTGAATATGTATTCTTTAATTTTTTCATTGTTAAATAAAATGCATATTTATTAACCATGTAATATGGTTACTTAGATGCCATATAGTTATAACAAATTCTCCATTGGACTTACAACTATTTATTAAAAATACATTTAATTCTATTCGAAAAAAAGATAAGCTTCTTGCACCCAAAGAAATCTACCTATCCACATGGACTGGTTCTTAGTACAAGAAATTCAGGAAGTTATTAGTAAAAATGTAAATTTATACTAGTTTTTTTTTGTTGTCTAGAGAAATTCATTTGTAACACTTTATATAAAATAAAGTCTATATTCTTTAAAAAAAAAAAAAATTTCTATATACTAAGATAATGAAATTATAAATTTGGATTAAAAATTGCAGTTGCATGAGCCATCATTTATTCATTCTATAATTTGCACCTTTATACATAACAATATATTTTTTCTTTAATAAATTATAAAACCATTTCTGTAAATATTTTTAATATAACACATGATATTTTTCATTGTCAAATATAATATTTATTTATTTTTATTAATCATTTTTAACTATTATCAATTCATTACAGGATAAAAATCTTTTCCAAGTTTAATCTAGTTTGTCCAATTCATAGTTTTTGTTTTCCTAGTATATTTCTTTAACTTATCCATCCATTTTGCATATTGTATCATTATAAGTCTTTTATAATCATTTGAGATCGAGTTTAAGGTTTCAATTATCATTTATTGTCATTTTTTTTAGTGACATACCCAACCCTATTTTTTTAATTTTTTTTCTATATTGCTATCAAATATGGTTAGTTTCAATATTGATTTTATTTTGATATCAAATTAGTGTTTAATATATGTTATATTCATTTAAGTTTTATTTTTTTATGGTTTTTTTTTCAAATATATATATCAAATTAATTTGTGACTTTTTTTTTTTTATATAATCTGATAGCTTTGATATGATTTAAGAAGTCCATAAAGATCTCTGTTGAAATGGTAAGCAATATATAAACATATTTATTAAAACACTTTATTTTATAACATGTAGACATATTTTCTTTTGGGATATTCCATGTCAGGTTGTTCACTCAAGAAACTTCAGAGATAATAAAAAAATGAAAGTATTCAAATTTTTGCCTGATATATTTTTGAAATTATAGCAGTTTTGTGTTTGTATGCAATTGCATAATGAATGATTACTAAAGATAGCCGTTTACAAAAAGTATTAAATTGTAGATTATTTTTAAAGTTTTCATATGATAGATAACATTCCTAGTTTTTTTTTCTTTCAGTTTTTAATTTCAAAGTTATTTACTAGAGTTTTTGATTTTGAATTTCTCACAAATCTAAATTTTAAATATTCTGAAAAAAATATATGTATTGGCATCAACTGTGGAAAGTTTCATTATGGGATCATATTTTTTATTATTTTTGAAAAATATACAGAAAGAAAGACAGAATACTTGAATAATAATTTGAAATTTTAATGCAAATTTTAAATCATTTTGGACAAAACCTACTTTCATTTTATATTAAAAAACAATGTGATTATATAAAATAAGTTAAATGAGGAAAAGGTTGGTAAGACAACTAAAATCGTTGCAATATAATATCCACATAATAATGTTCAATTTTTTCGTTTTGAAGGACTATATTTATTGATTCATTGTGGGGGGAGGGGGCAAAGGTAATAAGGGTGACTAAGAGGCATGTAGTGTTTCTCTAAGATAAGAATTTGAGTCATAGACATTTCAAACAATCAGCTTTAGGAAAGAGGAATTTCACTTGTATTATCTCAATTGTCTCATTCTTATTTAAAATTTCTCAAACTACCTGTCATAATTATATTCACATGTTATACTTTTATTTCTGCCAATGTGATAATTTGATCCAAAACTTATCCTAACATAATTCCTCATTCTTTGAAAATACCTTTGTCTATAATATTTTATCTAATATAGAAAGAAAATAATGAAACATATAGATTTCTGATATAGAATTTGCATCTAGAAATGCTTTTCAAACAATTTCTTTTCTTTTATGTATTGTTTTTTTATTGAAGGATAATTCCTCAAAGTCAATGTTGATATTTTTATAAACATCTGAAAAAAGTATCACAATTTGCTCTTCATAGGATTGATGGAGATTTGTCTTTACTAGATATGAGATAAATTTTTTAAAAATAAATGAACAATAATTATGTCATGTTTAAGGTATTCAGAGATGTAAACAATACTTTTAATTTACATGAACAGAATTATTGTAGAACTATTGTTGTAAGGGAAAGAAATTTTAAAAAAATATCACAGGGTTTTTTTATTTTATTTTCTCTTTTGACTAATATGATTAGTTTTGGCTGTTAAACATTATCTTTTTATAACCAGGAAATGTTCATATAATAGATGAGTGAGTTTAAATGTATGTCTGTCAATCAAAATTCTTTGTTTGTGGTTAATATAATCTATTATTTCCTTGAGTTTTATATTTTTATTCTTGTTTAAAATATTCCACACTAGGATATAAAGCATTCGTTGAGATGGAATACTGTACTTGTCTCATTACATATTGTCTTTGCTAAACCATATTTACAATCAGTCACTGTTGTGCCATTACTGAGCCTATGGTTTTTGACTGGTTACATTTTAATGTGCTAATACTGATTGAATGAATGAAACTTTATTCAACTAAGATAACCTTTTGAAAATTCTTTTTTCAACAGGATATTTTGTTTCAGTAGTATTTTAAAATTTTCCAGTATCAATGTTTTTTCTTCTAGTTTTGCCATTTGATTTTACTAATGTAGTTTTTTTTTTTGTTAAACATATAACAACTAATGTTGTTACATTTTGTATGTAATATTTTTTAAAAAATAAAAAAATTGATTTCTTTGTGATTTTGTAATAAAACCGTCCACAAATTATGGCAAAATACATATGTTTTGAGGTTGGTGTTTTTTTTTTTTTTCTATCAAATTTTTTAAAATTTAGGCTTGTGAAAAATTCAAAGTCAAAATTTTTATCAATTGAACTTGAAATTAAAAACCAAACTAATCTAGTGATATTGCATATTATATGAAAGCTTAAAAACTAAGTTACAATTTGGTGCTTTCTGTAACCTCCAGTTTTAATTTTAATTTGAGTAATCATTCCTTGTGCATTGCATTTAAGTACAAAATTTCAATTTTATTGAGATTTCAAACAGCTACAATTTCAAAACAATATCAAATTAAAATTTACAAATTGTTTTTTTTTTTTGTTGTTTTTTTTACATTATCTCTGGTAATTTATTTGATCAGCCAAATTTGAAAAAAATTCCAAAATGGTCAGGTTCAAAAATTTTTAAATATTGGATCACTTGAAATGGAATAAACCTTATTAATATTATTTTTATTAGAAGCACTCTATCTAAGATTAATTTCACCCTTATACTTCACACCTATATTAATAATCTAACCAACTTATTTTTCTTATTCATTATTACCTTTTTTTTTTTCATTTTTGAAAATCTATTTAATGTTATTCTTAAACTTTTTAGCATTTGTCTTTAGTCCTACTTGCTTGTTTTTGCAAGACAATTCTTGTAACATATGTTGAAGTTCAAGCATTATTTGGAAAAAAAAAAAACATTATCTACAAAATCTAGATTATTTAAATAATTTTCATTTATTTTTATTTTCACAACTTTCAATTTTAATCTGTAAAATACTTCTTGTAAAACATGTAAAAAGTTTCGGAAAAATGAAATTACTGTGTTGTATACTCTTATTCTTATTACTCTTCTTAATTTTTCCATACAATGTAACCATTACTATTGTTATTTGACAAATATTTTTTTAGAATTTGGCAACGTCCTGAATTTATGCCAAAATGTTAGAAAGTTTTAAAGTACTACCAAAATTCTTAAAGAATTAAAAGATTTTTCAGTCTTCATAGATTTAATAGCTTTATTTATAGTTAAACTTTCATATAAATATTCTATCTAACCATTTACGTTTATGCAAAAAATTTTAGCCATTGAATTAACTTAATAATTTTCTGAAAAAAATTTAAGTTAATTGGTGACACTTTTTCAAATAGCCTATGTAGATTTCACTTCAAGTATTAGGAGAAATAAACTGATTTAATACATTCAAATTAATTTTGAATTATTTATAAGAAAAGTCCTAACTAACAATGGTAAACAAGAATTTAATTATAGTTATAAAAAAAATTGATTTAATTATTTTTATTTGACAAGAATATAAACATTCTGTGATTCTAATATTTGTAGTGATCACACACTTATACTATATCATATTTAATTTGACATAAAACTTGAAAGACATAGGCTATTCATGAAAAATTTTCTGCATGTTCATTTGAGACCATATATTAACATTTTATTTTTTATTTTTTCTTGAATTGACAGGAAGTAAAATATTTATATTTGATAGTTGTCAAAAAATAATGGATTAAAGCAATCAGTAATTATTATCATTAGGGTTGTAGTTTTTTTATATGATTTGGTAAAATTTGAAAAAAAAAAGCAATATTTTACTTTACTGTTTATCTCAGCCTGTGCAACCTGAAGCCCCATGCAAATCCCCTTTCATTTAGTATTTTAAAAAATAAAAGCAAAGTAATTAAGATTATTTATTTAGATATATAATGTTTACCTAAAAATTTATTTCTAATAAAAAAAAAAACATCTCTCTCAACAAGCTACACATAAAATACACTGTTTATTAGTAGTCTGTACATTGTAGACATGAGTTTCCAATTGTCATTATTTCTCTGTTGCACTGAATGCTTTTCTTGTTGCAAAATCTGCATGCCAAAGCAACTTCTTATTCTGGTGAGCAAGTATATATGAATTAATTGTAGTCGAATTAGGTAATATGCATATAGTGTTTGTGTTTCACTCTTCTAATAGATCAGAATCTTCATTCAAATTTATTAACCTCTACACTGGCGAAGCAGCCATATTGAATATTTAAAAAATTATGATAAGCCACAGATTTTCTTGTAACTTAAGTTTGTATATATATATTGCTTTAACGCAAAATTTTTTTTTAATGATTTCTTTATTTTCCTGACAGTTTTGACTGTCCTGCAGTCTTCATCAGCGCAATCTTAATTTCATCAGAGTGATCTTAATTTCCTCTATCTTTAGAGGAAATTAGCATTGCTCTAATGAAGACTGCAGAGCAGTCGAAACTATCGGGAAAATAAAGAAATTAAAAAAAATTTTTGCATTAAAGTGTATATGAGGGGAGTTAAAGCAATATATATATGAATATATGAAGAAATGCAAAGAAAGTAAAAGGAGAAAAATAAGAACTTAAGTTTGTATTATTCAAAAATTACATAATATATATTGTTTGAAACATAAAACATCAAAGAATGTAATTAAGTTTAAAAAATATAGTCATTGATATTCAAAGTAATAAAAAAAGAATAAAAGTTAATATTTCTAATAATTTTCATATTATTTCATAAATTCACAATTATCATGCATACAAATTAAAATTATATTTTTGTTAGTAGGTTAGTTGGATTCATCATAAAATTTCTAAAAAATTGGTATATAATAACACTTACCTAAGGTAATTCATTACTTGAAAACTTTGTAGAATAAAAACATTAGTACCTCTCATTTTTCCTAGTAGCCCTTCAAAATGTATTTTCATACAGGGGTTTGCAATGAATATGTCATCCCTAATAACATCCCTTATAACAAGTAGTCAATATTGATCAATAATTAGTATAATTTGAATATTATAATAAAGAACTATGATAATGTTTGTAATTTATTAAAAATTACTAATAGATACAAAATAAAATAATAAAATAGAATAAAAAGTGAATGAAATACTAAGTTCATTGTAGAGTTAAGCTTGAGATACATAAGTTAGTAGTTTAGAGTCAGTGCAATGTAGTATTATTTATCCTATCTTTATAGGGTTTGAGGGCTATTGCTTCATATTATGACCATAAATTTAGTAATAGCTTCATCATCTGCCACCTCTCTTTGCATTTGATATGCAGCTTTGAAATTTACATCGCAGTAGTGTGTAATTCTAAGTTTATATACTGTCAAAATGTTTACTTTTAGCATTTGTGTATTTTTATTATTATTAAAATGCAGACAAGACATTATAGAAAAATCTAAATCTGGTCATAATATTTGCAAAATATGTTTTTATCTTTGTCTCATATCACCTAATTCATATACTGGACTCAAGCCCGCATCATACCAAAAAATGCAGATAATTCACGATATAAATTTACACAATCACAAGCTATTTTTTTGATCAGTGTATATGTTAGTTTCAATAATAATTTTTTCATATATTTTTTAGCAAATATAAATTCAAATAATAATTAAAAAATATATAAAAATAAGTACTTACCATCGGGTTCCAATAACATTCATTCTTCTAAATACATCGGTAAAATCTTGTATTTTTACTGATGTAATTTTCAGGGTGAATATTTTTTGTTAACAATGAAAAAACTGAAAAACAAAAAAATTTAATTTACTTGATCATAAAAATTATCATAAATTTTTAATTTTTGTCTTAGAAAAATAAAACTTACCCTTTCTGAAACTAGAAAGAAAGATGGAAATGAAGGCATAAAAAGCGCATGTGTAGATCACATAGATTGGTGTTAATATTAAACTAAACCCGGATGATTATAATTTGAAAATTCATGCCCGCACTATGCGGGCATAAGAACGAAGAGGTTTTATTTTAATTTTTAAGTATTAAGTGATTTGTTTGATTGTTTCATGATTCTAATAATTTTAGATAAAATTTATATTTTAAATAAAATTTTAATAACATATTAATCAATTAAAGTAGTTAAAAAGGAAAGAAAATATCAGATGTAAGTCAAGAATTCAAGAATTATTATTTATTTGTTTTGTATAGAAGCAAGCCTATATGTTTGACTTGTATGGAAAGCATTGCTTTTTTTAAAGAATATAACATTAAGTGTTATTACATGTCAAAACATGCTGAAAAATGCAAACTATGAAGAAAACAAATAATAAAATTGAAAGATAACTTAGTAGATCAACAAAACTTATTCAAAAATGTGTATAAAGAACAAGAAACCACAACAATAATAAGTTATGAAATTTGTAATATTTTAGCTAAACATCTGAAAGCATTCTTTGATGGTAGTTTAACAAAAAATGTATTGAAATATTTGCCCTGAAAAAAAGTTATCTTAATATTATTTTAACCAGATTTACTGTGGCAAGACAAATAAATGAATTAGCAGAAAACATAATGTTAAGTCTTAAAGATATAGCTAAAAAATTTGTATCTTATTCTCTTTGTCTTTATGAATCATGATTGTATCTTAATACTATTCAACTTGTAATTATTATTCATGGAGTAGATATAAAATCATATGCTACCAAAGAATTACAGATTTTATTAGATCAAAAGCTCTTAATCATAGTCAATTTAAGGATTTTTTTAACAGGCACGGACACAGAATATGGTGATGTAATTTTCTAAAGTAAAAGATTTATGAATTTCTTAACAGAAATGAAGAGTATATAAAAAAGTCAATTATATATTACAGTTTGATGAGAATTATTGAGTAGGAGATTTTATGTTTTTAGTAAATGTTACTTCCTATTTATCAGATCTTAATTTAAAAATGCAAGGAAAAATTATAACGATCACTTAGATTTTAATGCATTTTAAAACATTCATGACAAAGAAAGCAGCTAAAAAATGATTTAATGTCATAGAAAATACACAGAAGTCCAAATCAGAATATACATTGTTCCATTTACAATTGAAACAGAATCATTGCCAGAAAAATTACAAATGTAAACTAATAGAACTGCAGTCAAATTCAGATCTTAAAGATGCATTCAAAAATAGTGCAATTCTAGAATTTTACAAAAAGTATATTTCTCAAACTAAGTACCCAATTATACTGCAACATGCATGCTATATATTATTATTGTTTGCAAGTACATATATATATATATATGTGATTTTTTTTTTTGATGAAAAATAGAAATAGCTTGACAGATTATTATCTTAAAAAGTTAATTATATTAGTGTCAACCAATATCCACCTCATATTTTTTAAATTGTGGACAAATGCCAGAAATCATGTTAACAAATAAAAGTTTTCAAGTTATTAGTAGATATTATTTTTATATAAGTTTTTTTAAAAATATATTTTATAATTATTTCAAGAATATTTATTTTGTGCAATTTTTATGGAATAATTTTTTTTTTTTAAATAGTAGATATTCATTTTTACACCTATAAATGTACAAGTGTTTAATAATAATATTTTTGTGCAATGCTTCTCACCAAAGACATATTTTTCTGTAATAAAATTACAATCTCAAGATTAAAGCAGCCACATTCCCTGCCCTTGATAGAAAATAGTACTATCCGCTAAAATTTCACAAAAGTTGGAATTGACTCTTCTGCTTAAAAAATTGCATGGGCTTGATTTATTAGCTTTTAAAAAAAGTGGATAATTTTATTATTAAAATGTCTTCTTTTAATATATTTATTGCAGTAGTAATATTAAAAAGAAACCAATGAAGAAATATCAAATTATCTTTTTTTTTATTTAAGAATTTAAAAATTATGTTAAATAATTTTTTTAAAAAATAGTTTAACAAGTTTCACTCTAAATTATTAAAATGAACAAAGAAAAGGATTAATACATCTAAAAGTAATACCTTTAATTTATTTTTCAAAACTTACAAATCAATTTGATCCTAGTATGTGTCTATTTATGCAGTTCGTGACTGGTATATCAGATATTGTTTCAAGCAGTTCCATACTTATGTTGTATGATTTTGAATAATTTTGGATATTTCTTAATTTTTATTTTTATAAAACCATATTGCTAATTTCTAATAATAAATATCTCTAAATAATTGTGTTTTTATAAAGTGTATATTATTTGAAATATCATACTTATACAAATGCACTTTAATTTTATGTCCAAAAAAAATGATAGAATTGAATACTTAAAAATTATGGATATATAAAATTTAATGCTGATTCATTAAAATGCATGTAAAATACTATTTCTTTCACTGCTAATATATATAGTATGTTAAAAAATAAGGTTAAAATTAAATCATTTTTTCTAATAAATTTGTTTTTATTTAAATTAAAATCTTTTTTTTATTTTGATTAGTCTAATTGTAGATTGATTCAATCATAATGTATTTAAATATCTGGGAGAAAAAAACTGATTGTAGAATGACACTGAGCTCTTAAAAAGAAATTCAGATTTAAAAATTAATAGAAATGAAAAAAGATTTTGGGAAATTTTTAAGATTAGTTTGTATATAATTTAATTTCTTTTTAATGATAATTTATCAAAATTTAATTATTGGAACATTATTCAATAATAAGTAAACTAATTATAAAATATATGTTTATATGTTCTTTTGAATTTGAAAAAACTATCTATGCAGAAAAATATTGCATTGTGACTGGAAATTGTCATCAATAGATACTAAAAAATGACACTTTGAAAGATGATAAATGTGGCAAACCAATGTATGCATATTTGATTAATCAAAAGTTCATAGGGTCTTTCTTGAATGATTTGAAATAGAAGGTTATAAAATTATCTACAATTTTTAAATAGCTGTATTTTTTATATTTTAAAAATCTTATTCTCCATTTAATAAAAAATTTGTTTCATAAAATTTCATTGCTGAGAATCGATTGATCATGCATTGACTTTAGCCTTGGAATCATACAGCTTTGCCAATAGTTAAACTTCAAAAATGAAAATAATTTCCTATTATATTATTTTATTATTGCAGTGATTATGTGTAGGATCTGTTTAAAAAATATTCAAAGCATTGCATTGTTCTTATAATTTTGTTGATTGTTTTTTAGATTTTTTAAAACATGGGGCTATTGTAATTTGGCAATGTCTATTAATGTTTTTATTAGTCATATGTACTGTACCAGTTGAAAATGTATGTCCATCCAACAAGACTTAGAATCTGAGCAAAAGTACCCTGAATCCAATCATGCCCGAGCTAGAGCAATCATGAACTCTAACCTATTTGCCCATTCCCCAAATCTATAACACTATGGACAACACCTGTGGTGATACAACAGCCCGGGGCTACAGCATACAACATGATATCTTATTTGATGATGATGATGGATGAAATATTGAGCGAACCTGAAAGATGATTTAAGATATATATATATCAATAAGATTAAGATTAATTAATAAGGATTCAGACACACTGGATTAAGTTTAGATACAAATGTTTATTATAATAAACATGATTAAATATGATTATATAATGATCAACTTCACACATATATATTTTTTATTTATTTACAAGTATTTAAGAATAATATATCAAGTATGATATTAAAATATCAATTTACATTCGGAATTTATATTTTATTTATATTTACACAAGCTATTTATCTGGGTGGTTGGTGGACACTATACAGATTGAGAAATGATACGGGGTTTCGCTATTTCTTTTATTATTACATTTCTGCCTTCGGCTTTATAATACATAGATTTATAAAAGATTATTACATTTATTTATAAAATATAAGCATACATTTCTATTTGCATGTTTGCTAAAACAAGTGTTTTATTATTCATTTTACATGTTTGAATGATATCTAATAATAAGCGAAACTTTACAGATATGGGAATGGTTTATTTAAAAAGGGGTAAGCAGCTTTAGCAAGGTTGGATATGAAACTCCAATGAAGAATATTTAAATACACAAATGGTTCAGTTGCAGTAATAGCATAAATGGCAGTGGAAAGGAATACGACATCTTTGGTCGATAGAACGCTTCATCATTAATTTAACTGACAATGGTATGCCTGCACTTCAGGCAGAGCAATACCCTAGAGAGAAGTAGGTAGGAAGGTGCTATGATCCGGCATACGACCGCCCATGCAGAACTTCTGCTACTCTGCCTTGCTTGTTTCAGGGCGTAGCTGTATACCCCTGTTCTGAACAAGAATATGAAAAAGAGGAGGGAACATCGGCAATCCCGACAGTCCCCAAATAACAAAGCAGGAAAATATAAAATATAAATTAATTCTGACTTATGCTAGCAATGCGACAGTAACTAACTGAATTATTTGATATTAAAAATAATAAAGCCTTAAATAGTTTAATATATTTCGTAATGATATGTTTAGGTAATGACCCATATAATATAGACTAATAATTAATAATCAAATAAGAATATAACAAAAAAAAAAGCGTATGATTTTCCCACTTTCCAATAATCAATCCCATTTAATTTAAGAACAAAATAATAAAGGATCAGCACACTTAAGAGCACTGCAAATAAAATTAATTGATCGCCAGTATTTTGACGATAATTATTAAAATAGAATATAGCATAATAAAACAAAACAGACACCCAAATCCACCCAGGTTGAAAGATTACTTTTATAAGATTTAATCAATTAACCATAAACTATTCTGAACACATTGTAACAATTGGTGAATACTCAGATGTCCCTGTCCGAAACTACATTTGGATACATCTATCAATTTCAACAATCAGCTGGTTTGATCACAACATATAATCATCTTACGTCAAATCTAAAAGTGCTAGTAACCTATCTTTCATATCCTAGAGCTGATAGTGCCAAATGTAATGGTCCGGTCCATCCATGTATATAGGAGAAAGGGAGCAAGATCACATCTAACCATTGTCAGACCTAGGGTCTTCATGTACGATGCTAGAGATAATACGATGAAATACCTGACTCATGATTACATCTATCTTTAATAGACTAGCCTAAGCATTATCCATCAAATCTACATGTAATTTAAATCAGTTCATTCAGATATTCGAACTCGGGAAGAATTCGCATTCGACTCTCTTAACAGGGATGTACCTGTGCAAACTGTTCATCAACAACTAAAATAATTCATCCTATCAGAAAGAAATAATCTTTATTTAACATTTTCTCTCATGCTTATCAAACAGTAATGTGTGTGTGTGGATGTGTAAAACATTGGTTACTGGATTGAATGCAAATTTTGGATTGAATGTAAATGCTGGATCAAAACTACAGAGACCTTGTCAATTAACAAAACCTCATAATATTTATTTACAAAAAAAAATATATATTCAGAACATAAAACAAATTATCACTCGATATAGAAAAGAAAATTAAAAAAAATATTTACAAGTGCAACTAAATTATTTGGATATTTTCCACTGTATTTATAACTTTTATGTCTATGATGAGTATCTATCAGTTTGTTAATTAAACAATTTAAAACTATTTATCCTTATTTTCCATGATAGACACCCATAATATAGACTATCTATATATCCAAAATAATGAAAAAGTTATTAATTAAAAGTGAGATTGCTAACTCAGTGAAAATTTAAATGCAACTCCAGATGCAGTATGCAGTTTTAAGTGTGGAACAATATAATAATAAAACAACACATGATGTGATAGAACGGAAAATTATAAAGAATATTAATTTAAAAGCATTAATCATTCATTCATTATAAAGATCTTAAGAATACTATTAGTAACACATATAAATAGTCATGTCATATTGTGGCATTGGTTATTTCACTGACTTTAAAAGAAAAAAAACTCTTACCGTTTAAGTATTCTGTTTGAGCACTCAATTTCGTATTCATAGCTGAAAATCAAGTATTTTGACAGAAAATAAATTACCTAAATTTTATTAAAAACAAAAAGAAAAACTTTTCAACCCTCCCCCCCCCCCCACTCTCTTGATACTTTCTTATATTGGACTGTTCCATATTGAATTATTATTAGTACTTCCCAAATATAAAATCGAGATAATAAAATAAAATAAAAATCTATACAAAATAAAATATAATTTTACAATACTTCATGAATCGATATGACCAGGTATCATTTTTCAGAGTTCTTCTTACATAAACAGTTCTTACAATTTATGCATTTTTTTTTATTATAGATACCGAGAACTCCTGATTGATTCTATATAGCACATTCTGAATTTATTTAAGTTGGCAGTGAGTAGTTTTGTGTTACTCCCCATGTAGATTTCCATTTTGTGTGAATCCAGCTTATCAGGCACTTAAATTGTAGACAGTTAAATATTAATTTCCACATGGCCATAGTGGATAAAAATGCTCCACCTGAAGACAATCATTCTAGCCAACATATGTCATATTTTAACTATATATGCAGGTTTATATAAATATATGCAGTTTGCATTTAATAAAAATATATTTATAGACAGAATACAGCTATTTACTGTTTGTAATATTGGCTATATAAATTTTAAACTGAACAAACCGTTCTAATTTCTTTTTTAGTTTCTTTTAAAAAAAAAATCATAATACTTTTTTTAAAATTTAAATTGATAAATTATTTTGACTTATCTGATTATTGAATTAAAATAAGATTGTTCTATTCACTTTCTTTACTCTTTCCAAATGGCAAATAAATAGAAAAACATTAATATTTGTTGAGAGACTGCTTTAAAAAATGTCCATCTTGCAGAAAGATATTATTAAAATAATATTTTCAATAAAACTTGACTTTTCATGTCAAAACTCAGAATAATAAAGACGAATGATTTTTAATTGTTTTCCTTTTTATACCAGCATTATTCCCATTGGTTAAACATAGCATGTTCATATTGTTGTATTTTTAAAATATTTTTATTATCAATTCATTTTAAAAAATAAAATAAATAACAATATTAATATATTATTATCTCTTACATTTAATTATTTAGTACAATACTTGATTTTTTTATTGCTATGATTTCTTTTCATTTAAGTCTATATTTAATATAATCAACACAATACAATGGTCAACATATATATAAATATGTACAATTTTTTATCAAGGTTTATATTTTCTTAAACAATAAAATTTTATTACTAATATATATGTGTTTTTGGTACTTGGGTATTATTCCTGCAACCTAGGATAGATAGAACGACTATTCACATATGCGATAAAACGTGTAATCTTGCAAACGCGAAATAAACACGCACTTTTTTCATCTCGAAAAACGTGTTTTAAAATGTGTCAACAAAACACAATTTCTTACGTGTCAAAACTTCTTAGTGTCATTTTTTTTTTTTTGGAAATTATTGCATTTGCTGATTGAAAATTTTGTTTTTTACATTTTAAAGTTGCTCCTTGTTTGTTATTGTAATTTTGTTTGATCATTTTTAATTTCATCTTCTGAGTTTTTATTCAACCTGATCAAAGTACTGAAAATAACACTTATTTTTTGTTTTGTTAATACTCCGTTGTTTCCTTTTATCTGCTAAAAGTGCTACATTTAAAGTAATTTTTGGATGTACTAATTGAAATAATTCGTTGACAGATATTTCTTTATTTATGAATTAAATTAATACGTTAACTTTGTTAATATTGTTGTTGCCTACTTTTATCTGTTCAAAATGTTGCGACTTATAGTTATTTCCCAAGTCTGAAAACCATCTGATCATATTAATACAATCTCCCTAATTGTTTTTTTTTAAAATTACGAATTGAAGTAAAGCGTTGAGTTTGTTAGTTATGTTTTTTTTTGCTTTTATTTGCTTTCATATAAACATTTTTACTCCTGCTTACACAGACATAATGACATCTTTTTTCATGTTGAATGACATAAGGAACGTTTTTCATCCTGTCTAAAAACCATCTGATCCAATTGCTTAAATTAATACTTATTTTTTTATTTAGTAACTGAATTAAAACGTTGACTTTATTAATACTGTTGTTTCCTTTGATCTGTTCAAAGTGCTTTAATTTATAGTTATTTCGCCAGTCTAACAACTATCTGATCAGAGTGCTACAATGTACAGTTATTTCTCGAATTACTAATGGAATTAATACATTCACTTTATATTTACTGCTGTGACTAGATTATTATTACTGCTGTTGTTACTTTTTGATTATTTGCTCAAAGTGCTGCTGCTTTTACAATTTCCAGTTACTTTTCCAGTCTAAAAAGCATATACTCAAAGTGTTGCAATTTACAATTACCCATTTTTTCTAATTACTATTTGAATTAATATGTAGATATTAGTATTACTGTTGTTTTTGTTTTTTTTTTTACTTGCTTTGAGATCAAAAACATTTTTAATTCTGTTATAAAACAACTCCCTAACTGCTGCAATTTCAAGTTATTTTTCCAGTCAAAAAATTAACGATTGTAGTATTGCAATTTAGAGTTCTTATTTTATTTTTCGTATTCAATTAATACATTGACTTTTCTACTCAAAGAGTTGCAGGAATTTACTGGGTTTTTTTTTCATTTACTAATTGAATAAATACGTTGACTTTGTTATTATTTTTTGGACAACATTAGTTTCAAAAAATAGATTGCCGTTGGTTTACATTGATTGGTAAGATTCCATTTTTTAGCATGTACTGCACAATCACGTGCTCTATAAACATTTCGGGGAAGTAGGAATGGCGGGGGAGGAGGCTGATAATCGCATTTTTTATGTAAGAATTATTTTTTAAACTACAATACTCTATTTCAGACCGTAAGTAGCCTCTTGTTGAATGTTTTGTAATGTGATTTTAAAAACTATTTGTACAAATTTCGGTATTTTTCTTGGTTTAAAATCATTCGATTAAATTTAGTGTTCAAGCATTGTCTGCTTATGTTTCTTTCATAGATTTTTTAAAATTTACTTTTAAAAAGATATATTTGTGTTGTGTTAATTTCGTACAGAAAAATGGATCCAGTATGCCTTCATTACTACAATTTTTTTTAAACTGATAGAAAAAAATTACAAAATTTGGTTCTTTGCATCCATCAAATTTGATTGTTTGCGTCCGTCTACATTGCATAGAAGTACGTGTATATTTCCTATAAAATTAATTTTTGTGTATTTTTCTAAAACTATTTGGTATTATTCCTGCAACCAAGGAAAGAAAGGAGGACTTTTCACATTCCTATCAAAGCATTGCTAACTTTGTAATGTGTGATGTTGCCAAAATCATAACATTAAAAAGTTAGCAGTGTATTGATACAAATGTGAAAAGTCCTCCTATTTTTTCTTGGTTGCAGGAATAAATACCCAAGTACCGTTTTTTTTTTTACAGTAACTTACCCATCATTCCCAGTACTTAATATGTAATTAGTACACTGTTATAACTTTAAAACATTTATATTTTTCTAAAAGTGTTCTAGCAAAATTTATTATTAATTTGATCTTTACATACTAAGTAAAGAAAAACAATCTACTATTTCAGGTGGCTAAGGTTGATTGTGGGTGCGATCTTATGCTACCCTCACAATATATTTATTAGAAAGAGAATTCAACCTCATGAGCTATTTTGAAAATAATATAAATCAAATAACTAATTACCCCTCTCCCCTTTCCATAGCAGAATTAAAACAGACACGAAGCTTGTGAGATTGGATTTGACAGGCATTATACATTTTATAAATCAAGAAAAATAAAAAATATTAACTATAAATTACTACCGCACTTAAATACATATATAATAAGGAGCCTGAATTGGATGAGTAAGTTTACAGAATGATTAATTAGGGTTATAGAGAATCGACATATAGAAGTTATAAAGTTATATTAAAGTACTCACCGGTCAGCAAGTTAAAATAGATAAAACATTAAAGAAAGAAGGCCTTAAATTTATGATTAGTTAATTAATTTATATATCAGTGAAAGGTGGTTAAGACAACTCTTGGAGCTATTCATGATCCTCTGGGGGCGACGATATGGACGGATCCTGTCTTGATGTGGCATTCTTTGATTTCGGGGCAGACAATTTAGACGGAAAATGTTTCTTCATGACCTGTACTTTAACAGCTCGGGCCCTTTTGAATGGTAGGAGCTAAATTGCGGCATGGCAAGGAGATGGTCTCAGAGATTGAGGAAAGGTGGCTTGGGCCCCTCTACTCGAACAACATTTCAAAATTCAAACTGATGTGGAGTATGTTGGCAACACTACAGAACAATACTTTCTTTTTTCTTCATAACTAAATTCAGCCCCATTTATATTAATTCAGAAATATTTCAAGAATGCTTTTTGTTAACTCCATAAGGCGATGTCCAACAGAATTTCTTAACCTCATTGTCTTTTAGCAACGATATACATTTATGTTACATTTCGAGAAGATGCAAATGTTGATAAGGTATGGCAATCTATTTCTAGAACTTTCTCTTAAACAATATAAAATTTCCATTAGAGGTTACTAATAAAAGTTTCAAGTAATTTTAAGTAAAGTAAAATCTTTATAATTAGAATGGGTAGCATCCACATTTTTGTATAATTCAATAGTGAACTATTTCCAGAACCTTTGTGACAATTGCATTTTCCTCTCCTCCATTTTGGTATATTTTTATATAAAAATAAAGTATATATATTGAAATAAACAATACATACAAATCTACAATATTTATTTCATATAATAAAACAACACCCCCTATTTTCATAAATATGTACACACCTGGGTCTCGTTTTATATGGTAGATAGGCTCCACAGAAAACCCGCACTAAAAAAAATCGCACAAAAATAGACTTAATTTACCTTGAAAAATGGGGGATAGGTGCTGTAATTTTCAGAATTCGCATAAAAGCAAAGCAACAAGAAAAAATTACTTTAAAATTCTCATTAAAAAAATAAGCAAATAAAGTATGACTAATAATAAATTTCAAATATTTGAAAAAAATTAATACAAGATAAACTTTTTTTACTTTTTTGATTACTACAGTATTTAATTTTACATTTTTCATACATATTTTAATCATTACCGCTAGCGTTCGTTTGTAAACTGGTAAGAAATGAGATTCGATGTGATGTGATTTATTGTGGCTTCTCCTTAAACGAAGTCAAGAATTTCTCAGCAATTATGCCCAGAGAAACCTGTTAGCCACTTTATTTTTATTCATGATGTGATGTACAACTAGTACCATTTTCAGTCTTGTGCTGTGTTAATGGTTTTCTGTTTCTATATTTAAAAAATGAGACCGCAATCAAAACAAAAAGATTATACATTATCATTAGAAAGATTATTTTCAGTTTATAAAATCTTTGTTTTTTATTTTAAAAATCTAAAAGATTATTTATTTCTGTTATATATAACAAAATACATTTTAAAAGTTTAAATTTTTTGAATATTTATTGCAATATTTTTATGTGTAAGTATAAATCTATTTTTATTATTTACTCATTAGTATAAATAGGTTATTTACATAGAAGCTAAGTTCTAAATACAGCTTCAGGCCATATTCACGTTAGCTGTTAGCTGCTAATGTAACTATATTTTTGAAGAAAAAAAAAATTTAAAGTCAAAATAAGTTATTAATAATTTAAATTTCTTGATATCTAATAAATATATTGAAATATGAAAGATGTTAAGAAGAAACATGAATCGCATAACTTCAAAATCGCATTAAAATAATCCGCATAAAACGAGACCCAGGTGTATATTACACACACACGAGTGATTTTTAAATACATTAGTATAAAATTTGGTTGATTAGTTGGATAAAGCATGAAGCTCAATCTGCGAAGCAGATTGACTGCTTCAGTACAAAAATCTTAATTTATTCATTTCACTTTGTATGATAACTATTCACAGGTATTATTAATATTCAAGCCCACAAAAAAAAAACTTTAAATCTAAAAATACAGTAGTCATTTTTTATCTTTAGGGATGCCAATGGAAACTAGTTGTTATTACAACAGTATTACTATATAATGCAACATAAGAATGCAGTAATAATTATGTCTTTGAGAGTGCAGTATAAACTATATTTTAAGTTTATTGTTAGTTGTTCTATAATAAAGTGTAATTATTGTACTACAAGGATATAAATTTCAAAATTAACCAGATTTTTTTTTTACCTATCATTGAAAGACAATTTTTATTTTATTTTTGAAATGAATAAAGTTTTATTCTTATACATATATTGTTAATACTAGTTATTGTTTTTTTTTTAATCCACCAAAAACAGATTAAAAACATAAATGATTTTAATTAACTTATAAATCTAAAACCATTTTATTATTTTTTTTTAATGTAAAAAAAAAAATTTGTGTGTTATATAAGAATAAAATTGAAAGATGTTTTATATATGTAAAGTAAAAGTAACATTAGATATAATGCCTGTTGTGTATTCAGCTATGAAGCAGACTACCAACAATTACCACAAAATTTATAAATTACTGAAACATTATTAATAACGATTAAATATATTTATTTATATATTATACATACACGTAAATTAAGGTTTAACTGAGTAGCAATCATATTTACTTTATTTGCACATATAACAAGTGTAACATTAAGTTAATACTAAAGTTTATACTCAGTTATTTTACAAAACACAATCCTATTTGGGCCTTCTCAGGTGTATGTAAATAATAAAAGACCGGTGCGGTCTATTAACACTTTTCCTAGATGGCTACCTTTAATCTTCTGAGGCACCGGCTCTGGGACACGTCCATTGTTGCAGAAAAGTCAGTGCACTTTTCCCTCAGCTTTTCTCAAGATCATTATGACATCCATGACACAGCAACAACAACAGCTTATGATGAGTAGAGAAAAGCTGACACTCCAACTTTCTCTTTTTAGTGCGCACTATTTATACTCTTTTTTTCCTTGCTTGATATTAATAAATTTCTAACATTCTAATATAGTTCTATTTCCATTTGGCTAATGCATCTTTACAATGATGATTACGATCCAGCTTTTAATTATGTCCATTCACATTTCTTAATAATTAGCTTCAAATATTTTATCCATTTGTTTGCTTCTAAAATTAGTTTAATGTTTGATTTTAAACAATAGACAGGTTTCTGTCTCTTAAAACCATTAATTATATCTGGCTTTGTAATTAAGAATTTGATTTATCTTTCAGCAATCTTTTGTAGAATATTTTTAACCTACGATCTTTGTCTGTTTAAGTTTAATTTAACTGCTAACTATATTTCTTTGTTGCTATTAAACTTAAGTAAAGTTTCTTTATTTTTTTTACCGAATCTATTTTCCATTTCTTTTTAAACTTATTAGCAATCTTTTTATTTGCTTTTAAAACTTAGATATGTATTTATCTTTCATTACTATTTTTCTCTGGAGTAAACTTAGCTTTATAACTATCGAGTTACTAAAGCCTATATATATTTTCTGCAAAATATAGCAATGTTCTTAGGAATAAACAGCTTTTCCACCAATATTGAAGGTTGCATCATTTTACAATAATATTTTTTTTTATATAGTCAGTGCATGGACACTCAGTTGATTAATTCAAATTAACTGGGATCGTTGCCATTAACTCTCAGGGATAAAAAAAAACTTAATTTCTTTGTGTTCAAATTAACTGGGATCGTTGCCATTAACTCTCTGGGATAAAAAAAAACTTAATTTCTTTGTGTCCAAAAAATTTTAAATTCATTTAATTTATATTCAAACTCCAATTTCATATGGCAGGCAGTTGTATTAGTCATTTCATCCCAAGATTTTTGTATATGTGTCAATATATATATACCTGGGTCTCATTTTATGCGGTAGATAGGTTCCTCAGAAAACACGCACAAAAGAAATCGCACAAAAATAAACGTAACTTACCTTGAAAAATGGGAGATATGTTCCCATAATATTCAGAAATTGGCATAAAAGCAAAGCAACAAGGAAAAAGTATGACTAATAAAAAATTTCAAATATATGAAAAAAATTAATATAAGACAAACTTTATTTTTTATTAACTACAGTATTTAATTTTTCATTTTTTCATACATATGCATTCGTTTGTGAACTAGTAAGAAATCAGATTGATGACGTGTTGTACAACTAGCGCCACTTCCAGTCTTGTGCTGTGTTAATGGTTTTCTGTTTCTATATTAAAAAATAAGATCGTCATCAAAACAAAAAGATTATATATTATTATTAGAAAGATTATTTTCAGTTTATAAAATCAATAAAATCTTCGTTATTATTTATTTTAAAATTCTAAAAAAATATTTATTTCTGTTAATATCTAACAAAATAGGTTTTAAAAGTTTAAAATTTTTGAATATTTATTGCGATATTTTTATACATACGTATAAATCTATTATTATTTACTCATTAGTATAAGTAGGTTATTTACATTGAAGCTAAGATTCTAAATACAGCTTCAAGCCATATTCATGTATGCTGCTAATATAATGTTATATTTTTTGGGGAAAAAAAGTATTTGAAGTCACAATAAGTTATTAATAATTTAAATTTTTTAATATCTAATAAATATAGTGAAATCTGAAGGATATTAAGAAGAAACATGAATCACATAACTTCAAAATCGTATTAAAATAATCCACATAAAACGAGACCCGAGTGTAATTACATATGTGATTTTATTGTGCAATATTTCTGTGCATCATTTTTTTTAGGAATTTTGTCACTTGTTCATTGTGAATTTTTAGTTTTCCTGCTGTTTTTCTGCAATTGGATTGTGTAATATGCACACATGTAAATATTTGTTTCACAAGAAATTTCATTGATTTGAATGCATCAAGATATGAAATTATTTTCTGAAACCCTAAAAAGTAAATTTAGAAAAAAATAGTTAATGTAAATGATCTAATAAATATTATAATCATAAGTTATAAATATATTATAAATATTATTTATAATAAATAAAGTTTCATTAGATTGGTATAAATATTATTATAACATATTGTAACAGATCGGGTCCTGGCTTTGCATATTATTATACTTGATAGGATTTCTAAACTCCTAATGACCTTGATCTCAATTTTTAGAGGCAGCATTTTTGCATATGAACATACATCAGGTACTTTCACTTGCACTCGTCCTTCTTCTCATCCCTAAATTCCATTTATTTAGAATTCGAGCTCAAGGGGAATACCCACAATATTCTACTTCAAGGAATAGTTATATTATAATCTTTATTGTATCTAGGGTGAGATAAATTAATAAAGGAATAAAGAAAATGTAAACAACCGTCATTAATTTGTAAACCTTTTTTTTTTTTAAATTTATTCACAATTACAAATTTTTCAACATGAACTATAAACAATAGCAATTAATGCATTTAGACATTTATGACTATTCTTTGATCAGTACAGTCAATATTCATTAATCCAACCCTTCTGTTCCCCTCAAAGAGTAATCATTCAATATTTTTTTTATAGTAAAAAATTTTAAAACTTATTACTATTTATATACATACTTGCTTGCTAATTTAAAATTTAGTAAAATCATAATTCTTTATTTCCAACATATTTGCTGTTTGATTTATATTAAATAGCGTGATGGTGACACCCCCCCCCCGTATATTATGATAGCAAAGACCATTCATGTTAAAAGTTTTGAATCATTTATACTGAAAAACAAGTATATAATAAAATAATTAGTATTAATAAATAACAGTGTAATTGTACAAGTATTGGTGTTTAATGTTGGACAATATAAAGTCTTACCTCTAACCCTGGTGATGATTAAATTCATCCTTATCAAGCTCATGTCTGACCCTATATTTTATTTCAACTTACAATTAAGCTAGTAATCCCTCCCTCTTTTTTTTTAATATATCAAGAATATATATCCCATTAATCTATGGTAAGGGAAATAAATAAATAAAAACAACATATACATAAATTTAATCATATGATGTCAACCGAAGGAAAATCAAGAGTCCATAAAAGAAAATAATCTAAAGGTTATGTGTGTCCTTATTTCTGTTGTTGATAAATCGGTAATCATCTGAAATCCGGGCACGGCCACTTGGGGCATTGTTTATGTGTACATAACACATAAAAATGCCGTTTCTACGGCCGGTCTTACGGGCTAATACAACATTTAATATTGTATTAACCCATTATGGCAGGCCGCTTTACATGACATTGCACAAAAATATTACGGCCCGTTTTGTGCTTCGAAACTATGTGTATTTGTACTATTTATAGTTGATTACTGGATACGTTTGAGGGTAGTTGAATTTCAAGTCTGTACAACTTTTCAAATCCCCGTAATAGAGTAATGTCATTTCTATTTAAATAATGTTAATTACTAATAATTGTTATATGGTCCCCACCCTTCCCTAAAAAAAGGTTAATATGTAAAAAATTGGCAAAGTGTATGTTCGAACACGCTTCGACAAAGTTCATGCACTAAGTCACGTTTAAGTGTGGAAAATATACGAGATCACTAAAAGGTCTGAGAAGAACATGCACTTTTTAAACTTTTCTTTAGAATTGCCGAGTACAGAAAGTGTGTGAGATTGTGTCCTTTTTTTCAGCCACATAATGTCCACTTTTTATTACAGCAATAAAATAATAAATAATTTACAAAAAGTCCAAAGTTTGTGTCCTTTTTTTTTTTTTCATTTCATTAGAAATTGACAAGTATTCGGATTCTATTTTTTGCAGCAGGGTTAAAATAAATGACTATTTTTGTTGACTTTTTGTTAATACACCTGGTCTCGTTTTACGCGATATATAGGTTCCTCAGAAAACACGCGCAAACGAAATCGCGCAAAAATAGATGTAACTTACATTGAAAAAGGGGGGATGCGGTCTGTGATTTTTCAAAATTCGCGTAAAAGCAAAGCACCAACGTAAAATTACTTTAAAATTCGCGCAAAAAAAATATAAGGAAATAAAATATGACTAATAAAAAATTTCAAATTTAAAAAAAAATGATACAAGACAAACTTTTTTTAACTATAATATTTAATTTTATTCAAAATAATATATTTTTATGCATAATTTACAGTACAGTAATTGACATTTTTTATACACGTTTTAATTATTATAGCTATTTGCTGAAAGACACGTTCGTTTGCAAACAACTAGCGCCAACTTCACACTCGTGTTGTAACAGTGGTTTTCTGGTGACAACGTAATTAGTAATTAATCTTTGAGACGATGATTTTATTAATTGTTTATGAAACTAACAACTAAAAATTAAATTCTTATTTTTGTCTTTAATTTTCAATTCGGTTTAAAAATCAAATTTCACATTAATTTCAAGTCGCAGTAAGTAATTTTTAAATTGTTAATTACAATTAAAAATCAGATTTTAATTTTTAATTGTCAAATTTAATTATCCCCACTGCTATTATTGACCTTTTAAAAATAAACTTGTGGACACTAAATGATTAATAATTGATTACGTTCTTTTTTAAAAAGCAAAAACAGAATGTGATTTAAAATGCAAAATTAACACGTACAATGTTTGAACAAATTTACATTATAATCTTGTAAAATTTAATGTGTGTATACGTAAAATGTGGAAATTATGATTCTAATTTCATTATTGCATAAAATCTTACTATTATTAAGCACTGAAAATATTGAAATTACTAAGATGAAAGTCGAATTCCAATAATGTGCTATTACTTTCAATATAATATAAGTGCGCAAAATTTATTATTTAAAGTAATAGCGCATTATCGGAGTTCATACACGTGGGTCTCTTTACGCGGACTTATTTAACACACTTCCGGTGAAACACGAATCGCGTAACTTCAAAATCGTGTTAAATAAGTCCGCGTAAAAAGAGACCCAGGTGTAATAACAAAGTACGAAACCCCCCCCCCCAAAGCAGTTTATTGTAGAATGGCAAAAAATAAAAATAAAAAGGTAATTCAAACGAAATATAAATTAAAGTAAAAAGTGCGAAAAAGTTGTTGAAAAAAAAAAAAAGGTAAATTATTGACTTTTTGTTACAATTCTTTTTCCGAGCGTGAGGGTTGGGGTTTTAAAACCATTTTTTATCCCCCAAAAAACACAAAAGTTACTTTTTATTTAATAAGAAGAAAAACAATTTGGTCAAGCCAAAAAAAAAGGTTGAATAAATTCGAAATAATACCAAATAATAGCATTCTATTTTTTCATTAGGGTTAAAACAAGTGGGGTTCAAATAAATGACTATTTTTGTTGACTTTTTGTTAAGAATAACAGTACGAAAGCCCCCCCCCCCAAAAAAAAAAAAAACTGTTTACTGTAGAAGCAAAAAAAAAAAAAGGCTAATTCAAACGAAATATAAATAAAAGTAAAAAGTGAAAACAAGTTGTTTAAAAAAAAGTAAAATTATTGACTTTATGTTACAATTATTGATTCGAGGGTGGGGGATTTCAAAACAATTTTTGAACCCCCAACAACACAAAAGTTAGTTTTGATTTAATAAGAAGAAGAAAAACAATTTAGTCAAGCAAAAAAAAAAAAGGTAGAACAAAGTTGAAACAAGTCCCAAATAATTTATCCCATTATATTTTTTTGGCGTGGTTAAAACAAGTTTTTTGGTCGTGAAACAGTGCAAAGTTTTAATTAAAATTAAATGACCAAAATTTGTTGGATAAAGAAAAATATCAGGTTAAAAAAAAAACAACGAAAATGAATATAAAAATTTGTTTAATAAAAAAGAAATGTTGTAAATGAAATAAAAAATTTGTTTAATCAAAAAAAAAAAACATGTATAAAAAAAAAGTTGTGGCGGCCCGTTAACGTTATATTTGATTGATTTTTGTATAGCATCAACGCCCCAAGCGGCCGTGCCCGGATTTCAGATGATTACCGATAAATCCAATTAGTTTGGTTCAAATGTCTTGGAGTGCATAATGGTAATCGAAATTTCTTTTCCCATGTAGTAAATTTTGAATTGTTAAATTCACATCTTCAGATCCAAGTAGTAAAGTTTGGTGTCACCTTCATCATAAGTGGATAGATGCTAATTCGAGTTGAATTCGATTTTGGTGGTTACAGTTTCATGGCTGACAAATCTCTTCTCATGAGGTAACTTTGTACATAACTGTGCATGATGGTATGTATATCTACCTAAGTAGTTAATTAGAGTCCTTGAGTTTGTTGAACGGTTAGATGTTCTCTTGAAATCTCAAGTTAGGGTTGGTATAACTCTCTGGCCAGAGATTTGTGAAATGCCAAATAAATTTATAGTTCTGGAATTTCTAATTTAAAATTCCTTATTCAAATCCATCGGTTTTTATTTTAGTTCTTATCCATCTTTAATGGAATTTTATAGCTTGAAGTATTGTTTTGGTGAATGCCAACCTTTGTCCCCAAATGCCAGGTTTGATTGCCACTTCCAAAATACATGTGTTGATAAGTCAGCAAGAGTTTTTTATCAAATCCTTGAAATGAAAAGTCGTTTGTATATATATACTGCCAATCACCAAAATGAGGTCATTCTTTTTAAGTGTTGAATTGATGCTTTTAAAATAGTAACTTTGATATCAAGCATGGACTTGCTTATTTACATCATATGTTACAGGTTATATATATCTTTGATGGATTAGTAATCGCAAAATTTATTTATTATTTTCTTCCTTTATGTTTTTTTTTTTACGATTTTATTGCTTGCATCTAAATGTGATCATCTTTTTTCTTATATTGTTATAATGTAAGTATATCAAACAATAGTTCATGAAAGGCTTTGTACTAAGGGTAAGTATAAATATTTAAGTTTTACATGTTTAGTTTGGGTTATGGATTTTATCACGTTTGTTTGCCTTTTAATTATATAAACAATTAAGTATTTTCTTATCTAAAATGTTTGTTAACATTTTTGTTTTCGGGAATACATTTTAATTGGATTACATTCTCTTTATATATATAACTTATGGTACATTAGATATCAGGAATGTTGTTATGGTGGGTGTTGATGTTAAAATAAATAAGGGTGTTTAATGGTTCTTGTTGGGATGTATGGATCACTTCTTACAATTGTACTGTCTACAAATAGATGGTCCAAATATATTGGCATTTGAAAATACTTAAAAGCTAAAAAAAAAAAAGTAGAATTTTTTTTTTTTTTTTTAAATGTACAATGAGAGTTGATTTTTTTGTTTCGAATTATTTATTTGTAATTTAATAAAAGTTAAAATTGGAAAGAATGAAAAAGGCATGCAGATTACTAATCCAAATAAGCAAAAAGAATTTCAAAAGTACAAAGATTACGATCAAGAAAACCTTTAGGATATTGATTAAAGATGGCAGAAATAATTTATTAAAAAAAGAACTTTATACTAGAAAAAGAAAATAAATGTATAAGATTATAAACCTAAGGTCATGATAATAATAACATGCACAGATGTTTCAAAACTGGATCGAAGTATAAAAAGAAGAGGACAACTTCGATCTAGTTCTTTCTTTTATCTTCTAGTTATGTGTTTTTAGAGTTGGAAGTTTTCGTGAGAGTGACCTGTTGCAGTGAAATGCGTCTGCACAGGAACTCTACTCACTTGCTGAACGAAGTCGTCCTGCAAGAATGGAAACAAAACCTTGTGAACACCGTCTTTTGTAATGAAGAGGTCATCGCAACCGAGCTTCTTGCTCCAGATATGGATTGGACCAGGAATGTGAAGATGCGAGCAGGAGAGATCAATTAAATTTCAAGGAGCACGGGATCCCAAAGGAAGACAAGTATATTACAAGAACTGATACAAGCTTATCGGTAAGTTAAGATTATTTACTCCCAATTTGTGACTTTAATTGTTGCCAATTAACATTAGCCATGAATGATAATACCGATAGATACTGATTTTCAATGTTTCAAGGAACTAGCTAGAAGAATTTAAATGTAACAAGAACTTTTCATCTGATTAATAATATTTGGATTAGTGTATGTTGTTGTTTTTTCCAATTTTTTCTTTACTAATTCTTGTTTAAATATTTTAAATAGATTTTAATAAAATATTTAGTATTAATTTAGCACTCTCTTTGTACATTCTTAATTTGAATATTAGATGTTAATGTTAGTTTATTAATATTTAATTGAAGAAATTACCTTTGCCGTTATATTTAATAGTTTAACCCCGGAAAAGATTCATAAAGATCCTTAAAATAACAATAAATTTAGACCCTGATCTTTGTAATAAATTTCCTTTTAAATTACAGTGTGTGGTGCAATGCGACAGGTCAGCGAATTCTGATGCCTTTATTAAAATAAATAAAAATGATTCCGCGGGCAGTGTAGGTCATAATAATCAGTAGGCCAGTTAATCAGGAAATATAGCTATGTTTTTGGAAATAGGAACAATATATTTTTCTTCATCATAGCTTGATTATTTTTCACTTTATAGTGTGTAAAAGAAGGCCTACCACAACTTAACAAAATGTTTCACAATATATACTCATGCAATATTTTTTTCTTATATAAATTTCATTTCGAAGAAAGTTTGAATTTTTTCTTTTGTTTTTTATATGAAGGGAGAAGAAAAATTGTTAAATAGGGTTATAAATTTAACCTCTTATTTCAAGTGCCAAGTATTTAATAAGTATACCATATATCAAAGGAAGTAATGCTATCATTAAATTTGTATGCATGTTAATGTGTTCTCTATAGGATTTTTTATATATTATAATAAAATAAATCTTTTAATCTATTGTAGGTAATGCCTTAATATTTTTCGAACATTAAGTATTTACAATTTTCCATTATTATAAATTTTATTTTGAATCGGAGAACTCTTTGTCACTTGATGTATATTATTTATAAATATTATTGGAAATTAAAGACATCAAATGTAGGTTAGGCTTTTGATTCCTAATTAGTGAAAGTTGTAATAATACTTTTCATAAATTGCTTTTCTTTTAAATTTTATAAATAAATTTTTATAGTAACAGTAGATAAATTTGTATTTTTTTTTAGAATTAATAACTATGTATATTTTCTTTTTATAGGAAAATCTAAGTGATTTGTATAAAACTGTGCGTGAAACTCAATCCATAAGAGATAACATAAATATCAATCTCCAGCAGATGGAAGAAACTCTGTCATCTTCAGGTTTTAATAAAATTTGTGAAAATGAAAGGAGAATTAAAATTAAATTGATAGCTGAAGAGATTCTTCAAAATACACAAAAAGAAATTAAGGCTTTGGAGCATGCATTATGTACATTACGAATTCTTAAACTAGACAAGAAAAAGTATAAAAATAATTCTCCTGAATGTCAGTATAAAGATTCACAAAAAACTGATAAGTTAGTTCGTCATGCAGGCCTTCTTATTCAGCGATTACAAAAGGAAGCTCAAATGTTACCTGTTTGGAAGGATTCTATTGACAAAGTGCCATATCTTTGTGGAATTGTATCAGAAAGTGATAATTATATTGCATATGAAGGAGACAAAGTAGCATTTAAGACAGTGAATGAAGACAGTGAAATAAATTGGCTTCTGGGAGAAGTAACAAATTATAACCCAACTACTGGGAAATATAATGTTGAAGATATTGATGGTGGAGAACAATACACAATTAAGAAAAGTAAAGTTATTCCACTACCAAAATTTAAAGTTAATCCTGACACCCATCCAGACATTTTGTTTCCTTGTGGTGCCAGGGTTTATGCTATATATCCTCAAACCACTTGTTTTTATCCAGGGATGGTAATTAAACAACCTCAGGAAGTAGATGGATTTTACAGCATAGCTTTTGAAGATTCAACTTGTGCGAGTGGTTATACTCAGCCTCTTCCTATTCCTCAACTCCATTTAATAAGTATTCCATCTTCAGCCTAATTGATTTTAAATCCTTTTTTTATTTTACATATTGAAAGCTTTATTTTTGATAATTAAAAACAATTGTTATTGAAAAACACCGTATTTTTTTCCAAATAAAGCATATGCCCCTCCTGCTTCAAAAATCTGTACTTTTTTTTTAAAAAAAAAAGTAATTGCATTTTACAAGACAATGGCAAAAATGAAAAATTCTTCCTTTTACTTACTGTTCTATGAAATTATTATTATAATTTAGTTGAAAAATATTAAATCAGGAGAGTAATTTCGATACATTTGGCTAACTAGTGATAAGGTCTTCTTTGGAAATGATAAATTTTATAAAGAGATATTAAATATTTTTGAAAAAGCATCATGATGTTAACTTTGAAAGAAAAAACTTACAGTCTATATTGAACTATTCAAAATAAGAATAGATGTATGAATATTTAAGAAACTCTAGATTTGCAGTCAAAGAAATTTATTTTGTGAATCAAATTTTTAAAATAAATGTCTAGTAAAGTATTTATTTTGAAATTTGGCAATTTATATAGAGTTTTAGACATTTGGCGAGAGAGCTGATAAATTAGAAGTAATGAAATATTGAAAAAGATAAGAGAGTAGATTTCTTTCTAATCATTCATTTTTGATAATTGAAAAATAAATAGAAAAGAAAAAGACTGTAATGGGCATATACTTTGAAGGAAATAGAGTTTTATAAAGGTTTTAGAAGAAAGTAAGAGTATGTAAAAGATATAATCAATTAAATTATTAGTTGTAGTTAAAAATGATAAGTTTTTCGTCTAAATAGTTTTTATATAGAAAAGTATTGTATTATATCTTGATAATAAGAAGTCTGATATTGAAACTATGATGATAAAGAATAGGATAGAAAAAGAAGGTGATTTGGGTAATGACATTTGGTTAGAGGACTTGAATAGTCAAAACTTATATTAAGTTATAATGTTTTTCCATGAATTTTGGTGTCATGGGGTAAGATAGTTAATACCATTTATAAAAATTGAATATATGTTTAGTATAATGTTTTTCTTTAAAAAAAAAAATTAATACAATTCATGCAATAAAACATTTTCTTAAAAAAATTGAATGAAACAGAAGATAGTTTGGTAGAATCTTAGTTCTTCCAATTTTTGTTTTAAATGATGATTAAGCAATGGTAAAATTCCTGCCAGTCATGCTCAAATCTATTACTAACTTGATTAGAATTACCTTGATGTCTGGCTTTGTCTTCAGGCAAAGAACTTACATAATTTTTGTTAAATGGTGGATGCATCTTATATGCCAACATGTTTTATAAGGTGAGAAATACGGTATTTACTTCTTATGGTTTTGAGTATTTATCATTTATTTAATATTTATAAATTTGTTGAAGTTGCTTATTGTTTAAATAAATTGTTTAAAAACTGTTTATTTGTATTTATGATAATTTTATATGAAAATACTAGTAATAATTAAATATATATAGGCAGTTCCATCTCACATAAATAGCCCATGTACAAGATTTGATATAATTTGATTTGTGCATATGATGAAAAAAAACCTATATTGTAGTTATGTATTAAAATACAGTTTCTTCAAATAATCATATTTACAAATCATTATTTATTAAAATCATTTTGATTCAGCGTACATTATTTTTTAAATTAAAAAAAAAAACAACAGAATTTAAAAATAATGAATGCTCTAATTAGCAATTTTATAATTAATAATATTAATTTTAAAAATATTTTGTATCATTATGTTGAATTGTTTTTCAAATTTGGAAGGAATACGGTTACTTTTCTGCTAAAGAATAAAAGTTCTTCCTTTCTCATATTTTTCATATTGAATTATTCGACTTGAATATTTTGGTCGGTTTCAGTGTATCTGTTAAATAAATTATATTAAATTCAAAATTATAAAAAACTAGCCAAAGTTAAAATTTCAGTCACTATTTTCATTACCAAGACAGAAGTCTCAAGTACAAACAAAACACAAATATATAATAAAATACTTTTTTATAATTCTCAATTACATTCCAATTACCTTTAATTCAATTTTTCTATATAAAAAAAAAAGATTCTTCCTAATAAAAGATACAAAATCATTTCCACAAAATGGATATAACATAGCAATTGGCTTCTTGTCTATCCATAACTAGAAATTAAAAACCACTGACTTTATCAATAATAAAATGAGTCTCCTCTCTTCATAACTCATTTTATATCTTTTATGCACACCATTGATGCTATCCTGTTATTTTTATTGTCCCACAGGGATATAATTTATTTGCATATAGCTCATTTGCTAAGTGTAGACTTGAAAATAATATGATGCAGGATGTGGCAAAACTACTGATTCCACAGCATGAGTATCAAGCCATAGGCAAGAATCTGGATTTGATTTTTTGCTTGCATACAATTCCATGTGGTATACCTAACCATTGTGGCTATCAACACGCACCCACCACTTGAAATGTCTATGGGTTTTGAGAGTTTATATTGTCACATGGTACTAGGGCCAATAAATTTTGTGATTGCTTCATCAACTGCAATATTTCTGTGTATCTGATAATCAGCCTTAAAATTTACATTTTGCTGCTCTATAATAGCCTAATTTTATAGATGCGGTTAAAGTCATTACTTGTTATGCAAACAAACATGCTAGTACAAATGGTAATATAAATACAGACATGCTAATAAATTATTAAACCTTTTGAATCATTATGTCTGTAAAACAAGAATGCCTCAAACTTGGATCAGAGCCCCAAAATTACATTGTATATAATTGCTTAATTTTATAGATGCAATCAAAATCACTGCTTTCATTATATTTGAATACAAATATAATTTATATACTACACAGACATGCTAGTATCAGACAAACACATTAATAAATTATACATTTATCAAATAATAAAAAAAGTTAAAATAGAATACTTACATATAACATATGAGAGTTATATTTATTTTTGGCATGAAGACCTTGAGATTGCAAAATTTTCAAAGCATGTTCAATCCATTTTCTAATAATCTATATTGTCATACAATTTTTAAATATAATAAATTAGATATAAGTGCATATCAAATTTTTCCCTTTTTTGAAAATGAAATTAGGACTCCTATTTCTACCAAATATAACAAGAAGAAAATAAAATATTACATTTCAAGAATATTAATACAATCTAAATGTTAAACATTGAAATACAGAATAAAAACTTTCAAATATAATTGGAGTTAGTAATAGAAAAATTATAATTAGATTAAATAAAAAATATAAATGTTCTCATCTAGCTAGATTTTTAGAGTTTGAATACATCATTACTGATTGTCCAAATTCTTTCCACTACATGTTTTCTAATAAGTCATTCTTATATTGCCAAATACATTTTTACCATTACACATGGAGATTTCATCTTTTATTTTCAGCTGGTCATATCATATGAGATTCAGGCAAGTCCAAAAACTAGAGACAACACTTTAGAATCAGGCAGACTTCATCTTAATAGGATTGACTACAACAGACACAATTGAGGAATCTTATTTTAGTGGTTGAAGCAATTTAGTGAAACTTCATATTATTATGGTATAATACAGATGCATGATTATCAAGATCTTTTTATTTGATGGATATTATAAATTGTTGGATTGAATGTACCTTGCCACTGAATTTATTTGTGACTGATTTTAGCATACAGGTACTAATTTCAGAAATGTTGAATCACCCCAGTGTTAAAATTTGTCTTAAGTTGTTTCTCAACTTAGATGAACTATTAACTTTGTAATTGTTTTTTGATTTACAAATCCTATTGAATTAATTAAATGAATTAATTAGTATATCTAATAATTAACTAAGTGCAAGGGTTTTTATTTATAAGTAAATAAATTTTATTGTCTACTTCACATTTTTTTGGGAACCTGTTTATTAAATCCATAAACAATTCCAATTTTAATCCATTTTTTTATGAAATAATAATTTAAGTCTGACATCAAACTCATTTTTTTAAAATAATTATAATTTTTTTATTTTATAGAATTATTTTTATATATAAAAATCATGTTTTGACTCATATTGTTTTTGCTTATGATGAATAAGATTTTGATAATATTGGAACATATTATATATTTATAAACATTTTTTTCCTAAATAATAATTATGAACTCAAAGACAATATTTTATTATATTAAATCTAAATTTCTTAATTTTTATTTGCAAATATTTGAAATCAATAAAAGAACTGCATATATATTCATTATTCAACTTTTTCCCTAAATAAACAAAATGTTTAGAAACATTCCCCTGCAATATTTTAACTTATTTGCAGATTACAAGTTTTATTAGTTCTCATATATATATTTTGATAAACTTCAGAAAATGTTTATTTATTTCATACACCTCAAATTCAGTCCTTGACTTCTGCCATATATGATAGGCTTTTTTTTTTTATCACTACATATATTTTCACAAAACAGATATATATATTTTGCATGTAAATTTAAAAACATTTTTTTTTTTTTTATATATTTAAATGTGTAGTGGTTTATAAAATCTTTTCATCATTAAAAAATGTTACCCTGAAAAAGGCAATATATATACAATAAATTTTATTCATCTTTACAGGTTTTATTTTCAAGATTGATGAATCCATCCTTTTAAAATCTAATTTCTATCTATAATAGTTGACATTAAAATATATTTTTGTTAAACATAATAACTTTGTTTTTTTACAAACGCTTCACCTCTCCAATTAATTTTATTATTATTTTTTTACCATTAATTCAAACACTTGTTTTTTTTCTTAATTGTTCAGTTATTAAATTTTAATGAGCTCATGATTTTCAGTCATTTTATTTTTCATTAAAATCGTGTTTGGAAAATGCACTTATAAAAGACTTAATTAGAATTTATCGGAGAGGAATTAATATATGGATAGTTTGTAAATAAGAATGAGTTATAAATAGTTGAATGATAATTTAGGAATAAAATTTTATTATTTTTTACTGATAGAATTATATTCTGTTTAAAAGTATTAAGATGCATTACAAAATCAAAATACTGTAAAACTATCAATCCATCATATAGACGTATATTTTTAAAAATCTGCATCTATCATCTTTCTTTGAAGCTGAAATCAGCACCATAAAAAATATTTTTTTGCAAGTTTATTGTTTTTGAACTGCTTTTTTTCATTATCATTGATAAGTCTTATTGCAATATTTTTCTATTTGCAGTTTTTTTTTTTTTTTTAATTTGAAACAATTTTTAAAAAAATAAGATATTTTCTTTTTCATTTAATTCTTATACAGAAATTTAGAGATAACTCTTTAATTTTTTTTTTTACATTAGAAATGATTAAATTTGCTTCCAGTTTTTCTTATTCTGCTAATCATTCTTTAAAAAAAATTTTTTCCTATTTTATTTGCAACTTTTTTTTTTTTTTTTACAGTCTTATAAATAAAAGCATTAATTTATTCAAAGCTAATAAAGTTTGCTTGATTTTTTGGAATAAATTAATGATTACATATTATTTATTAAAAAGGTAATTATATCTAATCATGATAATTAATATTAAATCAGTTTTTATACATATATAATTACAGTGTTATTAAAATTGTGTGTATATTATATGTACTTTTAAAGCTAATGGTCAAGTTAGACTTCACCCATATAATTTTTCTGTGATTAATCATTACATTGTTTTTATTTTCAATTTTGTAATAGAATTTTCTGTATGTTGTTTATTTTCTCCAGTTATTTGAAAAATGATAATCAAGAGTTGTGTTTGATAACATATATAAACAATGTTAAACTGGTCAAATAATTATGGTGACTGACTGATTATTAATAGTAATGATTAATAACTCGACAAGTAATTTTAAAACTCAGTTAACGGTTGGTTTAAATATTAAAAGTTGCTTCCCTGCCTCAACTCTATTTTATCCAAAATTTAGGACCTTCCACGTGGTCCAGAACATACCAGAATTTGTAGATACTAGCAAATCATATATATTTTAAAAAGTGGAAATTCTTTATTTTCTTTTTTTAAAGATAAAAGGACAAATAGGACTAACTAAAGGCTAAGAATCTTTAGTTCCTAACTTTTTCTTTTAAGTAATAAGAACTATAAAATTCTTTTTGTGCTGAAATGGAAAAATGATTGTATTATTTATAAGGGATACCAATATAATTTGCTTCTGTGGAAATCACAAATTTAAAAATGTTTTCTAATGCTAAAATACTCACTTGCTACTAATGGATTTATATGGTAAATTTTACATTGAATTAAAAATGTTTGATATAAATTTATATATGTCTTTAATATAAATAAACTTATAATAAGTTCAGAGATTAAAGCTTTACTAAAAATATTAATCATTTGTTTGTGACATTTTTGCAGTGTTCAATGCATACATAGTAAATTAAAATTCAAAAAATCAATTTTTTTATTTAAAGATTTTTTTGAATTATGGTTAATTGAAACTCCAGATATGGAAATCACAAGCATTGTATACTAAAAAATTAAAATTTAGAGAATTAATTAATTTTCTAATTTTTTACATAATAATTTTTTTGAATCTCATTTAACTGAAACCATGGATATGGAAGTCATAAATAAGATTTTACTATAATGTATATATTTGTGCATCTTCCATATTTATATAAATCAGCTACATAATAAAAATTTAACTTGGAAAAAGGCATTTATTGCTATTAAGATTTTTAAATAATTTCTAATATTTAATTAAAACAGTTAAACTAATAAAATGTACTTTGTAAATTAAATGAAATAAAATGTTTGTTCAAATATCCAAATTCTTTGATTGTAATAGACTATTTAGTTTTTCTTCTTTTTGGTAGCTTGCCATATTTTAAATTTTGAGTCCACATCCATTTAGAATTATGGAAGAAATACTTATACAGCTTCATGGCCTATGGATTCACTATATAGATATCAGAAGCTTTTTTTTTATGAGGTCCCTAAATTTTATTAAATTTTTATTCTATATAATATAGTTGAAGGGGATTAAAACACAATCATTTCTTACATGAACTGAGATCTCTATTCTCTTAATGATCCTTGATGCTAATAAAACTTAGTAAGATAGTCTTTTAATTTGTTCTCTCTTTGACAAACATTTTATAGTAGATGTATTTATGTTCGGTATTATGAAATATTTTTTATGTAATCATTAAAACATTTTTTTATTGCTTTTAAGATATTTTTATCTTGCTTTTTTTGTTTCTAATTTATATTTTCTATTTAATTTTAGATAATGCAAAATATGCCCATATTTTAAATTTTTATTTAAACCCTACCTTTTGGAATCTGAATGAAAAATGAGTGAATATGATTCTTAAGTATATATTCACTAGATTATGTTTTGAATAAGGAATTTGTGGTGCAGAGGTAACTCATTTACATATCATGGCTGATTTGGATTTAAACCCTAGCCAAGTAAAAATAAAATGTTCAAATTCCATTCAGTTTTTTATATAACTGGCCTGTAGCCAATCCAACTATCTTTCAATATTTGTTGGTGAAAGAGTATCTAACTCTCCTTAGAAGATGAAACAAGAATATAAAAATGCTTAAACTTCATTAACCTGCTTTTAGAAAACCTCATAATTATGGTTTTCATTGTTCCTTTATGAGAAATTGTTGGAATGGGTTAACTGTAATGAGCAATTTAACAGCTGTTTTTGCCTAATGTTCTTGCATAAATTTATCAAATGGTAATCTTTTTCATTTGAGTTATTTATTCTGCTGTTGTATATGTTGTAACTTCTTTGAAAGCACTTTTGAATTTTAATTTTAGAATGGATTAACTTAGAAACGTAAGTTAATTCTGCAGTTTCCAATTTATTTTAATCATGGAATGCTGGGAATTTTTACTGATTATAAATTAAATAATCAAAAATGAATTATTTAAATTCAAAAAACAAATAAATGGAAAAACAAATATTAATTTAAATGGGTAATTAATATGAAAAGATTTTTTTTTTCTTTCAAAATTTAATTATAAATCTTGAATTCTAATGTTGTAAGAGTGAAAATTCATTTTCACATATGGAAATGATAGTAAATATAAATTTGTTTATTCTTTGTCATTTGAAAATTCATTCATTTCAAAAGTAGTTAGATAAATTTTGGAGTTTTTTTTCCTTTGTTATTTGTTAATATCTATTTAATTCCCTAATTATTGTGTTTACGTAAAGAAAAATAAAAAATTCTAATTTTGTAAATTTTAGATTCCTGTAAAAAAATGTTTAAAAGTTGGAAATAGATCCATATTATTTTTTGACAGTCCTATTTCAGAATTGTAATTTTTGTAAAAATGATCATAATTTCTTTTGTGTTGAAAATATTTACATTTTTTCTTTGAGAGGGAAGAAACATCATTCAATTTTATGAATATATTTAGCAGATAAGCAATTTGATTCAACCATGAAAAGTTTCTGAAGTGATCAGCTAATATAGATTTATCATTGTATAAGAATATGGGGTCTTCATATTTCAAATAGTCTGATAAGAATTTGGATTACATGGTAATCATTTAATTGAGTATGTATCAGAAAAGATATGTATTGACTGCCTATATCTTCACATATAATCTAAAACAATTTGTTTTTAGGGATCTTATTTTCACAAAATTAATTTTTATTTAAAATATTAAAACTGAAGGGATATTTTGAACAGCCAGTGCATGTCTGCAAAGAAGAATGATTAATTGTATATGTTTTAGTAAAAAAAAATTATTTCATGTTCTTACTACTTTCATAGGTCCTGTCATTGATATTATACCACAACTACATGCATCAACACATTTTTTCCAGCTTATTCTATGAATCTTAATAAAATTGTCAATATATTTAAATATTTCACAGAGTAATGTATTTGCCTCGTTAAAATTACTATATTAACAATAAATAAAGATTAATAAAATTAATGGCTTTGCAACATGACCAAATTGAATTCTTAAAAATAAATTGCTGCTCAATATCTTCAGCGACTCAAAAGTCAATCCAGGAACATTAACTCTTCAGGCCACTATTATTGTATCAAACAGCCCAGAATAGAGTTAAATATAATTTGCATTACTAAATAAGTAAATTGTATATTTAGTTGCTTGGAGGGTTTAAATGATGTTCAAGCACCAAAATGAGTAATGGAACACAATTGATTAAATAGAACTATTCTTGCCTTACTTTCTTCCAATGGAAATCAATGTAGTTACATCTTGAATCTGCCATTTTCATTATTTATTTAAACTATTATATTAATGATTAAATTATTTAAAAACAGCCAAAATATTCTATATATAAATATTTTCCTAAAATTTATTTTCTCAAAATGTTTTAATTATAATTTATGAAATTTGAAATGAAAATAAGTAAATAACATGATATCAATTTGTATATGGCATGTTGCAGAAAAAATGAAAGTAGTAAGTAACATGCAATATAGTGCACCACTTAGAAAATTTTATTTGGGAATGGTGGAAAAATTAGTGCAATTAGATAAATAGTAAAATCTGGAGATTTTGGGCCAACTCCAGAAAGAATCATCCTAACTAATTCAAATCATAAAAATATTCTCAATCTTTAGTTTGAATCTTTTGATATAGTTCTCTTCATCTACTTCAGAGCCATTTATTATAAGCTTAAGCAATCAATGGATGTTATTTTATATCCACTTCCTCAGACTGGTTTCAGGCATTTGTCTTCATCACTGAAAGACTTAGAATTCATAAGCGAAAATAATGTACTTAAAGCCAGAAAATATTGTTATCTTAAGTATTTACACTGACAGTAAATAATTTTGGAGTAGGATGAGGAGGATTGCTCATTTAAAAAAAATCTGTTTATAATCTCCCATTGTTTGTCCATATATATATATTTCCTGATTTTCTTTTCTTCTAGAGTAAAAATCAGTCATATATCACATGACCTATATAGCTTGTATTATCAATATGTAATATATAAAGAGCCTGCTACTAGCTTTTCTTCTAGAGATAAAAAGGTAACATTTTCCCACAAATGACCTGTCAATAATGATGATAAACTTAAATATACATGCATATATATATTAATTTTCCCTTCACTTTTATATGTAATTCTTTTGCTAAGTATGTACATATGCAAAAGAATATATTGTACCGGTCAAAACAGTCTGCTCACTTAACAAGATTCAAATCCTAAGCAAAAGTACCTCGAATCCCATCATACTCTAGATACACAGATCTGGAGCAATCCTGAATTCTAATCTATTTACCTATTCTTTGAATCTGACCCAATGAACAACAATCCTGATGATACAGCACAATTATTTTAATTCCGGGCCCAGAAGCAAAGCAGTAGAGCATAAGATCAGAATGATGATGATGATTGAGATAAAAGTAGCCCAGGATTTACATTTATTAAAGTTATCTTTATTAATGCTAAGTTATTAGCTAAAGAAAATAATTCTAAATACTAATTAGAAAATAATAATTCAAAACAAACCAGGATTTACATGAAATATATATTTAATAAAATATTGAGAAAATGCATATATATGTTACAAAAGGTTTCACGCTTAGGGATGACATTGTTTATTTACAAAACTTGGGATTTGTTTTTATAAAATCCCCTTTATTAATCATTTACTGAATACAATTTTATGGAGTGTATTGTAACTTGTGCAGAGTTAATACACCAATTTAATAACATTTTACTAACAGAACGTTGCGGATGCCTAAAATAAATGTAATAGATCATGACAGGTTTAGTACTAAGTGATTTGATAAACAGGCAAAATATACACTTTTAATCATTTATCTATCTTATGAAAATCATTATATACACTTTTATTGGCATTGTTTGAAAAAGATGTCTTTGGAACTTATGAATAAGAAACAAACAATGCGCTATATTTACGAGAATACATGATACAATCATTAATGTAAATTGATTTATGTCTATGGGAATCGATAAGTATTTTAAAAGAAAGCAGCTTTAAAATCAACATACTGACTAATTAGCATGTTGGCGCATTTCATGAATGAGTCATTATTTCCAACACCTAATGAAAGGTCAAACAGGCATAAATCATTTAAATAAAGAAATACGGATCTTACAGTAGTTGGAATGCTTCATCATTTTAAGACATTTGATAATGAATGAGGGGTGATACGTCTGCCATTTTGACGATACGGTATCGAATGGAGAAGTTTGGTTTGAATGCCCAGAGCCAGTTGTATGGAACTTCGGCAGCACAATCAAAACCCTATAAACCTCACGTTCCACAGGGAGTAGCGTATAACCTTGATTACGAATGGTTTTGAGAAAGTAGAATGGGAGATTCGGATTTCCAAAGCCCCAATGACAAAGCAATAAAGAAAATGTATGTGGAAGTACCATAAGAGAAAGGAAAGGTAGGTCCGCAGCATTATACCTGTACGATAAACTTAATATATTATATTCTGAAGCCTGTAAATGGTTTGGCTCCTGCACAATGATATATTTAAATAAATCATTCAGCAAATTATAACGGTGAATAACTCTTTTAACTATAACATTAAAATAAAATTTATATTTAACTTAGATTCCCATATACGTATTACTGATAAAATTAGCCCTCCAGGCAACAGCAAGAAAGGATGGACTAATATTAAGGTTCACAATCTTTTAAAATGAAAATTTAAAGACAAATTTAAATAATAAAGTGAAATATGCATCCACAATAAAATATTTTAGATTAAAAAAACGTGAATAACAGATTTAACTATAAAATCACCCTAGCAAGCGATTTCTATTAAAAATGGATAAAACTTTACTAATAAATTTAAATGAAGTTCCTGCTTCTTTCCCCATTAAACAAAGAAAATAAATCCTTATTAGACTCGTGAGGTTGGATATTGGCACATTAATTCAAGAGCGTAAATTGTTTACATATATGACATGAATAAGTTAGAAATATCTAATGGAGCCGCACAAAGTTATATATATATATATATATGAGTTCAAGCGTGAAAGGTAAGTTAAAAATACATTATATTAGCAAGGGATTACAGAGAGAGTCCAAGAGAATAATTAATAGAAACTTATAAATTAATATATGAATTAAAATACAAAGGTTGAACTACACATTACAAAATGGTTTACTTATTAAGGCAGTTCTACATTAAGTGAGGTTACCTCCGCATAGCAAGTAGATGTAGAATAAGAAGTCAAAAGTTGGAACAGCGGTCATCTTGTACAGCCGGTCGGATGGGACATGGCTGAGAGAAGAGAAAGTTGAATGATTCCTCTACTCAAACTTCATAGCGCTTGACTTTTCCTGACTTAAAGTGGAATGATGAATCAATTTTTCTGGAAAATTACTAACTCAAATGTTCTGAAATAAATTACTAACTAATTCAAAGTTTAATTAGTAACTCAAAGTAAACTGAACGTAAGTAACTGAGAGTAACTAACTGAAAAAGTAACTAAACTAAACTGACTTCTTTTGTTCTATGGGCCCTTTTTATACACCCTTTAATCCCCCCAAGAATGCAATTTCAGGTGACCACAGCTATCTCTGTAATCTCTTGATTAAATAAAAAACATTTAATTAGCAAAATTTTTTTTTATATGTCATAGAATCAGCCGGGACGCGAACGCACAACCGTCTGCAACCAACTACTTGCTTGCAAGGCAGCTGCGATGGCTCGAAATACCATTTGATATATTTTAAAGATTTGAAAACAACTAACAAAAGAATTGCTTATGATTTTAATTAAGATTTATAATTTTAATTAATGAAAACTAGCTGAATCTAGATAAAGATTATTTCAGTATTTCGAGCTCTCCCCATTTTTCTTTGTTTTTACATTCCAATACTTTAATTAAATACACATATATAAAAAGATTTATATAACAAAAACATCTAATTTTCAGCAATAAATAGTAATAGAATTATTGCTTTGTTCATATATATATATATGCATCACGTACACTACTGTTTTACTTTATTAAATATTTTTAATTTTATTTACTCCTTGGATAATTATGCCGTGTGTGGGGGTGAATGGCACATATATATACGGCGAGGTCTGAATTGCAGGCTCTGCAGGAGGTTAGTGTAGATGGTGAAGCATGAAGCTCGATGATTAGACATCGACTGCTTCAATATATATATAACTTATTTAAATCATGGTAGTACACATACAGCTGGGTTAAAGCATTATATTGATGGAAAAGCAATCTACACCATTTTTCCAGAATAAGAATAATCAAACTTAAGATGAATCTTTCACTCAGATAGATGGACAATAATATTAAAAATTAAGAAACAATAGTAAAAAATAGGCGTTGTTAGCTGAGAGGTCATAGCAGCCGCCCTGCAAGCAAGTACACCTGGGTCTCGTTTTATGCGAATTATTTTAATGCGATTTTGAAGTTATGCGATTCATGTTTCTTCTTAATATCTTTCATATTTCACTATATTTATTAGATATCAAGAAATTTAAATTATTAATAACATTTTGACTTGAAATACTTTTTTTTCTTTCAAAAATGTTATATTAGCAGCTAATGTGAATATGGCCTGAAGCTGTATTTAGAATTTTAGCTTCTATGTAAATAACCTATTTATACTAATGAGTAAATAATAATAATAGATTTATACTTAACATGTAAAAATATCGCAATAAATATTCAAAAATTTTAAACTTTTAAAAAGTATTTTGTTATTTATAACAGAAATAATGTAGATTTTTTAAATAAATAACCAAGATTTTATTGATTTTATAAACTGAAAATAGTATTTTTAATGATAATGTATAATCTTTTTGTTTTGATTGCGATCCTCATTTTTTTAATATAGAAACAAAATGTGAACATTTAAAATTTATTTCAGTAGTAAAAATCAGTTGTCAACAGAAAACCATTAACACAGCACAAGACTGAAATTGGCACTAGTTGTGTAAATGGGATGGAGCAGAATATAGTAAAAATTAGAGTGGGGAATGGAAAATAAAGTAGCTAATAAGTTTCTCTGGGCATAATTGCTGAGAGATTCTTGACTTTGTTCAAGAAGAATCACATCGACGAATCTGATTTCTTACCAGTTTACAAACGAACCACACATTCGAAAATAGTGATAATGATTAAAATATGTATGAAAAAATGTCAAATTAAATACTGTAGTTAATAAAAAAAAGTTTGTCTTGTACTAATTTTTTTCAAATATTTGATATTTTTTATTAGTCATACTTTATTTCCTTATTTTTTTTAATGCGAATTTTAAAGTAATTTTTCATTGTTGCTCTGCTTTTATGCGAATTCTGAAAATTACAGACACTATCCCCCATTTTTTAAGGTAAGTTAAGTCTATTTTTGTGCGATTTTTTTTAATGCGGGTTTTCTGTGGAACCTATCTACCGCATAAAATGAGACCTAGGTGTAGTTGGTTGCAGATGGTTGTGAGTTCGCCTCCGGCCGATGCTATGATATATAAAAAAAAAACCAATAAAAAATAAAACTTTGAAACTATATATTTTTCTATTCTCTGAATTAATGGTAGCACATAAATTAAAAAAAATGAAAGTTTAAACAAATAAAATATGGCATATAATGTTGGGACCTATTTTCTAAAATAAGTTATTGAAAATTTGAACTTTAATTATCACCAACACGATTTACTCTGATATTTCTTTCAATAAAAAGTTTATACTAATACACTTTTATACACAGTGTAAATATTTTATTATATCGAAACTCACATGATCTCCATTTTGCATATTTACCTGTTAAAACAGTAATAACTCCATACATTTGTCCTAAGTGCAAGTCATAGTAATTAATGGATGCTAGAAGGTTTGTGCATCAAAATTCCTATCTAGTGCTTGTTCAGCCAATATCCCAGATTTTTTTCTAGCTCCTCACTGATAAAAGCCATAAACTAGTTCTGGGGATATTGGTTGAGTAGGTACTAGGTAGGAATTTTGATGCACAAACCTTCTAGCATTCATTGATTACTGTGACTTGCACTAAATGGCATAATTGTATAGAGACAACTGCTACTGGATATCCAAGATTTCTCAAAATAGCCGAGTTTCAAATATTCAAAGTCTTTTTCAGATCTCTTTTCACTACTTATAACTATTTTTTTTCAAATAAGAAATGAGGCTACCTAATCCAGTTACCAAATATTTAGATATAATCTAGTAAAAGAGGATAAACAAGAAATTTTATAGGAAATGGGAATGAAAACAGAATTGCAAAATAGTTATTTTATATTTTCATTCAGAAAAAAAATTATAAATAAAAAACTTGAAAATAGAATTTTTTTTAAGCAATAATTCTTGAAAACATCTTTTAGTAATCACACTTGTTATATGTGATTGACTTTTGATAATTATCCAGCTACAATAATTGTAATAATTACAAAACAAGTGTGTAATATGACAATGGACATTCAGAATAAGTATGTAAAAAATATTACAGAAGTTCATAGAGAAAATTTTGAAATGATGCCTTTTGGGAAGTGAAATGAGAATATCTAGAGTCAATGAAAACCTTATTGCAGTCATGCTATAAGTACTTTGGTCAGATTAACAATGCCAATGGAAATATAACTAATAAAATACCCTATTAATCTAGTTGGTAAGTGAACTCACCCAAATTATCCAAATAAATTTGTTTTCTTATGTTGAGATCTTTGGATTAAGGATATATCCATATATTTGTTCAGTAAATAAACACCCAGTTATATACTACCAATTATAATAGTCAATGGTCAGTCCACATGCTTTTGGTAATAATTGCTACAATATATAATCTGGATTTGTACAAAGATATTACTATGTATTATCTCTCATTTAACCAACTGTCAAATGTTGATGATTATTGTACATACTGTTACACAAGTATCACTTTCGTTTGAAAACAGACAAAAACAAACTAGTGATAGCTAAATATATGACCTTTGTTTTTCTGTTAGTAGTGAGGAGTAGCAGACAGCAGTAGAATTTAGAGTAAAAGTGCAGCAATTAGGCCAGAAACACACTTGTCCTATGTGATGCGCAAATTCTCTTCAGATGTGATGCTGATCTGAGCCATCCAGATTGGTGTCATGCTTACATTCAACATGCTGCCAGTGCTAATATATATATAAAATAATCAAAATATTCTGTAATTTAATCAAATTGAGATTTTAAGTATTAAACTATAAACATAATTGTATTGATTTAAAGTTAAATATTATGAAATAGTTTGATATAATAGTATTCTGGCCTTATCGTGGAACATTTTTGAATTGCAGGACACCAGTGCTCCGCGGAACACAAATTGGGAAACACTGGTTTAGAGGATCAACCAAAGTACAAAGTTTGAGAATACTCTAGCATATATGAAATTCAAGTCAATTAGGACTCCCAAGCGACTAATAGTAATTTGAATAGTATCAATTGAAACATTGGATCAAGCATTTAATAGACAGATTATGGACTATAAGAGAGAAAACCTGGATCAGAATGAGCTATTCTGCTAAGTGTGTATGAGTTAGCAACATCAAGTTTTACTATTTGAAACTGTTAAACATTTATTTCAACACAAAATTTCTAAACCTTTGCCATCAATTGGATGATAAAGTAGTTGACTGTGAATCTGAGCTCCAGAAGATAGCTTTTCAAGGCATTTAGAGAGATAACTTAAAAGACATTTTAGAGCAAGGATGGGCAACTTTTTTTCATTAATGGGCTGAATAAAATTTTTGTATCATAACGCAGGCCGGAATAGATTGAATGATTTAACAAAAAAAATCAGAACCTAAAAAGTGTTATATGAATTACCAAATTATCAATGTGTTTTTTAAAAAAGTAAATACAATATTTAAGGATTTAAATGGAAATCGATTACAGATAGGTACAGATAAAAACTACAATTTAAAACCTTTTTATTGTCATGATAAAGTAAATGTAGAAAACAAAAACTTTAATGTGAGGGATTAAATTTGTAATGTTCCTGATTTATGATTTCATCAAAATTGGGATTCAATTCACTAGTGGCTATTCGTAGAAGTGCTAAATTTTCATCTGTTATTCGTAATCTAATTTTGCTCTTTGCATTTTTCAATAAAGCAAATGTAGTTTCGCATAGGTATGTCGATCCAAAGACTGTCAAATATTTCTGTGCATTATCGAAAATATTCAACATTTCTGGATTTAATGAGGCATAAAAGTCCCCCCCCCCCCAGCAAATTGATTCTATAATATTAAATTTGATTGTAAATTTATCACTTCCAACTGGATACAAGATGATGTATCATTGACATTAAAATTAAATGGTAGGCTTACTCAAGTTAGATCTTTAGAAATTTTTTGAAAATCATCAAATCTTCTTGTAAATTCATTAAATAAGTTATTTGTTATAGTCTCATACTTAAAATCAGCACATTGAAATGTTTTTTCTCTTTTTTGTAAGATTGGAAAGTGAGTTAACCATTTATTTTGGAATTGTTACGAAAATAACTTGAGTTTTCTCATAAATAATGTGACATTTGTGTACATATCAAAAATAAATAGTCATTTGTCTTATAATAATAAATTTAATTCATTTTGCTGTGAAAACATATCAACGAAAAAGGAGAAGTCGTTCAGCCATTGTTCATCTTTTAATTCACAAAATTCATTTTAATTTGTCCTTAACATTTATGAAGCTAACAATTTCATCTAACAAATCATGAAATTGTTTTAACACTTTTGCAAAACTAAGTCATCTTATGTTCATATGGTAAGAGATATTAGTAAAATCACATTCAATTTCTTTAAAAAATGTTAGGAATTGCCAGTGTTTTAACGCTCTTCCATAGATAAAAGTGACTACTTTCTTACAACCGATATAACATGTTTTAGTTTTAGAACTTTTGCAAAGGGTTTCATGATGAATTATACAATGTAAGAAAATTATTTATTTTCCTAGAATACGCTTTATTTCGTTGCTTATTCTTTTTAATAATTCAATGTTTTTTCCTGTTAAACTTACCCATCAGTTGTGAAATTGATAATTTTGTCTCACTTTATATTATGTTTTTGTAAAGTTTCTTGAAAATCTATAAAAAAAAATCTTCACCAGTTGTTGTGTCTTTCATTGGATATGCAGAAAATAATTCCATAATTTCAAATCTATGATTTATACCTCAAATAAAAATTAAAAGTTGGCTTGTATCAGTAATGTCACATGACTCATTTAAAGCCAGTGCACGGTAAGTACAATTTTAATTGATCACATAAATTACTTGAAATATTATCAATTTGTCTCACAAGAGTTCATGATAGAGAAATTTTTTCAAACATCAGTTTTTTTATCAGGACATAATAATTCAGCAAAATCTATCAAACATTTTTTAATAAATTCCCCATCAGAAAATGATTTACATTGTTTTGCAACCTTATGTGCAACAATGGAATTAGATTTTGTCACTGCTCTATCTGTATATGACCAAATTTTCAGAATATTTTGTTTCTTATGCAAACCACATTTTAATTTTTCTGCTTCAATTTTCCTTTTAGTTAAAATAGTTTATATTTTAAGCAATGTTTTGTTGAAAATGCCTTTTTAGATTATATTCTTTAAAAACAGAAATAGTTTCATTACAAACCAAACAAATAGCTTTATCGTCTATATTTGCAAATAAATACAGTATCTGAATGTCCAATTATCATTGAAAATGTGGCATTCTGCATCAGTTTTTTTTTTAATTGGCTCATTTTATAGGCTTTAAATTAAAAATTGTAATAATTAGAAAAGACATAAACTTACTTATAAAATATCATGCACCAATATTATTTTTTTCAATAAGAAGTTAAAACCAAAGGAACTTCATTCGATTGATGCTATAATAATAATTCAGAAATAATACTCTGATGCTGCATAGAATATACATACAGTATTCTTTAAAATATATATTACTTTTTTATAAATCTTATATACACTAATGCAAATTTTTATATAATTCTTTCCTTTATTTTTCTAACAGTTTCGACTGTCTTGTCTTGCAGTCTTCATCAGAGCTACAACATTTAAACATAAAATCATATAACCATTATTTTATACATATTGAACCGGATGGGAATTATGATCGAAATTTAAAAAAAAAAAATAGAATAAATTTTTTTTACTCTTTAATAAAATAGAATTGTGAAAAACGTTGTTGACTTCTTTTTATATATACAAATATAACAAAATTATTTATTATAAATTCAATCTACTTCTGCAATTTAGTATTTGCATCACACCGGCAGGTAGAGAAGCATAATACCCAGAGGGTACCTATAGTTAGACTGAGATTATACAAGATATAATCTACAGCCACATTTCCAAGCTACAGAACTCCCACTGCTGAATTCAAACCCTGTCATTCAAAGCACTATTTGTTTTGAAGTAAACTTAAGGTGCGAGTTAATTACGAGAAGTAACTAACATACTCTGGATGACAGCCACTAGTTCAGCGCCTGAATATCCCAACTAGCTCAATCAAAAAAATATAAACTGCTTTAATTAGTGGTATTCACAAAAGAATTGACCAACAAATACTTATTTCCAAAAATAATTTAAATACTTTTAAAATTAATTAGAGAACTAAGCCCTTTCTTGAATAAAATAATAATTATGTAATGTTCCAGGCACGCACATTGTTTTAAACATTAAATAAACAAGCATTAAAACATACCACATATACATTCTGTCATATAAGCTGTTGGTTTGTATGATTCAACAAGTTCTAGGACTATCGGTTTATTATATTAACCTGCACATAACTAGTTCATTTTATGCTGGTTATAGAGTTCATTTCTTTGACTCTGGATATCTCAAAGATTGCAATGGCTACAATAGTAAATTACTGACATAATAGGAATGGGAATAATTAATATTACCTATAGGTTTTTAGATATGCATTACTCTAGATAGATGGCTGCTTCTTTCTCCTTGTGATGCATGTTGTACCAACTGTTTGGAATATGGATTGTTGACAAATATGGTTCCTTGCTGCATTTTAGTCTGGCAGACAAATGTTCGAATGGCTCAGGTTGTTAGATATTCATTGCAGCTAATTAGAGATCAGATATTCTAGGCCGGTCAGAGATTGGAGTACAGCAGCATACCTTGACTTCTGATTAGCAACACATGGTTTTCTTGGCACTCATAAAAATGTTTTTATTCACACAAACTCGAATAACACTGCTAAAAGATCTGATGATGACAAATTTTTTTGAAGGCCTATTTATATGTGGCTCTCCTACTGAATTTGATTAACATTTAAATTAATTAAAATTATTAATTAAATTCCCATTATTTATTTGTTCACATTCCTTCCAGATTAATCTATTTAGGATAAGATATAACTTTTTTAATTATTCCCATTGTAATTGCTACTTAATTATTCCCATTCCATTTTGGTTTATTAGTCGAACAATTTTTAAGTTTGACATAATTTTTTGTACTACAAAGTTTATTTTTCTGTTTTTTGTTAAACTCAACTTTCTTTTTTATATGCACACATATATACACATTTTAATGTATTTTTTAAAATCAGCATATGCATTTTCTTTTAAATAAATGAAAAGAGAGAAATATAATTTTTATTTAGTTAAATTTCTCCCCCCTCACATTTTTTTATTATTTTTTAAACTAGTAAAACTTATACTAATAATTTGCGGTACGTCTTTTCAACAAAATTAAACAAAACTTTTTAAACCTTTACTATTGACATCGGACTTCTAGCACTAATTATTTTTCCCTCTTAAAACTTTTATTATGAAATTTGTAACACTTAAATAGCGGTACAATATAAAAATACATATTTGACATTATTCGTAATCATATTTTATTTTTAACTATATCTTTACTTCTCTTTTTTCCTAATTATTATTTTATTATTTCTACTTATTTTTTATTTCTTCTATCATTCTACATTATTCTTTAATACATCTCTATCACTTTTCTATTTTATTTTAATACCTATTAATCTAATTTCTTTCTATTATTTATCTATACTTATTCTTTTATTAATAATTTTTATTTATTCCTATCTTTATTCATTATTTTTAATTTACTTATTCATTTTACTCATCTTTGTATAACCTTCTTTTTTACATTTATAACTGATTCTTTAGCCTCTTTTTCATATACTCCTTTAATGTAATTCTATTATCAATTTCTTTAACTTTTTACTCTATTCTTTAAACTTTTTATTTCTACAAAAAATTTATATTAATTTTTCTATTATTACTAATAATTTTTTAAAAAATGTCTTTATCCCCCCCCCATCTCTATTTAGATTTTGTTTTATTTTCTTAATTAATATAGAATATGTCCTGTTTCTATAGAATGCATATAAATTGTTTTTTTTTATTGTACCTATGTTGAATCAATCTTGTATACATTGAATTTTTTGTTTCTTCTACATAGTTAGTTATCCTATTATTCTTATATGATCTACATTCTATCTCATGCACTCCATTTATGTTTTTCTATTCCTTTAATATATTTTTAATCTAATATATTCATTATATTTCTTCTTTTTTTTAATTTACTATAAAAGAAGAGATAGAAAAATAAAGAAGCTATACTAATTAAGAAGATAAAACCAAATCTAAATAGAGATGGGAGGGGGAGGTAAATACATTATTTTTGTAGAAATATTTATTAGTAATAACAGAAAAATAAATACATATACTGTATATAAAATTTTTAGAAATAAAAAGTTTAAAGAATAGGATAAAAAGTTAAAGAAATTGATAATAGAGGGAATTACATTAAAGGAGTATATAAGCATTTATTTTTATAGTGCTATGTTTTAAATTGTAATACATTAAAGATCAGCCTTCTCAAGCTATTGTGCATGTGCTTTTTATGAGTGTTAATAATAAATGAATACTTTCATTCCCAACACAAGATATAGTATTTAAGAAAGAATAAAATGAATCCACTTATTCTTTCCAACCCAAATGCTTATATATGGGAAAATCTTAAGTACTGGAAATGAAAGCATGAGGATAGACCACTCACTTTAAATTACTGTTTACGATGTCTAAATGAATGAAGTCGGCGACATTATCTAGAATTTACTAAATGTCACTCTCAAATGAAACTTAAACATATGTAAACAAGCATTTATTTTTATAGTGCTGTTTTAAATTGTAATACATTAAAGATCAGCCTTCTCAAGCTATTGTGCATAAGCTTTTTACGAGTGTTAATTCATTCAGACGTCGTAAACAGTAATTTAAAGTGAGTGGTCTATCCTCACACTTTCATTTCCAGTACTTAAGACTTGCCCATATATAAGCATTTAGGTTGGAAAGAATAAGTGGATTCATTTTATTCTTTCTTAAATACTATATCGTGTTGGGAATGAAAGTATTCATTTATTATTAACACTTGTAAAAAGCGCATCCACAATAGCTTGAGAAGGCTGATCTTTAATGTATTAAAGGAGTATATGAAAAAGAAGCTAAAGAATGTTATAAATGTAAAAAGAAATGAGGTTATACAAAGGTGAGTAAAATGAATAAGTAAATTAAAAATGAGAATAATTACTAAAGATAGACATAGGAATAAATAAAAATTATTAATAAAAGAATAAGTATAGATAAATAATAGAAAGAAATTAGATTAAGAGGTATTAAAATAAAATAGAAAGGTGATAGAGATGTATTAAAGAATAATATAGAATGATAGGATAGAAGAAATAAAAAATAAGTAGAAATAAAGAAATAAAATAATTATGAAATAAGAGAAGTAAAGGTATAGAGTTAAAAATAAAATTTGATTATGATAATGTAAAATATGTATATAAAATAATGGTTATATGTTTAAATGTAGCTCTGATGAAGACTGCAGGCTAGTTGAAAACTGTTAGAAAAATAAAGGAGGAATTGTATAAAAATTTGCATTAGAGCATATATGAGATTTATCAAAAAGTAATATATATATTGTAACCATATATTTTAGTATAAAATATATTAATTGATGTAACTGGTATAAAAATTTCTCTTTCTTCTTTTGGTGATTTGATTGGCTTGATTTGCACTTTGAACAGATTACTCTCTTATATTATTTTAATAAATTTAAATTTGCTTCTTTCCATATGCTAACTTATATCAAAATGTTTAACTTTTTAAAAATTTGACAACACATTTAAATTTGGTAAAATATTATTAAGAATAATATTTTATTTTTATTTGTTTAAAATGATCTTAAATTATTATTTCCATTGAATTAAAAAACCATTTGTTCAATTAAAATTAATTATTAAAAATAAATACAGTAATTACGTATGCGTCTCAATGTAATAAAAGAAAAGAGCGCGAATTTAAGAGGAGATCGTCTGTTAGTTTGCTTTTGGAGGGAGAAAGAAAAGAAAATGGTAAAGGCAAATGGTGTAAATTTGATAAGCTTATTTTAAAATAGTTAATAAGTAAACAGATTACCATAAAATTTGCTATAAACATAAAAATAACCTAGTGGTATTTAATTAAGATGAATTGCTAAATTTAAAAAGTCTGTTCAAGTCGGCTGGCCAAGTGGATCAAATCACCGGTAAAAATTTTCCAATATTACATTTTTAAAATGTCGGAGCTTCCCAGTTTAAAAGAATTAATTGCAAGAGTTTGGTATGTTTTAAAATGTTTATTATTCTACAATTTGGAAAAATTAAGTAAGTATTTTAATTACAGAAGTTTTATGAAAATGAAAATTTGCTTTTTAAAAAAGAAGTTTAAATTAAAGTAAAATGTTAAAGTTATCAATATAGTTTAATATTTCCGTTTCTAATTCTAATAAAATATAGTATTAATTGATATTTAACTTTACAATGCCAATCATATATTTGCTAGTTAATTTGTTTAACATTTGGATAATAAACCGTCTTCAAAATAGTTAATCAAAGCTATTTTCTAATTTTAACGTCAGTTTGAAATGATTAAATTAATTTTTATAATTAGTATTCCTAGATTTAAGCGTGGATAAATAAATATTAGCATGGATGTGATAAACTTGGAACATTTTAATAGAGAAATGTAGAAATTAATAACTTATGAGAAACATTTTCATTTAAATTCTGCGTGTCATGTTTTGAAATTGTTTCATGTTTATGGAGCCACGTAAAATCGTCACTCTAATAGTGATTATAATAACTAATACAAATGGATAAAATTGCATGTATGGAATTTAACTATAATTATAGCTATTGCTTCATGTATTTGTTGTTTGACACATCGTACATGGATTCCACGGATCATATTTGGAGTTATAAAATGCTATATAATCCAATTTGTGATACACACACCTGCTCTAATTCATGTGTTGAACTATAAAATGCGATACGTTTAATTTATATCATACACACACCTGTTAAATTTTATGTATTTGATGAATAATGCATTACTTTAATTTTATCGTTATATGAACTTGCATATGAAGTTCATAAGTTATATTTTATTAAGTTTAAATTAATAGGGGTTGAATAAAATATTTATTCAAGAGAATAGCGCTTGCGAAAAAGCTTGAAAAGTACTAAATGAATTCATGAGATGTATTAATCTTTATGAGGTATTTTGTGAGTCTTTCCAGATTTATATTCCTATACTATTACTTATACTATATTACATATGTTTTATTTTAAGCAAGATAAGTTAGTACATTAGTTGTCCTGATTAGCGTAACATTTATTATGCAAGAACCCACATTTGCTAAAGTGTTAGTGTATTCTAAATGGTCAGAATAACTGAGGGGGATGATTTTGCACTTTAATGTGAAGTAAATAGTAATGTTGTTTTAGAATGTAAAGGGCATTAATCTGTGCTGGTGGTTAATCCGCAGATTACTTTATTGCCATTTTTGTATTTTACACTCATTCCTGCGCTGGTGGTTAATCCGTGGAATGGTGTACTTGTACTTATTGCTTTATGATGGTGTATAAATCCACAAAACGTTAGTGTTGTTTAATTCCTCCATGTAGATGAATACATCCACAGGAATATGTTTTACTTCATAGATATAAGTTGGGCAAAGTATTTTCGTTAATCTGCTAAATCATCTTCTTTCATTTGTAAGCATAATTTATAAGTTAGATCATCAACTTGTAGCAGGACATTCTATTCAAGTTACTTCATAATAATTAACTGTTGGTTGATTATTATTTACCGGAGTGTAAGTTTAAATTATCACTTTATTTAATGATTGCATTGTAGCTAAATCCTACAGACATAATATTATTTATTATATTATTATAAGTTTACGGTATGGATTTATTGAATCTGGAAATGACGTTAAATATTTCATGAGTTGATGCTGAATTTAGTATAATTTTCTCAATATTCATTGTATCAAATTGAAATATAAGGTATGATTAGGTTCTTAAAAACTGTACCTATGAGATGTTATTGAAGAAAGTCGATGGAATTATAATTTATTTATTTTATTTGTTTATTTATGTCTTTAATTATAACATTGGAATTAATTACTTATTATTCATAATTTTGTAAATAAAAGTTGATTTATAATTAAACTTACTGTGCCGTTGCTATGTGTCATTCGTAAAATCAGAAATCATAAACCTTGGATAGAGCATACATTGAAATACATACTATTGTCAACATGATATAAGAGTTTATTGATATTTTTGAGAAATCATTTAGATGCTTTCGTCTTTGGTAATTTATGATGTGTAAGGTACAATAAAATCCCATTTACCTTTTCCATCATTTTGGCTTTGCGTAGTTGATTCTAGTATACCATACAAATTGATTATTAAACTTGTAAACAGATTTACCAAATAATGACACGATTAAATATATTTACTTAACGTTTTTAAATTGTCATTCGTCAGTATAATAAGAGTCTCAATGATATAGTAAACTATAAAAGAACCCAAGTAATTATGTTTATTTATTGCAAAGCTTTACCTGGACTAGCATTTGTATTAGAAATCATATAGATGGTTTAAAATTTCATAATTTTATGTAGTTCCACAAATTATGCCATCTTGTACATGGTCGGCCATCGGGTCTCATACAATAAAAATCGCAAATTAAGGTTTAAAAAATAATAACATTGCACTTATAATTTGTTTAATGTATTTTATCATACTACTATGGTAGTTCTTCGCGGTACACCCTGGCTGCGATCAAATTAAAACATAAAAAGTTTAGGTTAGATCATTAGTTTGGTCTGTGGTAAGTTGCTCCAGATGTTGATTGTGGTCTTTGGTGCGTAAGATAGATAGCATGATATGCTCTTGGATACAGCTCTTAATAGCTGACAATGTGCAACGTAAATTGATCAGTGATAGAAGTTATGATTCTTAGTGCATTTGCGTTTCTGTAGTTGGGACCACACAATTTACGGTTACAATTTTTAGTGCCGCAATGGGTTCGGCATGATGGGTAGTTGATAGGGCGAGCGAATGGTTACAATATATATATGAAGAAATGCAAAAAAAGTAAAAGTCATAGGAATAATATTCTTTAAAAACAGAAATTAACATTATTTGCTAAGTGATTTCTCCCACATTTTTATATTTTGTAATATAAAATTGGTATTTTAGAACTTATGATTAAATTTATGCAAGTTATGATGAAATTTTTAATTTTTATAATTAATATTTTTCATGGCATTAAGATAAAGTTAACATTATATGAATGTGTAAGTAATAGGCCATTTACAGCATATGTATTCAGGTATGGATTTTCTATATTTAGGCGATTATAGATCTGATTGTATTCAACATCACCACAGGCTGGATGTTGCCCGCAGACCAGCTATTGCTCACCCTTGTGGCTTAGAATCAAGTTATTAATGGTTTCTATACAATATTTGAATTGGTACTTTTCTAGACATCTTTAATAGAATTCATGGATAAGAAGACTACATAAAGTTTTTAAAAATCAGAACTTAAAATTGTTAGAAAAGATGCCAAAGATCAAATAGCAGAGTAGTAACATTAAACAGTGTGCAAAGCAACTGCAGTCATATAAACTAAAAAAAAAAAAAATTATCATTGCAAATAAATCAATAGGGGCACTTAGTGTTCCTTCATAAATATGATTTGTTTTTGCAATTACATAGGATTTGTAGCAGCTAAATATCAAAAAAATAAGCCCCCCAAAATTAGGTCAATAAACCATATTATAAAAAATCAGGTCAACAATTGTTTAGTAAGAAATTAAAAATAAATACTATTAAAGACCAAAATGAAATAATAGTGTTTAGAATTCATTAATGGCACTTTCACAACATGGAAATTGACACTTACTCAAAGTTTTCATTATTTGAAAAAACTGATTGAAATCCAGAGGATCACTAGTAAACTTTAAAATGTACCTGCGATTACCAGAGCAATGCTGAAAAAGGCACTGGTTAAACTTCAGAGTTTTAATTACCCAATTGCCTTTGCTAGTATTGTGGAAAATTGGTATCAATTTAATGGCTGTAATTAATTCAGATCCCTAGACTATTCATCAATCAATGTGAACTAAATCATGACTGGCATGCACAGCAGTTTTAAAAAGAAAATATGCTATGAAGTTTTTGACTCAGCACTAGGTATTAACAAGATATACCCATCCATTTATCTAAAATAATTTATAATAAACTAAAGATCAGCATTTCAAGCTAATGTACATGCACTTTTTTATGAATGTTAATAATAAACGAATATCTCTTTACATAAAATAATTTACTAAAACTAATCACTTAAAATTGTCAGCCAATACTTTTTGTTTTGAGAAGTTGGGTAATCTAGTTGCTGAGGAAATCATTAAACCAATATCTCGTTCAGAATGGATAGATCAATACTAGCTATTATCAAGCATAAAGAAAAATACATTTGTGGGGATTATTATCGCACTACAGTATAAAATAAGCACTATCACTTAATAATTAATCTTCCCCTGATCTTCATTAATAAAACAGAAATTCTCTATTTTAGCTGAGAGATTGATAACAAAGCATTCAAGGCAATAGCTATCACTGCATACAAAGAGCTTGAAATAGCTATCATTACATACAAAGAGCTTGCAACTAGAATGTTAGAGCCATCCCTTATTTTATTTCCTACTAGTAGTAAAAAATCAAACAAATTTTGGTATTCATCAAGGGTTGATTTTATATAAATTCAAGAAAACAGTAATTAAAATAAGTCCTAATAATTGTGTATTGAAAGTTGAATTAGAAATTTATAGATATAAGCTATACTGAAAGATCAAATTTTCAAAAACAAAAAAAGATCTCCAAGATTCATTAATTTCTGTAAAGGCTTTATTCAGCAAAAAATAAAAATAGTCAAACTATTATATAGATTACTAAACAAAAAAGTCACATGATTGTGAGATATCATTTTAAAAAATAATAACTAATGCAAAAGAGCTAATCCATTCTATTCTATGGAGGAACTACTACTCTTGATACCTCACTAGTTGAAATGGGAGCAATCTATCACACAATATCAAAAATGGGACTGATTCATTGAATTAATTATCTTAGATTTTGGGCTGAAAAGTTAATTTCAAGAGGACAGAGAAACCTTGGTTATAGGCATCTAAAAATCCTATCAATACATTCACGGGAAATTTTTTTAAACTTATTTCAAAAGAGGGTTTTATTAAAAAAAAATACAAACAATACTAAAATATATTTGATTACATTGTAAATGAATGTTAATTACAGTGATAAATAGTTGTTAATTACATTGGTTCTGTAATCATAACTAAACAAAAAAAGAAAATCTCATTATAAGTTGGAATAATGAGGTATGAGAGACCAAGTATCTGCAAACACTTCTGGTAGAATGATTTTTTTGTCTCTTATTCTTATTTGACCAACTTTGTTTTCTAAATGTCTTAGGATGCCTTCTAGCGTTATAATTGTAAATGCATCTTGTATACTACAAGACATATAAAAATAGTTCTGTGAAAAAATTCTGCATAACACCCCATTGAAAAAGATTCTAAGATTGTATGAATATTATTCTTTTTTTTTGTAAATCGACTTGATGTAGGTTCTGATAGAGTTTATACTAATACATTTTTGGAGAAAATGCTTTCAATCCTCTTCTTCTTTGTGGCATGCTTCGCATATACATCAGTGTTATGGTTTCTTTGATATTTGAAGAACTTTAAAGTTGGTATTGACCATGTTCAATTTAAGAGATTCAAATGACCAATGCCTTAATCTTTGTAAAAGTTGTTTGTTATTTAGACCCAGCATTGGTAAGATTTTGTCTTTTCCCATATTTCGGTACTATGCTATAAAAGACTTGCCAATATTAGCATTTGTCCTGTATGAATTTATTAAAACTTGTTATTATTATAATTGTTTCTAAGATTATTGCCCAATGTTTTGAGTAAGGCAGTAGTTTTCTGTTAGTGTGATTATGATCTTTGATTCAATGTTTGGAAAGTTTTAATCATGGATATCAGGTCGATTGCTTTTTGTACTCTAAATAAATGTATTGAATGCAATCCTAGACCGCTGAGATGGGTATGTGCTTGTAATCTTTCAAGTGAATTTGCAGCTGTTTTCTTTTTCTACTGCAGTCTCCTACATAATGAATAGATTCTTGATCTAAAAAATTCTGTAAAGATTATTATAAGAATGCAATATGTGATTTGGGTCATAAATAATGTTTATAAGTGCTACTTTTGAATAAAGAGACAGGTATGCTTTTGAAAGCAATGATTCCTATGTTTTCTATTATATTTGTCAATCTGTCTCATTGCCATGTAACTTAAATAGAAATAAAATCTAAGAATGCTATGTATTTAATGTTATATGAGCTTTATTTATTAAGTTTTGTGATTAGATGTAACATAGGCTTAGCTATTGTTTTTGTTAATGTTTCTATAATATCAACTGATAATGAATCAAGTCATTTTTGTGCACAGTTGTATTGCTATTGGGCTATAATTTTTGCATTACTCAATATATCTAAAACTGTTTTAAAGAGTAGCACTGCTTGACCTATTGATGAGCCTTTATTTGCAAATTGAGAGACAATATAGATAATATATTATGGTTCTATTCTCTCCTTAATAACTCATAGATATAGGTCTGATATTTTGTAACATTGATGGTGATAATGAATTATTGCAAAATGGGACAAATAAAATTGAATATAGCTCCTTCGATAAGCAATCAGCCATGTTTGATAAAATAAATCTGTTGTGAATTGACTGAGATAGGAAAACAGAAATTTAGGCATGTCTGGAGGTCCTGGATAGCATGAGTCCAGCATTTTTTCTGAGCTTTGCAAAAAATTTCATGGTTTGGAGCTATCTTGTTCATCTGATATTATAAAGTGCTTAGATGTGGGTTTGAAAGCTTTTGAAGTTTTCTTTGAAATGTGTAAAGAAAAAAGTAATCATGTTTTTTACTGAAAATGAGCTCCCAATTGTATTTCATCATGTATGCTAAGATGGTTCAACCTTCTGAATGCTTACAATTTTACAATGCAACATGTACAGAAAAAAAAAAGTCAATTTATGCATTTAGTAGTTGCCAGATATGACTGAATCTGAATGAGGGAGAAAAATAAATGATTAATATGACCAATTTACAAAATGGTAATCAAATTAACAGCTAGCAATATTTAAGTGGCCAACAAATAATCATTGATATAGCAATTGAACAAATAGATGTGCATGAAAGAGCATCTAAAATGCCACAAAACTCGCACAAACCTCTGTGAATGAAAAAGCAAAAGTCCATTGAAAATAAATGCATTATATAGTAGATAATAGTCATTAGAATTATAACCAAAGTGATCAGCTATTGAGTTTGGTAACTTAGTTATAGATTTGAATATAGAGTGAATAAATAAAAAAAAAATTGTTATCTAAGACAATAATCAACCCTCATTCCTTATTGTCAAGAATGCCTTACCCAAAGAGTTACAGATAATTGATCTATTTTCCATGCCTGTCACTATTGGTGAACTGGGAAAATTTGCCAAGAATAGTCTCTTTATAGCTATTGTTTTTGATTAACAGAACAGTTTTTGCATCTAATCAGCTTAGACATTTTTGTTTAAAAAATGAAATTCTACATATTTTAACATTATTGTTACATACAGAAAGCAATAGTGGATTTTGTGTGAGATAAAAAAAAAACTAAAAGGAAACAGCAGGTGATTGGAAAGAGTGCTCAGCCAAAATGCTAGCATTGCTCACAACTCCTACAGCTCGCAGCAAATCACCAATTGAAACATTAATAAAACACTGAGAATTTAAGTTATCTAACCTCAGCCTTAAAGTGTACATTATAGAAAACATGGCAGAAAATTATAGTTATTATATTATTATACTAAATATTTATCAGAAGTGATCATCATTCCATGGTGATGAAAACGTTAGAGGGTCAAAAACACTGGTGTCATTGAGGGCAATTAACCATATACTACATCTATCCAGATGCTTCTAGCGAAGAAATAATACAACCAAAAAGACCACTAGCAGAGAGGTACAAAAAAGTTCAAAACATTAGGGGGAAATGTATTGGAAAAATCAATAAACATCAGAACATCTGCTATCAATTTTTTTTTTTTTAGAAAGCAAGGAATGTAATGAATAGTTTATCTAAAATAAATAAAAGAATTTACCCATGTTATTTAAATAAAATAAACTCACCCTATCACTTGTGCTGCATTCTGTGAATCAACAAAATAATTTTATTGATTTGTTTAATAAATAACCAATTATATCATCAACAGCTCATCATTACAATACATGACCATGATTGCATAAAGACATAGTCTGTTTAACATCAACTGCAAGAGTAATATAATCCACAGAACTGATAATATACAACCACCATTAATCAGTACAGAAGGTCAGAGAATACTGCACACAGTAAGACTAGTACATCTAGTAAATAGTCAAAATAAGAGTCATATATCAATTCATAGATCACATGACCCTATCTCTAGTGTTTATACATTAATCTGAGCCTTGGACTCTTAGTGAAAAAGCAATATAATGTCTACATGATAAAGATATAGGAATGATAAGGAGACATCAAAGTGAAATACACTGTTGAAAGTTTATGATTATTTAAAGTTATCTCTTCATTCATACATGCACACACACATAAAAATAATAAAAGTAATCCTAATGATATAGTTGTAAATTCTGAGTTGTTCAAATTAATTGAGCTTTCTTATTCATTTGCCATATAATATTCTAGAAGAATAGCATTGGCAAAAGATGCATTTATTAAGAGAAAGAAAATATTTTGTGGACCTTTAGAAAAAATAAAATAAAAAAAAGATTAATTAATTACTATGTGTGGAATGTACTAATGTATTATAATGATCCAATGAAAGTGAAGATCGAATCTAACCGCAATCTGCACTACAGGGGCGCCATCTAGGCATTTGAACCTATAAAAATTTATAAAGTAGGCAGATACGCGCTGCTAAGATTCCACTTTATTTAAATATTCAGATCGTTTTCCCATTGTCACTAGCTCATGGAGATGCAGAGATAATAAATAACTTGTTTAATTGCATCTTAAATATATATAAAAAAATAAAAGCCACTGCCAGTAAATAACAAACAAATATTTATTTACACACATATAAATTTTGAATCATTTTAAATTTTGAGGAATAAATTTAACATTTTAGATTTTTATATTAACTTTTAATTTTACATTTAAATAGATTGCAATAATGAGTTTAATATTTATTTAGTGAATCGAGTATGAATAGACCACATAGATTGTATTTGAAAAGAAAATGTTCTATCCCTTATTTAACCTTAGGCCAAAAGTTCGCAGCCAAACCAACGTCAATCCATCAGATATATTGATGTATTCAATGCAGCATGAATACAACAACACAAAATACTATACTGTCAGGAATGTACATCTGAACAGTAAGTAGAGTTAGAGAAGACATTGTCTCTCAACCAACAGGAATGCTACATCTGTTGGCGAGTAGAACAATAAACAAAAAACTCCATAGGAATGGACTGCGGTCCTTTTTGCTGACTTACAATCCCATCCAGAGGCAAACAGAAGGTGTGTGGCGTATATATGCAATCCTACCCGTAGCGGATCTCCTGCTACATTTACTAATTACATCAATACATCTAATCCATTGACCCAATTTAACTACGAAACAAATAACCTAAGATTTCCCTCCCTTAAACTATATATATATATATAACTTTACAAATCTATATAACCATTCTGCCCGACTTAAATTTAACATTTAGATATGTTCACGCAGATGAATTTTATACAATTTGTTTTATACTGTTGAGTATAGATCGGCTGCATAGATTCCACGGTTAAAAACATTCCAAAATAGACATAACTGATCAAAATACAAAGTCATCGATAATGTCAATTGCAGAGGGAATACAAGAAACCCAATGGTATTCATCATAAGATACCGCATCGACATCGATGACCTATATATTCTAATCGAATATGAAAACCACAACATAATTAACCACTAATGAATCCATGCAACATCTATACCCAACTTAAATTTCATGCATTTAAATAATTTATACAATAAGAAAAAAAATGGAAATGATGTTTATCAAACGCAAAACATATAAAATTAAACATTATTAATTGATCTAAAAACTTACAAAAGTCAGATAAGAGTCCATTTTAACATTTAAGTTGGCTTGTTTATTAAATTTGTCAAACCCGGATGAAAGTTCTTAATTATTCTTTTTTTTTATGATTTTAAAAATTGTTTAGTTCATATAGCTTACAGTAGAATCCAGGTTCCTGTTGGCAATTCCCACGAAGACTTTCAGGGAAGACCGGTCTGATAGTTTGGAGGTAGCATTAGCTGTTTCAATTCGGGTATCACAGTCTTTTCATTTTTAAAATAAGTGAGAGAGAACGACAAGTGCGTCTTATCATTCATCTCACCAAATCAAGCTCAAAACTGTCAGGAAACTGAATATTTCTTTTTATAATCCTCCTATAGATTCCACGAACAAAAACATCACTGTTCCATTTTTTCGTTATGGTCCGGGCCTTTATTTGCTGCTTCTATATTGGACAAGCTAATTCTTTATTCTCTTATCTAATTTTCATCTGACTTTTGAATTACACAAGAGCCCCAAGGCTAGCTTGCTTTTCAATTAATAAACAATCATTTCCATTTACAGATTACAGGAATTAATAAATACCTGTTTTTATTTTAACTTACGTTATTTCTTTATTAAAATATTTTTATATTTAAATCTTGTATTTTTTTATCAAAAAAAATACGTTCAAATACTTTATTTATATAAAAAAAATATTTTTAAAGTTTTGCATCTGTGTGAATATATATACGTTTAACAAACATTTTAGCTTTTAGTTTTTTAATAGATTTTATTTTTATTTGCGAACTTTAAAAGTTTTTATTTCAATTTAATGTAATGGCATATTTATATATCGTTACAGGATGGTTGTGAAATGTGGACAATGAGTAATAAAATTTGGAACAGATTGGAAGCCTTTGAGATGTGGACATGGAGAAGAATGGAAAAAGCTATTAGATAAATAAAATAAATGAAGTTTTGAAACGAGTAAATGAAAAAAGAAGATTGATTGAGGAAATTAGAAAGAGAAACTGGATTAGACACATATTAAGAAGAAAGTATAGTTTAATGAAAGATGTTTTGGAGGGAATGATGAGTAGAAGCAAGAAGAAAGGGCAGAAAAGATTGACTTTGTTGGATGATATAAGAGATTGACTTTGTTGGATGATATAAGAGATGGGAAGAGTTATGTAGAAATAAAGACTTTGGGAATTAAGACAATATAGTTGAAAAAAATAGATGAATTGATGATGTGACTATTCTCTGTACCTGTCCATGGGACAGAATACTATTGATTGATAATATTCTAGAACAAGACAAAAAACAGCTTTTATTTTCAGATGATAATGTCATAAACTCTTTTTCAAAAGTATACCTTCTCTATTCATGCAAAAGTCTTCCTGCTGTTTTCCAAAATCACCTATTACACTCTTATAATTAAATATACAAACTCTTTTACTAAAAAGCAAAGCCATACATAGTAAATTTATATGGGACAAAAAAACAACAACAATAGAACCAACTTAAAAAAAAAAGAAATTATGATTTTTTTTCATTACATTGCATTTCTTTATTATATTTAGAGAAAACAATGATGACCATCTACAAAATACAAACTTCCATTCTTGTTATACATGCTGATACTCCATTCAAATTAAAAATAAAACTTAGAAGATCTACTCAGTTTTATCTCCAACATGCAATTCCAATTCTATGACTGTTTTTCAAACAAATGAAATATTAAGAGATGTATTAATTAACAATCCTTTAATAAGTGAATCCATTCTTACTTTCACTAATCATTATATAGTATTATAAGGAAATTCAAGCACTGATATTTAGAACTGAAATATTTGTATTTCTTAAAAATAAATATTAGAGTTCTACTGTGATTGGTGCAAACGTGCTTTTGGGGGGGGGGTGTAGAAGAAAAAACTAGAAGATTTCACATTTGAGTGTCCTTGTAATCATATTAAAAACTAATTAATAACATTTGTAGGGAGATATTCTCAAATATTAGAAATGACTACCTTCAACTTTTTCATCCTCTGGTCTCTGAGATGTCATTTCGTTTTTAATTGTAAAAACTTTGATTACTGTTTTTAAATAAGTTTAACAAAATAAAAACCTTGCACCAAGTTTTGGCATGCCTGGACATATCCATGTCCATTTGGAGCCTGATCTCATTACTAGCACTGCTGTAATTACATGACTGAATTTTTAAACTGAGGATTCCTCCCTTGGAAAAAATATTTAATTTTCAAATATGTAATTAATATGAATTAATATTTGCTTTATATTTATATGTAAAATATTACAATTATGCAAATTGTTAATATAGTCATTGTATTCTATGTGATATTTTAAAACTAGAATTGTGCTAAAAAGATGGATGTAATGATTAATACCTTTTCTTACATGATATATTTTATTCTCTCTTTCTCTTGACCAGTTAGAGAAAGTCTTAACAATGCAAACAAAAGAAAGTAATTAGAATGAGTGGATAAGTAAAAATAATTGTAGAATATTTGAAATGGTTATTTTTTTAAGATATACTTGTCTTCTATCACACATTCTTGAAACCTATGAATAAAGACACTTGTAAAAAATGAATGCATATACATGACCTCCACATTCTATAGCAAGAACTGAGATTTTTTTACTAAGTCCCCTCAACCTAGCATTAAGATTAAAGACAACATGATGCTATATAGCAGAACTTCTTAAACTGTAAACCCTGTCCCAAAGGTACTACAGGTTTTGTCAAGGAGAGTCACAAAAATAAATTTGAAAATTTTATATTAGAAATAGATAGATTTTTAAAATTTTAGTGTGAAAATTTATGCATTACACTATTTAGCATGACTTAATAATCATTCAGTTTATTTTACAATTCTTATGCATCAGTGCTATAAACACCAGGGAATACCCTTACTTGAAATATATGCTAATTTCGACTTTATAATGAGTTTCACTGGTAATAGCGTGTGAGAGAATTTTTTATTAAAAATTTTACCTCGGAGCTTGTGAATTCATATAATACTGATTTTTTGTTTGGACTTCAATGTCATAACTATTATTATCACTAACAAAATTGAAAACTAATTTCTTTTTGTTTTCAGATCTTAAAAAATTGTCTGTGGATTGACACCCTGCAAATGCTTTTAATTCTCAGATTTAAGTTTTCCTTTTCTCAGAACTAATCTTATGTTTTTCAATTTGAATAAGAATTTAGTTTTTTTTTATTTATTTTATAAACTAAAAGAACAAATAATTATTAAGTTTATTAAAGATGAAAAAAAAACCCCCAGTTTTTTCTTACATCACAATCAACTCTGCATTTTGCAAATGAGTCTAATAACCATCATCAACATGAATAGGAATGGACAAATATATAAAATAACTTTTGCCTGTGGTATCACCTAGTAAATTTTGGGATAAAACATAGCTTAGTAAATTTTGAAATAAAAAGTAGCTTTAGTGCTTTTCAAGAACTATACTAAATTGCAGATGAAACCATAAGATAAATATTAGATTTGAATACAAGTTATGACAGTTGATTCCTTTTCTGTGTGAGGAAGAAATAAAAAAAAAAAATTATATCATTTTCCAAATAACACAATTCAATTCAAATCAGACAAGTTCTTCTTAAATAAAACTATAGAAAATCTTCAATCTTTTCAAGTCAACCTTATCAATTTAATAAACCTAAAGAAATTGCTTTATATTTTGAATTTTTGACCGACAGTTCAGATCATTGCATTAGAAAATAATCACTATAACACCTTATCAAAATTATTATTGACATTGCAAAATTCTATCTAGAAATTAATATTTTTATACTACATGTCTTCAGAAAAACCAGAGAGTACTTCATTTTCTTTGTGAACAAGGATTATCTGAAAAGCAGTCAAAATATTAAATAAATAAACATTAAAAATTAACAGCAGTAAAGAATAGGCTTAACTATAAATAAAATAAAGCATTATTATTTACAAAAAAAAAACAAAAAACTATTATTTTTTTGCATGCATTTTGTGATAAATAATCAGTAATATTAAGCTTTAAACAAAGCAGGCATATAATTTCAATATATATGTACATTAAAATCCTAAAAAGGACTTTGTTGGAAATTTAATTTAAAAAAATAATAGAATCTTATGCAAAAATAATATTACATTATATTATAATGAAATATTTCAAGCACATTCATATATATATAGACTCATAAACCTTTTTGTGGTTATATTGCATTTTGCAGCTATTTGTTATGTTGGAAAATTTAAGTATTTTACTTTATAAATGTGATGTCTACATCAATTCAAATTACAATTACTATTCAGTTGTTTTACACTATAGCATTTTATTAGTACAATACTTAATCATTATTACAATATGTGGCTGTATGTACCTTTGTTACAGTGGTTTATATAAGTGAGTTCAACAATGCGTTAATGCCATTATTGTAAAATGGTGACTGAAAAATGTTCATCGTAAACCCAATACATAACACCCCTTCCCCCTTAGAATGAGACTTCGTAGTCCTCAAAATATACCGGACATTGATGTTAACATGAAAGGTGCTCCTTGCATGGTTTTGGAGATGGTTGGCAGAGAGGTGTTGGGTTGGCATTGTCTGTGGTTTCCACTGCTGCTTCAGGTGTGTTTTTGGAGCATCAGTCAGTTCCTCTACCAGAGTTGAGCTGGATTGGTCAGTGAAACAGCCGGCCCTTTATAAATTCCTATCAATGAGTTAAATACCTGCAGATACTTGCTAATGACATCTTGGATGGATGGTTCAGTGATACTATGAACTCCTGATAGTGTAATACCCAGAGGTCTGAACCATTCATGTCCCAATAGACTTGTGCATGGGCTCTCTGCTACCAACAATCATAAGCAGCATGTGTCCTTCCCATATTGTATAGGTACTAGCATTGTCCTTTAAATGCTATTGCATGATGTTGAGGGTCTCTTAGTAAGATTTCGACTGGTTGTAATTTAGGTATAGGTTCCTTACATACATCTGTGAATGTATCATATGACATTATAGAATATTGTGACTGAGTTGACCTCCATTTTGCATTCTTTGCCATATATGCATATTTGTGCGGTAACCTTATGTGTCAAACCATTCTGGCGCACTTCATGGATGTGATCCATGACTTTTTCCAATTCAGTCTCTGTCATATGCCAGTTAGACATCCTCGGAATATTTCATTGCTTTGCTCAGCAAAAATGCTGTAGGTGTCCCACTCTCTGACAGAAATAGCATTTGGTTCTTTTAAAAGGACATTCTGCTTGGTTGTGCTGACCACCGTGTCCGTCACAAGGAGTGGTTCCTGACCAAGGGGTATCATTGTTTTTTTGTACCCTGGTGTTTAAGGGGGTGGTAGTGACCCCGGAAGGTTATTACAGTGAACTGTTGACCTGCTCCATTGAATAAAGTCTACAGTTGGCATGAATGAGCTAATGGTATGAATTTCGCACACTTGTATTGATGCTGACTCCATGGCCAAGCTATGCTGAACAGCCATTTCCATGGTTAAGCTTTCTTCTGTTAATAGTTTATGTTGTGTTACCTCACTGCAAAGTCCACAGATGAATTGGTCCCAAAGACACTCTGTAGTGAAAGACCAAATTCACAACACCCCATCAGATGTCAGAGGTCTACCAAGAATGTGCTTATACTTTCTCCCTCTCATTGCCAATTTAATGCAACACATTTATAACAAGTTTAACAAGTAATTTGGTACTTTGAGAACTAATATTGAAAGGAAAATAGAAAAAGCTAACATTTATTTGATTGATTCTGAGAAACAAAGATATTGATTGGAAGATTATTACTTAATATGAATAAAAATATATTTTTTAAAAATATTCTTTTATAAGAATGTCTTCTATTTTATTAATATTTATTTTCATAATGGTTAATAAATGGTGTCTTCATGAAGATGTAATTAGCAGTGGGGATAGGACAATCCATTGCATCAGTTTTGCTTATATGATAATATGGGTTCATATTAAGAATAAACATAACAAGATGTTAAGTAGAATTAATAAAATTTTGTAAAAGGTTTAGAATGAAAATATATACACCATAAATCAGGGATTATAAGCAATGGCCAAAGATTCAATCATAATTGCACAGAAATAAAAGTGTAAACTACTTTGCTTTAAAATAGGGAATAATTAAATATAACATTAATCAATATGCAACAATTATTTATTTTTAATGAGATGATCAGATTGTTATACATAATAAATAGACTTATTTATATTATGTCTGGAGCATACATATAATAGAAACTGTAGTTAGATTACTTGTAGAATTTTGTAGTTGCTTGCAGTCTGTACATTACCCCTATTATAATTTACCCTTTATAAAATCAGCATAAGTTACTGCTATATTGAATAGTAATGAATTTATTATTGTGCTAATAAGCTATTATTATGCAAATGAAGACATCAAGAGAGCCAGCGAGCTATGAGAGATATAGAAAAAAACGTGAAAACTTACCAATGCACCAATGAATACTGATTAAATTGAATGTAAAGCTGTCACGTTAAAGTTTATTACATTTGTGTGCGGAGAACTTTAATCCTAGAAATTTAAATATGTGAACTCATGGGCAATCAGGGGGGGGGAGAGAAAACAGGAGGGGCACCTGCCCCAGGCCTTGCAGTATTAGGGGCCTCAATTTGGCAACTCAATACGTTAAAAAAAAATATAGAAGGCAAAGCGATGTCATAGCTTGTAGAATAGCCTTAATTTTACAATTAAATTCTCTCAAAAAATATTTGAGAAAAACTTTTCCAAGCAGGCATACCACGAGTCGAAACCATAAGCAAGTTTACGGATGAGGTGCCAATTTGACAACTCTGCGACGAATGTGATTGCAGCACTCGGTGACCGTCAGAATTAAGTTTCAGCAAACCGTGTTTTATGATACTAACAGTACTAAGCGTGAATCTACCCTATCCAAGTGCTACCTGGATTTAATCTGCTTGCTCGTTTCTGCGACTCCTGACTAACTGCTCCCGGAGTCCTGTTTTCGGCCCTGTAAATAAAAATTCTCATTTCTTCTCTTTCTCCTCACGTTCTTATTTTAAATTTTGAAGGGCCTCTCAAATAAGGGCTCATATTTTCTCTGAAAGACCCTGTGTGGACTATATTATTATTAAACGACAATGTATATTAATAATTTACAAAAGTGAAATGAATTCTATCTGTAATTATACCCAATTATTTCTTTGTTAGTAAATGAACTTGTCTATCGAGTATACAGCAGTCGTTAATTTATGTCTGCATAATAATAAACTAATTTAATTCCAGGCCAGGTGAAGTTTGAAAATTTATTGGTATTCGGACAAATGATCAATAATTAATCCTGATATGGGCATTTAACCAGAGGGTAAATATTCCAAGTTAATCTGGTTTAATTTGCTGAGTGCAATATGAGCATATGATGTCCTTTCGTTTTTTTTTGAATATTTTTGCTTTAAAAAATATTCAAAATAATACATAAATTTTTCATATTGATATTCTTTTTTAAAAACACTAGGGCAATAACAAAATAAGAGAAGACGTCTTTTGAGTTACAAATTTAGAGAAAATTAATATTAGCAATATGGAACGGATCATATACTTATTTACTAAATCAGAAAGAGAAATTAGATATCAACAGAACGGTAAAGAAGTTATGATTAAAATGCTAAAAGGTAGTAGAAATTTCGTTTGCAGTAAATTAATAATCTTTGAATGCGGATGGAAACTGGGTAAAAAAAAATTTTGAGGGTTAAGATTTCACTTTTGAATTCGAGATAGAATTTAAAATTATAAAATTAGATTTACTGAACAGAAAACAATAACTCATTTTTTTTTGAAACTGAAAATTGCAAAGCAATTTCTTATTGGTTAGTTAATTAATATTGAGGAGAAAAAAAAAATGTACAAGAAATAATTATTTCTGTTTCAAAAAATATTCAACATAAATAGATAAATTATTTAATTTTATATTAAATGGATCTCAAAAAAATATCACATGATTACATTATTTCCAATTACATTAGAAGAAACATGAAGAACGAAGTGATCGGGACATGCGTTTGGTTTTTGTATAGCTAAGGCGCCATATTAGTTATTCTTCGGATAACTTAAATTGCTTGTCAATCGTTTTATCTTGGCCATTATTTTATTGTAAAACATGGATTTCAGGTTAGTAGATTAATTTATATTGATAATATGGAGATATAATAAAAATGTTTTTAATATTTTTTAAAGTTTCCAGTTATGTTTTAATAGTAACGTGAGGTAAGGTATTTGTTTTTGACTATTGAAAATAAATATATACATTTTAGTGTTGTTATAATATTATTTATTCTTAGGATTTAAAGTCTTTGATTTTGTTCTTTTTTTTTTTTAATTTGATGGACTTTTAATTTACCTGAAGATTGTTGTCGGTTTTGTAAGATCATAGTTTTTTAAAAAATAAATAGCCCGCCAAAAAAAAAAAAAAAAGAAAATTGTCTGCATTTTTTTTATTTTATATAATCATTGTCTTTATTGATTTTGTGTCCTTTTACTGCAATTCCATGGTAAATGTAGTGAATTTCTTATTTGACCATGCAAGCGTCGTTCACTCAACAAATTACTGAAAATTAGACAAAATTTTAAGATTTGGTGTGCGTTAGATAATATATTTGATCTTATTTGAAACTAAGTATAAAGCATATTTTTGACTTGAGTTAGTAAGATTGTGCTGAGAAGGTGACATTAATATTAAACCACTGATAGTCATAATAGTCTAAATATTTTGTCGTTATTTCCACCCTTTTTTGAACTACGAACATAGCGTTAGGTAATACATTTATTTTATTACAGACTATTTGAAATATAATACAAATAATGGTTTGGGGTTATACTTGATGCAGAAGCTATAAATACTCCTTCATCTAGTCTGGCTTTGCTATATTGATGCATTTGTTTGGCCACATGGTGAAAAGCTACCGCAAACATTCTGGACACATCAATAACATTCCTTCAATTAAATTCATAATAGAACAATAACAAAAGAGGCGTTCCTAAATGTTCTTGTAATAATATACCTTTTGATAAAATCAAAACTATAGGTTCCAAAAAAAAAAAACACTCGCACAGGAAAATAATTGGCATATATATGCAGTCATGACAGAAACACAAAAAGTAAGCTACATTATCATTATGGGACAGCAAAAGAAGGTAGTTCAGAATCTAGCGAAATCTCTGCAATTTTTAACAGTTTGAATTTTTCTAAAGACATTTTACGATTATTAATTGTAGATGATAGAAATAGTTCAATATATAATTACAAATAAAATGTAAATTTTTAAATAAATACAATTACTAGCTTTGTATTAAAATCTAGAAGAAATTTTTTTATCTAATTATTTTTAAGTTGATTTATAATTTTCAAATGACTTGAAGTGATAATGTCTTTCTGTGTGAGTTAAAATTACATGGAATACTATTTGAACACTATAAGTACATTATGTTAAATATGCCAATTCTTTGGGGGAAAAGCTTAAATTCTCTTGAGAAATGTCTGGTATTCATCATTCATCACTTAAGATAGTTTTGCAGAGGTTCAATAACATATAAATCAAATAATGGTCAAGTAATAAGATTTATGTAATATGTTCTTGGAAGTTTATAATGTTTAGAAATTATACCATGGGATAAAGTTGAAATAACTTGCAATAGCATGTTTCATAGTTGGGAAAGACCAGACTAAATGGCAGGATGTTTTTTTAATGACTTTTTCATATTGGAAAAAGTGGAAATGGTTCATCCAACCGTATCACATGCTTTAAATTGTTTTTTGTCTAATTTTTACATTTGCAATATTACATGTAACAATAACTTCAGAAACAATAGCTTAAAGAGGTTTTGTTAAATAATAATATATACACATGTGGATTGAATTTTACCATGATTTATATTGTTAGAATTGTGCATTTTTGGCTACATCCATTCATAGAATATGTAGAATTTCTCTAGATAAACTTTTTCACCTATAATTGGTTTTAGCAGGTTTTATTCTACTTTTAGTAAATGCAATCTTCACTTTTGAGTCTTGATCTTGAAACATTAATCAGTAGAGTAGTTTTTGATAAGGAACTCCATCTAATAGCAGTAATAATTTTGACATTTTCCACAAATTTAGCAAACTGACTCGGTTCTGTCAGGTAAGTGCTTGCACTTTTCTGCTGGCTGATATCAAAAATATAATGCTGAAATATTTGGCACCTCTTTATATATGCACTGTGATTGCATAATTATGTAAATAGTGTATTAAATATATACATAATGTGTATGTTTATACTGTATATTATTTGCTTAATTATGTGTATCTTATCATTTAATTGTCTGCGTTTAATACAAATTCTATATACGTATAAAGAATAATTTTATCTTTTTTAATAATAAAAATAAACCATGAATTCAGTGATGGTTGTAGCATATTTTATATTTTTATAATTCTCATTTATCAATTTGTCCTTGGATTTACATTAAGATAAAATCAACTAGATATCTATTCAGACATTATAAAAGAATGTAGTCATAAAAATATTAGTAGTAGTATTGGAACAAACCAGTATTGAAAAGTTGTGTTAATTATAGGCATAACTCTTATAACACACAACGTACAGATTTCATATATATAGAATCTTCCATCATATTTTTTTTAAAACTTTTGTATTGGTTCATTTGTATATAATAATTACATGTTTGTTGTATTTATTTATGATGCATATACTTGATATATAGGTATTGTTTCCATTTTTTTTTTTTTATGAATTGAAACTAATTAATCTTAATATTTCTATTACTAATAATAAAAACTAATGAGGTATGTTTGAAGTTTTTGTCCAATATTGTTGTTTTACATATTAATGTATGAATTTTTAGTTTATTGAGATTAATAACTTCATTAATTTGGTTAATATAACTTAAGCGTGTTTCATTTAATGTATATTTAAAATGTCAATGAATATTGTTAGATAAATTGTTTTATATATTTTTCTTAGTGTGATAATTTGGAATAAAAGTTTATGAAATCTGATGTAAGATTTATAGAAATAAAAAGTCATTTAAGTATTTAAAAAAAAGGATTAAATAATGGAAATAATAGAAGGTAAATATTATGAATGTTTTATTTCCTAAATATACCAAATGTGAAACAATAAAATTAAAATTTTTTGAAAATCTTTAAAATAGTAATTAAAAGCTTAGTTATTTATATGCAATAAATGGTTTTGATATTAATTTCTATTTTTGTAAAAACTGTAAAGTGAATAGATTCATGTTTGTATGAGAACAAATATAGTGATCATAAGGAAATTGAAAAAGTAATTAAAAAATTGCATTATGGTAAAGATAGGTTGAAATGCTGTAGTGAGAAATAAAATTGTAGGAACTTGATGGAATGAAACAGATATAAAATTAATGAGCATTTATAGAAAAATAATATATTGCAGTTATAAAATCTTAAAAGGAAAATTTATAATAGGAGCTTCACATAATAGGGGGAAAAAATCTATAGACAAGGGAAAGGCATACAAACATGGAGCTAAATTGGCTTTGATCTTAGTTGTATTGTTAAAGAATTCCAATTAATTTTAAAGAAAATAAAGTAAGGAAGAAATGAGATACTTATCAATTAAAGATGTTAAGAGAAAAATTTATGTTAGAAATTAGAAAATAGATGAGAATTTATAGTCATAATATAATAAAAGAAAATTTAAAATCAGCTTACTGGAAGATTGATTTAATTAATTTTTTCTAGAAGAAAATGAAAATATTTAAGTACCAGAAAAGTTCTAAGTTTAGAAATTCAGATTTGCAGAAATTAATATCACTGAGAATTAAGTTAAATGTATTTGTAAAATTTGAAAAGAATTTTAAAGAAGGTAGGAAGAAAGTAGTATGGAATGATTTGTAATTCATTTGTTTTTAGGTAAATAAATAATATCAAATGACTAATTACTATATCTTTTGTTGTAAACTTTAGTTAATAATGTGTGTGTGTAAATATACAAAAAATATAATGCTTTGGACATATCTTTTTTAGAAATATGACATCTAGCTTTAATACCAGTAGTCCTATGTTTGGTTCACGTATGGGATTTGGTGATATTTTTCGAGATAGAGACACTGACAGAGATATTTTTCGAGATCGAGAAGCAGACAGAGATAGGTAAATTTATTTCTAAATTTATCTATGATTTAATTCAATTATTTTTAAATCTATAATATTAATGTTTTATTCCAGTTTTAAAAGCAGAGCATATTTTTTACAATTATTAATTTTATTTGCTTTTTTATCTATAATTCAGCAAAATAAATAATATGATATGAAGCAAATAATGTCCATAATTGAACATTGAAATAATTTTATATCTATCTGACTTGTTTACAACTTCTTGAAAAGAGCTTAACCCAATCTTTTATATGATTAGACTTTTTTTATCTTTCTTTGGATTTTACAATCAATTTTTTTTTTTAAAGTTAGCAATTACAGTATAATTACTTTATTGAATAAATATCCTGTATACTTATTTATTAAAATTGAAAATTGCATTTAATAAAAATGGCCCTTAAATTGCCTGTTGCAAGACAAATTTTTCTAGCATTTCTGCAAATGGTGAATTAAGTTTATTCACTGAGTTAACCAAATAGTTTTTTTTTTCTTGATGAACAATTTCTTTTTCAATTATTGAATGTGTCTAGGCATATATTACATTAGAATTTGTTGATCTTTTTGGGTAAAATTATAATTTATTATTATATAAATGAAAATGCAGATAAAGCATGATTTAAGATTATGTATGTATACAGTTGTATATGATATGAAGGAAAAGAATTCAGTAAAGTTTGTGAACTAACTCTAAATATTGAGGTATTAGAATAAATTATATTATGTGGGATACCATTCAATGGCAAATTTTCATCTTTTGTTTACAGAATTATATTGCTTTGGGGTACAGAATCTTTGCATTTGTATATAAATATATGCTTCAAATTGTATTTTTTTTAAAATGTGTCTGATCCATTGCTTTTATAAGGATTATCTGGAATTACACATAATGATAATTCTGTGTGAATTCAAACATTAAATTTTAGGCACAATATAATGATTTCTGATTAAAATGGAAAATTTTTCTAATAACTATATTTTAAAATATAGTGCATAGATATTAAATTATAAATATACTGAAGCACAGTTGAAATAAAATTATAAACAATATATATAGATTAATTATCTAGTACATCCAAAAGCTTACAATATAAAAAATAATTTTTAAGCACCTGTGTACATCCCTAATCTACCTTTAAAAGTCACAGTGGCCATACTTATAGGAAAGAGCTACTATTTGCTAGTTATTGATGTCTCTCTTTTTTGATATCCTCTATACACCTGGTTCTCGTTTTATGTGGTAGATAGGTTCCTCAGAAAATGCGCACAAAAGAAATCGCACAAAAATAGACTTAACTTACCTTGAAAAATGGGGGATATGTTCGAGTAATTTTCAGAATTCATATAAAAGCAAAGCAACAAGGAAAAATTATTTTAAAATTCGCATTAAAAAAAATAAAGAAATAAAGTACGACTAATAAAAAATTTCAAATATTTGAAAAAAATTAATACAAGACAAATTTTTTTTATTAACTACAGTATTTAATTTTATATTTTTTCATACATATTTTAATCATTACTGCTATTTGACAATATATATGCGTTCTTTTGTGAACTAGCAAGAAATCAGATTCGTGACGTAATGTACAACTAGCGCCACTTTCAGTCTTGTGCTGTGTTAATGGTTTTCTGTTTCTATGTTAAAAAAATGAGATCGCAATCAAAACAAAAAGATTATACATTATCATTAAAAAGATTATTTTCAGTTTAAAAAAATCAATAAAATCTTCATTATTTATTTTAACAATCTAAAAAAAATATTTCTGTTATATCTAACAAAATACGTTTTAAAAGTTTAAAATTTTTGAATATTTATTGCGATATTTTTATATGTAAGTATAATGTATTATTATTTACTCATTAGTATAAGCCAATAAACATCACATGACCACCACTTCTTATGCTTGTGTTTAACTGTTGTTAAAACAGACAAAACTCATATACATATTGCCACACACAGCAAGCTACAGTAATCAATGGATGCCAGAAGGCTTGTGCATAAAATCCCCATCTAGTGCCTACTCATCCTAAGATCTAGGTACAGTGCTCTCAGATCCAAGGCTCCTCACTGACGAAAGGCACAAGCCAGAAACTAGTCTGGGAATATTGGATGAGTAGGCACTAGATGGGGATTTTATGCACAAGCCTTCTGACATCCATTGATTACTCTAGCTTGCTGTGTGTGGCAATACGTATAGTGAGTTTAGCCTGTTTTTCATTAGTATAAGTAGGTTATTTACATAGAAACTAAGATTCTAAATACAGCTTCAGGCCATATTCATGTTAGCTACTAATATAACGTTATATTTAAAAAAAAAAAAGTATTTCAAGTCAAAATAAGTTATTAATAATTTAAATTTCTTGATATCTAATAAATATAGTGAAATATGAAATATATTAAGAAGAAATATGAACCCATTAAAATAATCCGCATAAAACGAGACCCAGGTGTATTTATTTCTACTCTAACTGCTATATAGTATTTGTAATAATTTTTTTTTTCACTTTTAAAAAATTAATATTTTGAGGTGAATCTGCCTCAAGCAAGAATCATCAATAGTATTCTATATCATAGGCAGGTCCAGACTGTAAGCACATTATTAATTTATCCATTTTTCCTCTCCATTTTCTTCATTGCCCAGCTCTTCAATTCCAATAATATAAATACCTTTTGATAAATTACTGAGTCATAAAAACAATTCTAAAATTATTTATTATATTTATTTAAATAAAGATGAATTTTTTTTTTTAAAAAGGATATTGTAATATACAATTCTTTATTTTCTGAATATGCCTCCTCATTACTATTGACTGCACTCGGCTATGAAAGCGCAGATAAACATATAATTTTTACAAAATTAAACCTCTAACAAGCATGTTAGCGCAGAATTATTGATATTATATAATTATTAACAAATAATCACAATAAATACATTTCTGAAAAATTTCTTTTTTTTTAAAATAAATACAGACACATTAAAATAAATAACTGAATAAAATATTTTAAAAAAAAATCAAATCATTAATGGTAAGGAGAAATTGCAGCATCAAATAAAAATAATACAAACTAAATAATTTGTGAAAACCTGTAATGATCTAAAAAGTAAACACCAAAATCTTTTCCATATATTGATGGAAAATAAAAAGGATTAATTGTAATTTAAAAGAATTTGTTTTACATTTTGTTTTTAAATGCTTTTATTGAAGTTAAAAAATCTGCTTGTTTATTTATTAACTAATATAACTTGTTGAAATATATATTTGTTTAAAATGTCACATGATCAATATGTATAGAGAGTTTTGCCTGTTTTGTTTAAAATGCCTATGAAAGTGATAAGACACATTAATTTTTTAAATAGGTAACTTAATTTTTTAGATATATACATAAAGAGTATGCATATTAACTTACTGCAGAAATATGTAGTGATATATATATAAAGTTGTTGTAAAGTAAAATTATATGCTTTAAGTGAAATTCATTTACAATATAGTTTTAATAAGTACTTTTAATTTAAAAAAATAAAAATGTCAAACACTTTTAAAAGAATATTTAATATTTTTAATCATTTATAGCCTGTCAATTAAAGTTTGAGGAATTGCTATCTTAATATAAACCGAGCACTGATTGTATACTTGTGGTACATTATGATCTGGCCCAACTGATGAGTGCTGGTTATGCACGAAATACGTTTATTGGGGATCATGTATCTTTTTTACATTTATGTTGTCATGTGTATTGATTGATTGGGATGGAGGGGTGGATGAATAGATTGACAAATCCTGATTGCAAATCTCCTAATTACATATATAGGAAATGTTCAGTATAATAAAATTACATGTTATGTACACATTAAATATGATATATATATATATGAGGTATACATTTTAACTTAAATGAAGTGAGACATGCAATTAAATTTATGAAAAAAGGAAAGGCTCTAGATAATGATGGAATTATAATTGATATATTAAAAGAAGCAGATGAAGAAATAGAATTTTTTTTAGCAAAGTTATATACCAAATGTTTAAATGATAAAGATGTACCAGATGATTGGAAGAATGCAGTATTAATATTTAAAAAAGATGATAAAGAAGATATTAGAAATTACAGACCTATCAGCCTTTTATCAGTTTTATACAAAATTTTTACCAAAATAATTACAACTCGTCAACAGAGAACATTGGATTTCCACCAACCAAGAGAACAAGCTGGATTTAAAAGTGGTTTTAGTACAGTAGATCGTATCCAGGTATTAAGAGAAGTTATAAAAAGAACAAATGAATATGAGTTGCCATTATGCTTTGGATTTGTAGATTATGAAAAGGCATTTGATTCTCTAAACATTTCTTCAGTGATTAAAGCATCGGATCATCAAGGTGGTCCAGGATATTGTCATATTTTAAAGAATATTTATAAAAATGCAATAACAACAATTAGATTACATAATGATACTAGGAAAGTCAACATTGAGAAGGGTGTAAGCCAGGGTGACTCCAAAACTTTATTTTGTGGATTAAAATGGGAAGCTAAAGGAGTGAAACTAAATGGAGATTATTTAAATCATGTAGATTTTGCAGATGATGTAATTGTTTTTGCAAATAATGCTTTAGAGCTGCAGGATATGTTGCAGGAGTTATCAGATGAAAGTAGGACTAAAGATAAATGTTAAAAAGACTAAAGTAATGTTTAATGGATTTTTTCAAAATATTAAAATAAAGATTGATTATGATGAGTTAGAAGAAGTTAACAGCTACAAAACATTGGTCAGATTATTAATACAGATGGAAACATTATGGATAAAATTAATCATAGAATTAAACTTCGTTGGGGTGCTTTTGGTAGAAATAACTTTATACTAAAAGGCAATATGCCCCTGTGTTTGAAAAGGAACGTTTTTAATAAATGTGTTTTACAAGAGCAAATTCAGAGATTTCAGACCACTCAAAAGAAGTATGGAGAGATGCATGTTGGGAGTAACAAGAAGAGATCGAGAACACAATATATGGGTAAGAGAACAAACATGTTACTGACCTCATTGAAAAAATTAAAAGATTGAAGTGGAGTTGGGCTGGATACATTGCTAGAAGAGATGATAATAGATGGACAATTGAAATCTTAAACTGAATTCCAAGAGATTGTTAAAGACCCAGAAAGAGACCACTTGTGAGATGAATGGATGAAATAAGAAAGTGTGCAGGAGTGATATGGAGAAGAGAAGCTAAAGATCGGAGAAGATGGATTGACCAAATCTCCTGTCAATTTAAAGTACTATAGTTTTATATTTTTATTTACTGTGCCAATACTATAAATCTTTTTTACATTTATGTTGTCATGTGTATTGATTGATTGGGATGGAGGGGTAGATGAATAGATTGACAAATCCTGATTGCAAATCTCCTAATTACATATATAGGAAATGTTCAGTATAATAAAATTACATGTTATGTACACATTAAATATGATATATATATTTTAACGATCCAAACGAAGTGGTAGATCGCATCGCACCGCACCGCACTACCAAAGGGCGCCATCTAGGCATTTGAGCCTAGAAAATTTATAAAGTAGGCAGATACGCGCTGTTAGGATTCCACTTTATTTACATATTTAGATCGTTAGCCCATTGTCACTAGCCCAGTGGAGACGCTGAGATAAAAAAAAAATCTATAAATTTAGATATACATATAAAAAAAATAATAAAAGCCACTGCCAGAAATTAACACATAAAAATATTTATTTACGCATATATAAAATAATACTAAACCCGAGGAAGAAGTTTAACATTTAGGTTTTATATTCTTATTATGCTTTAATTTTACATTTATATAAATTTCGATGATTTTAATTTTGTTTTATTTAGATTGTCAAGTATGAATAGACTACGTGGATCGGCATTTGAAAAGAAAACATTCTATCCCTATTTAACCCTCCCTTAATATAACTTTACAAATCCATATAGCCATTCACGCCCGACTTAATTTTAACATTTATATACGTTCGCAACAGATTTATTTAACACAATGTTGGGTATAGATCGATTACACAGATTCCACGGTCAAAAACATTTCAAATAAACATAAACGATCAAAATACAAAATTATTGATACCGACAATCGCAGAGGGAAACTTATAAGTAACCCAATAGTATTCAACCGTAAGATACTTGCGTTGTCACCAATAACTTAAAAGACATCCGAATAAATACATTTCGATACTCACCGTAAGGTATCATTATTTATCGAATGTCTATATATTTTGATCAAATATGAAAACCAAAATATAATTAACCGCAAACAAATCCATGCAAGCGTCTATAACCAACTTTAAATTTAACCATTTAAAATTTAACAATAAATATTAATACAATAACTAACAAATGGAAATGATTTTTTTTTTTTTATCAAACGCATGCATATATATAAAATTCCACATTATAAATTTAGTTGACACATAAGTCAGAGAACAGTTCCTTTTTATAAAATTAAATTTATCAATCTTTAAAGTTCTTAATTAATGTTCAGTTTTTCAACAATTGTTCATTTCTATTGCTTACGGTAGAGAAGTCCATGTCCCGTTGGCAATTCCCACGCAGACTTTCCTGGAAGACCGGTCTGATGTTTTGGAGGTGGCAGTTGCTGGTCCTGTCCTGGTATCACAGTCTTTGCATTTTTAAATCAGTGAGGGAGGACGGCAAGTGCGTCTTGCCTCCAGACCCACCAAAATCAAGTTGGAAAAAAGCAAGCTCCTTTGCCAATATTTTTTTCTCTTTTATATTATCCACCAGGATTCACTGAACAAAACGTCACTGCTCTGTTTTTCCGTTCTGGTCCGAGCCAAGGCCCAGTGCTTCCATTTGTCAAGCTAAATTCCTTTCTTCTCTTATCTACCTTTCCATCTGACTTTTTAATTAAACAGTTTTTAAACAATTAACAAACAATCATTTCCATTTATAGATTACAGGAATTAATTAATACCTGTTTTTTTATTTTAAAAATACTTTTATAAATCTTTTTTTTATAAAAAACACATTCAAATACCTTTTTTTTTTATTTATCAAAAAACTACTTTTAAAGTTTAACATCTGTGCGAATGTATATACGTATAACAAACATTTTTAATTTTAGCGTTTAGTTTTTTTTTTTTACTTCTATTTTTAATACACTTATTTTTATATGCGAACTTACAAGTTTTTTATTTTAAATTAATGTAACGACATATTTATATATCGTTACATATCAGTAAACTTCCTCAAAAAAAATAAAAACATTAAAAAAAAAAAAATAGAATTTACTTAGTGTTAGTAATTACGTTATACAAATTTGTTATATATGAAATTTCAAAAGTTGACTGATGATTCCTTAGTACCAGCTAAATTTCTGCCCCCTCCCTTCCAAGTTTCGTTTCTCCTACCTTTAAATATTATTTAGGCAAGTTAAACGATTAAATTTTACACAAGACTTTTTTTAAAAAAAAAATTATGATTTATATTTATTAATTACGTTTTATTTATTACTTTTTTTATTCCTCGTATTTCTCTTTACACATGCGCAATTTTTCTTACTGGCAGTACCTTTTTACACAAAATTTAAACTATAACTTTACTTTAATACAAAACATATATCTATATAATTTTCCGAAAAAATTTACGGGCATGATTCCCATTTAAAATTCTCAGGGCACTCGTATTTATTTAAGATAGGAAATTTCAGCATCAATTCCCCTTCTCAGGGTCAATTTCTGAGGTAAGGCCACACTTGGGACGCCATTTTAACGATCCAAACGAAGTGGTAGATCGCATCGCACCGCACCGCACTACCAAAGGGCGCCATCTAGGCATTTGAGCCTAGAAAATTTATAAAGTAGGCAGATACGCGCTGTTAGGATTCCACTTTATTTACATATTTAGATCGTTAGCCCATTGTCACTAGCCCAGTGGAGACGCTGAGATAAAAAAAAAATCTATAAATTTAGATATACATATAAAAAAAATAATAAAAGCCACTGCCAGAAATTAACACATAAAAATATTTATTTACGCATATATAAAATAATACTAAACCCGAGGAAGAAGTTTAACATTTAGGTTTTATATTCTTATTATGCTTTAATTTTACATTTATATAAATTTCGATGATTTTAATTTTGTTTTATTTAGATTGTCAAGTATGAATAGACTACGTGGATCGGCATTTGAAAAGAAAACATTCTATCCCTATTTAACCCTCCCTTAATATAACTTTACAAATCCATATAGCCATTCACGCCCGACTTAATTTTAACATTTATATACGTTCGCAACAGATTTATTTAACACAATGTTGGGTATAGATCGATTACACAGATTCCACGGTCAAAAACATTTCAAATAAACATAAACGATCAAAATACAAAATTATTGATACCGACAATCGCAGAGGGAAACTTATAAGTAACCCAATAGTATTCAACCGTAAGATACTTGCGTTGTCACCAATAACTTAAAAGACATCCGAATAAATACATTTCGATACTCACCGTAAGGTATCATTATTTATCGAATGTCTATATATTTTGATCAAATATGAAAACCAAAATATAATTAACCGCAAACAAATCCATGCAAGCGTCTATAACCAACTTTAAATTTAACCATTTAAAATTTAACAATAAATATTAATACAATAACTAACAAATGGAAATGATTTTTTTTTTATCAAACGCATGCATATATATAAAATTCCACATTATAAATTTAGTTGACACATAAGTCAGAGAACAGTTCCTTTTTATAAAATTAAATTTATCAATCTTTAAAGTTCTTAATTAATGTTCAGTTTTTCAACAATTGTTCATTTCTATTGCTTACGGTAGAGAAGTCCATGTCCCGTTGGCAATTCCCACGCAGACTTTCCTGGAAGACCGGTCTGATGTTTTGGAGGTGGCAGTTGCTGGTCCTGTCCTGGTATCACAGTCTTTGCATTTTTAAATCAGTGAGGGAGGACGGCAAGTGCGTCTTGCCTCCAGACCCACCAAAATCAAGTTGGAAAAAAGCAAGCTCTCTTTGCCAATATTTTTTTCTCTTTTATATTATCCACCAGGATTCACTGAACAAAACGTCACTGCTCTGTTTTTCCGTTCTGGTCCGAGCCAAGGCCCAGTGCTTCCATTTGTCAAGCTAAATTCCTTTCTTCTCTTATCTACCTTTCCATCTGACTTTTTAATTAAACAGTTTTTAAACAATTAACAAACAATCATTTCCATTTATAGATTACAGGAATTAATTAATACCTGTTTTTTTATTTTAAAAATACTTTTATAAATCTTTTTTTTATAAAAAACACATTCAAATACCTTTTTTTTTTATTTATCAAAAAACTACTTTTAAAGTTTAACATCTGTGCGAATGTATATACGTATAACAAACATTTTTAATTTTAGCGTTTAGTTTTTTTTTTACTTCTATTTTTAATACACTTATTTTTATATGCGAACTTACAAGTTTTTTATTTTAAATTAATGTAACGACATATTTATATATCGTTACAATATATATGAGGTATACATTTTAACTTAAATGAAGTGAGACATGCAATTAAATTTATGAAAAAAGGAAAGGCTCTAGATAATGATGGAATTATAATTGATATATTAAAAGAAGCAGATGAAGAAATAGAATTTTTTTTAGCAAAGTTATATACCAAATGTTTAAATGATAAAGATGTACCAGATGATTGGAAGAATGCAGTATTAATATTTAAAAAAGATGATAAAGAAGATATTAAAAATTACAGACCTATCAGCCTTTTATCAGTTTTATACAAAATTTTTACCAAAATAATTACAACTCGTCAACAGAGAACATTGGATTTCCACCAACCAAGAGAACAAGCTGGATTTAAAAGTGGTTTTAGTACAGTAGATCGTATCCAGGTATTAAGAGAAGTTATAAAAAGAACAAATGAATATGAGTTGCCATTATGCTTTGGATTTGTAGATTATGAAAAGGCATTTGATTCTCTAAACATTTCTTCAGTGATTAAAGCATCGGATCATCAAGGTGGTCCAGGATATTGTCATATTTTAAAGAATATTTATAAAAATGCAATAACAACAATTAGATTACATAATGATACTAGGAAAGTCAACATTGAGAAGGGTGTAAGCCAGGGTGACTCCAAAACTTTATTTTGTGGATTAAAATGGGAAGCTAAAGGAGTGAAACTAAATGGAGATTATTTAAATCATGTAGATTTTGCAGATGATGTAATTGTTTTTGCAAATAATGCTTTAGAGCTGCAGGAAATGTTGCAGGAGTTATCAGATGAAAGTAGGACTAAAGATAAATGTTAAAAAGACTAAAGTAATGTTTAATGGATTTGCTCAAAATATGAAAATAAAGATTGATTATGATGAATTAGAAGAAGTTAACAGTTACAAATACCTTGGTCAGATTATTAATACAGATGGAAACATTATGGATAAAATTAATCATAGAATTAAACTTCGTTGGGGTGCTTTTGGTAGAAATAACTTTATACTAAAAGGCAATATGCCCCTGTGTTTGAAAAGGAACGTTTTTAATAAATGTGTTTTACAAGAGCAAATTCAGAGATTTCAGACCACTCAAAAGAAGTATGGAGAGATGCATGTTGGGAGTAACAAGAAGAGATCGAAAACACAATATATGGGTAAGAGAACAAACATGTTACTGACCTCATTGAAAAAATTAAAAGATTGAAGTGGAGTTGGGCTGGATACATTGCTAGAAGAGATGATAATAGATGGACAATTGAAATCTTAAACTGAATTCCAAGAGATTGTTAAAGACCCAGAAAGAGACCACTTGTGAGATGAATGGATGAAATAAGAAAGTGTGCAGGAGTGATATGGAGAAGAGAAGCTAAAGATCGGAGAAGATGGATTGACCAAATCTCCTGTCAATTTAAAGTACTATAGTTTTATATTTTTATTTACTGTGCCAATACTATAAACTTAAAAATAATAAAGATAAAAAATTGTTTTATATATGAAATGCTTTTATTTACTGTACACTAAAAAAAAAAAAAAATAATTTTTCTTCAACCACAATTTGGGTTTTTAGATTTAACTTGAAATAAAAGCATGGTAAGTCTAGAAATTAATTAAGTCAATCCCTATTTTTTATTTACATACATTTAATTTCAAATAAGAATGACATATCGTAAATTCTAATAAATTTCACCAGCGTCATTCATTCAAGCATGTAAAAGTAATTTAAAGTGATTATTTAATATCTTCTCGCTTTCACTTTCAAACACTTAAGATTTGCCCATACAAAAGCGTTTGGGTTCGAAAAGATAGATGGCCACTCTATCTTTTCCAAAGACTTTATCATGTGTTTGAAGTGTTAGTATTCAATCATTTATAGTTAAAATCTGCAAAGCGCATGCTGTTTAAATATTACAGTTTATAAACATCGCGCTATATAAAATAATTGATTTATTTACATACATTTAATTTCAAATAAGAATGTCGTATCGTAAATTCTAATAAATTTCACCAGCGTCATTCATTCAAGCATGTAAAAGTAATTTCACTTTCAAACACTTAAGATTTGCCCATACAAAAGCGTTTGGGTTCGAAAAGATAGATGGCCACTCTATCTTTTCCAAAGACTTTATCATGTGTTTGAAGTGTTAGTATTCAGTCATTTATAGTTAAAATCTGCAAAGCGCATGTGCAACAGCTTAATGCTGTTTAAATATTACAGTTTATAAACATCTCGCTATATAAACTAATTGATTTATAACAAGAGATTGTAAAATAATTAATTATTATAGTAATAATAATAATTGTTTTTTTCAACCACAATTGGAGTTTGTAAATTTAAAATTGATATTTAACATATTCAAATTCAATATAACTTATTGACATTTTGTACATTTGTTTAAAATCCAATTGCTGTTGAAGAAACAATTATTTATTATTATTACTATAATAATATATAAACCATTTAAAACTAAAAAAAAGGTGTCAATCACATAACTGCAAAGTTGATTATGAGATCTTCCAATGGGTTTTTAAAATAGTAATGCTATTTTAGGATTTATTTTAGACCCAAACATGATAATATTTTGTAGAGATGTAAATTTACAGTAAAGATATGAAATTTGCTTGCTTTATGCTTATATATATCTGTTACAGCAAATGCAAATTATATTCAATGCAAAAAACTTATTTTTTGAGAAATGATATGCTATGGTGATTTAAAATACACCATACTCCTTTCTAATATTTAGTACACTTTGTGGATTTGATTATAAGACTAGAATTTTATTTTGCTTGAATGAATGAAAACCTCCAATTTTTAATTTACATTCAAGAAACTTGAAAAATGACATATCTTTTATCCATGGATGAATGGATATATCAAATATTTGTAGATCTCTTCAAACTGCTTTTCATATTATTACTGAGTGAATTAAATATTTTTAATCAAATTTTATTCAAATTGCAAGTTAATTATAAGTTTAAGATTCTAAAATAGTGTGTGTATATTTAATATATATATATAAACAAACTTGAGTAGATATAAGCCCCAATCATAGTGCGTGAACATTTCTTTAATTTGTTATTCTACATAAAAATCTATCCAATCACTGTAGAGTATATGTATTTTGAGAAATTCTCATCAGTTACTAGAAGGAATTTCTCAAATTACTTGTATCCTGTCCAATGCTTGGTTACTTTGTTATATAGTATAGCTATGAAATGTTTCAAATACTGATTGGAACTTATATCTATTCAATTATATATATTGTAACCACATGTTTTGAGTTAATGATAGTATGTTTTATCCAGTGGTCCAGTGTGTAAAATTTTAAATTTTAATTGGTAATAATTTGTTATGTTTTGACTTAATGATAGTATGTTTTATTCAGTGGTCCAGTGTGTAAAATTTTAAATTTTAATTGGTAATAATTTGTTAAGATATTGAACATCAATGTGTAGAAACTAGTTATAGAGTGAAATGCTTGTGGATTATAATTTTCCAACTAAGCATAAGCTCACTAAGATAAATCTTGAAAGTGATAATGGTTTAGACTGTTTGTAATGCACTGGAAAATTTGATGGAATGGATATGAATCCCATAAACATTTTATCACAAGTTGCAGTGGCAGCTATTTCAATATAATATTTTAGAGTATTAAACTAATTTGGAAGCATGAAAATATGTAACACTTTATTAGTATTATTAAACAATAATTAAAAATAAACAGCAAAATCAATTTATAATTCTTCTAAATTTTCTTTACAAACAATCTTTAAAAATATTATACTTTAATTTAAATTGAAATGGATCAGTCTAGATGGTTCTCACTAGAGGGATAAAACTATTAATTTATTCACAAGTTACATTGATTGGATCATTTAGGACCAATCAAGGATTATAACACAAAGAATAAATAGAATAACAAGTGTAGAGGAGGGGGACTACTAAGAATTGTAAATGGGAACAAGACTACAACTCTTCACTTAGGAAATAAAATATAAGGAATAAGATAGAAAATAATAATTTTGAAAATTAATTTGGACAAAATTTCATGATTATATGGAAATCGTCATCAATCGATATTGTAAAAATCACTATATGTAGGTATATCAGAATAATTTTGTGAAGCCCTATAATTTATGAGTATATTTAGGGCATCATTACTTAATAATTAAACATTACTAACCTAAAGAATATTATTTTAAGTGATATACTAAAAGATTAAACACCTAGTATTGGTTTGATTAGTTCATTTAAATCCACAGATCTGTCATTCACTGGTCTTGATCACCTTGTTTCTAATTAATGGAGAAAGAAAGTTGGAAAGCTATTGTGTTTAGCTATTGAAAAATCATTCCTGCTTATTAAAGCTTAAAGCTTACTATAGTTAAGGAATTTATAGAATTTATTTGAAATTATTGAATATTGTTTAGTAATTCAATTCAGTATTAAGAGCTATTTTGTAAGCTATGCTTGGGTAGTGGTAAAATCCCTCTCACTGACCCAAGTGTATCTTATATAACACCCTTTAAGCTATGTGAACCATGAGATGGATAAGTTATATCAATTTGTGATAGGATTTGAATTTATGTTAAATTTATATCCAGTTAATTATTGTAGTTAGAGGGGAATTGTGTTTACATTCACCGTGTTATGAAAGGTCAACCAAACTTTAAAGTATCAATTGCTTCTTTTGTCTGAAATGTATAGTTGGGTTTGACTTTATGGTGAATATTCTGGTTTTAGTAAGCTTAGAATCCGTATTTTATTTAATTGTCTTATTATCATTTAATTCAATATCAAATTTAGAGTTCTGTACATCATCTTTCATCATCATTATCCCTCTCATCTGTCATTTCAATCTTTCTTTATTCTTCTTTCATCCTAATTCATTATCCTAATTAACTCGTCATTCATTAGCTCTTATTCCATTATCATCTTAATCATCCCTTAACTCTTATACATCTCCATTCTTTTCTCTTCATTCTCAGACTCATTTTATTTTATTATTTAATTATTACTTATTTTCATCATCCATTTAGTCATTTACATCCTAATTTACTTAGTGCCTAATTTATACTTTTAATTTCATATTCATTCCATCGATCTAATTATTATTTATTTATTGGTTTGACAAATATTAAGTTTATTTTATAACCTTTTGGTTTGTTTGCTTGTTCATGGATTTTGAAGCTAGTTTGACCAGAAATTATTAATCACCTTGTAATCTTCTCTAAGTATATAGTTTCATGCGAGCTTAGCTAATAAAGAAATCATCTCTTTGGTTTATCATTTATTTTAGGCGTATATTCTAGATTAGTTGTAGCTAGAAAGATATGGTTTCCATACGTGTAAATTGGACTAGTTAGATTAGTGGTAAGGCTACAGGGGAGATTATAGCGCCTAAAACGTGCAGAATGATTTGTTTATGATTACAGCGATCTAGGAGAGGATTACAGTATGTACATTTGTATTTGCACTCTCTAAAAGTAAGAATAAAAAAAAATATTAAGCTTATCCTAATAAAGATATTATATATTTCAGAAATTAATTTATAAAGTTAATTAGTATAAGTACTGTTTAATACAATCCAAATTGTATTATAATGAAATGGATTTTTGTAAACATTTTTGAAATGATTTATTATCTTACACTGACTTGTCAATTTATTATTAAGTATTAATGTAGGTAAAATATTTTATAAAAGAGACAAACAACTCTTAGAAATAAATTCTTTAAACTTTAATACATATGTAAGTGTATCCTTATTATTGGTTACAATGAAAATGTCTTAATTTTGGAGCATTTATTAAATTAATTTTTATTGATTTTTACTATAGTGAAAACAGATTAAACTTGGTGTTTAGTTTTTTTTATTTTAGAGAACGTAGAGATAGATCTCCAGACCGCTATCAAGAAAGAGAAAGGGATCGTTCTTTGATCAGAAATACAATTGATCGTGGAAGAGAATTTGGAAAAATTGATGTAAGTATCTGGCATTCTAATTTTATTTCTTTAATTAACTGTAATCCTAATTATGAGTAAGTTTTAAATAGTCTTAACATACACAAGAAAGGAAAATAAAGGATTATTTTTTTTCCTTATTAAATTGATTGGTTAATGTAATATTATTGGTTGCCTTCTCATAATTTTTTTTAAAAATATACATTGTTTTAGGATGGGTATCATAAACTTAACTGTAATATTAAGAACTTTATATGAATTTAAATTTGGCATACCTTCTCCATTATAAATCTCATATGAACTATTCAAATATTCATAAATTTTATTTTCATTCATTATCATTCCACTGATAGGTGATCCAATTTCTCCAGTCTGTAGCTTCTCTGTGTTATTCCACCAAAATTTCTTATCAACCCATGTTTCTTATATCTTTGATCTAAATTTATTAGTCTTTTGGGATTAAGATTTCAATTGTTCATCTGATCATTTTTTTTACCAGCATATTCAGTTCAACTTCCAAGTGATAATAGTGATATCTATTTATTTTAACCCACACTTTATTTTCAATACACTTGTCATTCAATGAACATACCTCCATACCTTGTGTGGTTACAGTATTATGTGATCAAATTCTTGTGTGGTTGCAGTATTATGTGATCAAATTCTAAATACCATAAGTAAGCAACACTAATCTTTATTAAAATCTTTTTAATCACATAGGCATGCTTCTTTTAATATTAAATTATTTTTATTAAAAATATTTTAATTTTACCCATTATGTTTCTATGGATGATTAAATTGACCATGATATTTACAGTTAACTCCTTATAATTTATTACTTTTTATCATTTACGATTTTTTATTTTTTTCTAAAAAGCTATTGAACATTATTTCAAATATTTTTGTCATTAGTACTATTCTTTTGCTTTCATCTGGCAGCATGTGTGATATTTTCTCGCAGCGCTGATGTATTATTTGTGAAAATAATTACATCTTCAAAATTTAGATTATTTTAATAATCTGTTTATTTTACTTACTATACTTTTCAATTTAATCCCACAAAAAATTTTCAGTAAAATGGCTAAGTTTTGGGAAAATAGATTGCTCAGTTCATCCTTGCCAATGTCACTTCCCTTAGGATCACTATTTAATCTAATCTCTGCTGTTGCTTTTTGGTAAATATTCTTCAGAATTTTACAATACTCTAAGTCTGTCTTGATATTCCTGAATATTAATCACAAAGAAATACTTAGATTCAAGTCTTTTCATAATATACAAATACAATGCAAAACGATATATATATATATTCTGTCTTGATATTCCTGAATATTAATCACAAAGAAATACTTAGAATCAAGTCTTTTCATAATATACAAATACAATGCAAAACGATAATTCTTATTGATTGGTTATCTGTATATTGATTGATTCCTTCTATAATTTAAGTCTTGGATCTAATTTACATTGCTATAACCATTTCTATATTCACTTCGTTGTGGTTGTGTGTTTTATTTTGAGATCCAGACTATCTGTCCATAGGTGATTTATAAAGATTTTATATAAAACTGATAGAAGATACATACGTCTGTAATTTTTAATGCCCTTCACCTCCCCCCTAATTTTTTTAAAATAACATCTCTACTGCTTTTTCCAATTATTTGGTATACACCTGGGTTTCGTTTTATGCGGTAGATATAGATTCCACAAAAAACCCGCATTAAAAAAAATCGCACTAAAATAGACTTAACTTACCTTGAAAAATGGGGGATAGGTTCTGTATTTTTCAGAATTCGCATAAAAGCAAAGCAACAAGGAAAAATTATTTTAAAATTCGCATTAAAAAAATAAGCAAATAAAGTATGACTAATAAAAAATTTCAAATATTTGAAAAAAATTAATACAAGACAAACTTTTTTTACTTGTTTTTTTATTAACTATAATATTTAATTTTACATTTTTCATACATATTTTAATCATTACCGCTAGCATTCGTTTGTAAACTGGTAAGAAATCAGATTGGATGTGATGTATTGTGGCTTCTTCTTAAACGAAGTCAAGAATGTCTCAGCAATTGCGCCCAGAAGCCACTTTATTTTTATTCGTGATGTGATGTACAACTAGCGCCACTTTTAGTTTTGTGCTGTGTTAATGGTTTTCTGTTTCTATATTAAAGAAGTGAGATCATAATCAAAACAAAAAGATTATACATTATCATTAGAAAAATTATTTTCAGTTTATAAAATCTTAGTTTTTTTATTTTAAAAATCTAAAAGATTATTTATTTCTGTTATATATAACAAAATATGGTTTAAAAGTAAATTTTTTGAATATGTATTGCAATATTTTTATATGTAAGTATAAATCTATTATTATTTACTCATTAGTATAAATAGGTTATTTACATAGAAGCTCAAATTCTAAATACAGCTTCAGGCCATATTCACGTTAGCTGCTAATATAATGTATTTTTGAAAAAAAAAAAAAAAAAGTATTTCAAGTCAAAACAAGTTATTAATAATTTAAATTTTTTGATATCTAATAAATATAGTGAAATATGAAAGATATTAAAAAGAAACATGAATCACATAACTCAAAATCGCATTAAAATAATAAGCATAAAATGAGACCCAGGTGTATTCTTTTTTAAATATTTGGTTTATAGTTTTGCCATCAATTTATCATTTTTTAACAGCTTCTAACATATCTATAGTAATTTTGTCTTTTTCCAGAATTTTTTTATAAGATTTAATAGCATAACTAATCTCTGTTTAAAATGTGCATTTTAAAAATTGTCCTAATATGTATAGAATAGTTTTTATTATTATTATATAATTCTTAAATTTTTTTTTACATGCATTATGTTATCATGACATATTTACATACAATAAAATAATTTGTTATAAATTTTATCTAGAATTAATGAGCCTTATATATTATTTTAGTCAATATTTGAAATTTTTAACTTAAACACAAGATATGTATACACAAATAAGAGAATGTCAATATATAAGTGTGTATTAATCCAATAGATTGAATTTTACATTCTCATGTTTCTAAGCTTCATTTAAAACCAAAGTAAATTATAACAATGATTAACCATGTTCTATTCTATCTTTTTCTGAGTCTGATCTTGACTAATTGCTATTAATACAAATGAAGCAAGTGCTTCTTTAATTATTTAATGTAGTAGTATTGCATTTAGTGGGCCAATATAATTTAACCATAAATATATTTTAACAGCACACAACATGGAATGATAGTGACTATTCCCACTACACATTGGTTGCACCATTTGTAACTACATTTTGAGGGTGTATTTAAACAAGAAAAATAATATATTGCCAAAGTAACAATTTTCACTTGAAATGGAAGAATTACAGACAAACAGGGATTAATTAGTAGAGATCTAAGAGTAATGTGACAATAATAGCACCGTCGTCATCATACAAGCATTTTATCTAGCCCTCACCACCTGCATGTACCATAATGCTGTTTTACATGTGGTCAATTTGTAACTAATAAATTGATATTCCCTAATCAAATACATCAAGTAATGAAGTTAAATTTGATATATTAATATTGCATAGAAGAGGAGAAAAACTGTACAACACTTTAAATTTTAACTTTATGATATCAGTTGCATGATACTTTTTAATTGAAAGATTAGTTGAATGTTCTTGAAGGTAGGATGAATGTGTGTGTGTGAATGATTTTTTAAATAGATGTTTCAATCATGACAACAAAAGTAAATTGTGGCTTTTAATCCCAGGAGGCTATAAAGTAGACAGTTAAATCGGCAGTTGGCAAACAAAGACAGTGTGCTAAGAATTTCCTGAATGGAGACCCAAGTTGTTATTTGATGATTATTTATTTAGGTATTTACAACTGAAGATGAGTTTCAAGTGAAAAAAGATTGCACAAATTGGAATAACTATTATTAAACGGGACATTATCGGACTTTGTGAAGTTAGAGGTAAAGATAGAGTTTATTTAAAAATTAGATGTGTACTTTATCATAAAAGCACAAATATTGGAAGCATAAATGGAAAGGCATTCTTTATAAATAAAAAGTGGAAAAACACTGAAGAATGATGCTGCATAGATAAAGTATACAAAATGCAGATATTTCATATTTATGCTCAACAAGTCATTACTATGATAAAGAAGTAGAGGATTATTTTTATATATATACAAAATGGTAATGACCAGATCAAAGAACATATTTAAATTGTCATGGAAGTTTAATGCTAGGATTGATAGGTGATTGACAGATGAAAATGCTTTTGGTAAATTTGATTATGATGATAGAAATGACGACTTGTGGAGTTTGCCAAAGAAGAAAAAAAGTATGTTTTGAATTCTTTTCTCAAGAAAAATGGACATGGAAGCATCCAAATGAAGGTATAGTAAATTGGATTGTATTTCGATTAAAAAAAAAAAAAAAATTTCAAGATTGTAATGTTTTTACTGTATTCATTAGAAGTTGAATATCATAATTTAAAACATTAACAGACTTCCAATATGGTTCAGTTTGACTGAAATCACTCAATAGATTATTGATATATTAAGAACTATAAGTAACATAGTTGGTACAAAGAAGGAGTAAGTTTTTACTGAGAGAAAATCTTGTAAGAAGGAAGAAAGTAATATGAAATTCTTTTTAAATATTCTATTATGAAAAGATGATAATAAGTAGACAGTAGAAATTTTAAATTGGATTCCAAGAGAAAGAAACTGTGCAAGGTGGATAGATGAAATATGCTGTTGATGTGATGTGAAGAAAGGTTATGGATTTAAAAAAACTGGATTAAACTTGGGGGGACTTTCATTCCATAGATCAATAATGCTTGAAAATGATGGTGGTCATGATTCAGAAGTATATTTTTATTATTATTAGGGTCTTGATCCAACATTAATTCTTGATAATCATGTGAATAATATTTTTTCACAATGACCTATGATCTAATTGGTTTTCAGATTTTTCAATAGTTTCTTTGTTTTTCTGATATAATAAAGTTCAAGTCAATTGTAAATTTATTTTTATTATTATTAGTTATTGTTGATCCAACATTAATTTTTTGATTATCATGTGAATAGTATTTTTTCACAATGACCTGTTATCTAACTAGTTTTCAGATTTTTCAATGGTTTGTTTATTTTTCTGATATTAAAGTTCAAGTCAATTTAAACTGACTGTTTTGTGTTATAAGCAAATGTTCAGGTCTTACCTAGTTAAGGATCCATGTGTTCTTTTATTGCTATCCATGTTATCTCAGATTCTCATCTTTCTAACATTAGAAAGTCATATAAATAACTCTGATCTTTTCTCTTTTGAAGATATTGATTATATATATATAAGTATTGTAATGGCACGAAGATATAGTTTATGGTTCAGTAAAATGAATGATTCAAATAAGAAATGGTATCGGATTTAGCTATATATTTATAAAAAGTTAAAATTAAAACTCAAATATATACATTTAATGTACCTATTACTCTAATAATGCTAATCAAAATAACCTAGCACTAAAATTAGATGTAATTATTCCAGAAGTATTTTTATTTTTTTTTCTACATTCAATTTAAAATTAATCTTCAAATGCCAAGTTTTCTAAATAGAAAGCTGCTGGAAATCTTAATACCATTGATTATCGTTGCTTTAAATTAGTATCATTTTCATTTTCCCTGCATGTCCTCCAGTGCATTGGATAATTTCTCAGGGTTAGTCGATATTAATGGAATATTTTTGGAATGAGTTTGAAAACAAAAACAAACTAATATGGTTAATAAAAAATAAGCTAACAATTTATTTACAATAATTATATAAAATATAAAGTCATGGCTCTACCAGACAAATATAATACAAAATATTGAAAAGAAAAAAAAAAGAAATATTAAAATTTAATCAAGACTCTTGTGATTAAATATAAAGATAAGATTTACCAAATTTCTTAAATTTTTAAAGTTTTAAACCACAGTTTTCTGCAAATATCATATGTTTGCTATATATACACACACTTATTGATAGTCTATCTGTCCAGTCTTAATTGTGATTATTCTCTTCAATATTGGAGACTAGACACTAGATGAATTCCACTAGAGAAAAATGTAAGTTGGTAGATCTTAATGGCAGAGTCAACTTTTTTTTTACGACATAATTTTTTTTAAAAATTAAAGCAAGCAATGTTGCATTATAACAAACTTCAACATTTGTTTGGATCCAATCACATAGTTCCAGGTCTTTTGACTGGTTTGGTTCTAGCTTTTTAACCAGCCATGTTAAATATTATTCTGCTAGCTAATAATGGCATATTTGCTGTGATTCCCATTTGGAGGGAGATTCTTTTAACCAGTGATTTTTCTTATCTTTATGGAATCACTTTGCACTGCTTTTTTTTTTTTTTAGCCGAGACAGATTAGACTACTATCTTTTTTTTTCAAACCTATTTATACTTCATATTGTCGCATGTTTTTTTTTTTTGTTCAAGTCTGTGTTTATTTATATCTAATTGCTTTTCAAAAACATTTATCAAGATTACTTATAATACTCCAAATATATTTTTTCATATGTATTTTTATATTTTATGATTATTTTACAAACAATTATAATTAAATTGTTATTAATTTTCTTCTTTTCTGAACCAATGTAATATCTGATAAAATGAAAATACACAAAGAAAAGAGTTTTTTAATATTTAGCTTTGTCACTGTCTAGCATGTTTTCAATATACTTTTACTATATAATGGTTCTTTATGTCAATGTTTAATTAACTGTCCACATATTCAATTTAAATTTGAATATTTAAGGACCTCCTGAATGCACATCTGTTTCCTTCCCTTCAATATTCTCTGTACCCCATCCTCCTCTTCGTGATACTATCTCTACTTTGGTCAGCTCGAATCTATAAACAGTTTTTTGCTTGTAATCGATTATAAATAAAAAAAGTTTTTTATTTCTTTATGATAATGATTGGAAGAAAGAAAAATCATGTCCGAATTTTATAATTTTTAATAATGTATTTAGATCTGCCATTCAATTTACTACAAGAAAGGGCAAATTGTTTTTTTAATCCTTCATTTGGCTGGCATTTCTGAAAGGGTCATAAAGTACTATACATTTTCTTAAATTACGCTAATCAAATTCATTTGCATGGACTAAAACTAATTTTTTTTTCCCCTTACATAATATGAATTTTCATTTTATCAATTGTAATTTTATAAACTACTTTCCTTTCATTAAATATTTAATTATTATTAACTGTATAGATCTATTTCTTTTAATTTATTAAACTGGTATGATTTAAGTTACACGTATTTAATATGATTACACACCTGACTATTAAATTTTATTAATTTGTCAGAATATTTTATTAAGCTTTCTTAATCATATAACTTTGTAATAATAGGCAAAACTCTCTCCATACAGTAGTGCCCCTCAAAGCAAGACAGCAATCAATGGATGTCATTGATGGGAGATAGTGATCATGTGATGTTTAAAGGTTTAAATTTTGTAATACTATTAATTCGAGCTACAATCTAATTTATTTTTTTACTATATATCTAATCTTTTTCAAACTTTACATTTTAACTCTACCTAATAGGGTCAGTCTGCAATAAATCATGTGTCTCTTGAATTCTGTTTATATTAGTGATTCAATGGTCAATTTGTTTTTTTTTTTTTTTTCATTAATTTTGGTGTCAATTGCCACCTCAGTCATTATAATCTTTATAAATTTAATTAAAATGATAATTTTAAAATATTTTCATTTGTATTTTTGTTTCTTATTATAGAGAAGTGATTTTGGTGATTTCCGATATAATAGTGGTTTTCAAAGAGACAGAAGCCCCGATAGGCGAAGTTATGATCGAGATATGAGAGATCGTGAACGTGGTAGAGAAAGAGATAGTGATCATAGTGTTTGGAGAGAAGAACCACCCAATAATACAATTATGCTAAGGAATTTAGGCCGACACATAACTGAGGATCATGTAAGTTTTTTTTATGTACTAATTATATAACTCATAAATGAATTGATAATTGACTTTATATAATTAAATAATTCAATATTACGTGTTTCTTATTTATCTTATATAACACTTTTATAACTAAAAGCAATTATCTTGTAAAATTGGGGTATAAACATTATCGTTACTGTTCTATTAGCATGTTGAAACCAATTAGATGGGGTTGATTCCATCCAATTGCATATAAATATGCCGTTTAGTGGGCCGTAATCAAACCAAATAGTCACAACTTTTTTTTTCTGTCGTAACTAACGGCTTGCGCAGTTTGTGTGAGTTTACACATTACTATCTTTTAGCAATGTTAACACTTCGCTACCGTACCATTTCAGGGTGGGTGGATATAAAGTTTGCAGAACTATTGCAATCTGCATTTAAAAGGAATTACAGTATAACTTACCTAACATAATATTAAAAAGTAATAATTATAAGCCCATTGCCCTGCTTCCGAACCCAACATGTAAGGTGTAAATAATTAGAAAAGGTTAGGGGATACCACAATTGCACTGTTCTCCTGAAAAAAGTCACGGTTTTCCAGAACACTTACGAGAATTAAAATGTCTGACTGTAAAATTTCTCATAGTTATATCCAGAGACAAAAAGAAATTGTAAAAAGAATACATTTCTTAATCGTAAAAAAAAAAAAAAATCAAGTTGGAAAATTATTAATAGGTGTGCCATTAATGTTATCCACCATACCTTAGTCACATATTCTTTCAAAGATAGCTATTGGAATAAATAAAGATTAATTTTCCTTTTCAAAAATGACCAAAAAAGAGTCGCATCAGTAATTAAAGTATTCTCATTTCTTTCATGACGATGTAATTTGTTATTTGTCAAGCAGTGATAGTCGACTTTTTAGTTTGCGGGAGGGGGGGGATTTTCCCAGCGCAAACCGCTGGTGTACATGGGGAATACTAGAATAGAATATTTGCAATAACATCTGTTAATTGATAAGTTTTAATTCTTGCGGATGTGAAAAGGCATACCACCCCCACCCCCTTACATTGCAGGACTAAGATGAAATTTGTAGGCACTTGTTAAAGGTTTAAATTTATCATCGTAAACTTGTTAATCGAATAAATTTGATAGTAATTTATTAAGGAAATCAATCGATGAATTACGTTAAGCCATATGATAAAATGTCATAGTTATATCCAGAGAGAAAAAGAAATTGTAAAAAGAATTACAGTAATTTATTAAGGAAAATAAATGAATTACATTAACCCGTATGATTATTCTTCTTATTTCACAAATAAGGTGTAGTGGGCCCGGTGACATTTTATTTATGTGCGATTTCCTAGAAATAATGCCATCAAGCGGTTTCAACATGCTAATAGAATAGTACCACATTATCTAATAAAAGAGATGCCTGTTTATATAAATTCAGTTTTAAAAAAAACCCATATTTTATTTTATATTTTAAAGTGATTAATTGATATTTTAAATTTATATGTATGATAGTATATCACTTAACTGGATTAGATGTTCAATTCACTTGCTTATTAGAAATTGGGAATGGAATTAGCAGTCTGTACTTTTAAAATGTTTCTTTTTATTTTATATGACTTGCATATAATGCAAATTCTATCAAAGCAAATAAAAGAAATGGTAAGCTAGGTGCTGTTTCCAATATATTCTTGTCTGTCTCTGTTTTTTTTTTAGCATCTTTAAGTTAATGTAGATTTAGATCATTATGAGTCTTTTTACTGTTGATCATCTTTCCTTATTAACTGTGGTAATGAGATTGTGTGTTTATGTAACCACGTTTTTATCCTTTACTTATGTGTACAGAAATTCTGATCCAAATTCTTTTTTTAATTTTAATTTTGACTTTATCATGTACCATATTGAATATTTAAGCATGTGATTGAAAATGCAATTTTCACAATAATTTCAGTTTACATGATGTTAAAAACAAAATATATTCCATATAACTAACATACCATAAAAACAAAGCTGAGAAAATATAATCTCTATCGTAAAGAATTTAAATATGTTAAAATTATTTATTTTTAAATTTATTTGTAAATTGTGAATTTTGGTATATAATTTCTTTAATAAAAATTTTGGTAATAGGTTAAAATTAGTCTATAAAATTGTGATTAAAATGACATATAATAGTACTATTTGATCATATTTAAAAATGAAAATATTTTGACTTGTCATTTTTAATCTAAAACTATTGATGAAAATATAAGTTTAGATTGGGCATATGTGTGTGTTTTCTTTTGTAACAAATTAAATATTTGATTATGTAATGACCTTTACAAATGTTTATTTAATAACTTTGATGAATTACAATTTACAAAATCAAATATACATTAATATCTGCATTTGAAAAATTTACATGCATGGACATATGCATATATTCACATGAACGTAGTTTTACTTATGTGTAGTCAATTGCTTCCACAAACTGCTGACAAACTTTTTCATTTTGTTTTATATATATAAATAATTTTACATTCTTGAGATAAATATAAAAGAATTTGAAGCAGTTCCACATAATTTAAATAACTGATAAAAATATAATTATTAATAGTTTTATTTACTCTGAAAGCAGGATTTGTATAAAATGTTCATGGTTTCTTTTTTCTATAAAAAATATTTTTATTTAAAAAAATATATTTTACTAAACAAAAAAAAAAATTATACAACTTACAGTCATGTGATTTTATCCATTATAATAGAAATTGAATTTTCTCTAAGATGACACATTTTTCCACTGTGTTTTAAGAGAAAGATTATATTTTTGGCATACATGATGCATTTGTGTTAGCAAAAGTGTTATAGACAATTCTTTGAATACAAAGAAAGCCATGGACAGGCTTAGGTAGTAAGAATAATTAATGTGTTTTGTTGAAACTTGATTTAGAACAGGAATTTCAGCTGGGCAAAATTTGTATGTCTAAGCAATTTTATTTTGGTATCCTTTGAAAGTTGAAGAGATCATAAAAAAAATAGTCTAAAAATGAATTACCATACATTATAATCTGGTTAGTGGTGAATCACTTACTAAAGCAATAGAAATAATTGAATAATAGTAGTAAATGAAAATGGTTAAGTGTTTTAGCTATTTTTTCTAAATGTAGATTCATAATATGAACTTGATGGAAATGCTTCAAGACCTGAACGGACAGCACTTGTGTTACCAAAGTAGATTTTGAGATTTAAAATTGACAGCTGTTTTTTGTGAAATTCTTTTTTCAAAAGAAAGAAATTTAATGATAGAACAGATAGATGGAAGTTCTTTAATGGTAGAAGAACAATTTTCAGTGATTTTTAATTTGAATTATTATCAACTTGTGAATGTATGCCAATTTAAATATTGTGTTTGGTTTTTAATCCATTAATTGATTATTATTGTCCTAATTTCTGATCCTGAAAAAAATTTTTTTTTACTTTATTTTTTGTAATATATAGATATAGATATGAAAAAAAAACTGGTTCAAAAATTTGTTTTTTTTTTTTAATTTAACAAATACAGTTATGTGAGGTCGTATCCAAAACTCACCTGGAATCATTCTCTGGGGTGATATATTGCTTCCACAGCTAGATGTCTATTGCGGGGTCTCCTCTCCATCATTCTGCCAAACTGCATCAAGTAAAGTCATAGTACAGCATAGTAAATCTTTGTTAAGTGCATCTTGCTTATTTGTCGATTTTTGTGATGGCTTCTGTTTTCTGTTAGAGAAAACAGAGGAAGTGTGATGTTTGAAACTGCTTACAAGCAAGCTGTTCCAGGGAAAACACAAGGTAGGAGTGGTTTAATGGAAGAGTTCAAATTCACCATGTCCTAAAAAAGCATAGTGAATGAAGTTCAATGTCAAGTTGTTTTTTTTTTTTTGCTCAACATTTATTTGTAATGGTTAGGGATTTTACTTATAAGTTCTGAAACATTGGCATGGTATGATAAAATGAAAATGTCCTCGTTTGTGGCAGAATAGAGAGAGTTGCATACTTCACCATGCATCAGCACACAAAGCCTCGATTGCGAAGCAATATTTAATCAAAAATAATATTTGTCAGCTCATTCATTTACCATGTTAGTCTGATCTCACTTCGTATAAACTTCTTTTTATTCCCTCGAAAGAAATGGTTTTGCGAACTTGGAAGTGGTGAGTTAAAAAGTGACGTGGGGCATTAAAAGGCATCACTTTGCAAGACTTTCAGTATGGTTTGAAAAGTAGGAAACATGTTTAGAGCAGTGCATGCATCAAATGGACAGTATTTTGAAGGCGATTCAATGCAAAACATGTATAGACTGGTGTTTTGCATCACATGGACAGTACTTGAAGGAGATTCAATCTGTAACATCTAAAAATACACAATTTTTTATTACAAAATTTCGGGGGGGGGGGGGTCAGAGTTCCCCTCATAAAGCAATTTTCTCACATATGTGCAATATATATATATTAATGATCTTTGTAAATTTCTATAAAAATTTGCATTTTACCAAAAAGATAACATGATTGAAAATGTCACTGGTAGGTCCATGTTTCTTATTCACCTAATCCTAAAATAATTGAAGAAACCGTTTAGAACAAATATATATTTATTATAAAATATAAAAATTTGTAATAAATACCTTAAGTTTTTCTCAGTGTGGAAGATATTGAAGCAAGATTCCAGACATAGTCCAATTTTGTAGTTTTCCACCAGAAACTTTTTTTTTCATATTGCATTTGCCGCTAGCATTGTTTTTGAACAGAAAATATGACAATCTTCGACAGTGTTAGGTGGAATAGAATTTATAAAATGTTGACTAGCTAATCGAAATGAAGAAATAGTAATGCTAGGTCTTCCTCTGTAAATTCTTGGAGTAAATCTGCATATAATTCCAATTTCTGATAATTGACATTTTAAAATCCCAAAGGGAAAATGACTGTCTGTATGCTTTTTATACAATACTAAAGCCTTCCAAATAGGTAGATCAATTAAATGTCTAAATATTTTATATATATATTTTTTGCCAATTTCTAACTGTGGGATAAAATTATAGCTGTTGATCACAATTATTAACACCATTCATGAAAAGATCGTAATGGTAATTAACTATAGTGAGTTTCATCACATTAACATCAATAACTTTGAGTGTTGCATTATGAATGGTGCTTGAAAGGTTCCATGTCGAAAAGTCTGAATGTCACCTTTTTTTTCTCAGCTTACTGTTTTGCACTTTAGTTGACATATCCTTTATTCTAACACTGCTAGTACTGTAAATGTGTCTTCTCTCTCACAAGTACATCTGCAATAGTTAATATGTAACAAATATTTGCTATGATACAATATCCTTTGCCCAAATTCCCATCTATCAAATGAACACTTTCAGTGCTGATTGGATAAGCGTCATATTTTTTATTATATACTGTATCGTAGTATAAAGAAAATTTTTTTATAGATATCCAGTTTGTGCTTTCTAAAGTGCAATAAACTTTACTCTGAAATGGATTCTTTTTTTTTAGCATTATATTATTTCCATAATAGATGTTCCTTGGAGAGCATAAAACTTTTATTTATACTGAGTGTTCTGGAACATAAAAGCACTGAGCTATTTTCTCAAGTGATCCATCACTTACTAAAGTTTAAAGACGTTTGGATATGGATGGATTTCTGAGTCAAAGTCATCTTTATTTATAAAATACAGAAATTTCATTAGCAAAATACATATAGCATATTTCATTGCTTTTGAAAATACTGGTATATAACGTGTTACATTTTTTTTCCACTACCATACAACACATAGCAGTTTGACAATGCCATGCAAGATCAACACTTCCAAAATATAACCATTTTTTTCATTGAGTTGGGTTTCCATTTGTTATGTCTGGATCATCTTTTGCTGTCATTCTTACATATGAATTGGTCAACATAAAAATTAGTTTCCCTTGCAATTTTTTCAAGCAATGCACCATCAAAGAACACCTCTAAGAGTTGTAGAGGTCTAGCTTCTTAATTCAGGTACAGTCATGTATGACTTCACCATGCAGGGAAATTTTGAGAATGGTGAAGGAATATTTCTCAGATCCACTGGAATTCACTCATCTCCAGTACTATAATCAAAGTTCATTTCCTCATTGCAACTGGACTTATCCCCAATCCTCCTATCAAAGATGACAGAGCTGCTATCATCATTGCTGCCTGGCAAGTAATCAGAATCAGGATAATAGCTTGTTTCAGAAATAGATTTGAAGAAAGAGACCATTCGTACATATATCATAAACCCTTTCCTAATCATTTATTATATATATATGAGTATTATAAAAATGGAATTTTGATATATGAAATACTTTTTTTATCTTATGAAATATATAAAGAAATAAATTATAAACACATAAAAAGGCCTTGTATTGAAATATTATTTATAAATAGTAAATATTTAGTAAAAAAAAATAGTGAAGGACCTAGAAAAGATTTAGAAAAAGATGTGCTTCTTTTTCAGGTAAGTGTAATACATAAAGAAAAAAAAGTTATTTATTGAAATTATTATTTTCATAAAAAAAAAATTATAAAAAATAATTTAATAGTTACAAATGTGAATTGGAAGATGAGGAAAATTATTCACTGCTATCTACAAAAGAAATGAAGTTTTTTTATTAGAAATATTAATTTTATTGGAAATATAATGCATGGTTATCTGAATATAATATATGAATGAATGAATATTTTTTTACCAATTGTGAAAAAATCAAATGTCTTTCAAAATCTGCAAACAAAAAAAAAAAGAAAAATTTCACTTCTCTTAAGATACTGTTTATAAAAATAAAAATTATATATTAATGATAATTTTGCAATTATATTGATAAAATAATTATTGTTGTTGGATTACTAACAATTTTTGAACAAATTTGAGATGAAGAGAGAGAACCTTTGCCATAGAAAACACAAAGAGAAATGGGCTTACTTTTGGGGTTGAGATAAGGCTAAGGAGGGACCTTGAGCAACTCATGAATGCTCTTCATTTTCAGCCATTGTCACTTAGAGAAAATTATTTAAAATAAAGATATAAATAACATAGAAATATACTAAACCATTAAGCAGGCAAAAATCGTAATAATCACGCAAGCCCTAGACAATTAACCTTTGTTCATGTAGTAATCATAATTATCAGTTGTGCACCCTGCCTTGTTTCAATTCGCACCTCAAAATAACAAATACAAGCTTAAATAAAAAATCAGATTTATATGTTGTAATACAGTACAGATTCTAATGGAACTGATATTCCCAAGTCTATAGATATATAATTCAGTGCAATAGGGAAATAAGATTTGCACCTTCTATTGATGTAGTAGAAAGCATAAGAAAATTTCACATTATGATCTTCCACAGAATTCTAAAAATAAGATGATAGAATCATAAGACCAATCAAGTAAGTTGATCATTTTATTGGATGTTGTACTATTATAAATTGCATCTTTGTTGGATTGGACCTGTAAATAGAATGAATTGTACTAGATTTTCTAAAGTATTTTGTGTAACTTGAGCGTGGTTTTCATGGGAGAGGCAGATGTTTTTGTTATAAAGATTATTTCAAAAATACAGTACTCATATTCAATATTGATTTGCTTTCATTGGACAGATATGACTGGATAGAATGAAGTAAAAATATGCAATTAGACCAAGGCCTTGAAATCTTTCAGAATTTTTTTTATAGAAATTAAGATAGCATTTCAAAATATCTAACAGAATAATGGTCTAGCACAGGGGTGGGCAATTGTTTTGGCTCAGGGGCTGCTTTGGGGGCCACTTTGTGGTAGCGAAGGTTAGCGGAGGGCCACACCTTTTTTTCATGACACAATAAACACACTGCTTTATTCCCTGTATTACCAAATAAATATTTGTTTGTCCATTCTTCATTAAACACATGACATTCACACCGATTTTACATTTTTTCGGAGGGTTCATGGTTTCATTAAAGTTGGAAATGTATATATTTGCTAATGCAAAGACAATTGAAATTAACCAGATCAGCTGGAAAAACACTGCACATCATATCTCCACTGCATGTGTATTGACATGGCCATTCTAGTGGAAAATACGACGAATCTTCAGTCGCGCATGGGTAGGAAATCTCAGTTCAAGGCGGATTTTTCTGATTGTCTTGGCGGGCCGCATGTAGCCCTCAGGCTGTTATTTGCCCACCCCTGGTCTAGCATATTTGCTTATATATATATGTGTTTATGGATTAGATTATATAATCGTATTATTTTTTTGTTGGAATGACTAGTTTGCAAGTGAATGCTATTGATGAGACTGATGATATTAAGTCCAAATCTTATCTAAAATATTCCATTTTAATTATAATGAATATTATATTTATTATTGATAGTATTTATTGATGAGATTAATGATGTTAAGTCAAAATCTCATTCTAAAAAATTCAATTTTAATGAATATTATGTTATTTACTATTGATAGTATTGTATTGCGATTATTTGTAAATGCACCCAGGTCTCGTTTTATGCGGATTTATTTAATGCGATTTTGAAGTTATGAGATTCATGTTTCTTCTTAATATCTTTGTATGTGGTTTTTTTTATGCAATAAAAATTATTAGATCAGAAGTCGAGCTCCAATAATGCGCTATTACTTTAAATATATAGCGTATCGGAGTTCGGCTTCCATCTAATAATTTTAATATTTTCAGCGCTTTATAATAGTACTGTAATAGATTTTATGCAATAAAGAAGTTCATAATTCACTTAAAATCCGGATTTCCTCATTTTATATACTCGCATTCAATTTTACAAGATTATAATGTAAATCTGTTCAAACCTTATAGATGCCTATACTATGTATGTTGTTTTTACATTTTAAATCACGTTCTATTGTTTCTTTTTAAAAAAAGAGTACGTAATCAATGAATCATTTAGTGTCCGCAAGTTTATTTTTAAAAGGTGAGTAACAGCGGTGGGCACAATTAAATTTGACAATTAAAATCTGATTTTTAATTGTAATTAACAATTTAAAAATTACGTAACGTGATCTGAAATGAATATGATGTGAAACAATGAAATTTGATTTTTAAACGGAATTGAAAATTAAAACTTAAAGACAAAAATAAGAATTCAATTTTTAATTGTTCCTTTTAATTAAATTTTGCCCAACAGTGGTTAGTCAGTGACTTTTTATTATCGTAAGTCTTAAGTTTTTATTTTTATTTTAAACTATTAGTTTACCCTAATGGAGAGGAAAAAACCCACAAGAAAATGAATTTTTTTGGAAACAAAAATTTCAATTTCAGATCGCTTAAGCAAAATGGGAAGGATCAACAGCGATTGGAAAACGTTTTAGTTGTATTTCCTCTTGACTTTGTTTAAGGAGAAGCTAATACCTCACATCACTTCATGACGAATCTGATGTCTCAAATAGCGGTAATGATTAAAATACCGTACATGTATGAAAAAAATATAAATTACGCATAAAAATATATTGTTTTGAATAAAATTAAATACTGTAGTTAATAAAAAAAGTTTGTCTTGTATCAATTTTTTTAAATTTGAAATTTTTTATTACATATTTTATTTTATTTTATTTTTTATGCGAATTTTAAAGTAATTTAACACTGTTGCTTTACTTTTATGCAATTTTTGGAAAATTACAGTACATATCCCCCATTTTTCAAGGTAAGTTAAATCTATTTTTGTGCTATTTCTTTTTTTTTAAGTGTCATAGCATCGGCCGGGACGCGAACCCGCAGCCCGGGCAACTGCCTGCAAGTGCAAGGCAGTTGCACTGACCTCTCGACCACCAATGCAAGACTACTTTTGTGCGCGTTTTCTGAGGAAACCTATCTACCACATAAAAAGAGACCCATGTATAGTTAAATAAGAATAGGGAATCCTTTCTTGGATCTGGAGAAATATAAATAAATTTGGGGAATTTTGGTGTTGGCATTTCATAGATAAATTGTGTTTATTATATTCAGTAACTTCTACATATATTTTATATAATTTATTTTACACAAAGTATTGTAAAATTATCATATATATATATATTATTTTGATAGTTTTATAGAAAGTATAATGCTATGTGTGCATACCTCATAACTTTTTGTGCTGATATTTGATCCTAGAATGAATTGAGTAAATTGAGATTTTGTTTATATAATTTGAAGCTACCAATAAATGATATACTAATTTTGTATTATGCCATTGGAACAAAGAAAGTGGCAATAATATCACTATTCTAACTTTGGACAAAGTATCTGCTAATTAAAGTAAATTATATCTGTGATTATTTTATACTAATTATTTTTATTTTCAAGATATATTTTTTTAACAAAATTTTTAGATTTTCTAAAAAAAAGTTTAAATTCAAAATTATTTACTAAAGTTAAACATCCTTAAATACAATATTTAGTATATAGGAAATTAGTCAAAAATAAATTATATAAATAAATCATTAATAAGATGATACATGTGTGACATTAAAGTAATTTTAGCTTTTGCTGGTTGTGATCATTGGTTTGTTTATTTGGATAAATTTTGAAATTGAGATTTAATATATTTTTATCAAATGGATTTGTTTCAGATTTTGTATATATAAATTGATGACAATGCAATATGGCAATGAAGTCTTTCAGATTGGTTCTACTGTAGAAGGATTGATGATACAAATTTCACATTTGTTGATATCAGTTCAGTAAATTTTCAGTGACATGCTCGAAAGGACAATATTTATATTTTAAAAAATTAAATAAAAGTGTTTTAGCAATCATTTAAAATTGGAAATAAAACAAAAAAAAATTGAGTATATGAAATTGCTTACTTTCATATTGAATATTTATGGTTTTATTTTCTCAAAATTTTTTTTTGTTCTTCCAAAAGTAACCTTTATTATTTAAAGGATTACAAAAAATTCAATGTTACACAGTAGAACAATTATTAATCAGGTTTACAAAAGGTACATATCCTCAATAACAATTATATCCATAAAGGGGTTGCTATAATGTTGTTTAAGGTATATCTGTACATGGGTCTACATAGCCCAACCACCGAGAAGCCGTCCAATGATTCCCATCCCTGGGATCCCGAAGTGAAGACCCAAAGGTTTTCAGCTGAATAGCCGGACATCCAGCATTGTGCCAACCACCACAACAGGCAATGAGGTCCAAGTCCATTAGACATTAAATCCTTGATGGCAGCCAAGCCCATTCTTCTGTCTCCCAATTCAACAGTCCAAATGGGCAGGGACCACTTTCAGTCTACTTGCCTTAAATTGGAATGGCAATTGGGGAAAAATTAACAAGTAACGAGCACAGATCTGCTCTGCTCGAAAACAACCAGTCAAGCAGCCAATTGGGGTGGAAACCGCGCTGAAACTTTGACCCTGTACCCTCCCGGCAGGTTTTGCGGGTAGCGGCAATGATTGTCAATAGCCCGCACCCATAAAGCAGGCCCCCAATTGCTGCCACCATCAACACCTGAGGAAAAGAGAAGTGCAGATCCGGGCCCCAAAATATTACAATAAAACTCCATCAATGTTATAAAAATGATATTTCTAGCTGGAGGGTCTAGCATTTGGTGTGTCAGATGAATTTGTTTGTGGTTATGTTCTTGACAAAAGAATTGTTCGCCTTTATTTCTTAAATTTCTCAATCCTTATTAAAAGTTATTCATTGAGTGATTTTGATAATACCGTTGATTGTTCATCTTCCTCGTCCATTAAATCCAATATATTATCATGAGCCTCTTGCATAACATTGTTTTTCCCATACTTCTATTCCCTCCAATTTTTACTGCATTTGAGTAGATTTTCATTTTGATTGTAATGCCTCTTCATACTTGAATTCTTGGTTATTAACACTAAATAATTTATTTGAATTACTTCTCTTATTATTTTCAAATTTAGATTTTATAGTTTTGTTCATACTAATCGGTTTACCTTTCTAGATAACGTTATTTTCAATTTTAAACTTTTCGAAGCCTTCAATGATTTTGGGTGACATATAGTCTAAATCATCTGTGGATTCTCTTCTTCTGTGGGTTGTTTATTTATACTGTTGTTTTGTTGACTTGCATTTCCCCCTCTATTTTGCACTTGACTTGAATTGTTCTCTGCCATCTTTGTTTTCACAACGATGTCAGTTAAAACCTTGTTGCTATTAGAAAACAAAGCTTTCTTCATTTTGATGTCAATACTTAAAGGTAAAGATCTTACCCTCATTTTGGCTTCAAAATATTATAGTGAAGCCTCCTTATTTAAATCCACCTAATATAGGGGACCTGAAATTAACATTGTATTACTAGATTTTGTTTTTTTTATGGAAAGGAGTTGCAGTAGCAGGGTTAACATATGGTAATGATGCATTATATGTTAGTAATGGGGTATTTATTAAATTACTTACTAAGTTCAAAGGGAAGTAGGAAGACATGCATTGTATGGACTGCAAGGGAGGCAATTCAAGGAGAATTGGGATGGTCAAGTTTTCATATGAGAGATGCAAAAAGTAAAATGAAAGTGTTTGGTAGATTGCAGTTTATGGATAATAAAAGAATAGCTAAAATAGTATTTAATTGGGTTATGAGTAAAGGGCAGGTAACAAGATGGTCGAGAAAGGTAATACTGTATGCAAAAGATTTGGATAAAGAATTTATATCTGTATATTTGTACAAAAAATGGGATGATTGTGTTAGGAGGATTGTTGAGTGTTATAGTGGTAAGGAATGGGATAAAAGAATAGATTTATTAATAAAGAATAGGGAGTTAGAGAGATGGAGAACTAGTATGGAGAGTAAAAAGAGTTTAAATATATATAGAAATAAACAGAATATTAGGTGTGAGTTAATTTATGATAATAGTAAGGAAAGTAGTTTATTGTTTAAGGCTAGAACAGTATCTTTAACAACAAGAGAATATACATGTAAATGGAAAAATATTGGTGATTTAGTCTGTAAATTATGTAAGGAAGGAATAGGAAATATTAGGCATTTGTTAATTGAATGTAAATGCTTGAAAACAGAAAGGGCACATATAATGAAGTTATGGAAAAATAAATATGAAAAAAGTGATTATACAGAAAGTAGATTATTGGTTTTTATGCTGGGTTTGGAAAAAGATAAGGGGGATTTAGATATAAAGGCTGTAGTGTTGACAAAGATTATGTTGTGGAAATGGGATGGAGCAGAATATGGGAAAAATTAGATTGGGGAATGTAAAATTAAGTAGCTAACAAGTTTTTCTTGGTGTAATTGCTGAGAGATTCTTGACTTCGTTTAAGAAGAAGCTACAGTACATCACATCGTCACATCACATTAGATGGATCTTTCATGATATTTATTTTGTAATTAGTATGCATTGAGATTTTTTTTGTTTTTGGAATGATGGTCATTTATTTTTGAAAACAAATATTTCATGACAAAACTAAGATAATCATTAAAAAAGTTGAATTTAAATTATATTTATTTATAGAACAATAAAATTCCGATATCCATTTGTATGAATCTAAAATATATTTCATGTAAGATTTGAAATACAGGCATTCTTATACCTGGAACTTACTTGTAAATATACTTCATGTGTGTATTTAAAACATTTTTATATATGTATTGAACCCTGCCCTCTTTATTTACATAAAGATATTTCTTTTTCCCTTTTCTCTTCAATTCTTATCGTTGTATTTGAAGGTTCCCAGTTCTTCAGGTAGAAATAATAATATCATTGATAGCAAGCTACCATTAATACAAACTCTGCTACTAAATTATAACATTGACCATTCAAGCGCTTTATTTATTTTAAGGAAACCTTTAGGTGCCAGTTAATTACGATGCAATTAACATGCTTGCTCGACCAGCTATAAAAATTTAGTACCCGATTATCCCAGCTAGCTCATTGGAATCTAAGTTTTCTGAAGTCTCCACCTACAATATAAATCTTATTCTTTTAACTTCTTGGGACTAAGCCGCCATATTGAATTTTTTTTTAAATACTGGCCTGAGACATAATTTTCACAATAGCTTCAGTTTTAATTATGTTAGAGCAAAAACAATTACATTGCTAGAAACTAGAAAAACTAAGGAAAACAATAAGCATAAAATAAATAGTGATAACTATATAAAAAATAAGGAAAAAAAGAAATTTTCACATCCGAAATAATTATTAATTTATTGTTTGTTCATAATTTGGAAATTAACATTAACTAATGCAAATTACATCTTGAGTGGTAATTTCTTTGTATTCCTCACAAAAAAATCTTTCTAAACATATACAGAGATAATCCATAGCTTTACAATGCCCAAAAATGTTCCTATAAGAGTTCTTCATTTTTATTTTCTACCCCAAATGTTGCAAATTGTCAAGGCGCCTGGAAGAAAAAATGTTCTCCCTAATAAAAGATAAAAAAAAAATTAAAATCCTATCAGAATGTAAAAATAATGAAGGAATGGAAATATTATTACTTACCATTATAAATACAATAAAAAAATAAAATATCATCATCATCATCATGGTACAGGTATATGTGTATTATAAAAGTGGTGTATATATATATGCATCATGAAAGTTCTGCTAATGGTTATGGGAAAACTTAAAAGCCTGATAAACAAGATGCACTATTTTGATTTTATACTTTGGATAAACCAACCTTGTTTATAACAACATCATCATACTGAATAATCATTGCCAATACAGAAAACAATTTACAAATTTAGAATATGAAAAAATTTCTCATTTCAAGAGGCAGTCAATGATTACTAAAAAGGTTCTATGGCAGATATTTATATAAAAATGTTTATATTCTACCTCTTTCAAGATAGGTCTTCCAGAGAAGCATACCTGTTCATGTAATCTAATATAAATATGCAAAATATCTCATATTATTCAATATTATTATTAATAAAACATAATTCATTCCAGATCATGTTTACCAATTGGCAAAAGTAATCAGTAATGAAGCTATTACAAAATTCTGATAAGGAAGGCAATCAGGCAGTCATATGTCTATAAAATATAAAATGAAGTTAGTAAAAAACTAAGTTAGTAAAACAACAAATAAAAACTAAATTTGTAAAACAAAAACAATGAAAACCAAGTTAGTAAAACAAAAATTAGTAAAAACAGAATAAAAAAAAATTATTGCATTATATACAATCAAATTGCTAGAGAGGAATAAATTGTAATTAGTCTTGAATCAGTGTCAACCATTCGTCCATTGTGCTGGTAGCTAAAATAAACCAACAACAACAACAACAACAAAAAAAAAACAATAATAAAAACATTACCTTTCATATGTGCTACCTATCACAGTAAAAAATCAGTCGGTCAGGTTGAATTCACCTAAAATATAAAATCAAAAAGAATATAAAAAATATTCCTGGAAAACAATAAACAAAAAAGTAAAATGCAAATGTAACTTACCCATTAGAACTATTCAAAAGTCATATCACTCATCTGAGCATAAGTAGAGCCATCTGCATTTGAAGACCTTCAGATTACATGTTATTTACAATCCCAGCAAGTCCATTTGTGATGAAACTGCAGCTCATGATTGTCACTTGCTACATTTTTAGTGTGATAAAAACAAAACATCCTCTTTGTGCATTGTTACAAATAGGTACCAGTCCACATTCCAAACAGCCAAAGTGAGTTTTATGTCTTTTTTTTTTAGACACACAACACAATGCTTTATGGGAATATTATGGTGACGAAGATCAACATGTGTATGGTTTCCATGTGATCGCTGTGCTAGATGTGGAAATACATGTGATTTTGGGACATAGTTTATCTTTGAAGAAAATCCATCAATCAGCATGTTAGATAAGGTTCTTCGAAAATCTAGATGACTCAAGGCAGTCAAATTCTTAGATGACCTATAAGTACAATACAAAATATATGCGGTACTCATCTTATAGCTAAAGACGCTGCTCTATGGCGCCATTTTCGCGCTAAAACACATAAAAATGCTGTTTTCGCGGCCGACACGTTCAAACCCGCGTTTTCTATGATACAACTTTTTTGTTGTGCTACAGAATGCAGGCCACTATGTCGCGTCGCAATACAGCATGTATGTCGCATCGCAGCAAGTACATTTTACGAATTCACACAGTTTATAAAATAGTTACGGCTTGATGAGAGAGTTTGTATTTGAATTGGATGGAAATATTGTGTTCATTGGATTTTTTTTTATTTTAAAGTATTGAAATATTCAGATTTTTTAAAGTAATAATTCTAAGACTTTTTACAACATACTGTATTGAAGTTTTAATTGGGAAAATGTGAAATATCTGTTTTTAGTGAGTTGCAATTAGGTAATGTGTCAAGTAACATACTGTTCGTAACATTCCTCGAGACAAAGAAGATTCTACCGTGTGTATATTTTTGAAGTAAAAAAGAGCGGTACCAAAAAAATATCCAGTAAGAAAAGTACAATTATACACGATTTTTTGTAAATTTCATAAAAAGCAAATATTATAAACATGTTTAATAAGTAAAGAAGACATTTATTTGTGTTTGTTGTTGTTTAAAAAAGTTTGAGTTTCTTTATTTTGTCCGAGTACGGTTACGATTTTGAATTTTTTTATTTTAGCATTACAAACCCTAAACCTAGCTGTAACAACTTTTACTTTTTATTGTCATTCTATTTGAAGTAAAAAATAGCCGTAATATCTCTTTGTCTGTAAAAAAAAGAAAAAAAAAGTAAAACGAAGACTAAAAAAATAAAAAATAGACTAAGAAATCTTACTTTTTATTACGATTATTATTTTTTAGTTAAACAACAAAAAAAGTCTTAACACAAATAAAAAAATATCCGATAGAAAATTGATAAAAAAAAGCTGTAACACAAGTAAAAAAATATCCGATAGAAAATTAATTAAAAAAAGCCGTAACAATTAAAAAAAAAATACGATAGAAAAAACACGAATCAAATTGTAATTTGTTGATTATATTTTACATTTATTATTATCATTTAAATTGTATACATTAATAAAAAATAATATTTATAAAAGACGATTTTGTTTTGTTTTTATTTTCGCATTACAAAAAAGCACAGCAAAATTATTATAATCAATGGCCCGGGAATGGTCATATTTTATAGTTTTAGCTTGAAAACGGCGCCATCCAACGGCATCTTTATCTATAAAACAAGCACCATATATGCATTGGAAATTGCGGTGTCAAAGCAATGCCAGAATAGTCGCAATGGCCATCATATAGAATTTCTGTCCCAACCATATTGCATTCACTTTTGATTAGCTAAGTCAACACCACCCTTGTACTTGTTATACATTTTTATTGCAGGTGGACATGGAACTAATTCGCGCGATCCACTTTTACTTCATTGGGTAACAACAGCATCTCCAGAAGGTGCATAAGCATTTGTGATTATAGCTATTGGCTTTTTGTCCATCCATACTGAAAATTGAAGTCCACTATCTTTGTCCAAGTCAAAATGAGATTCTCCTCTTTTCATTTTTTTATTACTATGCAATCTAACAATGCGCTTTGGAACATCTTTTCTCTTTATATTCATTGTTCCGCAGATATATAATTTATGGTAGTTTTAAATTATGCACTGTACAGCGTGTAGTGGCGCTGTTTCTGTGCATAAACACAAATATGCCGTTTATGCGGGCCAAGTCACGGCGTATAGAAAAGTTGTGTTCATATTAGCCGTTAAGCAAGCCTAGATGGCCCACTGATGTTGTTTGCTATACTATGCGAATAGCGCGCTCTTCACATATCGCTACCGAATGATGTGAGGGTGTATGTAATTCAATTGGCCGTAACTGTTTTAATGTTGATTCGAAGTAATGATGTTACATCCTACCTGATGTACTATTACATAGTAATAATTGTCAGGCTGGCCCTGTGTTTCCCTACACATGTTGGAAGGTGAAAATAATTTCAAAAGCGTAGGTCCAAACAGCATTTCCCAAAACTCACGCGAACAGGCACGTTTTCACGAGAACAGCTACGAGACAAATCATCTTTGTTGAAGAACATACATTTGTAAATAAAAAGCAAAAAGTGTTTTTGTTTTGTTTTTGACATTTAATGTAGAAGGCTAACAATAACGTAAACTTGTTGGAGATTGGAAACATAAACTTTGTTGGATCCGAGTAATGCATCTTTTGGATGATTCTGCAGATCATCAAAAGCAGCCGCCGCGCCCACTCCACCCATAACTGCTACACGCTGATATTTAGTCGAATACAATTTCATTTCATTCGGTCTGATTAGTTTGTTAATCAGTTTTTTTTTTTATTTGTTTGTTTGTTTAAACGTTTCATTTAAAAAGAAAGTTTGTTTGTTTGTCTTGTTCCCTATTTTTTTTTTTTTTGTAAAATAAAAAGAAAAGTATTTAGTTTTGTCCCGGCCATGAAATGTTTTTGCACAGAAACAGCGTCACCACACACTGTACAGTGTATAATTTACAATTACCTAATTTATTTTCATAAAGTTCTTTAGCTAGTTCCACACTCTAAAAAAATCTGTCACAGAAAATAATGTGATGTTGTTTTGCAATGTATGGAAAAACTAATGACTTCACAGCTCAGTACCAAGGTATTGAGAAGCATTTGAAGATGAGTCTTTGCCTTTATACTTTTACATGTGGTACACATAACCGTTATGATTATCAGCGCACATCCACCACTTGAAATCTCTTCTTATTGGTTTTGACTTATCATATTGTTTCATAACATTGCGACCTAAAAATTTTGTGATTGCCTCATCATCTGCAATCTCTCTGCATCTGGTATGTAGCTTTGAAATTTATATTGCATTTTTCTATCATTGGTCTAATCTTATAAAGTCTCAAAATCTTTACTGTTTACCTTTGGCATTTTTTTATTATCATTGAAATGTATATATGATAAAATATTAGTAAATCATTTGTGGTATTATATTTGCAAAATATGATACCCTCACACTAGGATCGGAACTCCAAATGTCCTTTATCGGATGACAGGGGCGTTGCATGAAATTCCTAATGCCATCCCAAGAAAGGCAGACAATTCACCATTTGTTACATTCATCCAATCACGCATACACTTTACTTTACTGGCATATTTATTTGTTTCCTCAATAACAGTTTATAAAAGTTTTTTATCAAATAACATAAGAAAAAAATCTAAACTTGAATACTCACCTATTATAGAAAACTTCAAACCTGGAGTTTTAGTGAAATTCTCTACATTTACCGGCTCGCAGGTTATGTTTGGATCTACATCACGGTTACTCTATAGATGACAGGCCTGGTCGTAGTTTTTCTTTTTGGCTGGTAAATGGGTTCTGATGACGATGACGAAACATATTCTTCTAGATCGCTAAAAGTAATACTATCCTCATCCTCGGAGTCAAAGGGCTTAGATGGGGCAAATTGATCGTCGCTAGAATAATCCGTATCGAAGGCTATATTTTCTGCTTATTTACTTTACGTACTTTTGTTCCCGTATAATTGAACAAAGTCTGAAAAAAAATTAAAAAAATTGACATTATTCGCAAAAAAATTAATAAAAAGTTTATTTTTTATCTTAGAGAAAAATGGCGACTACCTATGGAAAGAGAAAAAACAACGAAGAGAATTATGGTATAGGCGCATGCGTAGTCCTTAGTTTTTTCGTAATTTCAGAAAGAAAACCGAAAATGAATGAACGACGAGCGCTGACGGAGCTTAAAAAGTTAAATACCAACGTGTAACGAATATTTCTCTGCCTGAATCTTTATTCGTTGTTAATCTTTCGCATAATTTCCTCCCTCACTCCTGACATTAGTTCAATTAAACTACCCTAACTGGTGGTAATTAAAATATCTATACGTTCAACTTTCTTTTTTAAATATCATCATTGGTCTTATAATGTAAACATGCAAATACGTTCTATTTAAGATACACGATTTAATACGTCTTCAAAATTATATATAGTTACATTTTATAAAATAATCTAAACACACATTTTATAACAGAATACTTGACATATAAATGAATAAAATACTTAATTTAAAGTCTTATTATGAAAGCTAATGTAGATAATTATACCATAGACATTCAATAGTCCTATACATGATTAAGTTCTTATTTATAGTTCGTTAGGTGTTTAAAATTTTGATTTGCAACGGCTATAAGTTAAGATTTGAAGACATATAACAAAATGAAACTTATTTACCTAGGATTCGAACACTCCGTACATGAACAGGGTAATGTAGCATTCTGTTGCTTCTCTTGCTCCCAACTGGTTGGTGGTAATTCCTCGTAGGATTTTATTTACATATATATGAGCCGTTCATGGATTTAGGCACAGACAGTCTGATGATTTTCCACATTTCAGACAAACATGATCTTTGCGAACTAACTGCTGGTGTTACTGCAGTGAAGGTTCATGCCAGGCATATGATCCGATGTGTTCAGCAACGCATTTTATCCACTGGTTTCAACTATTTCAATACAGAGTTTATCGCAGAAGAAAATATTGACAGGATGTCTATTGAATAATGATAATACTATTCTAATAAGATATAGACATAGTTATTTCAACAATGCAGATTTCTCCCTTATATATCCAGTGTCTTCTTATCTTAGGATCGATTGAACATACTGCTCTAATTCTATTGGGTTTCTATTCCTTTTCTTTGCAAGTCCATGCTTCGTTAGATTCTTCCCATTGACTTATATTTCAATTAAACAGTAGTACATGTTTCGTTTGTTTGTTAATTAGCAATAGCCATTGCAATTATATACTTTCCTTTGTTTTGGTTTTTAAGTTTTAAAATCTTGAATGTATCTTAGATTTTCTTCTATCAGTTCTTTTATTTGAATTACATTAGCTTTCATTTTTAATATTTTATTTGTAATATATAGGGTATATGAGGACAGACTTTCACATGACCCACCACTCTCCACTCTATCTCATAACACTGATACACTTGAACACATATGTTGAAAAGATAAATAATCACTAATATACGTATTTCATGCTAAACCAGCAGTCATCAGTTGGTCAAGATTACTATCTCTACGCATAAATGCTATAAGTGCTCAATATATATTAACATAGCCCGTGTTTCAGTTATTTTATATATAGACACAGCTATATAATAAGCCTGTATTTCAGTTATTTTGTTTGTTTAAATTTTTTTATTTAAATTCTTTTGTTAATTTTACTTTTTTTTATTTTTTATAGATGCACATGTGATTACTTCAACATTATAAGACAAAAGAGAAAATCTTATGTTAGATTGGATGATTTAATAAAATCCCCCCCCCCCCCCCCGTGTTTCTTTTTTTTTTTGTTATACATTAATTTAAAATTTTAATCACCTTTTAATTATTACTCGTTAGGAATTTCTTCCCCCTCCACTTAGAATAACACTAAACTCCCCCCCTCCCCCTTTTTACCTTAAAAATAGTTTTTTTTTTTAAAAAAAAATCTTTTAAAATTTATTTCAATAAATTTTACTCATAACAAACACTATAAATATCATGTAATGACAAAATATGCTTATTAAATAAACTGAGTCCTACAAAACTAGGAAATTTCATTAATTTTTCTGATAATTTGATTATAAGCATGATAGTAAAGATCTTGCTTATTGCTTTTTGTTAAAATTTTTTACCTATTTACTTTGAAGTTTTCAAATAGTAATGACTTAACAGACTTTTGTTTAATTAAATGGATATTTCAGAAAATCAAATAATTTGTAAATATTATTTGTGTTAGAGAATTTTAGCTTGGTCTTAGTATTAATAATTTTTTCTTTTTTTTTCTGTCCAGAAAATAAATTTTTGGTTTGGGGATTGAAATAGTTAATCTTCTTTATAATAATAGCAAAGCTAATTTTTAAAAAAAATATGGCTATGACATTATTAATGGGCATAAACAAAATTTTATTCTCTTTCCCTTATCTTTATTAATAATGAGTTTGGTCTAGAGTCATGTTTTTAAATTGAAATATTCAACCAATTTTAATTTCTTATAATTCTGGGGGGCGGGAGTAACAAATGAATAAAGAATTTTTATTGGTGTCATGACAATTTTAGTAATACTTTATTAACAACAATAAAATATTTTGTTGATAATAAATTTATTAGTTTAAATATTACATTCTTTAAAAGAACAGTTTTTTGTTGTTTGATTTCACTGATATTGAAAATTAGCTCATATATTAAGCCAAAAAAAACCTTTGTGTTTTTTTTTTTAGAATTGATTGTGCACTAATAGTTTGTTATGGTTGAGTTGCTTTGACTATTAACGTTTTAGTTTACAAAAAGAATTAAAAATCTCAAAAAACATTTTTAACAATAAAACCTTAACTAATCTCTTGTGTATTATTAATATTAAGTCTAGGTTTTTTGCTTTTATTTTTTAGTCAATAATTATAATATGGTGTATAAATCTTAAATTAGAAGTATGATATTTATAAAAAAAATTTTTTTCAGAAAATATGATATTTAGAAATTAAGTTTAAAAGAAATTTTAAGATAAAACCCTTTGTATCTCTATTATTAAAAAATAATAGGTTCTGATATGTTACTTTTCAAAATTGATAAAAAATGCTATTTTTCATTAGTTAGCTGTTTTTTTGATATATGATAATATTTAATATTTTAAAAATTATTAATGAAAGTGTAAATTGTTTTTGAACATTTGAGAAATTATATATTATTTTGATTAGATTGCAAATTATAGTATCTCTTTTCATTAACCCTTTTGTCTTTTATTTTTAATCTCCTACTTTTATGTATAGAGGATGGCTATTATTATTATTTTGATTGTTTTCTAGATAGAAATTGCCCAATCAGAAAAAAATTGTTTATTTATATATATATTATGTCTTAATTATTATTGGTTAGTAGACATCACATAGTTGTGAAAATATTTTTCTAAAAACAGAATTAATTGACATTAATATATCTTAAATTGATTAAATCAACCCAATATGTACTCTATACTGGTTAAAATATGCAGTATTTATGATGAGTTATAGACAGTAGTAAGAAACTGTAATTTAATATTAAATGATTTGATAATAATTGTTAAATTGATTTAAAGTAATTTTAATTTGTTTGATATATATGTATTTATAGATAAAATGAAGATGCGCTATAGTAAGGGGTTGGCTAACTGGCTCACAAAATGTAGCTTTTTGATCCCAATCTCATAGTTCTTTTTTTTTATTAAACATATATTTTATTTCCTCTTGTAATTTGTAAATATTTTGATAACTAGGAGAAGAAAAATACACATTACAACATTGTAGAATAGTAATTATTATATATGATAAATATTTAAATATTAGAAATTTGTGAATAAATCAAACTGCCAAAGTAATTTATTTATTTATTTTTAAAAGAATGTTTATTTTTGTTAAATTGTATGCAGATTCTATTATGTTCTTTTGCTAAAATAAATGTTCAAATATATCCATAGCGATTCAGAAATTGCATATTTTTCATGATCATATTTTCCAGCTTTCCTTATGGCTCTTTATTAGGAGGAGGGGGGGGGGATTTAACAGAATGGCTCTTCATGCTTTAAGTTTGCCTATCCCTGCTATAATACATTACATGCACATTTTTTGAAACATTTCTTCACTCAAAATTAAAAATTTTATTGAGTTATTTGTAAAACACAAGATATTTAAATGCGTTTATTTAACTTAGAAATTCTGTTTGCTTGTTTATTTGGGTTAAATCTTACAACTTATTTTTAATATACTCGTATTGAATGGTTTTTCAAATTTTGTTCATGAAACAGTTTATTATTTTTGTGTTGCATAGCCTAAATAATAGTATTGGTGACTGATTTTCAAACTACATTGATATTGGTTTAGTAAATTTTCAGGGATGCATAGTTGTACATTTTTGAAAATAATAACTTCCATTGAATTTGATCATTAATTAACTAAAAAAATATTTACAGTTAATTAAAAGAAATGACGGATGAAATCTTAATTTCTTTTGATTGTTTAATTTAGAACTGTTTTTTTAAAATACTGCCTTTATAAACACAAAAATCTTGTAAATGATTTTTTCTAGAGTCATTGCTTAGGATCTCAGTTTTCAAATTTGAATATGAATAGTTACAAAAAGTCTACAGTAAAATATCTGAATATTAAAAAACAACATAAAAAAATTATTTTATAAAAAAAAACAACACATTATTTAATTTGACAAGTAACACAATAAAAAACAAAAACTATTTTTTCCTTCAACAACAATTTTGATTGATAAATATAACTTTAAATAAAAGTATTTATATAAATTAATTAATTCAATCACTATTTAAAAGCATTCTTTATCAAATATTTTATATATATTATCTATTATAGTATACTGCGATTATCAGTAAATTTTTAGAGGATTATTTTTTGTGGAAATAAATTTTTGCTTTGAGATTGGACCTCTTTTGGAATTTCAATTTTAAATTTTAGATTCAGCCATAAAAGTAGGGGGGGGGGGACAGAACTTAAATTTTTTCCATTTTTGTTATAACTTAATTTTTATATCTAAGATTGTATGTATCATTTTGTGATTTATGACATAGCATACTAATATGACATAAAATGACTTCTCGGATAGTCATGTTTCTGTGTGCAGAATATCATATGTAAGCACAAACAATACAGACATCTGTATTTCAAAAAATTATTTTTTAATAGACATTTAGTAAAGGATATTGACAGTATTGCCATCTATTTTTTTTTAATTGGCTTTAGTGACTATTTAAGCCTGTTCTGGGGATGCTGGATTATCATTTTGTCAATTTGGCAAAAATTTTCTGTGCACTTGGTTTTTTAATAAAATTGTTACATTCATCTGTTGCAGATTCGTCAACAGATTTTACCACCTGTTCCTATTATTGATGTTAGACTGATGCGAAAAAAGGATAAAGGTAAGAATATTAAGTGGTTTTTGATTTTTTAAAAAAATTAAAACGTGTATTTTTTTTTTTTAATTAGCATATTCAGATAAAATATTTTGCTCAAAAATATTCATATGTGTGTATTTGTTCTTAGCCATTATAAAAATCCTATAGCAAAAAATATGAATTGTTTTTTGATTTATTGCTCTCCCTGAGAACTGATATTTTAAATTAAAAATGGTTAAATGCACTATTTATTTAGAGAAAAAAAATCATTAGCATAATTAATTGCATTCATCTTAGGCTAGCTAGGTATTTTCTTACATTACTTGCCATTATTGTAAAATTCCAATGGTGACAGAAATTGCTCCATGTTTCAGGTGTTCTGATCTCAATTTAAAGACATCTACAGAGATATTTTTAGATAAACTTTCATCCCTAAATAATAGTCTTAATGTAAATATAATTTATTAAAAGTATATTGTTAATGTGATTTTGTTCAAATTTTTAAAAAAAAAGTATTTTCAGTTTTATTATTTATATTTAGGACAAAAATTCAATGTAGATTATCTCGTACTTTAAAATTGCAATTTTAAGGTTTTTTTTTTTAAAGAAAAATGTTTCTCACTTAGTATTTCTGGTTTTTATTTTATTTTTTAACACTTGGGCTAATTAACAGTGCTCTTAAGTTTTGATGTTTTTTTTAAAAAAAAAATACATTTATGTATAATTTAAAATGAAAATTGAAAAATCAAATATATAATGAAATACAAGAAGTCAGTTTTTTTCAGGTGTTTATAAAGTAATTTTTTTTTTTTAGTATTGATTATTCTTTGAATAATAATTTGTTTTTTTTATTAATTGCTTTTAATAAAACATCTAATTTGCAATGATCATTTATTTTATTTTACTTTATTCATATATGCATCAGTATAAAATTGATACAGTATAAATTTTTAATTTGGATAACAAAAGTAATTTGAAAACTTATTATATATGCAATCCTGAGCATATTCACTCTACTGACTTCATTTAATGACGAGATTCATTATACATAAACACAATGCAATTAATTTCAAATAGAACCTAAAGTTACATAATTTACAGGAATTGAATTATTACTATTGCAATGTATTTTTGTTTTTCAAAATGAAATAAACTAATGGACTTCTATGTTTTATTTATATATTCATGACATCCATATTGGGATATAAACAAAAACTGGAATTATCTAATAATATAAAATTATAGCATAATTAGCTAAATGTTAATTCTTTGAATGCATGACTCGTCTAAAAACGAGAAGATTTGACATCACTCTAAATCGGCTACTTTTTATCCCACGTATACATATAATATGTCATTCGAAAGAAAATCAAAAGTTCTGTAAGATGGTGCCCTCTTCAGATTTATTTTACAAGTAAAAAATCAATAAAAATGACCATATATGTCAAACAAAACCAAAGCACCGCCTCCTCACCAACTTTTCTTGAATCTTATTGGCTGTCCCACTTCTGTCAGAAAGGGAAATGGCTGCCAAAAAGTAAAAAGTTACGTTCGTTTTGATTTTTATTACGAAAATTATAAACGAATGTTTACAACATTTTAAACAGTATTTGAATTGAATTACAAATTATTATTGATAAAATAATACTAAAAATCAAATTATTTTAGAAAAATAGTTAAGATATTACCAAGAATTATTTATTTATTGCTACATATTGATCGTAACGTTAAAGTGAAAAAAAAAAGATTGCTGACGCAATCTTTTTTGGTTGGTTGAATAGCGGTTACTTTTATTTCACCGCAATTGAATATTTTTTAAATTATAAATCAAATTTTATTTTTGAAAAGCCTTTCGTTTGTTTCATAATCTGACAATTCAGTAATATACTTTTTACAAACGAAACTAATGTATTTATATTATTAAAAGTGATCTATTTTAACAATAGATTTTGTTAAAGTTGTGAGTTGGCCAATTACAAGTTTTGATTTTTAACTCATTCGGCCAATTAAATAATAATCGTTGAAAGGGTTAATTGATTTAATGTGATCAGCACAGGCAAAATGATATTTTAAATGTATATTTCAGATAAAGTATTTTTATTCTGATACCCATAAATTTGAAAATCCTCAGTTTTGAACACTTAAATCAATCATTATGGCATCACAAAAATATACATTAGTATTCATAGTGCTTTGATAAATGAAAAATAGATCAAAACTTGTTCATTCTTAAATTATATATACCTATTGATTCCCAACTGTGCATATCATATAAAACCAAAAATTTTAATTTTGTACTAAAAGCTTATTTTCAAAAAGAAAACAAAAATATTTTTAATAAATAATCACTTTTATGTTAGCCATTATAAATATAGCAAAGATATTTTCTTAGTGTACAATTTTAATGGTACCTTTTAATAAAAATTTGAATTATAAAAATAATAGATTGATTTCAACTACATATGACATAAAAAAGCAAAAAACTTGAAATTCTACATTAAAAGTTTATTCTTAGAAGAAATGGCAACAATAACAAAAAAAAAATGACCAGAGAGTATAGCTTCTTTTATGAAATATGAAATAATTTGAAAAAAATTGTAATTTCTATCTTAATGTATATAAGCAAAAAGCTTCCAATTTGACACTAAACATTTTTATTGTTAAAAATATCAGTTTATTCATTATTGATTCTCAGTAGGATATGAAATATAAAAGCAAAAAGTTTTCAATTTTAAATCCAAACATTTTTAAACATTCAACAAAATGCTTCTTTCATTAGCAAATTCTAATCAATCTAATTTATTTATTTGATACTATTTAAGCAATAGTTAATGATAAATTACTTTTAATACTGTTTATTTTTTCTTTGATTAAAATTATTACATTTTCAATATTTTTTTTTTTTTATAGAGTCTTATAATTAGAAGTATATATTTGAATAATTTTGTTGAAATTTATAAATTTTTAAAATCTGAAAAGACTCAAGAACCAAGGCTTTTGGAATAATGATAGTCAACCTATATATCTAAACTATATTTTCATGATGTAATAAATAATTCAAATGAAAAAGATTATCTTGAATTTTTAATATAATCATATATTTTTAATTCTTGGTTATAGTTTTTATCCATAAATATATGTTTACTGAAATTTGAATTATCTGAGTTTTCAAACTAGTATTATAATTAATATTTTACTTATGTTAATAGGCTTAAGCATTAATTCAAAATGAAGACAGAATCCTTCTTTTAAATGAACATTTTTTTTTTTTTGTTCAATTGGTTTTTTTTTTTAATTACATAATGCTTTGTTTTTTTCCTAAAACTTAATAAAATATATTAATAAACAATTTGACATATAAGTAAATAATTACATGGTTATTGATTTTATTTTTACAATGATCATAGTGTTTGATGTTGAATTCAAAATAATTAGATGTATATTTTAGCGTTTGTATTGTATATATACAGGTTGGTCCAAAAGTATTGTAACAGTAGCCGGGTTGAAACTCTGTTACAAGAAAGTTACACAATATTCCCTAACTGCTTAGATCAGCAGGAATCTAATAAATTTGATTCAGCTGCGAGTATAAATTATAAAGAATGAGATATATATGTCTAAGAGAGAAAGTTTGAACGTTTTTTTTTTAATTAAAAGAAGAAAAAAAAGAGAAAGATATTTATAATTATTTGTTTTAAAATAAATTCATGAAATACGTTAATAAATTGTGGAAATGCAGTTATACGCAAATATATAAATTTTCTTCTTGTATTAATTACATGGTTATTGATTTTATTTTTACAATGATCATAGTGTTTGATATTGAATTCAAAATAATTAGGTGTATATTTTAGCGTTTGCATTGTATATATACAGGTTGGGCCAAAAGTATTGTAACAGTAGCCGGGTTCAAACCCTGTTTAAGTTACACAATATTCCCTAACTGCTTAGATCAGCATGAATCTAATAAATTTGATTCAGCTGCGAGTATAAATTATAAAGAATGAGATATATATGTCTAAGAGAGAAAGTTTGAAAGTTTTTTTTTTAATTAAAAGAAGAAAAAAAAGAGAAAGATATTTATAATTATTTGTTTTAAAATAAATTCATGAAAATACGTTAATAAATTGTGGGAATGCAGTTATACGCAAATATATAAATTTTCTTCGTGAATTATTAATTTATTTCAAATGTATACTTTTCTATTGTTTTATTGTATATCACATTTTAATGAGAGTAACGAAAAGAACTTTTATATACATCTACCTTGAGGCAATTTTGTCATTTGTTACCTGACTTAGCCATTCAAAATTCCAAGGAATCAAAAGTAAATGCATGGCAGAAAAAGAAAAATGTTAAAAAAAGCATTCCTAAGATATAGAGATCGAGATACTGATAAACTATTTTGGGAACAAAAGGAATTGGAAAAATAAATGAGTTAAAAAGAAAAATCAGAACAAGCAAGAGTGGTTTTCGAACTGAAATATTAATATTTTTTCTTGTTGCTAACATGTCTCATACAGCTATGGTTTTAGACCATCGCTACCATCAGAATGCAGGAGTAGAAAAATACGTGTAAAGGCCGCTAACCTAAACTCCGAAGATGTAGCTGTTCTTCTTAATTGCTTTCCCTCCAAGAACCATAGGTACCTCATCAATATGCCGCTAAAACAATCCAGGAAGGAAGAAATATCAAATTATGTGCACTCAGAATGCCTCCAGTAAGTCATCATCATTTCTTAGATTCAAATACCACAAAATGGACGTTTGTACAAACTTTTTTGCTGTTAACAGAAAAATTTTGTTTTAGTCTTCGACAGTAAAAGAATATCTAAATTTCAGTTGGATTGTCAAAATCAGACATACGTGGAAATCAACTTATCCCTATTAAAAATCCTGGGTATTTCAAGGTAACTATAACTAGTTTTATTAACTTAAAAGAACTGAAAATTGCTTATCGTTACTCTCCAAAATTTTAGCCATTGTGTAAAATTATATATTTTAATTTAAATGTATAAATGCATTCCCACATACGTATTTAATTATGTTCTTTTATAATTCATTAATTGTTTTTTTTTCTTTTATGTTATCATTGATATATAAACTCTATATATGTTTTTCTTTCTCAATATTTAATTAGACACCATAATAAAATTATTTACTTACTTTAAAACAAATTGTCTCTCATTAATGAACATATTTATCGCTTATATTAGCCTAGTTTCCTTCCTGGCAGAATATCAGAATAAGCAAGTATATTACACATAATTTTAAATTCTAATACGTAAATTTTTATATACGCGTCTTAAGAAAATAAAGCAGGGAAAGCTTGTTTCAGCTACACAAATTTAGTTAGTCACCTCCGTTCAACCTGATGGGTATTATTACCTCCCAGCCCTGGGGTTTGAGCTAGCAGAAAGGGTCGGGCACCTAATTAGCGATAGTTTTAAGATTTCTAAAAGGAGAAAGTAATTCTTACGGTCTTAGTAAGATTGGCGCTTGAGGCTATTTAATTAATTCATGCTCATAAATATACTTTATCCGAAGATATTGTCTTTTTTTTTTTAAATGAAATAATGACCACTGGGTAGATTTTTTTTTTGTATTTTTTTTTAACGTATATCCTGATATAGGATACGTAGATATTATTTCTTAATATATATTTAAGAAAGAGATTCATATTCGAATCCAATATGGTGGATAGTAGTCAAATTCTATTCACAGGTGTTATGGCGACTATACAGCCATAGTTTTGTGTTTACTACCCTACGTGGTCAACAGATTCAAATTTTTGATAGACTTATAAACAAACAACTAAAATTAATACCGGGGTTGCCTATTAAAATGGCTTTTCAACGAATGGGGCTATGAAAGTAGGAGAACGGCAGGTTGAGAAGAAATTTTTTTTGTGTGTTGTTGTAGTTGTTAATTATTTTGTCTCGTTAATAATACTTGGAGGAATAAAGCACCAGATGGGATTGGAAGTTCAACATTAGGACAGGTGACAGTCAGCATAGTACTTTGTGAGCTGGGGTGGTGAGCCTAGCACGTTGTATAGAAAAACAATAATAAATAGATAAATTGTGTTATTATTTCACTCAGAAACAAAATTTCGGTTTCGTAAAAATATAAAACATAAAAATAAAATTTATTTATCTCAAAGATAAAGTAGGAAAGACAGGCAGTATAGATATGATGATAACAAAATTACAGGAGATAGAGGGAATGGAAATGAAGGTATTTAGAGGACAGAAGGAAGAGAGTCCGAGGGAGCACATAAATAGTTTACAAAAATATTTTAGGAGATATGGGATACCGGAGGAATTCAAAATAATTTTAGCGCAGATCCACCTTCAAGGATATGCGAAAACATGGTGGGATTCTATGTTACACCAACCCCAAACATACCAGGAGTATGAAACGGCCTTGAAGAAGACATTTTGGAATGAGGAAGAGCAGGAGCATATCAAAATGTGAATCATTAATCAGAAGTTTTTGGAAAGGGAAAGAAAATTACATACTGTTTTTCAGACGACAAGTGGCCACACTGAAGACATTAGAGAGTGATAAGCTATCTGAAAATCAGAAAGTAAAAATGGTGTGTCGAAATTTGCCATTAGAAATAAAATGCCGAATGGGGATTAAAAATATTAGGTCAGCCAAAGAAGTTGACAAAATATTAAATCAAATTGAGGTAGATGAGCAAATGAGGGAGATCGAAGATAGAAGAGTCATAGATAAATGTCAAACAGATATGGCAGAGGGAGAAGGAATGATACACTTGAGAAAAAGGAAACACATTGGGAATTTGGTGTGCTCATGGGACGATAGGGTTCCTCAATATGCCAAACAGGAATGCCCAAAGATTCATATGGAAATCAATCAAATAGAAATAGAAACCCTCATCGATTCAGGGAGTCAAATTTCTGTTATGTCAGAAACACTATATCACAAACTGATTAGAAAACAACCTGGCATATGGACCCTTACACTGAAGGCTACACAGGTGACAATGGAAAATAATAAGAGGGCCAAGATAGAATCTAAACAGATATGGGTAGACTTATGAATAAATGGGAAAACTTTCACTCATGTATTCTTTATTATGAAGTATCTGATTCACGAGGCCATATTAGGATCTGATTTTCTACACAAATACAAATGTGTCCTGGACTACGAAAGGGAAAGAGTCACCTGCGAAGGAGAAGTAATTAAATTTCTAGTGCTGGACCTATACCGTTTAATTGGGGCCATGAAAGTTGAGGAAGAACCAATGGACAGAGTAATAGCTGAGAGAGTTAAGCAGACAAATGTGGTCAATGGAGAAGAAGAGCATGCACTGCAGAAAATATTGGAAGAGTATGGCCACATTTTTTCAGATATACCGGGTGTAATTCAAGGATTCGAGCAAAGAATTAAAATAAATCAGGACCAGCCATTCCAGTCTAGGTCATACCCAGTTCCACATCAATACCGGGATAATGTGAAGGAACAAAGCAACCAAATGATAGAATGGGGAATATTTCAAAGTGTTCCTCCCCATATTGTAATCTGCTGATGATTGTCAAAAAAAAAGATGGGTCAGTCAGGTTGTGTTTGGATGCGAGACAACTTAACCGAATAACTATCCCAGACTGTACTATTCCCCCTCCTATGCAGGAACTGTTAGGAAGATTTAAGGGAAAGAAAATATTTTCAACTTTTGACTTGACTGCCAGTTACTGGCAGATCCAACTCCATCCTGAAGACCGGAAATATACCGCCTTTAGATATGATGGTTATTCGTATCAATTGAACCGTATGCCATTTGGCCTAATAAACAGCGGTGCAGGCTTGCTGAGATGCTTAGACCAAGTATTGTCAGAGGAAGTAAAAAAATTGGTCACTATGTACGTAGACAATGTATTAGTGTCATCGGCAACCATCGAAGAACATTTTAGGGATGTAGAGATATTTCAAAAGGATACTTCAAGAAAGGAATCAAGATTAATTTAAAAAAAAGCATGTTATGTAAGGATGAAGTTACATTTTTGGGCCATGTGATGGGTTCCCAAGGGATAAAAACCCATCCAGACAAAGTCTTGGCTATTAGAGAATTTCCTAAACCTACGTTGTGGAAGCAAATTCGATCGTTCACGGGCCTCTGCAATTTCTATAACAGGTTTTATGAGGGTTTCGCAGAACAAATGGTGCCTTTGGTCAAGCTGGTAAGAAAAAATCTCCCGTGGAAATGGGCTCAGGAACAAGAGAAAGCCTTTGAGAATATAAAAAGAGGTTTTGAAAAACCAAGTCATGTTGGCATTTCCAGATTTCAAGAAGCCGTTCATTTGTACAAACGGACAGTAGTGGGTATGGGCTAGGAGTTATACTATCCCAGATGCAGGATGATAATCAGATGAAAGTATTGAACTTTATAAGCCAATTGCTTAAAGGACTGGAGCGTCGCTATACCACCACTGAAAAGGAAGCCCTTGCAATTGTCTGGTCCTTCCAGAAGTTCAGGACACTCTTGTTGGGATCAAAAGTGGTTGTCATTACTGACCATAAAAGCTTGGAGTTTTTGAACCACAGCTACCTCACCAACAGCCGGCTGACTCAATGGAGTCTATACCTCCAGGAATATGATTACACCATAAAATATTGCAAAGGGTCAGAGAACATTATGCCGGACATATTGAATCGTAACCCTGCTCGATCCCAGCCATGCCATTTAAGTGGAAAGAACTTGTATATTGCCAGTTTGAATGGGTAGGACAATACCGAATAAGACAATCGATATTACAGTATCAAATTCATGAGGACCAAGAGGAGTGGAAGCTCGTTTAACCACGTCAGATGAGGGAGGCCGTAATCACCTATGTACCCAACTCTATGGCATTATGGCACACAGAACTGAGCGTTTACTCCGGGATTGGTTTTATTGGCCCGGAATGCATACTAAAATTATGGCTGTGGTGGGCCAGTGAAATATGCCAAAGGCAAAGCCAGCTAATAGGAGTTACGTAACACCCATGACTTCCATAATTCCAACAAAGCCACGGGAAATGATGGACCTGGATTACTATGGTCCATTGCCTGCTTTTAACAAGAAGTACCTGGTCGTGGTCTATGATCTATTCTCGAAATTTGTAGCCGCATACCCGATATCCCAGGCAAATACTAAGAATACTAATAACAACTTTCCCACTGTGGAAAAACCAAACATTTTATTATCAGATCATGGCACTCCTTTCATGTCGGGGGATTGGCGTAGGTGGATACAATGACAAGGAATTAAGCACATATTGACATCCATCCGTAATCTGCAATCGAAACCATGTGAGAGGGTTATGTGGAACTAGGTTGGTTATTTAGAACATATCTCCCAACGAACCATCGAGGGTGGGTCAAGCAAGTTTCACAGGCCGTCGATTATATTAATTGGTCGATCAATGAATCGACCGGGTATGCCCCAATACGGCTGCATTTAGGAAAACATGTCCCTCGGTTGATAAAAACCCTCTTGCATGGGTTGGATGAGCCCCCAATAGATGTAGAAGCTGATAGAGCTCAAGCTTATCAGACTTATGAAAAAGAGTCAAAATAGAAATAAAAGATCAGCGGGGGTACCCAGCACCGATTCCAAATAGGGGACAAGGTAATGGTGAAAACACCACACGTTAGTGACCCAGGAAAATTCATCTGCCGTATGTTTTGTAATTTATATGAGGGTCCATTCACTATTGTACAGCAACAGGGAAATAATGCATTTTGGGTGGACACTGGGTTAGAGGTTAAAGGGTCCTACAATGCTAGGGCTTTAAAACCCGTACTATAATAGATTTATTATTTTAGACCTCAAAATAAGTATACCTCATTTTGAAGTCTTCCCAACAGGGGGGGGTATAACAATAGCTGGGTTCAAACCCTGTTACAAGAAAGTTACATAATATTCCCTAACTGCTCAGATCAGCACAAGTCTAATAAATTTGATTCAGCTGCGAGTATAAATTATAAACAATGAGATATGTCTAAGAGAGAAGGTTTGAAATTTTTTTTTTTAATTAAAAGAAAAAAAAAAGAGAAAGGTATTTATAATTATTTGTTTTAAAATATATTCATGAAAATATGTTAATAAATTGTGGGAATGAGTTATACGCAAATATATAAATTTTCTTCTTGTATTATTAATTTATTTCAAATATATACTTTTCTATTGTTTTATTGTATATCACATTTTAATGAGAGTAACGAAAAGAACTTTTATATATGTCTTCCTTGAGGCAATTTTGTTATCTGACTTAGCCGCTCAAAATTCCAAGGAATCAAAAGTAAATGCACGGCAGAAAAAGAAAAATGTTAAAAAAAGCATTCCTAAGATATAGAGATCGAGATACTGATAAACTATTTTGGGAACAAAAGGAATTGGAAAAATTAATGAGTTAAAAAGAAAAATCAGAACAAGCAACAGTGGTTTTTCGAACTGAAATATTAATATTTTTTCTTGTTGCTAACGTGACTGATACAGCTATGATTTTAGATATAGTAACTCAGACCATCGCTACCATCAGAATGCAGGGGTAGAAAAATACGTGTAGGCCGCTATCCTAAGCTCCGAAGATGTTGCTGCTCCTGTTAATTGCTTGCCCTCCAAGAACCATAGGTATCTCATCAATATGCCGCTAAAACAATCCAGGAAGAAAGAAATATCAAATTATGTACACTCAGAATGCCTCCAGTAAGTCATCATTATGTCTTAGATTCAAATACCACAAAATGGACGTTTGTGCAAACTTTTTTGCAGTTAACAGAAAAATTTTGTTTTATTCTTCGACAGTAAAAGAATATCTAAATTTCAGTTGGATTGTCAAAATCAAACTTACTTGGAAATCAACTTATCCCTATTAGAAATCCTGGATATTTCAAGGTAACTATAACTAGTTTTATTAACTTAAAAGAACTGAAAATTGCTTATCGTTACTCTCCAAAAGTTCAGCCATTGTGTAAAATTATATATTTTAATTTAAACGTGTAAATGCATTCCCACATACGTATTTAATTATATGTTCTTTTATAATTCATTAATTCTGTTTTTTTGTTTTTTTTGTCTTTTATGTTATCATTGATATATAAACTCTATATATGTTTTTCTTCCTCAATATTTAATTAGACACCATAATAAAATTATCTACTTACTTTAAAACAAATTGTCTCTCATTAATGAACATATTTATCGCTTATATTAGTCTAGTTTCCTTCCTGGCAGAATATCAGAATAAGCAAGTATATTACACATAATTTTAAATTCTAATACGTAAGGTTATATATACGCGTCTTAAGAAAATAAAGCAGGGAAAGCTTGTTTCAACTACACAAATTTAGTCAGTCACCTCCGTTCAACCTGATGGGTATTATTACCTCCCAGCCCTTGGGTTTGAGCTATCTGAAAGGGTCGGTCACCTAATTAGCAATAGTTTTAAGATTTCTAAAAGGAGAAAGTATAATTCTTACGGTCTTAGTAAGATTGGCGCTTGCGGTCATTTAATTAATTGACGCTTATCCGAAGAAATTGTTCTTTTTTTTAAATGAAATAATGACCACTAGATTTTTTTTTTATATTTTTTTTTTTGACGTATATCCTGATATAAACCTTATTTTTATTATACCTCTGAAAATGAAGCCCATTCGTGTAAAGTCGGATTAACATGGTGACCAGTATATGCTGCCTCATCTGATCCAATTGCTGTGGGAAGATATCAAAGTTAGCAACATATGATGAGGAGTTGCCCCATCTTTCTGGAAGTAGTATAGTGAAGTCAGTTCTAGTTCTGAGTTGTGGCACTACAAAAACAAGTAATTATTACTATCAATAGTTCCATCAAAGAAAGCTAATCCTAGACCTTCATAGGAGAATGCATTCCTTACTATTGCTTTAAGATCCAATAATTAAATGGAGATTTTCATCTGCCCAATAAATGCAGTTATGCCAGTTCACAAGGCCTGACAACTGGAACAGGCTTTTTCTGACCAGATGATCATATCAAATAACTCATTCTTTAGGGATTTGATTACACGTGATTTCACAGAATTGCAACCGTTGGATGTCTTCTAGAAGACCATGTTATAGCCTTCTTAGAATATCCAAATTTTTGTGCATTAGCCATTGAATCTGATGCATCAAATGTTTCTCTGATGCAATAAATTGTCATGCTTGTTGGTGGTGGGAGTATTAAATGCTTTTATCCATGTGTACATCTGCTTGGCATTTTAATTTTTTAGTACTGCTTCAAAATCTACTTACATTGTTCTTAAGTACTATACCATCATTCACAATATTTGTAAAGAAAAAAAAAATTATTGTGTACCTACTTTTGGACCATCCTATGTATAATATATAAATTGCAGTGTTATAAAGCATTTTTTTATTTATTTGATTCATAATTATAAGTTAGCAGAATATATATTATTTTAACATTTTTTGCATACAAAATATAATTTAGTTTTTTTTTTTTAAAATACAAACAAAAAATAAACTGGTAAGAGGAATATGAAAATTGTTTTATATAATTTATACAATTTTCATTTGTGTAATTCTTTCAAACTACATGCATTACATATCCATTCTATTTCTGCTTAAAAGCAAATAATCAAATATTTGATTAGCATTTAATTTATATTTTTGTTCAAAATGAAATTTTTTTCTGATCTCATTCTTAAAAAAAAATGTTTATTATTAAAAAACAACAAATTACAACATGTATGTAATTAAGAAGTTGTACTGATTTAATACATTTTTATGAGTCATTTGGATGTAGCGAAAATAAATTCAATACATTTTTTCAGTTATTTATTGACAATAAATAAAATATTGTATCAACAAAATATTACTCGGTTTTCTCTACTTTTAGGAAATTTTTTTTCTTCCAGAACTTTCTGTCCTAATCTTGAGAAATCAATGAATATGGGATTTTATTGCTATTGTATGTATGTATTGACTTAGTGTGAAATCTATATAACTATATAAGTAAAAATGGGTTAAAAATCTTAGGATTTATGCATTTCAGAATTTTTAGTTTGTTAGCATAAAAGATATCACAATGTAATGAGAACTGATTTAGAATCAAAGCCCTCTTTTGTGAAAACTATATGTCCAGCATTAGTGATGTGATGGGATGTATTTGGCTTCTCCTTAAACGAAGTCGAGAATATCTCTAGCAATTATGCCCAGATAAACCTGTTAGCCACTTTATTTTCCATTCCCCACTCTTAAGTCTTCCCATATTCTGCCCCATCCCATTTCCACAACAGAATCTTTGTCAACTCTATGGCCTTTATATCTAAATCCCCCTTATCTTTTCGCAAATCCAGCATAAAAACTAATAACTCACTTTCTGTATAGTCACTTTGTTCATACCTATTCTCCCATAACTTCATTATCTGTACCCTTTCTGCTTTCAAGCATTTACATTCATTCAACAGATGCCTAATATTTTCTATACCATCCTTACACAATTTGCACACTAAATCACCCATAGTTTTGCATTTACATGTATATTCTCTTGTTGTTAAAGATTCCGTTCGAGCCTTAAACAATAAACTACTTTCCTTACTATTATCATAAATTAACTCTCATCCAATATTCCGTTGACTTCTATATATGTTTAAATTCTTCTTACCCTCCATACTAGTTCTCCATCTTTCCAACTCACTATTTTTTATTGTTTCTATTCTTTTATCCCATTCCTTACCACTATAACACTCAACAATCCTCCTAACACAATCATTCCACCTTTTATACAAGTATACTGATATAAATTCTTTATCCAAATCTTTTGCATACTGCATTACCTTTCTCACCCATCTTGTTACCTGCCCTTTACTCATAACCCAATTAAACACTATTTTGGCTATTCTTTTACTATCCATAAACTGCAACCTACCAAACATTTTCATTTTACTTTTTGCATCTCTCATATAAAAACTTGACCATCCCATTTCTCTTTGAATTGCCTCCTTTGCTGTCCACATCTACATCTAATGCATGTCTTCCTACTTCCTTTTGTACTTTAAATAATCTAAAACCCTTTTACTAACACATAATGCATCATTACCATATGTTAACCCTGCTACTGCAACTCCCTTCCATACAATTTTAGCTACATCATATTTATTATATATGAAAATTCTGTTAGTTTTTTTACCAAATCCTTTCTTTTCTTTGCTTCATTTACCAATTTTTTCTCCCATTCATCCAAGCAATTTTCCTGATTACATAAGATGATTCCCAAATATCTATATCTATCCACCACACTTAATTTTATATCCCCCAATAAAAATTCTATATCTTCTCTTTCCCCAGTATTAACCATCATTATATTTGATTTTTCTTCACTAAATTTAATCCCCATCTCTTTACCCACCCTTGCACATGACCTTAACATAATTTCCATTCTGCACACAAAAAGATATCCGCAAAAAAAAAGACCCGACAAAGTATATACTCCCTTGCCACCTATTAATGGTATCTCTACCCCTCTTCCTAATCTTTCTTTCGCTTTCTCCATTTCACTCAAAAACAACAAAAACAAAATAGGTGACATAGGGCATCCTTGCCTTAATCCCACCCCATTTTTAACTTTAACTGATTCTATATCCCCTAATTGGTAAGTATAATAATTATTTTCATATAATTTCTTAATAATATTTACTAAAGCTTCATCCATTCCCAAATTGGCTAACCTTACCCATAATCTATTTTTATTTACTCTATCATATGCTTTCTCTATATAAAACTTATATATAACGATCTATCTGAATTCCTACTCATCTTCATAAGTAGTCTGGGAATATGGATATAATATGCCATCTAGTATCCATTACTCTAGTAAAATGAATAAAAAAAATGGTTCTAAAAGAATATTTTGTAAAATCAGAAAATGACTAGAGAAATTGTTACAGAGCCAATGTAATCCAAAAATGTTTTTTATTATAATGAATCAGTTTGATCTAAGTATTATTAAATTAATTTAAAGTGTGTTGGAATCTGATAAAAATGTTAAATGATATTCAAAAATAAAATTGTATATGCAGAATATATAGTAGTTAGTGGAATCATTATCCATGCTGTAACAAAACATTTTGTTACGCTCTTAAATTTTACGAGATTGCAAAGTACGGTGGCCGTTCGAGGGCGCCACTAAACATTACATTCACATTTACATTATGGGTAAATTTAGAGTGGGGAATGTAAAAGAAAGTGGTTAACAGGTTTATCTGGGCATAATTGCTGAGATATTCTTGACTTCGTTTAAGGAGAAGCCATAATACATCACATATCACATCATATACCCTATTATAAATTTTTTTTATAATAACGGTTAATTTATTTACGAACGGCAATCACCAATTACAAACCTTAAAATTATTTTCTTTTTAACGGACCAAAAGACTACAAAATGAAAGATAAGAATTAATTATAATAACTAAAAAAAAACAAAACAAAACAGATCGACGCTTGAATATTGTTGAAATATTTATTATACCTTTATTCTATTTGTTGGTTATTCCCTTCCCTCGCATTTGTCAAATCAAACCCTCCCGATCCTTTTTCTTTCTAATCAAGACTTAACATGTATCGTTCTCGAAGGACCCTGCGCCGTCACTTTACCAATTATACAATATTTTATCAAATATCATGGTATATATCTATGAGTGAACTTAAGGGCGGCTTACTATAAGAGTGTGTTTGTTAAAAATAAAAGCACTCAAACCTCCTCTTTCTAATGTCAAATCTTTTACTTGTCCTTAGATCGAGTATACAATTTTTCTTATCCCTATCTATACATTATAAGAACAACAATCATATAAACTAAAGGTAAATTTAATTAATAGGCCGTAACAAAAAATTAAATAATAAAAAAAAACAACAATATAATGTATAATTTATTTTAAAAACTAAGTGTTAATTATTATTTTTTTTTAAAATTATGTATTATAAAACGATATTTATATTTTAACAAAATATATATGTGCGTGTTTGTTTATTTCTAATAAAATAAGTTTATCACAATGTATATATTTTATTTTTACAAAATATGTATGTATATATATATATATATGTATGATTATGAGCTGGCAGAAAAATACCAGCTCATTGCACCCTTTCCCAACAAACAAAAAAAACTTAAAAAAACAACAACTCAATCACGCTGTGAAGTCTTTTCCCATTCTTTCTTAGGACTACATTTACTTTTCCCCGCGGGTTCGTTACAATTTCCCCACCTAACTTTAGAATCTTCCCCTTCTTTCGGCTCACTATACTCCATATCGCCTAATATCTCTAGTGCTTCCTCTATTGACAAACGTCGGTTCTCAGCCAACCTACGCTGAACCCCCATCGGAAGATTATATCTTATAGTCCTTACAATCTGGAATTGATCCATCGGGTAAGCCTCCAGCGCTCTTAAGTTTCGCTGCCTGTCGTTGAAAAAACTGGCTATTGGTTTCATTTCTATCCGCTCTATATTTTTCCCGTGATGTTTTTATACGTATAACCTCTTGTTTTTCCACGCTCTAGAAACCTCTCAGAATCATCGTTTTGTATTCTTGGAATGTTTGAGGACTATAGTTCACCGCCTTCCGCCATTCTCGAGCAGGACCACTTAAATGGCTCGTCGCTATAATGACCTCCTTTTCATTTGACTTATGGAAATAAAAAAATCATTTAAGCTATCCAAGTAGTCGAATGGGTTTTCTACCCCATTGCCTTTAAATACTCTTATTTGGATAAATTTTGCTAATGCTGGCCTTTCAGATTTAGCTTCTTCCTCTACTTCATTAGGTGTCCTTTCCATTATACCTTGATTCAAATCTCTTACTTTTCTTTTTAGACTCGATTCTATTTTCCCTACGGTCTGTTCTTTCCTTTCACTTTCTATCTTTTCTTCCGTACCCTTATTACCTTAGTAACCTGCGCTTACTATATCCCCTTCATCTTTTTTTTCGCCATTTCTCTTCTTTCTTTTTTAATTCATTTACGTCATTTCTGAGGTCTTGGATCATTACTTTCATTTCCTTAATTTCTTCCCTATCTTTGATTACTATTTCTTTTAGCTCAGCGATAGCTTTTAGTATTTCTTCAAACTGATAATGCTCGGCGTTTTTAAATGTCACCACCGGGCTTTCTATGGGACTTTCGTCTTCACTCATTCTATTTCTTTTTTCTTTATTTCAAACTCAAAACTCTCCCCCAGTGGGACACTAACTCCTCGCCCTAACCACCCGAACCTGCCTTACTCCACTTTTATCCTAATCTCAAGCCGTTTATTTAGTTAACGAGCCCTACATATTGAGATGCCATTTTCTTTAATTTCGCCCGCTCCTACCCTCTGTAACAAAACATTTTGTTACGCTCTTAAATTTTACGAGATTGCAATATATGGTGGCCGTTCGAGGGCGCCACTAAACATTTCTGCCTAGACTGTATTATAAAATTTTTTTGTAATAACGGTTAATTTATTTACGAACGGCAATCACCAATTGCAAACCTTAAAATTATTTTCTTTTTAACGGACCAAAAGACTACAAAATGAAAGATAAGAATTAATTATAATAACTGAAAAAAAAAAATAGATCGACACTTAAATATTGTTGAAATATTTATTATACCTTTATTCTATTTGTTGGTTATTCCCTTCCCTCGCATTTGTCAAATCAAACCCTCCCGATCCTTTTTCTTTCTAATCAAGATTTAACATGTATCGTTCTCGAAGGACCCTGCGCCGTCACTTTACCAATTATACAATATTTTATCAAATATCATGGTATATATCTATGAGTGAACTCAAGGACGGCTTACTATAAGAGTGTGTTTGTTAAAAATAAACGCACTCAAACCTCCTCTTTCTAATGTTAAATCTTTTACTTGTCCTTAGATCGAGTATACAATTTTTCTTATCCCTATCTATACATTATAAGAACAACAATCATAGAAACTAAAGGTAAGTTTAATTAATAGGCCGTAACAAAATGTGGGTTAATTTAAATTAGTAAGTACATCTACTTAAAGACTATATTCCTCCCTTTCTATTGCTGAAACTTTGAAATATTTGAAGTGAAGGCTTTTCTTTCTTTTTTTTTTTTTTAAATCTATTACGCAAATGTGTCTTGAAATTACAACAAAAAAAAAGTATTTACCCTGATCGATCAGTGTAGATCCTGTGAGGGTGGAATATTTCACTCTATATTCTTCGTGGTTTGTCCGTGTCTTCTTCCAGTCCTTTCTCCTCGGCTAGCTCTCTATGTCCGGCATTTACAATGCAGTTCCAGATGGCAATAGCAAGAGGTTCCCAAAAGGGAAAGTTCTGTTAGCTCTAGCCGTTCAACATTTTCTCCTTTCGCTTTTTAGGTCTTTACTATTCAACAGTCTGAGCCGAATTGAAACTTATAGATTAGATATTGACCTCGGCAGAAATCTAATTAATTTTTGAACAAAAGGAAAGTCCGTAATTATATTTTTTTTCTTTCAAAGTCTCAGTTCATACCTTTAACATTCTCTTCTTTTATTTCATATTTGATTGTAAAATTCCAAAGAAACATTCCAATTGATCAGCGTAATAGATAGCATAAAAATACCTTCACTGTCAAAGTCCCAACAGTAGTTCTCTTACTTTCTATCCTTAAGAATTTTTTTTTTTTTTAAAGACTAAACAAAAGACAAACTTTTATCAATAAGCAAGATCTCGATCTAATTTATTTTAACTTCTTAAATCCCCATTTTAAAACTAAGTGTTAATTTTTTTTTAAAAAAAAAAAATATGTATTATAAAACGATATTTATATTTTAACAAAATATATGCGTGCATGTTTATTTATTTCTAATAAAATAAGTTTATCACAATGTATATATTTTATTTTTACAAAATATGTGTGTATATATATGTATGATTATGAGCTGGCAGAAAAATACCAGCTCAATGGCAAAATAGGCAAGCACGAAGTAGTTGATAAATTTATTGATATTTTTTTTGTTAAAAAAAAACATGAAAATAAATATAATTTATTTTAAAATGAAAATGAAAACTACATTTAATTAACAAATAATGATCGAATTGTGAATATTTTCAAAAAGCCATGTTAAACTAAACATTCACTGGGAAATTTTATTAGGAATTACAGCAATTGGCTATTATGAAGGCAATGCAAAAAAATGTGAAAATAATATATTTGAAAACCTGGAAATAATTAAATTTAAAAAAAAAAAAAATTAAAAAACAACTAATATAATTTTCCTCTTTTTTTACCTTATGTATTGATTTCTATATTTACATATACCATTTGCAGCCTTTTTAAACACTTCAACAATGCTATTTTTTATATCAAAACTTTATTCTTTCAGTTTCCACTGTCCTGCTGTCATCACCAGAGCTCTGTGCTCTGATGATGACTGCAGGACAGTCAAAGCTGTAAGAATAAAGTTTTGATATAAAAAATAGTATTGTTGAAGTGTTAAGAAGGTTGGAAATGGTATGATACGGGAAACAAATATTTTCAATAAATATTATCTATGCAAATATTCTAGAAGAAATTAAATTACACTTTTTATCATTGTTAATTTTATCTTTTATGGAATATTTTTATTCATCACAGTTATTGAAAATATTCATTTTTCAATTATTGTTTGTTACTAAATATTTTCAGGTTGCTTTGTAAATAAACTATTCATATTTTTTCACATATATTATTTTTATATTTTTGTTGTGCTTTCATTTAAGTTGTTTTACCATGATCACTAATAAAAAAAATTTCTGGATGATCAGACTTATTAAAAATATTTGTTTTTTAATCACTGTTGGTTTATTAAATGTGTTTGTCTTCATTAGTAATAAAATTTTCCCCATTCACTAAAGTTATTAATTTCAGATTTGTTTTTAAAACATTATTTGGTATTTTCATAGGTTTTTTTTTTTTTAAAATTATCAGTTAGCTTATTTTTGTCTACTTTTATATAGGAATGGTGGCTACACTAATGGGGGATATACTTTTATTAAAAAAAAAAAAATTTTTGTATCTAGTGTTTTTTTTTTATGATTGTAATATGTGTATTTTATATATATATAATTATAGCTTTTAATGTTTAGTTAAATTTGTTAAACAGTTAAATTAGAAATAACAATAGGCTTCAGAAATAATTGATACAACACCATGTGATGGTTTTGTTGGAAAATTAAATGAATTTAAAGTAGAGAGTGGCATTTGAAAAAGAAACTTATTAACTAGATTAATGTACTCTTTGATTAAATATTAAGAAGATGCAGAACACAGGAAAAAATAAAAATTGATCTTGAATTGAAAATATATATGTTACAGTTAAAATAATAAATCTGATTATTATTAATAATTACTGGGTGTTTTGGTCAAAGTGATAAAAATACATAAAAATCACATTAACCATGTAATTATAAATAATTACCAGGGTCCTTTTGTCAAAATGATAAATAATAATATAAATCACATTGACCAAGTTATTAATAATTACCAGTATGAGTCTATTAAATATAAAACAAATATATTGCATATTACTTGTTATTTATTAATTTTAATATTTGGTGATTTTTTATTTATTTATTGTTGTATTATTTATCAAATTGTGATAAAATTATACAAATAAGGAATATGAAACAAATAGAGAAACTTTAATTAGGTAAAAGTTTTATATTTTTATCAAGATTTAAATATAACGTAACATTTTCTACAGTAACATTCTTATACTTTGCCTTAAGCTCTTTCATCATCCTGTTTCGCCTGATGTACCCAATTCCAATAGGGATGTTGTGAATTAGTAGAAAATTCTTTTCCATAAAAGTGTAAATTATATAATTGACTCATTTTCATTTTAACGGGTACAATGAGTGGCTGGAAAACTTCTCTTTGTTTTCTGTAACTTTGAGCAAAAATGAATAATACTTTTCTCTTATAATTAACTGGTGGTTTTTGGTTTCTATTTCAAATTATTCTTTTGACCATTAAATCGTTTCTTTGTTATATCTAAACCAAGAGTTCCCAAAGTGGTCGATGTCGATCTTTTGGGATCGATTTGAACTTTTTAGGGGTCGATACTTTCAATAAAAAAAGTTTGGGGGGTTGACTACAGCAAAAATAGACCCCTTCTGCTATTTGTTTGTTACTTCAAAATATTTATGATTCCAATAGGTACCTAATTAAGAAGTAAAAAAACACTTTTTTGATAAAAACATACCAAAATTGTGAACGAAAAGTTAAAATGTGTCATTATAAGAGTCACATGTAATAATGCCTGAAAATACATGCAGCACAAACATGTCTGTGCCTTATATTATTGAACGTATCAAAGCAAGTGGACATAGAAAAACTGTCGGATGTCCACATTTACTCGTGTTGGGACGAGATGATATTCGATATTAACAGAATCCATCAGTCTTGCATGGTCCTGCTTTCATAAAACACTATTAATTAGTTTGTCTGATGTGATGTATTTATTTGTGAGTTGAATTTTGAATGTAATTATTTATTGAGGAGCATTACTAAGAGAAAAAAAATCAGGGGATACAGTTTATTTATTCCAGTTTCTGTTTCAAGTAATTACATACTTTATTGTTTTTTTTTATCATAGGGACAATCAAAAAAGCTTGGACTATTTGAAGCTAGTATTTGACACGTCATTGCTATGAAACCATCAAAACTAGCAGATAACTTGAACAGAATTAACCCTGATGAAAAAGATTTGTCATACTTTCAATCATTTAAGGATAAAATTCTAAAGAGTACTACGATAGATATTGGTTTCATCATCGAAGCAAAATGATGATGGATTAAGGGCATCGTACAAAATATCCCTACTCATTGCGAAGTCTGGCAAGCTGTATTCCATAGGGGAGCAATGGATTCTACTGCTATTGCGGAGGTATGGAACACTGTACTCCAAAAACTTGCACACGATGTTATAAAAAGGGTTGTTTTGAGCAATAACACAGTTCAAAGACTTATCAACGAAATGTTCACAACATGGAAAACTGTTTGTGTAATCGTTTGCAAAAAAAAAAAAACCAACATTTTTCCTCTCCAGTTGGACGAGTCAACATTACCCAGTAATGAAGCTTTGTTGCTGGCATACATTTGCTTTATTCAAGACCAGGAAATGCACGAAGAACTGCTTTTTGCTAGAACTTAGATCAGAGGTGAAACGATTTTTAATTTTATGAAGCTATTTTTCAAGGAAAAGGTGATTCCATTGACATATATAATATCTGTTGCAATAGATGGAGCACCAGTATTGTTGTCCATTATCGCAATTTCATAAGTTACCTGAAACAACAAGTACCTCAAATGCTTGCAGTTTACTGTGTAATCCATAGATAACCTTTAGTAGCCAAGAAGAACCTTAGCTAATTGCATCTCGCTTCAATTTGTTATAACAGTTGTGAACAAAATTCAAAGTAATGCTTTGAATATTAGACTGTTTATGTGAGGAAAGCAATGAAGATTTTTGTCTATTGGTTCCCCCTACCAAAAAGTCCACTGGCTTTCAAAAGGTTTATGTTTGATGAGATTTTTTGCACTTTTTCAATCTCTTTTAAAAGTTTTTGGAAGACAAGAATTTCAGTTTGAAAGAAAATTTACTTGAGAGTAAAATAGATATTGTTTATTTAATTGATTTATTTGGCAAATTTAATAATGTTAATTTACCCCTGCAAGGAGACAATTTGAATGTCATCAAAACACAAAATCGGTTATATCAGCTTTTGTTGCCAGATTAATGTTTTTTTAAGCAAAATATTGCAAGATCTGAACTTTACCAGTTCCCAACTTATTTAAGATAGGCACAATCCAAGAAGAAAATATCTTGCTGTATGTCAACCACTTGGAGGCTCTTCACTTAGATTTCAAAATTAGGTTCGAAGATATTCTATCATTGAAAATAGTGGACTGGATAATAAATCCATACACTACTAGTGCAGGACCAAATATAAATTTTGCAAGATGAGCTAATAATTACCAGCACGAATGAGGATCTAAAGTACAATTCAAATGGGGTTATCAAAAGTTTTAGGTGCAACAAGATAATCCACTTCTGTACCTGGTTCTATGGACTGTTGCACAAAAGTATTTGCTGGCCTTTCCATTGCCGTATCTGGTAGAGAGACACATCAATGTAGTTTTAAAGCTGCTTCAGAATAGACATCGATTACATATCCCTCAATGTGGAGATTTGAGAATGCAACTCACTAATTTAAAACTGGATATAGAAAAATTGTTGATACATCATAAGGTACACCCACCTCATTAAATTCAGTTTTCTAAGCTAATTTATTTGGTATTTTTATTTTTATAATTCTGATTAAAATCTTTCATTGTTGTAATTTTGTTGATGTTTAATTCTGCCTGAATATATTGATTTTTTTTGTTTTCTATTCTCTGGTGTTAGCCGCATGACGGCGCTATTTCTAGGTCAATTCCTAGAAATATACCGTTTCAGTGGCCTACACCCAACCTAGGAGGTTTTTTTCTACGATAAAACACAGAAAGAGTGTTCGCGGCAGCCTCACCCAACCTAAGAGGCTTCTTTCTACGATAAAACACAGAAAGAGTCCCCACCAGTCTGGCTTTGTTCTATGCTAAAAGCATAGACAAATGTCTTTATTGGCTGTTGTAGTTGGTTATTAACTTTACCATAATGCTAGCATATCTATTTTCTCTACAATTTGGTGTGAGAGTTTGTGGATTTTAGCCTGTCGTAATTATTTAAAATTTCATTACAAAGGTATTTTTTTTCAAGTGCTCTAACCTACTGTTACGTTGTAACTTTATTAACAATGTCCCCTCAAAAATTGCTTTTAAGGGTGCGGAACAGCAAAAATTTCGAGGATCACGCGAAAACAATACTTTTCGCGAGAATTCGTCCGTGACAAGTTACTTTTGATATATATACGCATAAACAAAAACAAAACAGTGATTATTAGTAATTACTGGTCCAAAAAAGAAAATTAGTCGGGTATTATTTTTTTTTACATTTATTATTTAAAAAATAAGATTAGTTTTTATATCTACACACTAATAAAAACAACCCAGTTTCTGATTAATTACTGTCCAAAAAAAAAAAAAAAGGTAAGCAAATTAGTCCGAGTTGGATTTTTAAATGTAGTATTTGAATTACGGTACTTTTTATATATACACAAGATTTAACAAAAAAAAACAAACCCACTTTATGATTAATTACTGTCCAAAAGAAACTCAAATTAGTCAGCTATCATTTTAAAATTTAGTATTTAAATAACGGTACCTTTTTATATAAACACATTAACAAAAAGAATCCACTTTCTGATTCATTACTGTCCAAAAAAAAAAAAAAAAAGGAAGAAAATTAGTCGGGTATCATTTTTCAATTAAGTCTTTCAATGATGGTCCTTTTTAGATATACACACTAACAAAATGAACCCACTTTCTGATTAATTACTGCCCCCCCCAAAAAAAAAGCAAATTAGTTGGTGCCTATCATTTTAAAATTGTAGTGTTAATTTTTTCAATGTTGTGGGTAAATTGAATAATGTAGAATTGCGTATTATTTTCGATTGAAAAAAAGTTCGTAACTTTTTATATATAAAAGTAAAAACCCACTTTCTGATTAATTACTGTCAATACCCAAAAAAAAGTTATTCGCGGGTATCATTTTTAAATTTAGTATTTCAGTAATATTACGGCTTTTGATAAAATCTACACACTAATAAAAATAATACACTTTCTGATTCATTATTGTCCAAAAAAAAAAATGCAACATAGGTATCATTTTGAAATGTAGTATTTCAAGAACAGTACTTTTTATATTTACACTAACAAAAAACCCACTTTCTGATTAATTACTGTCCAGAAACAAAAAAAAGAAAGAACAAATTAGACGGGTATCATTTGTAAATTTAGCGTGAATGTAGCAATTTTGTGTAAATTGGGGGGAAAAAAAATGTATAATTGCGTCTTATTTTCGATAAAAAAATCCAGTAACTTTTGACAGATACAAACAAAAACAAACAATTTTATGATTAATTACTGTCCAAAAAACGTCAATTATTCGGGTATCATTTTTAAATTTAATGTGAATTTCTAAATTTTTTTTTTTTTAAAAAATATTATTTACTATTAGTTCCTGTAATTTCCTATTACATAAACTAAAAAAGCCGATATTTATATAGGTAGAATCACAGGCCCGGCCCGGAATCGTAATATGTATGTGTTTTTGATTAGCATCAACGCCATCAAACAGCTAACACCAGGGAATAGAAAACAACCAATTTTTTCACTTCATTTTTATGTTTAATAAAGTGATTTTAATATTTGTACTTATTTTGAATTTACATATTTATTTTATAAATGTCAAAAATTAAAAAAAACTTTGCTCATATTTTTTTCTTTTAATTTTTGTTAGTACAGGTTTCGATATTAAATGTTGCACAAAATATGCTATATTTCGTAGTCCTTTTATCGTTTTCAGTCATTAATTACAAGTGATTAAAATATAAAGTTTCATATCTAATGAACTATTTAATATCGAGTACTGTACAAATTTATTAATTTGAATAAGTAAAGTAAATGACTAGGGGATCGATGGTTTTAAAAGTTTTTATAAAAGAGTCTGTGGCCGAAAAAGTTTGGGAACTTTTGGTATAAACCCTATATTATGCCTAAGAGTAATGTGAAATTAATGAAAACATAAACAGAATATGCCAGCCACATTAGCGATAGACATAAAAAAAAAAAAAAAAGCTTCCAATAATGTACTAATCAACACTAAGTGAATGGTTAGCCAAAACACAATGATATGGCTCCTTTTGTTCTCTGGAATATGGAAAAGTTTCCAACCTAACATATCGAAATGCATTACATTTATTGGTGACAGTCTCGAACCTAATGGTATTGAAATTATTAAATTACCGTTGACAGTCACGAACCTAATGTTATTGAAATTTATTTAATTTACCGCAATTATTACTACTAACCGATTAACTACTTCATCCATAACATATATATATACTTTTTCTAAATCATTGTAGTAAAAAGAACATTAGCTTGAATTTTTTTTTTTTGTAAATCTTAACAGTATGTACTTAACTAGTCTTGTAATAGTATAATTATTTAAATGCTTTTTAACTAATGCATACTTTCACTTATTTATAATGACAAACAATTTGAGTTTCTTTGAGAATTATAGTAATCCTCAGTTATTTTTATTTTTCAATAAACAATTGAATGATTAAGTCATTTTAATTAGCAATAATTATAGTATATATATATATAAAAGTGTAAAAAATTAATATTTTTTTAGATAAGAATACTATTTTTTAATTATATTTATTTTTAATAAGTAATATGACTCAATTATGATATTTGGTCTAGAAGAAGCATAATTTATTTTGAGCTATAAGCTCTTTTGAAATGCATTAATTTTGGTTTTTTTAATCATGGGTATTGATCAACTAAGGATTTATATGAAATTTTGAATTGTTATGTAGTTATTATTTTTGTTATAATTGTAATGCAATCATTAAATAATAATTTAGTGTTTAGTGATATAGTTCTAATTAAGTTAAATATTTTTGTTGCAGTACAAAAAAACTAGACTCGAAGAATGGGGGGAGGGGAATCATATCCATAGCTCTAAAAATTTTGTGATTGCAAGAAATTTTGAAATAATTTGTATAATATAATATTATAAAAATTTTATTTTTTTGAAAAAAAAAAATTGATTTGATAGAAAAACAAACACTATCTTATACAAAGTATGGCAATTTAATTACTGAATTGCACCCCTTTAAACAATATACACGTTGAACTGTAGATTAATAGCTATTTTCGCCATTAAATTATTTTCTTTGTGATTTTTTAGTGACTTAAATAATGTTTCCATTTCTAAGAGGAAAAACCTGGAATTTATTTTTCCGACTACTATTGAGTACATGTCTCATATTTTGTATAATATCAGTTATTTAAAAAAAAATTTGTCCCTTCAGTGCAGCTTATAATTTTGGAAATAGCCAAAAATCTAATTCTGTATTAGTTTTTTTTTTGTCTAGAAAGTCTCCATATGATCAGAATGATTTGGTACATTGCCATGATCAATGATTTACTTGTCAGGCCACAATTCAATAGATTCTGGTTCAATAAATTCTTGGTGGATTTGTGGTCGAAAAAACACACCAGCTTAAAGTATGAAAATGGTATTGATGCTGTTTTATGATTCAATGAAACTGGAGATTCTACATGTTTGATGTTTTGTTGGTGGGTCATATTAGAAGTAACTTTCATCACCCATAATCATTCTGGTAAACAGGTATGTATTTGAAGAAATATCAATCTCAACTTTAAGCCAATACTGCTTTTATTCTTCTGACGAGATTTGAGACACAAATTTTACAGAAATCTTCTTAATGCCCAATTCTTCAGCTAAAATTAGCCTGGTTTTTGATTAGTCTTCAAATTTCCAACTATCAATCTCATATTAATTATTTTGCATTTCACATTGTTAATATCGCCAGTCTCACTTGTTTTTAGCTGTCCACTTGTCCTTTTTGAATCATTTATGATACTCGAACACATTTGACTTTTTCGATCTTCACATAAAATTTATTGTTAGTATGCTGCTTAATACAATGGAAGTCCATGTGCACTCTTTTTTTAAAAAAAAATATTGAATGGCTCTATTACTTGACAGTTTATAAATTCAAGCATCGGAATCAATCCAGGAGACTCAATCTTCCAGCGCCTAACCTTTTACTACTGCATTAAACAACATAGAGCACAATCTTTATTCTTGTAACAATAGTTAACTAATAACTGGCACTATCAGTTTGAAATTGAAGCATGTATTAGCTCAAACATGAATATTCATGATTTTGATTCTATTACATTATCATATGTTATGGGCTTACAACTAATTAATAAGGGATTTGCAAATTCATTATTCCATAGCTAAATATTTTATTTTTTTTATCTGTTGATTGTATCTACTATAATACTGAAATTATAATTCTATTTTTTTTGATTTTGTAATCCTTCAAAAGAAAGACTTTTTTTTTTGTATTTATTTTGTTTATTATTATTAATATCTGTACTGGGTAGCAACAATGTATAAGATTATATCAACAGTTGACCATGATAATGATATCTGTAAAACATTTCAAACTGCAGATAATAAAAGTCATAAATTATTCTATATTGAGCGTTTTATTAAAAGCAGAATTTCATTCATATGATTGACAAGAATATGTTGAGTGCACTTATTAATATACATAAAAGATATCTTGATATATACAGTATGTTCCAATGGCTTTCAAGATGACTGCAGCTTTATCTCTAAACTGGGGTGTGTATGTAGTAGTGACTAGTTCAGGTGTTTACCACAAAAATTTTAAGACTAGCATGTCTACATAATTAGATATGAAATGAAGTATGATAATATTTCATACCTTTATAAATCATTTTCAATATTCTCCCTGCCATCACAAAATCAGAAAACTATTTGAAAACATTCTTGCAGTTCATGCTTTACTGCCATATAGTTTGAGTCATTTCAAATATTTTAGAAGCAGTTTTGCCTAATTTAAAACAAAATATCATTGAGTTCATTGCAGTTCAAGAAGGTACCAATCATACTATCACATTTTAGATCATAATTTGTGATCCAGACATGTAGCACCATACATACAATTTTTGTGCAAAATAAATAAATTGTACTACTTAACACATATGTTGATTTAGAGATAGTGCTGGGCACAGTTTAGACAAAACCAGAGATTTCACTAGGACACTATATATTTTAATAATTCGTAAGTCAAAAAATGGAAAAAGAAGCAAAATAATTCATTATATTAAAATTATACATTGTGCATATAAAAAATATTAAAATTTATATCTTGGACTAATTTTATTTTGAAAAAATATTCTCTTCAAATAAAATATAGAATAAAAGGCTACAAATAAGTTTGAGTTAAAAAGAGTGTGATGCTTGCTTTTATTCAATTGATCTTTAGTTGAAAACTTACTGGAAACATGTCCATAATGTAACCCATAGTCAAAACATGCATTTTTTATACTTTTGCAGTTGATCTTTTTTTTTCTCTTCCTAAATATTATGTAATTGCATTTTTATGTATGTATATATATATTAAAGAATAAGCAAATAACACATTTTCTGCTTATATTTTTTTCATTATGGCATTAATTCAATATCTAACCAGTGTACAATATACATTAAAAATAAATCCTAGATATGATATAGAATAAAATATCTTTTATCTAACAACAAAATAATATATGACAATAGCTGTAATATAATCATATAATTATAACATATAAAAGCTCTTTTCGGCAATTTTTAAAGGATTTATTCCTTGTATTTTAGATGTTCGTACAATATACATTTTATATAAAACAATATCAGATTTTATTATTAGACATTCCTAAAACCATTGTTAAATTTTAGCATTTTTATTATCCTCAACTTTGTATTATGACATTTTCTTCATCTGTAAAGACACATTTTTATCATATTCTATACAATCAATTCTTGTCTTAATATAATTAATTCCATATAGTTTTGTGTAAATTTTATGCATTAGTTAAAAAAAATTGGAAATCTTTATGATACATGTTATTTTAAATATATTTCTAACAGTATTAGAAAGTAGTAGATACTCTGCACTTAACACTTGTTTTTAAAGAATAAAAGAAACACTTCTTTTTTTTCAACTTTGATCAGTATAATAAAAAAATAGATTTAATGTCAAGAAATATTTCCCTCTGTTTTTTTGTTTTCTTGCATTGAATTATTCAAATGTAATTGTGTAGTAAAAAAGTAAAATTAATTTGCAACTAATGAATGAATGTTTTTGCATGCTTTCTGAACACATTGTGTATGTCAGACTATTTTAAGTAAGTAAGAAACATACACAGCTGCATTTATATGTAATCATTTTTACAAATTTTAATGTTAAAGAACCAATACACTTTTTTTTTTTTAAGTGTCATAGCATCGGTCGGGACGCGAACCTGCAACCCGGGCAACTGCCTGCAAGTGCAAGGCAGTCGCGCTGACCTCTCGACCACCAATGTAAGACAAAATACACTGTCTTTTGAATATATAATAATAATAAATTGTGCATAATTACAATGAAACTTTTAGTCATTATCCTTTATTTATCATCTGTTTGAAATCAAGATAACAGTAGAAAAATACTTTTGTAGTTTTCTCATAGTGTATCATTAATAACATAGAAGTTTCACTATATATGTAATTTGAAATTTCAAGTGATTCATGAATTACCTGATCACTAAAGTACTAGAAAAATAATTCTATTTTATTTTTTACTTTATATTGCTAATCGAATGCAGAAAGGTAATAAAATGGTTCTTAGATACCAAATATTCACTCACGAGTTGATCAGCTGTGCATTAGCCCTTAGTCTTTAATTTGATATATCCATAATTAATATAAATATATACACAAACATTCATGCTTTCTCATTATAAGTGAACATTGTAAACTATCAAACATTTAAAAGTAAGATAGAAATATTTTGTTTTATATAATCTATAAATTTTAAATATTTGTATCTGAAGCTTTTATGTATCTGCTATTTGAATTTTATATAACTGATGTAAATTAAAATTCTGTACCACATTTGCTTAACTCTGCATATGGTTGATATTATTGTAAATTTAAATAATCGTTATGAAAATTCTATAATTAATTGTATTTGTTCGCTTATAACTTGTAAATTTCACAGTTTTGTATCTTGTGAATCTGTATTTTAGTCTTGGGATAGAATTTATGAGTGAAATGAAGATTGTCAAATTTCTGAAACTATTTTAATAATTACTTGTTATAGCATATTGCATTTTATATATTATTTAGTCTGATATATTAAATAGCACTTATTGTTTATGTATTGAATTATAAAATTTGTTCGTCACAGATTTTATTTTAATAAATTGAAACTACACTTTTTGGAAATGACTAATGAATGTGTTGAATTCTAGAGTAATATATATTATAAAGATTTAAATGTTCTTCATAATGCAGAAACATTCCTCTCGTTCAAAATGATTTCTTTGGGATATTTTATATTCTGATAGCAGGATACAACACTAAAGGGAGATTGTCTTTATGGTGGAACTGAAGGTATTAAAGGAGGGGACTTGGAAAATGAATGTGGCATCTGACAAGGGTATTGGCTTGTTTTTATTTTTTGAACTGCGCAGGATGTGTAAAGGGAATTCATAAATGATATAGTCATGTGACAATAAGTGGTAGGTGGCAAGTGTGTCAGTCACTTGCAGAAAGTATAAACCGATATAATGTGTGGGAGTATACAATGAAAATTTGGACAGTGGTATTGAAAAACTGTTCTGGATAATATAAGTAAATTTTGGTATTAGAATATTATGAGTGCAGAAAATGGAATGGTTTCAGCTGTAATCAAAAAAATAGTTTCCTGGATAAAGCTCAGAATCTTAGTTCAAAAATTTTGAAGAGAACACTACTCTGCTATGTAACAGGAAAGATTTATTAAAACTATTAGACGAAGTGCGTGATGGGTGGAAATGAAACTGAGTAAAAAGAAAATTTATGGCAAAGTTGGAAAAGACTGAGATTGAACATTAATTCACTGAATATGTTGGATATTATTGAGGAAATAATTTTCATACAGAGAGGAAAGTTGAAATGGAGCTAATAGATGTTTTCAGAAAGAAATTGGGTGGTTGAAAAAGACTGAGATTGAGCTTTGATTCGCTGGATTTTCACTGATAGAAGAAAAATATATTGGAGTGGATTAAGATTCATTTGATACTATTGAATATAAAGAAATCTAATGTTTATATTAAATAGAAAATTGGGAGTGGAATAAACATATTTTCTAAAAGAGATAGAGTGGTTGGAAAAGACTGAGATATAGCTTTGATGATTTATTGGATGTCTTGATTATCATTGAGTAAAGAAGGCATGGTGAGTTCAGGGAGAAAGTTGGAATGGAGTGAATAGATGTTTGCAGAAACAGATTGAGTGTAAATTGGATTTATATTTATGGACAGATACATATTGTGAAAAAAAATAATTCCTGCCCCATAGGTAGAAAAAAAAATGGTGAATGGGTGTAATTTGAAATTGGCTTAGTCTTTCACTGATCATTGGGATAGAAATAAATGGTCAGAGATATTTGGGCACATTTGATTAAAACAGAATGGGAAAATGTTACTATGGTATTTTTAATGCAAATATTTTTAGTGTCTTTGCTAAATATATGTTCTTATAAAAAAAAAAAAGTTCTAAATCATAATTTGAAAACAATTTTTTTTGGTTCAAGCATAATTATTAAATTACCATCAATATTCATAGATAATATAATTAGCCTTTTTTTTTTAGCTGCCTGCTTTTGTATAGTAATTAAAATATTTTTGTTGTATCTGACAAAAATTGTGACAATATTTATGTAAATATTTAATGAACAAATTGTCATATTTTTGGATATGGTTATTTGGATGTATAAAACTTACATTGAAGTTTCTGAACATGAGATTTTGCTATCGGAAAGCTCCATATTTTAATAACCCTTGCAATAATATCATTAATAGTTTAAATATTGAAATTGAAAAGATGATATGAATGTGATTAAGAATTTTGTAATTCTTATTGATGCATAGCAACAGTAACGTTTTTTTAAAATCTAGATTGGTTAAAACTTAGAAGTTATTGCCCTTATATATAAAATAATATTAAGAATTTTATACACATACTTCATGGAATTTCAGATTGAATTAGATCCATAATCATTTCTATTAAGAATTTTGAAAGCAATGTTTTTTAATTGCTTTGTCACAATGCTTGTTTCCAAAAGATTCTTCGAAAATATTATGTGCCCATATATAAGATAATAGTACAAAGTTAGTAAATTTAATTTTTGAAATGCATAAATGATAAAAATAATTGAATTTTTACTTTGGGAGTATGGTTTATAGGAAGTAAATTATACTTCCTATAAACTTATAGCCTATAGGAGGTAAGTTATTCCAAAGTAATTTAATTAATTGAATTGTTGTTGAAAATGTTTGCTCACTATGAACTCTTTTTATTTTGTATATAGTTATAGTTTGTAATTGGAAATTTAAAAACCAAAAAGCACTGGGAGATAGTGTACCTTGGTGGAATTATCAGTACTCAGTGTATCACTAACAGAAATACTTTTTGCATATACTTGTGCAGGTACATCACGTGGATTTGCGTTTGTGGAGTTTCGCAACACGTCTGATGCAGTGCGTTGGATGGAACAGAGTCAGGTAAACATTCTGAATTTGTAAGAAAAGGTGATCAATTTATATCTTCAAATCAGCGATCTGCTGTGTAGTCTGATTAAATTTTGTTTATTGGGTTTAGATCCCTGGCTATTGCAAATAACATGGAAATTTCCAATAAAAATAAATTATAATTATTTACTTCTATTTTTTTCTTAAAATTCAACACATAATTTGAAGATGAAGTCAAAATATTCATAACGTTACTTTTTTAAGAACTAGTTGACCTATCATAATTTTTTTTCTAAAATGTTTTGTTAATCAGTAAGAATTTTCTAATATTGCTCTACTGAGCATGGTTGGATTAAGGGAAACCTATCATTAATTTTTCTTTTATAAATTTGATTCTTTAAGCTAAAAATTCAACTACAATAAATAATAACTATAAATTTATAAAATTAATTGAATATTTATTGTAAATTCTATACTTAGGTAAATTATTAAACAGAACATTCATTAAAGGTAAATAAAATTATGAAAAGCATTGTAAGAAAAGAACTGTTGATTAAGAAAAATACATTAATATCGATTTCAAATAATATAATAATAAATTCTTATCCTTTAGAATTGAATTTCAAATTAGATATAGAATCAATTTTTTAAATATGTCAAAAATTATAAGACATTAATTAACAGTTGGTGTCATCGATAATAATAGAAATAGTATATTTTTATTATATAAATGAAAATTGTGACATTAGAGTACTGTCAAATAATAAATCTATAATGATGTCTTTGTAGATGGAAATAAAAGTTAAAGAATACATTTTGAATTTTAACAGATGTACAGTATAATATGAGGAGGATTACTAATTTCTAAAAGAATATTTTAACTCTTTCATCAAAGATTTAAAGAAAATTGAATGGCAAGCATTCAAGGTTGGATAATAAGTGTTAAAAATCAATTATGTATCAGTATTGATTCTTAAACACTTGGATTGGACCTATATATAACTTTCCATTCATAAATTTCACAAATATATTGGTATAATCCTGGAGAATCATCCCAATTATTTTATGATCATTTAATTAAAGGCCTCAAATCATGGCAAGTTATTAAAATGACCTACTATATCAAACTTTAGTGGGTATATATATATACTGTTTTTTTTTTTTTTTTTAATCAAAGAGCAAATGCTTAAGGATATGAACATAGTAGTATTGTTCAATTTGTGACTATTGTGTAGCAGGAGGCTGGATTTTGGACAATAAAATTCTGCTCCACATAATGAACAGCGAGGAAAACAAGTTAGGTTCATCACCAGCATTTTCCCATAATAATGATGTTGAAAACAGCAATACTATAGGTTCATCACCAGCATTTCCCATAATAATGATGTTGAAAACAGCAATACTATTTGATAATTATGCTGTATATAAAAATGTGAATTATTTATGGTTGTACAGTATATGTGTAATGGCCATTATCTAATAATTTGTGACCAAAAATAAATGTGCATAGTTAAATAATTGCAAATGCATATAGTTTGTTAATATTTGTTATTCTATGGCATATTAAATGAGGCATCATTGAAAGTATGTGTAAATTCATATTAAAGATTCATATGTATATATAATTTAGAAAATATTGACAATTATTTGTATAAACCATTTACAAAAAAAAAAAAACAAACAAACAGGTGTTTTAATTAGAAATATTTATTTTGGCAATGATTTCTACATTATCGAATTAAGAATAAAGAATTGAAATTTTATAAGGAAATATTTGTTTGAACTGTAAATGTGACCATAGTCATGGGATTCAGTTTATTCATGCCTTCATGAGACTTGTCATTGGTATCATCTTAGAAAAAAAATCATAATAATAAAATGGATTAAGTTATTTTTGTCATTTAATATATATTTATAATTTTTAAAGATTAATATTGAGTGCAGTTTTTTTCAAATTAATTGTTCAGTATTTATTATTTTTTTTTTATTATAGATTTTAAATTTTATTTTGTTATTTTTTGTAAGTACTGCTAAATGTGAATATATGTTTCCCATTAATACAGTAATTATTAGCAAATGAACAAGTTTATTGATATACTCCAGTGATGGTAGTGATTCTTTTTGTATTGTCATAGAAAATGATACAAAATTAAATATTCATTTACAATAAGTAAAATTTAAAAATATATTGACTTTTAAAAAAGTTGTCTTTTATTTATAGTTTTAAAATATTTACATAATTTTTACTTATAAAATAATGTAACCCGAGTCTGATTTTAAGTTCACGAGGAAAACTAGTTTTGAGCTGGTATGAGATTAATCATGCATTATTTTAGATATTGTCAAAAATCATTGGTTTTAGAAATTATTGAAAATATAAGTTCATAGAATATTGGATTGGTGATAAGCCAGAAAAGGTAGATAATCTCAGAAATTGAGATTAAATATTGTAGGATTCTATTGAAATAAAATAAAAGGATTGAAAGGAAAATAAAGCACAATTTTGGAAATATAGTTTCGTACCAAGTTATATATTTATTTAGTCAGAATTATATAAATAAATAAAAGGTTTAAAATGTTAACTAGTAATTTATTTATTTAATTTTGACAATATAAACCAAATGCAAAAATTTACTTCTATATATTGAAATTGGCGTGTGAATAATAGGCATTAGTATTAATTTGTTTCAAATGATAACAGTAATCAAGTAATTTTATTATTTAAAAAAGTATTTTTATTATTAATTATTTATTTATATAACAGTATACATTTCAAAATCATTGGCTCATGTGCTGTTTTAACTTTTCAATAGCTATCATAATAGGAATTGTAATTTTAATAAAAGATTTATAATGCTTATACTATTTGAAGTATAATACACTAATTACATTTAAAAAAAAGTTAAATATGGTATCATTTTGCATTATTGGATACTTGCTTATTGATGATTCAAATTCTTAAAATTATACTTTCATCACTATTTGTTTTTTTGGTAATGTGTGCTCTAGTCTTATTTAAGAGAAGTAAGATTAGCACTTTTTATTTTACTCTGAAAATGGTATTTTATCTATTTAAAGTATTTGTAGGGGATTTGAACACTGACTTTCAAACTCTTTTCAGCTATCCACTCAATCTCATACAACCGATACACATTGGCCATACATGAAGAAGATGAATGATCTCCAATAAAATTATTTCATGCTAAATCAGCACTCAGTTGATCCAGATCTTCCACACATGAATCAGGTCTCTGTTTATATTGATATAGCAAATCTTCAAATTTTAATGGGCAGGTTTTCAATCTTCTCCACACTCCAATTCTTCAGCCATTCATATCATTGACAATGTAATGTAATGTCCAAATCCCTTGTTGATGCCAATAATATTGTTACGCCCATGTTGACTTTAAGTCATTGTCTGTTATGTATAGGACTGTGTCTATTTAAATATACAGAAGGATGGCCAAGATAAACTTTGACGATTTGCTATCTTAATATAAACCGAGCACTGATTTTGTATGTGTGATAGATGATAAGAATCAACAGACAAGTGCTCGTTCAGCATGAAATACATATATTGGAGGTCATTTTTTTTCACGTGTGTAGTCATGTGCATTGTTTGTATGAGGTAGAGTTGATAGCAGAAGGGAGCTTGTTGAGAGTCTATGTTCAAATATTCTATAATTACATCTAAACTCCAAATACATAAATTATACTTGTATTTAAATATTACAGATTTAGACTGTATCCTGTCCATCTCTTTTCTGGGTATTTAAATGGACATGGTCCTATGCATGAGGGGTCAGAATGATTTAAAATTAACATGAACATGACAATAGTATTGGCATCAACAACTGATTTGAGCATTCCATCGTTAGATTTTCAATGATCTGGATGTCTGAGGAGTTGGAAGGTTGTGTAGATTGAAGCCCGTCCATTAAAGTTTGAAGACTTGCTATTTTAATATAAACCAAGCTACTGATTATATATGTGTAGGAGATGATGATCTAGACCAACTGATGAGTGCTGATTCAGCATGAAAGAACATATATTGGAGTTTATTTATCTTTGTCATATGTGTCTGATCATGTGTATTGGTTGTATGGATAGAGTGGATATCTGAAGGGAGCTTCAAAGTCTGTGTTCTAATCTCCAATAATTACATCTAAACTCCAAGTATATAAATTATACTTGTATTCAAATATTAAACATTTTGCATATGTAATCATCTTTCAAACTTCGTAAAATTATTAAATGTGTGTGCTGTGTAGTATATTAAGTTTTTGTTAAATAAGTGATATCTGCATTTAAACATTTGAAATAAAGAGTTATAAGACATCTTGCTTTAAAAGTTTAAAATATGCTGTATTTATTCAAGCAGTAAATTTATTTATTTTTGAACGCAATCAAATTACATTTATATAATAACTATCATTTAAATTTATAAGTATACATTTTAAAGCATTAATGTTTTCTATTTAACTAATGATTAAACCAATATTCTTGAAAAATAAACAGTAAAATTAATAATTTCTCAGGAATTAGTAGTTATAATAATATTTAAAAATAAACTTCATTACTAGCTAAATAAAAAATATTAGTGCTTTAATTGTGTATGTATGTTTTATAGATATAATGCTATTGTACAGCTAAAATATGAAGATAATAACATAATTTTGTCATAATATACATTGAATGGGAAAAAGGCCTCTCTTAAGAATGGTGATCCAATTCCTAACCCAGTATTATTGTGAGGTGCTATTATATGTTATTTTAAATAACTCGTGGAACAAATTTAGTGCTGGTATTACAGAAATAAGATTTATAATGTTCTGCATCTGTAAATAGATTTAATTGTAGATTTTTTTTTTTTTATAGACATTAACATAAGTTGATGGTTTATTTTGTAATTTATTAAATATGGAGGAGTATTTGAGAAAAGTCTTCCCAGAAGCTTAGCCGAGTTGATTATTGTATTTCATAAAGACTGATTGTAACAAATTGTCAAATTCTTTAAAACTTGACTTTTTTTTTTTCAAAAAGGTTTTTTGAATTATCTTGTAATTTGGATTATTTGATTAAAATAAATTCTTTATCGAGATCAAATTATGAGATAGCTACAGAATTCAAACCACATTATAATTGCTAATTTTACTGTAATTTATTTTAACTTAGTCAAAAATAAAAATTTAATGGTGTTGTTTGTAACTGAGAAATAAAATTCTTGGAATAGGAAGTAATAGATAATTACGAATTTTTATTATGATTTATTAGTGAATGTAAATTTCTTTCTAAATGAATAAATTGTATATCTAGAACAATTTTGAAATGTTCATCCCTTATTAAAAGTGTAAATAAGGGTAGAGTAGTACTAATTGTGGGATTTCAGTGAAATTATTCAAAAATGAATAAGTAATTAAGCAATGCAACTTTCCCCCATTCAAATAAAAGTAAAAATATCTGAAATAATAGAAAATTGAACTCTAAAATTTTTTTGAAATGATTATTTGTCTCTTCATTTACATTTTCTCTTTAATTTTTTAAATAAATTTTTAAACAAGGTCAAACTCTCCATACAGTAGTGCCACCCTGTGCCAACCAGAGTAATCAATTGATGCCAGAAGGCTTATGCATACTGTATGGAGAGTTTTGCCTTGTTTAATAACAATTATGTGCTAGTATAAGAGATGGTGATCATGTGATGGTTAGTGATTTAAATAAATTTTTAATGCTAATCAAGTTAACTTTTAATGGACATCTTGAAAGAAATAATCTATTAGTGTTATATACATTTTTTTTATTAGTTTTGTTAATGTATATTATACCCTCTTTGGTTGACCTTGAATATATTTTTAAAAAAAAATTAAATTGTTTAGGTCATTGATTTATAGATTGTTGATTGTTTTAAAATTGTCAGATGATATTATGTCTAATTCTAAGTTATTAAGGAACACACCAAAATATAAAGTGATAACTTGTGATTTGTTTTTATCTTTTAGACAAGTAATTCACTATTGATTTTCTTTTATCTTAAAATACCCATTAAAGTTAAATTCTCATCATAAAGTTATTTATAAATTTAAAAAAATTAGTATTTTTGCTTTTAATCATAAAGTAATATTGTTTGTCTATGTATTTTAATAGCAGTGAGTTTCAATAGGTAAATGACAGGTTATATTTTGTGTGTGTATACAGTTATGTGCATGTTATTAATTTTAAAATTACCAATATTTTAAAAAGGTAACATTTGTTATTGAAAATATATTACAATAAATTTTTTTAAAGAAATTAAAAATTATTGTTAATTTTATTATTTTAAATTAAGTCTGAAAAGATGTCTTGTCAGAGATGTTGATTTGTGTTCCAGGAATATCAATAATCACTCAATGAAACTAAAAGTGTAAATGTCCAGTTATAAGTTGGTGATAATATCTAAGTTGATGACCTCATTAATATGTAGATTAAAAAATAAGCCTGTGTTTTTAGTTGACTTATTGCTTTTCTCTATATAATGTATCTTTCAATTCAATTAATATGATGCATTAAGCATAAATTTTTTTTTTTTTGTAAAAAATGACATGCATATATTTAAAAAATATTGTATAAAAAACAATATGATTAACTAAACACAAGTTTTGATGTTTACTCTGTAGACAAAAATGTAAATCTTTTGGCACTTTCTGAGGCAACAACTGAAATATGATTTGCTATAACATTGAGGGAGAAAATTTTAAAATGCTTGTTTTAAAAAAAAAAAGTGAATATTGCTAAGGAGTTAAAGTAATAACTTGCTGGATGGAATAATTATTTTTAAAGAATTCTTAAGAAAAGTTTGACCTACTATATGTTTATATAATGTTTTATGCCAGCTAATGGAATAATTATTTTTTTAAAAGAGTTCTGAAAAAAGTTTGACCTACTATGTGTTTATATAATGTGTTTTGTACCAACTGATGGAATATTTAAAGATTATGAAAATATTAATAGTGTTGACTGTGTAAATCTATATATGTAACTATATATCAACTACTCATGGATTATTAATATGCTAAGGATAAAATGATCACTGTTTCAATAAATGGAATTATTGATAGCTAGAATTGTTAATAAAGTAATCATGGAATTTGATATCTACAAGCATCTGTAGTTATATATGTGTGCCAATGAAATAATAACTTGTAAGGATATATGACAATAATTCCGGATTTGATGATAATCATTTTAAAGGAATAATATGTATTAATACTTTTATCAGGAATTATTTACAATCAGTTTACTAAATAAACTTCAAATATTCTAAGGAAACACACTCTTCTTTTTTTGAATTATTGTACTTCAAAATATTGGATTCTCTTGATAGATTTGGAATTTGATAGACAAGTGAACTTAAAGAGCAGTAGAATTCTTAGTGATAAATATTACTCTTTATTCACACAGGTTGTTTGGTTTATTTACAATCTGTTATATGTAATTATTTGGTTTTATATTGTAATTATTATTTTAAAAGGTTATTTAACATATACTAATGTCTGAATGTACACGTAACCAAAAGAAAATCTTAATAGTTTTAAATTTTATATTAATAATTGTAATATATTATAATTAATAATTATTAATAATTGTAATAGATTTATAACTTTTGTTTAGTGAATGTCCAGTAGGCAAACTATAACAAATTAATATTTTTACTCGTATAATTTTATATTTTGACTATTTGAAATTAATAGATAAATGAATATTTTTTTCTGATTCTTGAAGGAATGTTTATATCTAGCACCAGTTTGATAGTTTAACCAAAACAATATTAAGTGATACGTTAGTTTAAATTATTATAACATATTCATTAATTTTCTATTGTTTATTTTGTAAATACGGTAAATTATTATTTATTCAATCTGAAGTGTGGGTCTCATTTATTAATAGATATACTATATAGCAATTATAATTTATAGTCTTACTATAAACAGAAACATCCAAGGTCTAATTTACAAAGTAATATAAATTTTATTGTTATAATAGAATCCAGTAACAATTAAAAGTTTAAAATCTAATATTTTTATGAACTCTGATTGGTATAAAAGCTATTAATTAATTCTTGGAATAAAACTTTATTATCATTAAGTTTAGTATTGTAACGGGCACTTATGACGTTACATTATTTTTTTTATTAGTAAACATGAAAAAATAAAAGTTCGCAAATAAAACTTTTTTAAGAATTAAAAATTGAAAATTAAAATTCTATACTAAACTCATATATATATAAAATCGCACAGATGAAAAAAATTATTAAAAAAAGAAACTTTATTAAAAATAGAAAAAGTATTTTAAAAGCAAAAACTTAAAAAGATTTAAAGATAAAAATATATCTAAGTTTGTACAAAACAAATTAATTAATGTTATTGAAAAAATGGAAATGATTATTTTAATTAGTCCAAGTGAACTAGCCCTTGGGCATTTAAATGTATAAGCAACGGTCAGATAGGAAAACAATAGAAATTAATGGCCAATGAAAGAGATCCATCGGGGAATCGGACCTCAACGAAAGGATCATCATCATTGATGTCGTAATGTCCATTGGATCCTAAAGTTAAATATAAAAGAAAAAGTTTATAATAATAAAATTTTTAGTGAGTGAAGAAAATTTAAGAGAAGACTGAGATGTGTTGAGTCGGAGGTGAAGGGATTGAAAGACACACTTTCAATTCCTTCAGTTGTTATAAAAAAAAAAGAAAATGAAACATCGCTTTTCCTATATTGAGAACCACAGAATCATCGAGGGATTTTAACGCTGGATTCCAAACGGCAAGCAACGGATAACTAATAAACATTTCTAAAACCGTAAGCACATTATGAACTTAAATGAATATTAATTTGAAAACACTAAGAACTTTAAAATATAAACTTTCCCAGTATTTAAAAAAATAGAAATAGAATCCTATCTGACCAAACTAAATTCCTTATTAATTTTTTTTATTGATGTATTTCTTTTTTTTTTTAATCATTTCCATTTATTTTTTTTTTGGTTCTTTTAAGTTTTATTTATGATTTTTGTTTTTCGCTAATTTAATATTATATCAATGTTAAACTTAAGTCGGGCGCGAATGGTTATATAGATTTGTAAAGTTTTATTAGGGGAGGGTAATCTTAGGTTATTCGTTTCGTAGTTGAATTAGGTCAATGGACTGGATATATTGGTGTAATTAGTAGATGTAGTACGAGATTCGCTACGGGCAGAATCGCTTTATACGCCGCACACTTCCTTTTTGCCTATGGAATGCGATCGTAAGTCGGCAAAATGACCGCAGTCCTTTCCTATGGAGTTTTTTTTTTATTGCTCTTCTTGTCAGATAGATGTAGTATTCCTATCTGACGAGAGGCAGTTTCTTCTCTTAACCTTTTGTGCTGCCGTATTTGTGTTATATTGAATGCATCGATATATCAGGTGGATTGACGTTGGTTTGACTGTGAACTTTTGGCCTAAGGTTAAATAAGGATAGAATATTTTCTTTTCAAATGCAAATCTATGCAGTCTATTCATACTCGACACTCTAAATAAAAATGCATTAAATTTAAGTTGGGTATGGACGTTGCATGGATTCGTTATCGGTTACTTATGTTTGTGGTTTTCATATTCAATTGGAATATATAAGTCATCGATGTCAATGCGGCATCTTATGATGAATGCTATTGGGTTTCTTGTATTCCCTCTGCAATTGACGATATCAATGACTTTGTATTTTGATCGGTTATGTTTATTTCGAGATGTTTTTGACCGTAGAATCTATGCAGCCGATCGATACTCAACATTATAAAACAAACTTTTATAAATCCATCTGTGCGAACTTATAAAAATTAAAATGTAAATTTATAAAAATTAAATGTAAATTAAATTCAAAAATCAAAGTTAAAAATGTAAATTAAATTTTAAAATGTAAAACTGATACTAAAACTATTTTAAATATTATATATGTGCGTAAATAAATGGTTGTGTGTATAATTACTGGCAGTGGCTTATTTTATTCTTTTTTTATATATTCTTAGATAAGAATTTATTATAAAATATAAATCTCTGCTATTCCACTGAACTAGTGACAATGGGCTAACAACCGGAATCAAAAATATTAAAATAAAATAAAAAAAAAATTATTTTTTTTAAACTTACGTATCTGCCTACTATATAAATTTTCTAGGTTCAAATGCCTAGTGGCGCCCTGTAGTATAGATACGTTAAGTCTCATATTCTCCGGATCGTTACAGTATATTTTTACATTATTGAATACTATAATATAAATTTACCACAGCAACTATGAATGTATGCCAATGTAAATATATGAATAAAATTTAAATATTATTTCAACATAAACTTTTGCTTATTTTATTAATAAAGCCTGCTTAATTTTGGCTAGTATATTTATTTCATTACATATTTGTATTATACAATTAACACTATTTTAAACTTTTAACTTTATATAATTTCTTGGACATATAAAGTAAACAGTCCATATGTTCAATTTATTTTTTCATAGTTCTTAATATTCATCATGTTAATATTTTGTCATAATAAAAGATTAATTCAATCTTTCCTTATTTTATACTATTTTAGATTTAGCTTGTTCAAAGATTTAGGGCATTAATAAGAGTTAGCACCCCCATTTTCTTAAGATTGTATATGTATAAATTTGGTTTTAAAGTCAGGGCATACAAATAGTTTTTATTTCTCTTACCTCATTTTTTATACAGTTACAGATTTTGGCATCCTTAATCACAGCTTTTGAAGAATTTCTTTTTCTGGTTCATTCTATACTATTACAAGTTTTGGCACCTCAATTATGGGGCATAACAAAGTATCTCATTCATTCTATACTATAATAATATATGCACTGTATAATGAAAGATTTTACTAATAAATTAGATATATTTAGATTTTGATAATAAATGTATTTTATATATACATAATTGTTACAAATTGCATTGATTCAATGTTTTTGCAGTCTTTAAAATTTTATTTGTTAAGTAATATTCAGGTAAGTAGCATCATAAAGATATTCTTGCAGTCTTTAAAATTTTATTTATTGAGTAATATTCAGGTAAGTATCATAAAGAATGCTACAAGATAATACTGGTGATAGAGAAAATATTGGAAAGATTAATTTTTAATGCATTTTTAGTGCTGAGCATTCTTATCAAAAAGTAATCTTTTAATATTTGTAGTCAGCACTGAAAATGCATTGATGGCTATATTTAATATTTTTAATATTCTTTATGCATGCAATATTAATATTATCTTTAATATATTTTAGTGATGGTTATTGTAGTTTTTTTACAAGATTTTATATTGCATATCATGTTTATACACACTTTATGCAAACATTTACCACAACATTGATTATTAGATTATGCAGTAATGTTCTCAAATGTTTATAAAAATTGATATTGATAATTGAATTTTTAGTCCACACTATTTTATCACAACTTTAAGCAAAAGACAAAGCACATTGGTTTGAATGAATTACCTTAACAAGTATTTAATAGGATGAACCAGATATAATAGTTATGATTGTATACACATTATTGTATGATTATTTTTTTTTAATGTATTCTAAAAACATAATTTATACAAAACATTAAGTGAAAAAAAGAACACACAAAAAATTATATAATGTAATGCTGTATTGTATGCATATATTTTTTAAGCTACATTATGTATTTATTTTCTTAATCTTTGTATAATTGCAACATTATTTAAAAAATATGTTTTTCATATTGAATAATGTAACAATTTTCAGCAAACAGAATATATTGTACCGGTTGAAAATGTATGTCCATCCAACAAGATTTAGAATCTAAGCAAAAGTACCCCGAATCCAATCATGCCCGAGACACTCAGGTCAGGAGCAATCATGAATTCTAACCTGTTTGCCCATTACCCAAATCTCTAACTACAGACGACACCTACGGTGATACAACATAAATTCATTCTATCCCGGCCCGGTGCTACAACGTTTTACATGAGAACTCAACTGGTGATGATGATGATGATGAGAGATTGAGTGAACCCAAGATATAAGTTAAAAACATACATAAATATAAATATTATTAAGGAGATTCAAACAACTGGATTAAGTTTAAAAATATAAATATTTATTTTGACAAAATTCATGATGATTTTATATATACTCAACTTCACGCATTTAAAACTTTATTTTTGGTTACAAATATTTGACAATCTTGATACAATTATTTTATTTAGACAGATATGAATTTAGTGCAGCATTTAAATACATAACATATATTTAAAAATCAGATTTTATGTAATATTACAAAAATAGTTTTATCTGGGTGGTTGGTGGACTTTTAAGAAACATAAAGATATGACAATAGAGTTTCGCTGTTTATACGAATTCGTAGAATGCCCTTGGCATTTCTTACATAACTATTTTCATTTATTGAATTTATTTATAATAATTAAATAAGGATACATTCTGATCAAAATGTGCTAAAAACATTTATTTATTAAACATTTTCGACATTTAACTATCAAATTTTGCGAAACTGTCAATACGGGGAATGGCTTATTTCAATAAAGGGGAGGGCAGCTTCATGAGAGGTTGGATCTAAACTCCAATGAAAAATTACAAAGAGAAAAATGTTTCATCACATATCATTAAGATTTATTTTGTCAAACAGGCTAGAAAACAAAACATATGAAATTGCGATGCTAGGATTATGTCAGTGAGAGAGAGAAAATGGCAGCTTTGGCCAAGAAAAGGTCATTCTCCGATTATTAAGGGGGTATGCCAACTTCATGCTGGGTCGTACCGAAGAAAAGATAGGTAGGAAGTTGCTATGGGTCTGGATCATGGCAAAGCCATACAGAGTTTCAAACACTAACCTGGATGTTCCAGGAGTAGACTTAGACCCCTGTTACGAACGAGAACATAAAAAAAATGGAAGGCTTCGAATCCCCGGGGCAAGGTACGAGCGAATCAAAGCAGTATATAAATATATACTGTACGGAGAAGAATAGCAAACGAAGACGATCGTGAATCCCTGGAATGAGGTACAGGCGAATCAGATCAAGCCCTATGTGGCTTATTAATAATTTGACATATGCCAGCAACTCTATTATAATAATATGAAATCAGCAAATTTAAATACTAAAATAAAGCCTTAAATTGTTTAACACATACGTAATGATATGTTAAAATAATGACCCATGTAAGATAAAATCATTTATCAGAAGTTAAAACTATAATTAATGAAGCATGCATTGATCCCTCTTCTTGAATCACTATTTTGTTTAACATATAAAAAAACTAAAATTCACGCACTTAGTGCAAATAACAAAATAGATTTAAGTTTCCAGCCTTTTGGCGATGATGATCAATAAAGAAATTAATAAAATTAACGGACCCCAATATCCACCCAGATTGCAAAGTATTTATACATTTTGTATATATTTACGATAAAATTTTTTTTTAAAAGCATGTATTCATTTAAAATACAAACTCAATCTTATGAGCTATTTAGATATAAATAATAACTCATTAATTCCCCTCCCCCCCCCCCCCATCTTTTCCATAGCGGGATATAGAAGTTCGTAAGACTGGGTTTGATAGGCATTTACAATAACATTAAGTGAAAAATATAAAAATATCATTAAAAATAAATTATAATCACACTAAATTATAAAAATAATAAGCATGAGTTGAATGAAAAGTTTTTACAGTAGTATTATTTAGATAGAAGAGAATTGATATAAGGAAAATAACGATTAATTTAACATACTCACCGATTAGCGAGTGAAAAGAGATTCAATATACAGAAAACAATTTTAACTACTTCAGCTTTAAGCTGCCATATTGAACTTTTTAAAATACTGGCCTGAGACACAATTTTCACAATAACTTCAGTTTTAATTATGTTAGAGCAAAAACAATTACATTGCTAGAAACTAGAAAAATTAAGGAAAATAAATAGTGATAACTATATAAAAAATAAGAAAAAAAGAAATTTTCACATCCGAAATAATTATTATTTTATTGTTTGTTCATAATTTGGAAATTAACATTAACTAAAATTCAAAATACATCTTCAGTGATAATTTCTTTCTATTCCTTACAAAATTATCTTTCTAAACATGTATAATATGTCTTACCCGAGATAATCCACAGCTTCATAATCTCCAAAAGAAGTCGGATATGACTTCTTCATTTTTATCTTGTACCCCAAATGTTCTAAATGTCAAAGGCGTCTATAAAGAAAAAGATTCATCCTAATAAAAGATACAAAAGACATTATCATAGCAATTGGCTTCTTGTCTGTCTAAAACTAGAAATTGTAGACTACTTTCTATACCACTGATAAAATGAGTTTCATCTCTTCATTTTATATTTTTTTGTGTACATTAATGTTTATATTCTTTGGGGTCACCAGAGTGTATATTCTTTATGCATTGCACAAGTGATGTTTATATTCTTTATATACAGAAGTGACGCTATCTTTTTATATTTATTGTACCACAGATATAATTTATTTGCATATAGTCTATAGATTTAAAAATAATGTTACGAAACATATAGCAAAAGCAAAGCATGATCAAGCATAAACATAAACAAGTTTCAGAATTGGATTATATGTTTGTGTATACAAAGTTTGTATATATTTGATTATTAGTTTTATAACCCATTGCTTGTAAAACATATAAACATAATTAATGATTTTCAAAAAGTATACTTTTTGAAAATCATTATTTTTATAAAAATAAGAGGATTATTGTAGATAGAACTTTAGATAATCACGATATGAATTATATACTAATAAGTTAATTACGATATGAATTCTATACGAGTAAATATATAATTACAAACTAAATCAGACTAATTTTTTGATAAATATGAATTCTATGTGAGCATAAATAAATGTATTACAAACTACTTTTAGAAAATTATGATAAATATGAATTCTATAGAGCATATACGAGCACAAATATATAATTACACACACACCAATTTTTCGATAGATATGAATTGTATATGAGCATAAATAAATAAATATATAACTACAAATTAGCACACACTAATTACAAACTAAAATTAATAAAAAATATATTTTTTCCAAAAATTTGAAAAAAAATTAAAAATTTTTACTTACAAATAATTAGGTTGATAGTCTGTTATAGGCCTTACCGGAGAAAGTTTCACTTCCAGCCGTAAAACATTTTATGTCTTTTATCGTTTCGTGATAAGTACAAAAATTACCAAAAAAAAAACAATAAATAAATACTGTGGTTGGTAGAACAGGGAAACTCGATCTTGAACTAAGATTGACTGTTTCAATATATATCTGTAAAGAAAATATTGATGTAATAACTATCAGAAATAAAGTAGAATATATACATTACATTAGTCAAGATATGTATTATTATTTGCATATTTGATTTATGCAGTGTTCGTTATTCCGTGAAATTGTAATGCTATTTAAAATAGTAAGACTTTCATGTTAAATAGGTGTGGTAATGTACAGCAAAAAGAAAAATAGACTGATATATAACTGCAAAGTATTGATCATTTAATAAAATGCACTAAAAATGAATTATAATGGAATGGCATCATCATTCAAATCATCGTACTTTACAAAAGGAAAAAAAAAATAGTTTAAAAGTTATCACTTTTATACTATGAATTATAAATTAGAAAATGTACATTATGTTAATTTAAAATATGTTTTATTTAATGTGATTGTCATGATGCATTATTCATAATTTTAAAAAAAATATTTTGTTCAGTAAATAATTCCAAAATGTTTTGATAATATAATATAAACCAGAGTAAAATTAAGTTACAAAATACATGTCATGTTAACTACATTATGTTTTGTTATTTGTTTTTTTTTTAGTGAGATTTTATTAATAAATATCACTAAAGCTATATAGCTTACCATACAGTAATATTACAATTTACAAAAAAATTGCACAAAATATGCTATATTTATTTGCAGGTCAGTGAATATGGTTTTGTGCTTAATTAAATATTTGTTCATTAATTAATAAAGAACCTTAATTTTAATATATATATATAAAAAAATCAGTATATTTCAAATTTGTCATAAATTAAATTTTTAATACAAAAAATTATTATAATTGTTTATTTTTTATGTGCACATTTAAGAAATGAACAGATTTGGGGAAAGCATCATAACAATTTAAAAGTAAAGCTATATATTTAATATGGGCTCTTTTATCTCTCATTGAGATTTTTAAATGATTCACTGAAATAAAAAAATAATCAGTACTGTAAAAATAGTTTGTCCATCTTTTGTAAGGTAATTATGCCTAGAGTAGGCACAAAAAAAAAAAACAATTTTTTTTCTTCCTCTAAAACAGTTCTTTAGCTGCCAGTTCAAGAAAAGTTTGACAAACCAGAGAAAAAACAATTTTATAACTAATTAAGGGATGCCAGTAAAATCTTAATATTTTCATAATGTTAGTTTATTTTTTTATTATAAATAAATTAAAATATTCACTAAATTGTTTTTTTTTACATTTATTTTTTTTTAAAGTTCAAATTTTATTAATCTGATGGTTCGATTGTTCAACAATGCAAATAACTAAATAAAAAATTACATATTGTGTTATTTAAAAAAATTTAATTAATTTTATATAAATTCAACTATATTATATTTACATATATATATATCATTTTGATTGCATTAGCACTGGTAGTTTTACTTTACATGCCTTGGGCAATTAATCTTAATTGGAGACTGTCCTAGGAAGAGTTTTCTAATTAAATAATTGTAAATATATTAAATTTAAGCGTAAATAGATAATATATAATAACGTGAAAGCTAAACACCTTCAAACAGATACGCTTTAAAAATGAAGGTGTTTAGCTTTCACGTTATTAATTAAATAATTATAAACTGACATCTCCACATAGTAAAATAATTCCATTTGAACATGTTAATTATTATAATAAATAATATATATCTCAATATAGATGTAATTAGACTTTTTATGTAATCAATTTTAAATTATTATATTTTATATTAAAATTATTATATTATACACATACTGTGAAAATACTTAGATGTATGTATTGTAACAGTAGCCGGGTTCAAACACTGTTACAAGGAAATTGTTGTCAATAGGTTAAATATAATGCATGAGGAGTGAGATATATACATATGTAAGGGAAATCAATATTGGATTTTTTTTTTTTTTTAAAAGAAAACAAATGGGAAAAGGAAAGGGATTAAAGAGGTATAATTATTTATCTCCAAATTTTTTTTTAAAAGTATGTTATTACAAATTTGAGAAATACAGTTATACGCAAATATTTTTTTTTATTATTATCGATTGTTTCAAATATAGATTTTTGTTTTGATCATATCTTAAGTTAATGGGGGTAATGAAAAGAATTACTGTATATGCCTCTAGGCAATTCTTGGTTTTTTAATACAATGCTTAACTACTTTAAAAATTCGGAGAAAGCTAATAAATGTACGGTGAACCAAAAAATGAGAGAACAAAAGGAAATGTTAAAGAAAGCATTCCAGAGAAAGAGATCGAAGTTCTGATAAATTTTTTTTTTTGAAAAAGGTAAAAAGAAATTAATTAAGGGAATTGAAACAGCTGAGCAGGGGAGAACTGTGAACATTTTGGAAATCGTAATTTTCATATACATATATTTTTTTGCTTTGATATATGAATTCATATGGCTGTGCTTGTGTTGCTGTAAAGGACATCAAAGTGTTTCTTTTGAACTAACTGTTTTGTAAAATAGATGTATCCTGAATTAATTTGTAGAATGTTAACGTTCATAATGGCGGGGTAACAGCAGATACGTGAAGGGCATCACCATCCGCTACAAGTATGAAGCTGATTCTACCTACCACCTGCCAGCAGAAGAACCCAAGAACCCCACCAATAAGCTGCACTGAATAATATAGAATAAAATAAAAAGGATCAAATCTAATAGTATAAACAGATTCCCATTGAAAGATTACTTCGTTATTACTTTGCTTCGCGTCTTGTTCATACTGCAAATAGACATTAATGCCGGACTTCGCCGATAACAAATATCACGCTTAAATAAAATAAACTTCAATTGCTTAAGGATCATAAACTTAGAACTATCTACACATATATAACTGAATATGTCATTATCCAAACCCCATGGTACGTAAGGTAATATGATTCTTTTATCTTAATATAACTTAGAAATGCCTCTCGTTAGCCTCTGAATAATTCTATATAATTAAGTTATTAAATTGAATTATAGCGTATAACTATATATATATTTCAATCAACATTATTTGTTACGTATTAAGATTTTTTTTTTGTTTTATTTATGGCTATCGCTTTGTTATACTTTAATATGGGAATTATATATATAATTTTGATCTTATAAATAATATGTTAATGAATTAATAATAAAAGTCATATATTTACCTTATAATTGGAATTATATATTGATTTATCATCTATATTCGCCTATTACTTTATTAGCCAAGATGTGTCGCAAAATTATTTAAATACGCCTGATATGAATAGGCACGTATATATTAAGTATATTTTAGACTCAAATCTAACGTTTAAGAAATAAATTAGAGCAATTAACTCAGGGAATAAAGATTTTAGAGATAGAAAGTTCAACACGGCTAATCGCAAGTATACGCAAATAGGTTTAAGAGATTTAGAGAGAGGGAAAGAGAGCGTTCAAATACACATTTCTTCACTTACCTCCGTTCATCCAATAGGTTTTCATCCCAACCCTGAGAACGAGCTAGCTTGGGTTGGGCACCTCATTAGATAGGGAAAGTATAATTCTCACCGTACTAGTGAGTCTGGTGCTTGAGGTCAGCTACCAACTGATGCTCTTAAATATACTTTTCCCGTAGAAATTTATTTATAGATCTTACTCAGGGGACAATGGCCACCGGAAAACTTTTAACTTAGATTTTTAAATAAGATATACGCAAGATCTAGGAATTGCGTGTATAAAATTCCCAAAAGATAATTGATTCGTATTCGAATTTCAATTCGGTAGATAGTGGTTAAATACTGTCTACAGGTGTTATGGCAACTAGACAGCCATAGTATTCCATCCATTATACCGTGTGGTCCACTTGCCCATTTTAAAGATTTTTTTTTTTTTGCCAAGCATTAATTATGATATATGGGAATGACTGCTAAAGTATGTTTAAAAATATATGAAGATGGAAAAACACTTAAGAAATACTACCTTAAATTATTAATACATATTTATGTTTCAGATAATTAATATACAAAGATATCAAGTGCAATATATACATAAGAATAGATAACAAATAGTTACAGAAAAAAAAAAATAGAAATTATAGATCTGTCATCTTGTTAGTCATTCTTTGTTTCTTATAAACTTGTTAAAAAAAGATTAAAATGGCTGGATGTCAGTACATCATTAGAATAGTCATCATCTATAATAATTGTAATGGGAATGATTTAAAAACAAAGCATATAATTTTCATTGTGCATAAGTTTCATAGATTGTGAAATAGTTTTTTATTGTTTATAAATTGTGGTTAATTTATTAAAAGTTTAGGGAATTTAAATATTTGAAAATGCTGTTTTATTGATGAAAACTGAATGAAATTACAGAAAAATTTAAAATGAAGAAAGATGGATTTTGAGATAGTTTAATTTGCACCAAATTATTTTTAGTCACTTTAGAAAATTTTTTAAAGATTCTCATCAGGAAATGTTAGGTTTCAAGATTAGAGGTGTTTATCTAAATAATCTTAGATTAGCAGACATTATTTTTGCAACAACTGATGATTTGCTCTAAAAAATTTGTAAATTAAATTTAGCTATTTTGAATATGAAAATAAAATTGTATTGTTGAAAATAATACATTACTAGTTACTGGAAGCAAACAGAGATGGTTATTAATGTTTGCTTTATTAATTGATAGCAAGTAAACAAAATATAAAAATTCAAGAGAATTAAAATGGGTTTAAAACATTTAAAGGAAATGTGCTTAAAAGTTTTTAATTGATATTTTTTTTTTTTTTACTTGTTGTAAATAATGAAATAAAATTAAGACCCACAAATAGGTATGGAAAAAAATTTGGTATGAATAGCAAGTACTAATGGAAAAAGAAATGAATGGATCTAATCTCGGACTAGTATTAAAATTAAACAAGATGAAGGTTACTAAGCAGCTAGAAGCAAGGGAAATAATCGTATTATAAAAGTTCTTAAGAGGTTAATAAAAAATAATGAAGCTAATGATTTTACATAATGAATTCTTGAAGGAATTGTCAGTTACCTGTAATGCAGAATTGTCAACTTTTGTGATGTCTTAATATTTTGTTAGATCTCTATTTTTAATATATTCTTCAATATTTAATTATACATTTTATTAGGTTTTCTAATTGGAGAGATCATTGTGAAGATGATATATTCTGCATTTGCAGTGTACTGTTGTATACCAACATTATAATTATTTTTTATTCCGATAACTTGTGTCTTTACAATATTTTTTCCCCACTTTCCATAATTCTTCTGAAGTTAATATTTATAACTTACTTGTGTGATTTTATAATTTACAATATTTTTTATTATAAAGAAATTTGTTATATAAATTTTGGTTTCTAAGACTCATTGATTTTAGGTATAGAAATGTGTGAGTGGGCATGTGAAAAGCTTTTCATTAACCTCATCATATTTAAATTTTGTTATAGTTATATGAATTGAAAATTAAGTCTAATGAATCATAGGATTAACCCATTTTTTACAAAGTTCTAAATTATAATGTAAGAGTGATAAACTCTGCTATATTATTTTTGTTTCATGATTAGTATGTATGACTTGGCCAACCAGATTATCTTGGGATTTTTACCCTCCATCTAAGAATACTTTTGATTTGGATTGGTTTTTTCAAATATTGTTGAGAGAATATCTATTTTATCATTACCCCCCCCCCCCAATAAAGCAATAAATATGTATTTAAACATATACATATTTATGTGCATACAAATTATAAATGCAGTCATTTATTAATATAGATTTAAAAATGTATAACTCTGAATTTTATATTAAGAAATTCAATTCTCATTTTAATGTTTTTATTCTATCATTTATCATATATAAATAAATTTGTATTAGAAATTTTATACAGTAATACTTTATCCAGTAGAATAACCTGATTTATAATCTATATATGTCATTCAATAATCATTACCAATACAACTATTTTCTAATTTTCAAAATCTTGGTAAACTTGTGAGATTAGAAAAATTATTTTAAATTCTTTATACTAAAAGGAATATAACTTAATGATTAACATTTAATCTGAATTTATAAGAAGCATTGTGCTCATTTATCAATTTTAAAGCTAATTTCATAAGCATATGTAATCTTTGAATATTATATAGTGCCAAAAACATAGAAGCATTAACTTTGCAGTACTCCATTTAGCAAGCATTTGGTTAGAAATAAGTATTGTATAAATATATCCAGTAACTCGGTCTCGCTCTGAACTCAAATATACATTTATAGCTATAATAATCAGATTTTTGATCAATATTTACAAATTATTAACCTCATATATAAACTAACTGCATACATCTTTGAGCATTATATCAAATTGCTGGTACATAACAAAAATAACAACTAAGAAAATAACATTCTTTTATCAAAAGAAATGTAAATGCAATTGCAGTACTTGTGATCACTAAATTATATAGTTGTTGGTTTAGTGCTAGGCATATAAAACTAACTTTGCATGTATTTAAAAAATTTAAACTTTTAACTTGAATAATAGAAAAAAAAAATAGCTGCTTTATGGAATATGCAAAACAATGCTTTCTACGGATGAAGTTCAATAGTCAAAATTAGTCTGGGATTATATTTGAAACTATCATCTAATTGTCCTTATTTATTGTTTTTACATAGATAGTGTTCTGGAGATCTGGATTGCTGACATTTAAACTATGTTATATTTTTTTAATTCATTTAATAGAATTTAACTATTGAAATGATAACGGTTTTTCTTATAACTCGCAAATTTTAAGACAACAACTATAGTTCTTTCTGACCCCTCCCCCCCCTAATTCAAATCAAACCTCTTGAATCTCTTCTTCATTATCAGAATTTTATCTACATGGTTCTGATTTCTCAGGTAACATTGTTGAAAATTATTTATTTTTATTCTTAATAATTAATTATTGTTTAACTATTATTAGTTTTCACTATACACATTATTGAACTAGAACTAAATCTTATGCAATATTCTTATCTATCTATATTCTTTTTCTAAACACTCATGTAAATTTGCCTATTTTATATATTCATTGTTAAGTCTCTATATAAGTATTTTTCTACTTAAATAAATACTGTATTATATTTGAAAAATAATTTTTATTTAAATTAATTTTCTCTTCAAATGCATATTTATCATTAGTCATGATGCAAAATGTAAAAATGTTTTATAACGAATGAAAATTGAACACAGATATTAAAAAGTAATGTTCACACAATTTTTTTGAACTTTATATATATCTGGAAATATTTAGGTAAGTTGGATTATGTTATCAGACATATGCAAGTTCATTCTTTTCACTATATTTATATTTTTCATATTTTCTCTAGCATTTATTTTAATCTATTGATAATATCCTGTTTTTTTTTTTTTTGAATTTATATTATGTAATTTTTTTATTCAACAGTTAATTTTTTTTCCCCCCAGCTGTTATTTCAAATCATTTCGCAAATAATTTTTTTATTTTTCTGATACTCCTAGATTGTCCAAATCTGTTTTAAGACCAGGAAGTACATATGTTAATTGAATGCTCCTGCCTTTCTACACTATGAAACAAATTTTTTTCATTATTTTCTCTTTAGCCTTTAACCTTTTTTTTTATATTTATAACTTTTAATTAAATCTTTTTATTTTTAATATCTAGATTGATATGGTCATTTCTGGGTAGCAAATCAGTAGTGTAGGGAAATATTTTACTCAAAATGTTATATGATTTAAAATTAATTTAGTGCATGATTCTATAATGTATTCATTACTTAAGTAACTATAAAAAGTGATTTTGTTAAAAGAATTGTCCAATATTTTTATGCTTTAATATGATGTATTTATTATTTTAATACAGTAATAATAACTTAACCAATATGATAAGACAAAATAAGTTCTCTACTATAGCGCCATTTAGAGATTACTTATTACTCAAGTTTAAGCAATTTGGCACTAGCATAATATTGTATTTGTAAATTGTTTGGTAAATGATGTTAGCATTTCATTTCCATACTAGTTGTTTTGGTCTTAATTTAATATGGAAGAATGTTTTTTATAAAAAGATGTTCAAAGTAATGTTTATATACTGGTTTTCTAAACGTTGGAAATTATAATTTTAGATGTAGATATACGATATGTATTAAATTTTAATATTGTCATTAAAAATATTTAGTTGTCGTTTTTTTTTACTTCTGAATATTTATGTATAATAAATACTATAGTAAATAGTAGGAAACAGTCACTCATAAATAAGTATGGATATTTTAAGAACTCAAAAAAAAAAAGAAAGAAAGAAAAAGGTTCTAGAATTGAGTTTTGCAATGATTATTTTTACAAACCAGTTTGTAAATCACAAATACATTCAGATCTAGAACCTGCTGGTTCATTTTTCTGTTTACTTAATATTTTACAATGTTGTCTTAATTTTTCAATAGAAATCTTATTTTCTGACACTTAAAACACCATGTCTAATTATAGTTTTCCAATAGATTTCTTCTCTGAACTTTGCAATGGAAACAATCGACATTGCATTTTAGAATGTTTTTGAAAGAATTCTTATAACATAGACAAAGTCTCTTTCTTCTATGAAAACCATGCTCAAATACACAATAATGCACCTTTTTAGGAAGTCTTGCATTTTTTTTTTTTTACATGTTCAGTCTAATGAAATTATGATTTTATAGTAATGGACTCAGTACTATCACATCCAGCAAGTTGAAGAATATATTGACTGGTTTTATAATCTTGCCATTGTATTTTTAAAATTTTAGGGAGTATCCTTAAATGAAACTTTTCAAATGCTTTTCTATTGCAGTGATAGAATATCAAGTTTCACTTCTATAGAATAAATTGTGTAAAATAACAGTTTTATATACAGTAAACTTAATTGTGGTTATTTCTCTATGATGAAATATTCAGGACATGAAATATGTATTGTATCTTGACATCTAACTCCATTTATTGAGGATTTCTTTCTGTCACTGGCTAATAAAGAACTGCATTTTTTTTTAAAACATTAATTAATAAACCAGTTTATATGTTGCATTCAAAACTTTTAAGAATATTCTATAAATCATTTGAACTGGCAAAAATAGCATAATCATCCGCATACTATAAATTGAGAATCCAGGAAGAAAAAAAATTTTTTTTTTGCTCTTAATTGATGCATATTAAAATTTTTATTATCAAGCGTATATCTATTCTATATTAATCCATGTTTGGTTAAGCTATTCCAGAGACCACTGTCTTAATTATTTGAGCAAATACACATCTTTATTTAACACTAATTTTCATTTCAAATGCTTCAGATTTTTTATCATATAGCAGCTGAATAATATGAATGCATTTTGACTGACAATCAACTAATTTGAAACAATGCCCCTAGACCTGTCTTAATAACCGAATCAAGTACTTTGATCAAATCAATAAAAGTTTTTTTAAATTGCTTTTTTGTTCCTGATACTTATTTTTTTTTTACATTTGCTTGGCAATAAAAAACATATATATAGTGTTTCTTGATTCTCTAAAACCACAGTGTCTGGAAACTATTCATTTAAAACTGGGTGCAGTCTAATCAACAAAATTCTTGAAAGCATCTTTGCTGTAATGGATAATAATATTTCACAATAATTGCTGCAATTCTGTATATTTCATTTGTTTTTAAAAATTGGAACAATAAAAATATCCTTTATGTTTTCCATTTCTCAATGAGATCCAGAAACTTGCACAAGGATACCTATTAATGCTTGTGTTGTTTTTTTCTTCATTGCTTGCAAGGCCACAAAAAAAAAAAAAGTTTCATTTTTTCATTTGGGGGACTAACAAGAAGTTGGTTGAGTGAGAGCATGCTGAATTTAATTAAAAAGTTTCACGCTCAAGTCTTTGTGTGCTGGTGCGTTTGTCATGAAGTTTGCACTCTCACTTTGCCACAAAACTGGATGTTTACATTTTACTGCAACATGCAATGTTTCAAAACTTGTAGGTTTTAAATACCTGATTGTTACAATCAAATTCTGGATGAACAATGCAACTTGCATTAAAAAGAAAATCAACATTGTCTTGATATTGGACTTGCAAATTTGAGACTTCCATTAAATCACTCATAAACTTGTGTTTTTGCTAACAGAAAACAGAATTTCATGTTCCAACTTTACAGCCATTACAAAAATTGACAAATACGCTAGGTGCATCTAACAAAAATATTGTCTACACTACACAACAACTTCTCTCAATGATGATAGTTGGCAGACTGATATAGGGGGGTGCCCTCAAGAGCACCTAGCTGCAGAGGCCTGTACGACAATGTGCTTACTTTCCAGGGAATGATTCTGGTTATTTTTTAAGCTAACATATCTCCGCATTTTAAAATTTCTCACAAAATATTTCATCACATTTTGCAACATTTCCATGAATTTTCACTTCATTAAGCTGGATATCTGAGTAAATATATATATATGATTAAAAGTTAGTATATCAATTCTTGGCACTGTTTGAGGCCCATAGGTTGCTTTTAGTGCATCAAAAAAAAAAAAGAGATCTAAAATGACCACAATCAGCTAATGTCTGTATCTTTGCAGTTTTAATTCACCAGTCATTTTTAATCCTTGTCAGTCATTAAACTTCTGTTTTCAGATCTTTATTATGACGTTGCACATTTAAATATATTCTGCCAAGCAGAAAATACCATGTTTTCTTTTAATTAATTCATTAATAACATCATTGTCAGAATGCCAGTTATGATTCTTCATTTTGTTAAACCCAAGAATAAATTTACTTGTATCTGTAACACACTCCTTAAGGAAATGGCTACTTCACTAATACAAATTAACACTTTTAATCTTTAATAGCTGTTGAAATTTAATATGTATAGTTGATTTTTCTAAAGAACAAAATTGTAGATCTAATTGGAATAAGATCTCTTTAATGCAGCTATCATTTCAATCCTGAGGCATATTAACCTATGGTCTCTTTAACAGTCTGTATTTGTAAGTAAGTGCTTGCAAAATGTGAACTTTTGTATTCTGATTCCTAATTTGAAAAGGAATTATTAAATGCCATTGTTGTGAGCATATATGCATCCATATTCCTTCGTAGCAGTTTTGCTACCTAAACAAAGTGTTTGTAATAGTCAATCCATTTGTGGCACACAAATTCAATAATAATAATGAACCATTTGAATTGATAGTGCCAATATCATTATTTCCAATAACTTTTGGCCAAAGTTTACTATTTTTACCAATGTGCATTAAAGTCTCATAAGAAGGTTAATTCAATCTTTTAATAGTATTGCTGTAATAATGCTATCCAACAAAGAATAAAGGCTTTTCTGAATCTAACCTTGGAGCATAGAAGTAATACCCTTGTGCAAGGGGAGTTTTAATAGCATTAGCCTTTCATTGATGCAACAAGGAATTCCAACAATACATGGTACTAAATTGGACTTTACAACAAATTCAGTACCATGAATTCTTTCAGTGGCTGGTCTCCCTTTCCCAAAAAAAAGTATAACCAGTTATTTGTTCTGTAAATTTCTTTAAGTTGGGAGATAAGTTTTACCAATACCACGTTTCCCTGAAAATAAGACCAGGTCTTATATTAATGCTTTCTTGCAAAAGATGGCTTAGAGTTTATTTTCAGGTGATGTATTATTTTTTTCGATGTACAAAAACTTACATTTATTCAAATATAAAAATCTATATATATGTATTAAAATACAAATAATCTATATTTATTTAATATTACCATCGTAATTTCAATACCATATAAATAACTTCTGAATATCAATGTTTAACATTATACATATATCAAAACATTCTCTTTCTTTACGAGGATATTAAAAGTTATTTCCATGCTGTTGAAATTAGTAATATTAAATTTAAAATAATATTTGAAACGTTAAGCTGTCCTGATTAATTTGTGAACTAAGCTCATTGCTAATAATAAGTTTCAGCCTTTACGGATATCAATGTTTGTTTATTTACAATATATATAGTTGGTCAGATTAAATAGGATTTCGTATCAGACCTAATGAAAGTGCATTGATAAATGAACAGTAAAATTGTGAGTTTATTAAAATGATTAGTTATGAGTCTGTTTGTCAGATAATTCTGTGTAACATTTATTCAAGTATAAAAATCTACATTTATATTTATTTACACATTCATTACTTCATAATTTAATATGTCCATTGTGGTTTCAATGGATGAATGAAATCCATCCGACAGACTTACAATCTTAATTAGGGCATACATTTGGAGTAGGGCTTATATTATCAGCAACCTAAAAAAAATATGCTAGGGCTTATTTTCTGGTTAGGTCTTATTTTCAGGGAAACACAGTAGCAGCTATATCAATCTTAAGTCTTGACAGTTCCTTATCCACCAATGCAATCATTCATTCTGGTCTTGAAGAGTTTGTATCATAATAAAGTTCACTTTCCATGAACTTATATTTAGGGAAAAAAAGATTTATAATACTAACCATTAAAAGTACCAGTTTCTTTTGCTTAATCACTAATACTAATATTAATACTATTATTATTTTGAGTAGTAGCCAGACTGAGAAACTATTTTTTGATCATGTTTTCTAGACCCACTTTTGTGGTTACTAGGGAATGCCTGTACCTACAATCTTTGCTAGTCAAAATTTCTTTGAACAAAGATGATAAATGAGGATTGCCATTCTACTAAGCCTGTCCTTGTCATTGCTTTCTTAATTCTTGAGAACTTAGAGCTAAAAAAAAAATATTGAAAGGGAATTGGAATCAGAAATGCTGTTGATTATAATTAAAGGATGGAAATGTTATTGTGCAAAAACACAATATCCAACAGCATGACAAATTGTCGATGACCAGACCCTAGAATAGGTTCTTAAGTGACTGAAGAAGGAAACAGTAACAATCGTATCAGAAACCACCTAACCAATAAACATCATATGATCACCATTTCTTATGCTTGCTTATAACTGTTATTAAAACCGGCAAAACTCTATATGTATTGCCACTCAGTGTAAGCCAGAGTAATCAATGGATGCCAGCAGGCTTCTGCATAAAATCCCCTTCCAGTGCCTACTCATCCAATATCTCCAGACTAGTTTCTGGCTTGTGGCCTTTGTCAATGAGGAGCCTTGGATCTTAGAGCACTGCACCTAGATCTTAGGATCTAATGCAACCCTCCAGCAGCCCCTTTTTATTTCTACTTAACTACAAAACTATGAGTCTTAAATTGAAAACACTATAATGTTTTCAATCTAAGCTAATTAGGTTATATAGTCATATAGATCTGAACTCTGTTCAGTACCCATACATTTTGGTGTCTTTGGTTCTTTAATAACCATAGTCACCATTATCCTATTAGGAAGGATTGGTTTTAAGCCAATAAACATCACATGATCACCATTTCTTATACTCGCTTATAACTTATTAAAACAGATAAAAGATGGCTGCTGGAGGGTTGTATTAGATCCTAAGATCTAGGTGCAGTGCTTTCAGATCCAAGGCTCCTCACTGATGAAGGCCACAAGCCAGAAACTAGTCTGGGGATATTGGATGAGGAGGCACTGGATGGGGATTTTATGCACAAGCCTGCTGGCATCCATTGATTACTCTGGCTTCACTGAGTGGCAATACATATAGAGAGTTTGTCTATTTTAATTACAGTTATAAGCAAGCATAAGAAATGATCATGTGATGTTTATTGGCTTAAACGCCATCCTGCTTAATATGATAGTGGTGGCTATGGTTATTGAAGAACCAAAGACACCAAAATATATGGGTAATGAGCTTGGATTGAAAATATTATAGTGTTTTCAATTTAAGACTCATAGTTTTGTAGTTAAGAAGAAATAAAAGATGGTGGCTGGAGGGTTCTCACTGATGAAAGCCACAAGCCAGAAACTAATCTGGGGATATTGGATGAGTAGGCACTGGATGGGATTTTATGCACAAGCCTGCTGGCATCCATTGATTACTCTGGCTTGCACTGAGTGGCAATACATATAGGGAGTTTTGCCTGTTTTAAACCACCTGGCTTGTGATGAACCAATATCCAAGTTAGGTCACTGGAGTTCTTGGATACAGCGCTGTACTGTTTTCCATCTATGATGCCTACAGTCTGAACAAAGCACCCGCCATTAATACTAAAAATACATATTTTTTCAACAGATCAAAGGAACTGGAGAATTACTGTTGTGCTAAATTGTACATATATTTATGTAAAAACGTAAGATATGAATGAAGCACTAAAATTTAATTTTCATGGAGAAAAAAAAATACAGAAGCAAGTTAAGAATAAAATTTTTTTGTAAAAGGCATTCTACATTCTTCACAATTCCCTCTTTGCATTCACTTTAAAAAGATTTTTAAATGCCTTCCACCTCTCAATACTTTGAACAATTTACTTCAAATTTAAAAGCATTCTTAAATTTTTCAGCAAAATAATGGAGCTCCTGGTTCATAGATCATGTCTTTTGTTTCCTCTTTATAAATTAAAGACAAATGCTACTCTTTTTTTTTAGACTTTTATCTCTAAGTCAATATTTAAAATTTGATGATTTTTAGTTCCTTGAGAACCAAACTCTGTATTTCATATGGATAAACTTATAGTAAATTATTATTTGCTTTATGCTTTTAAATAATTACTATTTATTTTTTATGTTCTACATTGCTTCGCTTATTGTATCTACATTTTTGTTCACTTTGAAAAATTTATTTTTCAATTAAGCTGCAAATACCATTTTCTTTTTAAATTTATAAGATATTAATGTATTGTAACTCCTAAAAATGCATTAAATTAACTTTATGCCTACTATATTAATATTGTAAGTGGATATTTTTTAAATGTCTCACATATACACCCCCTCCCCCCTTTTTTAGCTTATATATAGGCTATATACTTAAAGATCTTGTTTTTTTTAAAGTTAAACTTTCTCTAAAACTGTTACATATTACAATAAATTTTATTATTAAGTTATTTTACCAGCAGTGATTTAATTGTTTTTTTTTTTAATATATATATTTTAATGTTATTTTAATAAAAACAAAGTTCTGTAAAATTCATTCTATCTTATTCCTATTGTTCTTAACTTTTAAAAAAAAAATTTTTTTTTGTGATCCTAATATAAATTTAAATAAAGATTTCATTATTACAATTGAGGTTGGTATGCAGGATTTAGACATGCAGGTTATCCATGCAAATGACAAGACACTCAGTTGAAGTGTTAACCAAAAATGTTTTATTATAAATAGATTTTCAGCAGTTTCAACAAACTTTATTGACACGGGAATATTTTCAAATACTTAATTATTAAATTTTTATTTTCTATATATATATATACACACACAATTTTTTTATTTATTATTATTTATACATTTTTGAAAATCAAATAAGTGTAATTATAAAAACACAATTTTATATATTTATTGTAATCATATTCTCTTAGCTTAAATTTTAACATAGCAATTTGAAATTTAATAAAAATATATTTTACTGTTTATTATGTTAATAGATATTATACCAAATTTCATCTTAAGAAACAAAAAATAGAATATAAAAAAAAAAATTTCTTAGATCATAATTTACTGATTAATTATTAATTATTTAAAAAAAAAAAAATTTGAACATTTAAATACAAACAAAATTTGTATATGGATATACAAAAATCATATTAATTTTAACAACTTTGCAAATAAGCAGTAACTATTAAATATGCAATGCTAATAATACAGAAGTATCGCATGCTTATTAAAGTGTCTTATAAATAGCCTGATTAGTAAAAGATTCTTATAGTGTATATATAGACTTAATTGAGAAATATTATACTTTTGTATATATCATTTTCTATTTGTATATATATTTTTAGGTTTATTTTTTGTTTATTGCAAAATCTCATAGTTAAAAATATAATTCTAAAGAATTAAGAAAAAACAAATATGTATCTTAATATGATTCATAATTTATAGTTCAAAATAATGTGACAATTATGTGTAAATAGTAAAAAAAAATTTCAAGTTTTTTTTTTAAAATAATTTTTAGGGAAATTTATCATTTCTTGATGGTTCAAGATGTACTTTACACTATAGTATGCCACGACCAGATGAACACATTTTAAGAGCCAATGCTATCAAGACAGATTGGAATTGCAATAAGGTAAAAGTAATTTCTATTTGTGCTGCATATATTGTATACACTACTGATTTATCTAAATTATTATTATATATTATTTATATATCAAATATATATTTTAAGATTAATAATCCACTCTATATTGCTTTATTCTAAACTCAATTTGTAATTATGAATAACTAATTGATGCCACATGATAATGCTAGTCAGATTCAGAAAAGATTCTGGCTATTGATCTTCATCAATGTAGAGCACTGTATTATATATGTCAATTTAATAGCTAAATATAGATATACTCCTCAACCTAGTAGCTTGACTGTTTTAGTATTTTTAAATATTGAACCCAAAATCAACTTGTTTGACTAGCTATATTAATCTGCTGCTTGGCCAGTAATTATATATTTCAGTGACCTTTTGGCAAAATGATGATTCTTAGTTTACACTTAATATATATATAGAAGAAATAATTAAGAAAATAAGTTTGCCTTTCTATTATATGACTGCAATAATTTTAGTATATTGATTTGCTTAATAAAAAAAAGTATTAATTGGATTTTTCACATTATTATTTTAAGTTCGAATTAAGCAGTGTTATAATCTGGGTAGATTTAAAATATTGTGAATATTGAAATATTTAAAATTATACAATAAAGTATTTATTTATTTAAAACTTTAAATTTTATTAGTGCAGGGGTGGGGAGGTGTGTGTCGTATTTTTGCTAAGGGCCATTTGGAAATTTATAATCTCATTTGCGGGCGACACAAAATTATTGATTTAAAAATTAGCCTACTATATTTGATCAAAAATTTAATGAAATTACTTCTAATTATTAAGAGTGGGCAATATTTTCAACAGATAGGTCAATTCCAATTTGCCCCTTTTAAACAAGAGCTGTAATTTTTTTCTGAATTTAAAATAAAATAATATTATTATTTATGACTGTTCCATATTTAATGACAATTTTTCCAATTCTTGTTGAACCTATCTTCATGACATTCTCAAATTTCTTTTTATGCTATAGCAGCTAGGATGCAGTCTTTTATAAATTTCCCTTCAAAAAATTGTTAGGATTTTTTTTTTCTTTTTGAAATAACTTGCTCTCACAGAAGGTTTTGGTCCATTTCTTTTCAAATGCACAATTTTCTGTATCAATCTCTTACTTTGTGAAGCCTTTGTAATAAACAAAAAATTAAATGGAAAATAGTAAAATGAAGTAAAATTCTGGTTTCATTTTTGCTAGTTTTGCATTCATCTGCGAAAATCACTTTATAAACAAACAAAATGCTCTTAGCATCATAGATTGAATCCGTAGTCAGATAGGCTAAACAATATAAATAATTTGTTGGAATATTGCATCTCTGATAGAATGATTTAGAAATATTATAAAGATTGGAGAGAGAAAAAAATATAATTGAGAAAATAAATATTTACTTAATCTTAATTCAGTATTTCACTTAGATTTATACATCACTACATGCATGTTTAAAAAGAATTTTTATACAGGTCTATTTAATAAAAATTTGTGAAAATGTCTGAGGGCCATATTGAGAGCTTTCAAGAACTGGAATTGGCTATGGGCCTGAGGTTTCTCACCCCTGCATTAGAGCTGTGTGTACACTAGTTTTAGATATACTTTTAGGTTGAATTTTGATTATTTTTTAAAACTTTATTCAAGCGTATGTATGAGGGTATACCCAAAAATAATCGGAATTTTATAATAAAAAATTGTTAGTTTATTTTTAAGTGGTATAAATTTAATCAATACACCAGTCTAAACATGTTTTTCACTTTTCATAGTAGTCCTGAAACACTTGCAAAAAGTGATGCCTGATCTGCAAAAAAAAATTTGAGACATTTTTTCATTCAAGAGATTAATTAAAAATTGCCGCACGAAGTGAGATCGAGTGAATATGGTTGATAGATGAGCTGGGCCATTCTGAATTAAAAAGTGTTTCACACTTAGTTGGGGTGAAGCTTGCACACTCTTTTGCCACAAAATGGGACGTTTACATTTTATTGCATCACTTAAATGGTTCAGAACTTGCAGCTAAAATACCTGACCATTACAAATTAAATCTGAGAGAAAAATGCCATTTGCATCCAAAAAAGGAAAAAAAAGGCTTTGTTTTGACTTTGGACATCACTTGCCATGCTTTTTTGGATTGTGGTGAATTTAAAATTTCAATTAAACCACTCATAAACTTGTTTTTTTTTTTACAAGATTGTTTGCTTGTAATCTGTTTCAAGCATTTTAACTGTTTTCCCTGTCATTTTTTTGTAAATGAAAACAGAATTTCTCATTGTTTGAATTTTTCAATCATTATAAAAATTGCCAAATAAACAAAATGCACTTTACAAAAAAGTGTACTATGTGACACAGTGATGTTATTTGGCAGATTGATGTAGAATGATTACTGCAGGAGATATGTAATAGCAAAAGCTTATATTACAACAGGCGTACAAACCAGAAAATGATCTCTTATTTTTTAAGTACTTCCTCGTATTTGGATACTATTTGTGATTTTTGGTGACACTAAATTTGAGTTTATTGTTATCACTCATCTGAATGAGGTCTGAGAACTGAAAATAAATTAAATAAAAATGATATTGAATAAATAATTTGAATATGATTTTTTTAAAAAATTAAAATCAATTGCATTTTATAAAATGGTGTTTGAAATATATTTTTCATTTGAATTTTATAATATATTTATAAACCCAATAATCTGTTAGCTACATTATTTAGGTCATTAAAATAATGTTCCAAGATCAGGATTAAATTCATCATGGCTATATTAGAATTGTATTTTTAATTTGCTGAAAGTGATTTGAAAATTAGATATACCGATCATCACATAGTTAACTCTCTGAATTTCTTAAGATTTCAATTGATGCTTGTAATCCGATTAGATTACTCATTTTATTATGTTTTCAGTTTATGAGTTCTTCCTCTAGCATGATAAATTTTAATATTTTATTTCTGTCAATATTCGTCATTTTTTTCATGGAACTAATAATACATAAAAATTTAGAATTCCTTTTTATGCATACATATAGAGTTCGTTTTTTTATCTTGTGATGATTATAACCAAAAAAATTGAGTATTTCATTATTTTTAACATTATTGATCTATAGCTTATTATCTCCATTTTACATCAACTTATTTCATCCAGCTATCTCACATGTGCTCTTTGCAGGTCTTTTATAATCTTTTGGGATCCAATTTAAGACTTCAATTATATATTATCATCTCTTCTAGCAGTATGTCCGGCTTCATTTTCTTAATTTGTTATTTTTACATTTTCGATTTTTTCTTCTTACTCCTAACATACATATCGCCATACTTCATTGAATAATCTGAAGTTTCTGTACTGTTTTTTAAACACTTAGATATATTTTCTACCAAAAGTGGCGCATCCAAGTTTAATTCTATGATTAATTTCATACATTATATTTTCATTTATATTAATCTTTGTAGTTGTTACTTTCCTCTGATTCATGTTAATTTTTTTTTTTTTTATGAAACAGTTCATACACACAATAGTATTCAAGAATTTTTCATTATAGTCACTTAAGCTTTCTTCTAGGCAGAAAATTTAAAAATTATTTACATATAATTTTAATATATATTGAATTGTAAATAGTCTATCGTATAAAGTAAGTGTTCTTTAATTTACTAGATTTGAATTGACTTTTTATATGTAGGATATTTACTGTTATCTTAAAGTAGAAGTTTTCAAAGGTGATGCAATTTTTTTTTTATTTAAAAAAAATAAATACATTTTTTTTTAATATATGCATATTTCTATTTTTTTTTTTTTTGATTCCTCCTCCCACATCCAACCATAATTAAAATATTTTTAATGTTATTCACCTGTTTTATTTTTTATTGTACAAAATTAGATTTCTGAGTTAGTGTAACAATCAGAAATGATGTCACTATTTCTGAACCTCTTAGGCATGAAATTAATATCTGTGACATAAATGCTGAAGTTGTGATCAAAGTATCTTCTAATTATTTTTTTTTTTTAAATATATAACTTTTATATTAAAGTAACAAATTTTTACATATTGAAATATAAACTTATATCTTCTCTGAATCATAAATATGAATTATTTAGTACTTAGATTTTTGAATTGTACTGTACTATTCTAATTTGAATTTTTTTTAAACAAAAAAAAAAAACAAAACATAAAATTTAATAACACATCACATTCATTAAAAAAATATATTTAGGAAAGAGTGGTTTGCTTTACAAGTTTTGGTATTTATCATTTTATAGCAATATCTGTAGACTATAAAATTATCATTAGTTTTAAAAATGTATATTACTGATTCGATATTATATAGCTAATGACTTTTAAACCATATCTTTTTAAAAGTAATTGCTTTTATTTAGTATTTTATACTTTGTAACAGTAGATGCGCATATATTTTTAATTAACAGAATTTTTATAAAGCAAATTCTAACTTTTGTTAAAGGTTTTAGAAATTTTGTATTTAATAATTAAAGTTACACAGTATATATTTTTAAAAAATATAATTTAATGCCAGTTTTAATATGAAAAATTGTAAATAATTAGCCTATTCGTCTGTTGTGTCATTATTTGGGGTTTAGTTTTAAGTAAAACTTCCAAGAAAAGCTTAGAATTTTCTCTTCAGATAATCAGCATATAACCTATCTAACTGACCATTAGTTATTGGTGGTAAATGGTTATCCAGTTATTTTTATTTATAGTATAAACAAAGAAGGAAAATATAAATTCTTTAAATAATACTTGTCTAGCTACAGGATTATTGTTTCCTTACTGTTTTTGTAGACAAAAACCAGAGAAGTCTTTAGTCCTGTTGTTGGGTATTTTAGTGCTTATTTCCTTTCACTTTATATGTGATTGATACATATTTGTAATCTATTATTATTAATCTTATATGTAGTTTAGAAATTGGAATAAAATGCATGATTTGAATGTATTGATTAAGTTTAATAAAATTATTAAAGCACAAGTCAACCTCCGATAATGCACTATTTCTTAAATATTATAAATCTTTCCACACTTGCCCACCAGTAAGAGTTTAAAAAACTTAAGTGAATCACTTAAGTTTAGAGCGTATTTATATGTGCACCAACTCTCATTGACCATGCTTAAATCAGGGCTTGAGTCTATTGTGTGCCTGATGTTATAATCAAATATTGAATTGTACAAATTTAGTTAACCTATCGCAGGAGAAAGCGTCTCATTTTTAAGCACCTTCGATTAGATTTACATGACTTATAAATGCAAATCTATTATTATATAGCACTGAAAATTTTGAAATTATTAAGTCAACCTCCAATATTGCGCTACTTTTTAAATATTATAAATCTCCGCACACCCGCCTGCCAGTAAGAATTTAAAAAACTTAAGTGAATCACTTAAGTTTGGAGCGTATTTGTATATACATCAACTCTTATTGATCAAGCTTAAATCAGGGCTTGAGTCTATCGTGTGCCTGAATCACTTAAGTTTATAGCGTATTATCGGAGGTTGACTTCCGGTTTAATAATTTCAAAATTTTCAGCGCTTTATAGTAATAGATTTATAAGTCTAATCGTAGGTGATTAAAAATGAGACATTGTCTTTCTCTTGCAATAAGTTAACTAAATTTGTACAATTCAATATTTGATTATAACATCAGACACACAATAGATTCAAGCTCTGATTTAAGCATGGTCAGATAGAGTTGGTGTATATATAAATATACTCGTAAACTTAAGTGTTTCACTTAAGTTTTTTAAACTCTTGTGGGCTAGTGTGCGGAGATTTATAATATTTAAGAAATAATGCATTATCGGAGATTGACTTCCACTTTAATAATTTCAAAATTTTTAGTGCTTTATAAAATTTTTTTTATGTAGATTGAAAAAAAATTATATATATTGATAATGAAAATTATAAATAACTAAATATCAACATTTTATACATTCTTTGAGAATTTTTTTATCACTCAATGTTTCATTAATTTTTTGCTTCTTGAAATGAAGAGAAAAGATAATATTCAATAAATAATTTGAATATTATGAACTCCCCTTTTTTAAAAAAACTACAACTTCTACGTAGATTAAATTTTATATTTTTATTTTGCATTCTATAAATTATTAACATGAAGTTGAAAACTAAAATATTTTGTATTTATTATTTAATGAAATAATAAAAGTACAATTATACAAAAATTTTGCTTTTTATTTTTTAGCACTCTCTATTTTTTGAATAATGAACTAACCTTTTGTGAAAAGCTTCCTATTAAAAAGAAATCACAATTTATTGAAAATATAAGTACAAAATCATTTTAAGAAAAATTTCTTTAGATTTATTTTCAGGTATGAATAGCAAAATGAAATTATTAGGAGTTAAACATTTATTATTAGTAGCATATCTGAAAAACTAAAAGTATAAAAATATGAATATAACAAATTAATACAGGCAGTTCTCCTATGTTGAATTGAACTTATACAAACATCTCCAAAATATATTCTAAGTGCAAAAAAAAAAATACTAATTTATTGTGAAAAATTGTAATTTCAAAAATTAATTGAATTGAGTTGATTTATGTTCATTATAGAATGTTTCATCTTATAGTTTTTCTACTTAGTTAATAGAAGTTAATAGAAATCAGCAATAAATGTTTTAGTTATATTTTTAATCATCTGCTTGTTTTACAAAATTTTTGTGATATTTTTTTTGAAATTTGTACTCCAACTTGATATTGTTTATTTCTTCAATATTTTTTATCATTTTTAATTGTTACACTTTTTTATTCCTATTTTATTTTAATTTCAATTAAATGTATACATCTTTTAAATAAAATTGATAGAGTAAACATTGGGTGGGGGGCGTAATTAAAATTATTCTTTTGAAATTCAAATGAATTTTTTTTTTGTAGCAGTGAAGCAAACATTCATTGAATCTAGAATATACCTATATAATTTCCAGTCTTGACTAATGAATCAAATGCTATTTATGATCATTTCAGTAACTCTTTACTTTACTTAATGTATTGCTTTTGTATTCACTATTGTTCTTTAAATTTTGTACATAAATAATTTTAACTTGAAAAGAAAACAAATTGATATTAAAGATTAAATAATTTTAACTAGAAAAGAAAACAAATTGATATTAAAGATTTTTTCTTAAATGTATTATTATGGAAAAGCTGTATTATATATTGATAAAAATTTTAAAAAAAATGTGTAAATAGCTTTGTGTAAAAATAAGGCAGATTATAAAGTGAAGTAATTAAAGAAGTTTTAAAACATAATTATATAGAAAAATATTTGGAGAAACATCTTGTGTTTTGTGGAATTAAAGTAAATTTTTTTTTTTGTAAACTTATAATAAAGAGGCACAGAAAATTAAATTATTTCAGTTAGAGAGTTAGTCTGTTATTTTAGATCATTATTTGATAGATTTAAAGTTATCATCAAATTAGAGAATAGTTAAACTATGTCATCTCACCATCTTAATGAGTTGCTTAATCAAAATCCATCCATTAGAGGAATCAAAAGATGACCACTAATCAGTGCATTCCTGGAAAAATAGTCAATCTTTTAAACATTAACTTTTTTTGCAACAGAAGAGAGATTGCTTGAAGGTTTATTATCTAAACCCATGCACTATCAATTAATTGCATTGGAAAATTATGGAATATCAAAAAAATCTAATATCTCCATATATTTTGTAATTAAAGGCACATTAATTTATTAATGTAAATTTGCCATCATTTTTAAAACAAAAGATATTTAATTTTAAATAATTATGTTAAAATTTTAACATTTTGTTACAAATCTTGCATGCAGTTATGTAAATTCAAGTACTGTTAAAGAAGATATTAGAAATTTCAAACCTATCAATCTTATTAGTTCTATACAAAATTTTTATCAAAATAATTACTACTCATCTATAACAAACTGGATTTTAACCAATTGAAAAAACAAGCTGAATTTAAAAGTGGGTTTTGTGCAGTGGATCATATCTAAGTATTGGGAGAAATTATAAAAAGAACCAATGAATATGAATTGCCATTATGCTTTGGATTTGTAGATTAGGAAAAGGCATTTGATCATCAAGGTATAGACACAGGATATTGTCATATTCTGAAGAATATAAGCAACAATTAGATTATATAATGATATTAAAAGATTAACATGGAGAAGGGTGTACGATAGAGTCACTCCATATCTCCAAACTTTTTACAGCGGTTTTGCGAGTATTTTATGGATTAAACTTGGAAGCTAAGGTTATTTAAGTCATTTAGATTTTGCAGATGATGTAATTGTTTTTGCAAATAATGCTTTAGAGCTTCGGCAATGTTGCAAGAGTTATCAGATGAAAGAAAGAAAGTAGGATTAAAGATAAATGTTAAAAAGATTAAAATAATGTTCAATGGATTTTCTCAAAACAAGACAATAAAGATTGATAATGATTAGTTAATAACTATAAATAACTATCTTGGGCCGATTATTAATACAAATGGATGATATTAATCATAAAATTAAACTCTGAGTGCTTTTGGTAGAAATAACAATATGTTTGAAAAGGAAGATTTTTCTAAATGTGTGTTACCAGTCCTTACTTAAAGCTCTAACAGTTGGGTACTTAACAGAAGGGCAATACAGATTTCAGACCATTCAACGAAGTATGGAGAGATTAGGAGTAACAAGGAGAGATCAAAAACGAAATACATAGGTGATAGAACAAACAGGTGTTACTGACATTATTGAAAGAATTAAGAGACTGGAGTGGGGTTAGGTTGGGCATATTGCTAGAAGAGATGATAGAACAAACAGGTGTTACTGACATTATTGAAAGAATTAAGAGACTGGAGTGGGGTTAGGTTGGGCATATTGCTAGAAGAGATGATAATAAATGGACAGTTGGAATCTTGTAAAAGTCTTAGAGAGAGACCACATGTGAGATGGATGAATGAAGTAAGGAAGTGGGCTGGGGTGATGTAAAGACAGCCAGAAATTGAATTTGGTGAGACCATCCTATAGTGAATCGATAATGCTTGAAAATGATGATGTTGACTAATGATCTTTGTAATTTGTTCTATTTTTTTAATAACTGTTTTACTGTTGTCCATTTTTTTATTCTGTTGTATCATTTACATACATATTATTATCCAACTGCAATATTTGATCTTTTTTTTTTTTTTCCAAGTTGGCTTTTCCTTTTTATTATTACTGATTTTTTTATTTTGGCTTTCAGTTTTTTTACTTTTTATCTTATAGACTTTTTTTTTTTAATGCATTGTTAAATTTTATTGACATCTTTTCTTCATGCAACCTTAGCAATAAATATTGTTAAAAATTTATTTGAATAAATTAAATGTTTTTTTTCTTCCCACGAAGTCCATGGAAACCTAGTTTATATCCCACATTGTACATTATTTTAACATTTTAATTTTGTGTATATATATGTCTGCACAAATTTAATAATTTTCCAGTGCAATTAATTGATAGTTTAAAAAAATATGTTTTTCAAACTTAATGGAGTAAATTGAAGTGAAATAACTTTCTACATTTATGTGTATGTATATCTTGGCAATAGACTACAAAATTATAATTATAAAAAAATTGGCTGATAATAGAATGATCACTTACAATAATTATATTAAAATGGCATTAGATAGTTGCATAGTAATGATTAAAATATTATTTTAAATATACAAATCTTTGGAAAATAGAAACATTTTAAGTGTCATCTATCCTCTAGATGTGATAATCTGTAATCATGCACATGCTTTTATACTTCTTGCAAACAAAAATGAACTCTGTAAGCAAATAATGCTTTCAGCTTAGGAAAATGCAAGTTCATTGTAGTAATTAATCTTAACACATTTATATTGAAGAAATATTAAATATAGAATATAGTGCTAAACTATTTTTTAAGTTATAAAATATATAACAAATGAACACTGGTTGATATATATATAACGTGATTGAAATTAAACAGTTAATGCATTGAAAGAATTAATCAAGTATCATCTTGTTTTTATAGTATTAACATTTTTTTGGCAGCACATTGAAGTTATATAAATATATAAATGGCTGTTAGACCAGCCGTTAGTGTTAAATATGTATTGCAAAATACATTGTGATAAAGAAGATAATATTTCGTTATGGAAAATACCAGATAATGATGATGTTTGTTTTTTTTAAAAAAGATTAGCCCAGTACATCTTAAAATAAATTTAATAAATTGTTGTCAATAAATACTATTATCTTCATAAATAGAATTTTTCTAAATTTTGAACATTATTGAAGCTGTATATTACTGTAAATACTGCTTTTTAAAGCATATATTTGTATTGTAATAACATTAGAAATCTTTTGTAAAAAAAGAAAATGTGTACACTTTTTTTAATCATATTGAATGTTTTTTAACATATTCTTAAATTCTTTTTTGTTTAAATGTAGATTCTACACAATTTAATGGATTTAAATTTTGCTGTATTTTCTTAAATTACTATTACTGCTTTCTTCACATAATTTATTAATTTCATTTGTTTATCTTTATTCATATAAATTTTTATATTATTTATATTTTCTTCAGATTCCCATCATAGATCTGTTCAATCTAAAATAATCCCTGAAAATATTGACACTTGTTGAACCTATAACACATTTAAGTATATAGTGACACTTTAAACATATGAATCTTTTTCTCAATTTTTGCCTTTTCATCCTTGTTTGTGAATTTTGATTGATTTAAAATCTTGTTAGCATTGTGATCCTGTGTTCTATTTATTATTTACTCTCATTCATTTCTTTTCTTGACTATTTTAAATCACTCATTTTTATAATTCACTTATCAATTACATTTCAAAAAAATAATATTAATGAAATATTTTTTTTAAAGAAAATATTAAATAACTGTTTTATGTAATATTGTACATGAAAATAATAAAAAAAAAAACCTTATTAGTATGTATTTTTATATTTTAAAAGATTGAAATCCTTGGGAAAATCCATTGAAATTGAGTGCTTTTAAAATAATAAATGTTAAAAGGTGCTGATATTTTATTTCTGGGTCCTTAAGTTTATGGATTTTGCAACATGGAGTTGAAAGGAGAATTATTATTTTTTGCATACTGAATAAAATATTGCAGAACATATTAACTTTTGTAATAGTTGTGTTTAACTATCTACTTGAGAGATAGAATTTATAATTTTTAATTTGATATATTTTATAATTTGTTATTGTTAAATTTTAAATGTCTTTTTTTTTCAGTGTGGCGTTCTCAATTTTAAAAGAAGGGAATATTGTTTTAAATGTAACATATCTCGTGAAGGTAAGAATTAAATTGTTGTGCATATTTAAAACAGGAATTATTCTACATAACATTTTTGTCAAATTAACTACATAATTTCTGTGATACAAAAGTATTTAGTGTATATAAAAATAAATATCAATATGAGTTCCATGTGTAACTTTATGCATTTTAGCGTGATAATAAATTCATCATGCTACAGTTTTATTTTAATTAGAATGGGCAAATCTTCTTTCCGGTAACAGTGCACTTTATATTTTAACACCATCTCTTATCTACTGTATGAATCCACTGTTAATTAATGATGCTAATATGAATATCTTGGCTCAGGCATGAATCAGGTCTTTGAGGTTTTTACCACAATAAGGGAACAGGGCATCTTAACACCATCCTTGATCTGCAAATGAGAAGAATGCACAAATGTAGCTACATTTTATAATCAAAGATATATTAAATTCAGTTACCCTTTGTTAGTTTTGAATTATTTTTTAATTTGATAATGCTGTTAAATTTATATGTCTGTACTATCGTTTATTTAAGTAATTCAACCATATAAAATAGACATCATTTTGATTAATTGGGGCATAAATATACTAATGCATCTCAAAAAGAATTATAATAAACAGCAGAAGTATGCTTACCAGTTCATATCTGAGTATTCAAATCATTTTTTTATAGTATTGTACAATGTTAACTTTACTTTTGTTTTATATATATGTAACTATTTATATACATATAAAACACAGCAATTTGTGCTTGTTATATAATTATTAAACAGTAAAATTAATATTGCAAATTAGAATGTTTTGTTTATATTAAAACACTTTTTAGTGTTAAAATTTTTAACCTAAATTAAAATTTTAACCCTGTAAGGGAAGGGGAGTTTTAAGGGTAACTTACAGTTAACCCTACACTTATACACTTATTTATAACTATCTTTAACTAAACCATTTATTTATTAAATATGTTTAATAATTATAAAATGCATATATATACTTAACAAAAATAAATAAATAATTAACATTTATTTTGATAAAAATAAAGTTAAAACGATACTTACTTAAATGTCATACTCTTAAATAATCAACCAGATTTGAAGTTGGAAAAAAAAAATTATGTATATATATATTTTTTCTATCTTAATGTTTATCTATAACAACGAGCAAATAAATCAAGCATTGAAAATTGAAACAAAGCACGCGATATTAACAATTCTTGCTCTTAACAATAAAGGAGAGGAGAAAAAAAAAGACTTTCTTAACTATTTTGTTTTAATGAATATTACTGGTCTATATTAGAATCAAATTTTACTAAATCAGAAATGGTTTAACTTTTTTAAATTGAAATATTGATTCATTTATATAGAAATTAAATCTAAGGATTGGAATAGATTATAGGAAAAATATATATTTTTTTCTTTTAAATTTGAAAGAGGATAGTAGTATGTAAAAAAAGAACAACTACACCTGGGTCTCATTTTGCGCGATGGATAGGTTCCTCAGAAAACACGTGCAAACGAAATCGCGCAAAAATAGACATAACTTACCTTGAAAAAGGGGGGGATACGGACTGCGATTTTTCAAAAATCGCGCAAAAGCAAAGCACCAACGTCAAATTACTTTAAAATTCGCGTAAAAAAAAATTAGGAAATAAAATATGACTAATAAAAAATTTTAAATTTGAAAAAAATTGATACAAGACAAACTTTTTTTTAACTATAATATTTAATTTTATTCAAAACTATTTTTATGCATAATTTACAGTAATTTACATTTTTTTATACACGTTTTAATTATTATTGCTATTTGCCGATAAACAGGTTCGTTTGCAAACTGGTAAAAAATCAGATTCTTCACAAGAGGAAATACAACTAGCGCCAACGGCACTCTCATGTTGTGTTAATGGTTTTCTGGTGACAACGTAATTAGTAATTAATCTAACAACTAAAAATTAAATTCTTATTTTTGGCTTTAATTTTTTAATTTTCAATTTTAATTGTGCCCACTGCTATTACTCACCTTTTAAAAATAAACTTGCGGAAACTAAATGATTAATAATTGATTACATTCTTTTTTAAAAAGCAAAAACAGAATGTGATTTAAAATGCAAAATTAACAATCACAATGTATGAACAAATTTACATTATAATCTTGTAAAATTTAATGTGTGTATACATAAAATGTGGAAATCATGATTTTAATTTCATTATTGCATAAAATCTTACTATTATAAAGCACTGAAAATATTGAAATTACTAAGATGAAAGTCGAATTCCAATAATGTGCTATTACTTTCAATATGACGTAAGTGCATGAAATTTATTATTTAAAGTAATAGCGCATTATCGGAGTTCGACTTTCAGAGAAACGTGAATCGCGTAACTTCAAAATTGCGTTAAATAAATCTGCGTAAAAAGAGACCCAGGTGTATTTGAATTTTTAGTAATTTCTTTATTTTATTACATTGTTTTTCTACGCATAAAAATATATTTAAAATAATTATACATATTTAAAAGTATCTTTCAATGTGCAGGGAGTAGAAGAACACTATATAGTAACGGTTTCGAAACCAATTTTCATGCCAATTTAAAATATTAATTGTGTAGATCGTCTAACTGGAAAAATGGAGGTTAACAACATTGATCTTTGAAGGATGTATTATAATTTATTACAATAAAACCTTTGGATAATGCTAATAATCTATCAATTTGGAATAAATATATAACTCCTAAACCAATGGATAAATACACTATGCTAGGAAATCACCACCAGGATTATAAAATATTGACATAAAAAAACATTCTTACTTAGCTCAGGAAAATAAGTTTTTATTTGTCTATTTACATATTTTATTATTTATATCATTTTAATATGTTTATTTTATTGATTTTCATTTCAAATTTGGTATCTTATCTTTACAGAAATGGGAGCATCCAAATTTAATTTTATAAGGGAAAATTATTAAACTAAATATATATAATATTAAATAAAATTAATTTTTATAAACCTATTTAAAAGTTTGACAGAACTCATCTAAATTAGATGAAGTAAAATTTTGATTATTATTTAATAGATATTAGTTAAACAGAGTTATTATTTTTACTAATTAATATAGTAAAAATAATGATATATTTATTTTTATTACAAATACTTGTCAAAGAGATTTTACAATTGGAAATAAGAGATTCATAATAATAATTATGAAACAAATGAAAAATGACTATAAATGTATTAATAGGTCATTTAAATTAGTAATCTTTTGAATTTGTTTACTGTTATATATTATTTATATATTAGTTTGAATTATAATCTTTTCTTTAGAAATGATTGTCAAGGTGTGAAATTTTATCAGTGGGATATGGAATGGGAATATTAATTATTAATCTTTTAAAATGATAAAAGTTCAACTTTATTTTTCATTATTATTTTATCAATTTTTTTATATCACATTTTTATTGTTTATTAGATATTACTGAGATATTAATCTGATCTCCTTACTTAATCATTATTATATTACATTCATATTTATAAATAAACAGCTAATTAATAGCTACATAATATTTATTTTTATATATGTGTTAATATTATAAACATTTTAGAAATACGTTTTATTAGTCATTGCTTATATAAAATCATAGTAGTAAATGACTTGATTAAATTTATCCCTGAAGAGAGGCAATTGCGAATTCTCCATGAGTTTGAATATCATGGATAATGGTGACTGAAAGAGGGATGAGAGGTGGATGAACTAGTCTAAATTACATCTAATAATTATTGAGCTAGCATAGTGAAGGTAGATGTAATCATGGACTTAGAATTTCATCACTTCATCTCCAGCAAACTACCCGAAGACCCTAAGCCCGGTTGTCGTAAGATGCGCACCCTCTTTCTTGTTAAAATTGACATTCCATTACAATAAATATACTGAAATTATCTCATTATTGACATTGATATTGGTGATTATAATTGCACAATCCATTTGATAATGTTAAAAATTATGTGAAATTTTTAATAATTTCAACTTTTTACTGTCAGTAATGTGCTTAATTTTGGTGGTGAGTTTTGGAAATATAATTTTTTATGCCAAAAAATAGTCTTATTATTAGGTATGTATGTATCTGAGTTACTTTTTTTGATAACAATAGACTTTACAATATATTTTTATGTCAATAAAAAGAAAAATAACTACACAATTTTATTTATAATAAATATTAAAGCAAATATATTTTCATTATTAAAATGACGGTTTACATTGTTAGCTCTGATGATTTTTAAATTGAATGTACTTGAAAATGCGAACATTTGTGTACATTGATAAAATATTTATTAATTGTATTTTTTAAAAATTAAATTTGTCTATTGTGCAAATTTTAATTATTTTGTCAATACAAAGAAAGATAGATAAAACACTACAAATAAATTACAAAAATTTAACTATGGCTTACAGTTTGTTCACTGTAATTTACAAAGAATATTTATTAATTATTTTTTACTATTACATTGTTAAATGTATAATCTATTCATTTTATTGTTCACTGGATGGTACTTTGGAGAAAAAAGCAATGAAGAAATTATTTCATAAAAAGTTATATCTGTGGTGCATGTTTATTTATTCATAAAATAAAATAAAATTGCAAAACATTAAGTATGGCAAATGTAATTTATTATATTGTAATAATGAAGTTAAGTATTTTTTTAGTAATTTTCTTTTAAGCAATAGTGAAGTTTTTCAATATATTATTTGAATAGCAACTGAAGGACAAGTTATTGGAGGGGGGGGGGCTACATTAATAATGGAAAATCTCTACAAAATGTAAATGTCATTAAATTTCATGTTTTAATGATCATCATCGACTGTTATCAATCCATTAGAGGATAAAGGTCTCCACATTCAATCCATCTTCTCCGATCATTAGCTTTTCTTCACATCACTCCTGCACACTTTCTTATTACATCCATCCATCTCACATGTGGTCTCATTCTGAGTCTTTTACAATCTTTTGGAATCCAGTATAAGATTTCAATTGTCCATCTATTATCATCTCTTCTAGCAATATATCCAAACCAACTCCACTTCAGTCTTTTAATTTTTTTCAATAATGTCAGTAACACTTGTTTGTTCTATTACTCATATATTGCGTTTTCAATCTCTTCTTGTTATTCTCAACAGCATCTCCATACTTCTTTGAGTGGTCTGAAGTCTCTGTATTGCTCTTCTATTAAATGTCTGAGTCTCAGATCCATAAGTAAGAACTGGTAAAACACATTTATTAAAAACCTTTTTTTTCAAATAGACATATTCCTTTTAGTATCAAGTTATTTCTACCAAAAGCACTCCAACTAAGTTTAATTCTATGATTAATTTCATTCATTATGTTTTCATATGTATTAATAATCTGACCAAAGTATTTGTAGCTGTTAACTTCTTCTAACTCATCATAATCAATCTTTATTTTCATAGTTTGAGAAAATTGATTAAACATTACTTTAGTCTTTCTAACATTTATCTTCAGTCCTACTTTCATCTGATAACTCCTGGAACATTTCCTGCAGCTCTAAAGCATTATTTGCAAAAACAACTAATCATCTGCAAAATCTAAATGACTTAAATAATCTCCATTTACTTTCATTCCTTTAGCTTCCCGTTTTAATCTACAAAATACTTCTTGCAGCATTGCTGTAAAAAGTTTTAAGGATATGGAGTCACCCTGTCTTACACCCTTGTGACTATTGACTTTCCTAGTAACATGTAATCTAATTGCTGCTGTTGCATTTTTATAAATATTCTTTAAAATATGACAATATCCTGGATCTAAACCTCGATCCAATGCTTTAATTACTGAAGAAATGTTTATAGATCTTCCAGTTTTTATATTTCTATTCCCCAAAATAAACGATGAGTTTATTTTTTCTGATTTTTGGCTTTGCGGTTTTTCTCTTTCCTTTTTCTATGGTAATTTGGCTCGTAAATTAAAACTTCTTGATTGATTTATCAATATCATTTATAAAAAATAGAAAAAATAAATATATTTTAATTTATTTTATTGGATATGGGTGGTTTTTTTTTTGTTTTTATGCCAACATTAGAGGAATGAAAACTAAATTGAATCAAATAATTTTTTTTTTTGTTCAGAAGATTATGATTTTATCTTTCTTACAGAAACTTGGCTTAATAACCAAATTTATGATGATACATTTTTAGATGATAGATATAAAGTTTTTCGTGCAGATAGATATGAAGTAATTAAAAGAGGAGAGGACATTCTTATTGTCATTAGAAAAGAAATTGTTCATAAATATGTACTTTTGAATTCTAGATATTGTGAATCAATGTGGTGTGAAGTTTCCCTTGACCATCATAAAAAATTATTATTAGGGAATGTTTATATAAGACCGGCCTTGTCTTTTTCTGACTTGGATGCCTTACTTTGTACTTTTGAAGAATTTTTGATTCATTATAAAATGCATATTATCATTACTCGAAGTTTTAACATTCCTGAGTTATTTGATAATGCTTCTTTTGATATTTCTTCATTATCACACAAAACATATAGGATGTTACAATTCTTTAATTTTTTGAATTAAAAACAACATAATTCCCATTTAAATTTTTATAATCGAATACTTGATTATGTTCTAAGTAACTTACCTGAGATTAAATGTTTTTGTGTTTCATCTCTTACATCCACCTATTGGATTTTTTGTTAAAATAAATTATTTTGTGTGGCATGTTACTTTAAATATTAAAAGTTGTTATAAAAAGGGGGATTATATGGGTCTGTGTAAAACAATTTCTAATTTTGATTGGTTCCTCAACAGTTGTTAATTATAAGATGGACTTTTTTAATCAGGTATTTAATGATCTGATTGATTTTTATATACCAAAAAAAAATGTAACTCACAATTATTATTTTCCTTTTTGGTTCCCAGATAAACTTAAAAAAATTATTAGAAGGAAATTGTATCATCATAAGCAATACATTAAAACACAAACTTTTTTACAATAATTTTATTAATTATAGAAGGTTGATTAAAGCTATTCGGAAAATTGATTATCAAAACTATATTAAAAATATGGAGCTCAATTTGTCAGATAATCTTAAGGAATTTTGGTCTTTTATTAAAAGTTCTGGCATTACCAAAAGAAAGTCTCAAATGGATTATAATTCATCTTTAAGTGCTGATGACTTTTCAATTCACTTTTCTGGATTATTTGGAAATTCTCAACTGTCTGGGTTTAATTTGACTAATGAATGGTTTAGTGATAGCATTTCTATTGATTGTTTCAACAATGATATTATATCGGCTGTCAAAGAACTCAAAAAATATTCAAGTATAGGTTATGACAATATACCTTCTTTCATTTATAAAAGTTGTGCAGAATATATTGCTGCTCCTTTATGTTATATTCTTAATTGTTCCATTAAAAATTGTGTTTTTCCTAACTCTCTTAAACTTGCCAAAGTTATACCTATTTTTAAAAGTGATTCAAAAGATAATGTTAATAATTATAGACCAATTTCTGTGCTTCATATAGTTGTACATATATTTGAAAGATGTATTTATAAGAAAATTGTTAATGACATAAATAAGATTTTGGTTCCTGTGCAACATAATTTTTTACCTGGAAGATCAACTAAAACTAATCTTTTAACAATAATTGATCATATTGCTAATGCCTTTGAGAATCAATGTTGTTTAGATGTTATTTATTTTGATTTAGCCAAGGCGTTTGATAAAATGGATCATTCAAATTGCTTTATAAAATGTACTAATTCGGCTTTTTCTATAATTTGGTTGCATGGTTTGAATCTTTTAGGAAAAGAACAGATTATGTAAAGTTTAGAATAATTCTTCTAATCCATACTATTGTAATATAGGAATACTTCAGGGCAGTATCCTTGCGCCATTATTGTTTAATATTTCTGTTGATGATTTGGGAGATAGTTTGGAATTTTCACATATTTTATACTATGCTGATGATTGTAAAATTTTTAGGAATATCAGTTCAATTAATGATTACATACTATTACAAAAAGATATTAATAATTTTGTGAAATAGTGTAGAGACAATAAAATGGATATAAATATGGATAAATTTTCAGCAGTTTCTTATTCCAAAAAATCTGAAATGATAATTTGTTCTTATTATATTGAAGATCATAATATAAAATTTGTTAATATTCAGAAAGACCTTGGTATTATTTTTGCAAGCAATGGATCATTTCATCATCATATTGAAAATATAGTAAATCAAGCTTTTAAAATTATGGTTGCAATTTTAAGGCATGGTAGACACTTTACTAGTTTTGCAAAATATAAATTATTCCTCTCTTTGGTTTTACCTATTTTAGAATATGGATCTGTTGTTTGGAATCCCAGTTCCAAATGAGATATTATTAAAATTCAATTGGTTTATGATAAATTTTCCAAGTATATCAAGTTAAATGACCATTATCTATTCCTATTCATTAGAAGAAAAATGAGAGATCTTAAAATTTTATATAAACGTGTCAATCAGAAAATTATATTAACTAACAAAATTTCAAATATTACTTTTAATTACTGTTTACATAAAACACGTACATTTATTTTATTTTATATTGTTTGTCGCTGTAACGTATTAAAATTCGCCATTGTTTCATTTGCCTAATACCTATAATCATGATTTTATTAATGAAAATATTTTTATTTTAGATTTTAAAAAATTTGTTACTTTTAAAGAAGTATTGCATATAATCGTAATAATAATTTGTCATTTATACTCATTTATATATATTATTATATAGTTGTTATGGTGCATTTCTGTAATTGGCTTAATGCTGTTGTTTTGTACGTTAAATTGAATGGCATTATGTTAATATATATTATATTAATTGTTAATGTATAAAGGAATGTTACCAACAAAATAGATGCCTTACTAAAAATCTATAAATATGATGACAAAATTATTATGGAATAAATGATATTGGCAGAAGTATTTACTGATAAGCTGTCTAAAAGAAACACAAAACACTCACTAAGAAATTATGAAATGTAAATTGGTTAGAATTTACATTTTCTAAATTTATTGTTAGAAATTAAGACAATGATGATGGAAAATTTTTTATATTTTATGTTGCATTAGAAAGGTGACTACTACTGAAAAATATGAAAGCAAAATGAATCTTGTATAAAATAATGAATTTATGTCTATATAAATTTATTTTTATAATAAACTTTTTATGAGAAATGATTGGACAATTTTGGATAGTCAATAGGAATATAAATGATCAGTCATTTCAATATAAGTATATTGGAAACTGGTTACTGATTAGAATTAGAGTTGAATATTGCAATGATTTATCACATGTTATGAAAAGATTATTGGAAAGACTCAATCTGAGATCTGAAAAGAAATATTGAGACAGTCAACACACCCTTGAAGGAATGTTAGAAAGTCTGGCTCTAATATTAATTAAAACTTGCCAAATGGAATAAATATGTTCTTGAAATATTAAAAATCCTAATAGGATGAAATAGAATGAAAAAAAATAAAACTTTTTATACAATATGTTAGAAAAACTGGAAATTTAAATGAAACAGAAAAGGGATTACATGATGATTAAGAGGTGATAGTGCCATAAAGATTAAATTTAAAATGGAAAAATGTTTTTGCTATATTTTTGGCTTGCAAATTCGTAAATAAACTTAAGGAAAACTTTCATCATAAAGGGCAGAAAATAATATTCTGGAGAAAAAGTAACTAGGTGTTCAGGTAAGTCTACTTGATATTATGTCCCCAAAAATTTGTAGTGATATGTGTCTTCATCTTCTGATGGAAAATATGATGCAAATAATACTGTATCTTAAGGATGGATCCATCAAATAATTATACTTCATAGTATACTGATTTTGAAGTTTGAAATCAAACTTTGAGTGTGGGAAGAGAGAACTTCAAAACTATAGAGCTTCCTTAAATGGAATGATAAAATTGTATAAATAGAAAAAAGAAAAAAAATTGTGTACATGATTTTTTTTTTTCATAGAAAGAGAATGCTATATCTTATTCAATTAAATTGTGACTAGAATAAAAGATATGGTTAGGTAAACTTCAATTGCATAATATATATATATATATAAATGAAGTAGTAAGGAGATACAGGTTAAATTTTTTTTTTTGATTAGTAATTGGAGAAAAATTCAGATCAATTTGGGATATACTTATTTTTAATTTCTATTTTATGATTTTGAAAAATAAATAGGTTTTATGTATATGAATATTGTTTTATTTTGGGTTATATAATGTCTACTATAAATATTCCTTTTTTGGATTAGCATTAATTAAAATAGAAAAACTCGAATAAATAATAATTTGTCATCAATAGAAAGATTAAATAGTGGTGAGCAAAAGAATGAAGTATATATATGGAAAATATCTGCACAAAAATCATTGAATAACACACATGGGTTGAACAAAATAATAGGAATATTGAATATTAATATTGTATTTTTGGTTAATAGTATAGAAATGGAAACACATATTATCATAACATTTTTTTTTTTATATAGTTAAAAAATTCTAATGAGATATATAGTACGGTTAACTAATAAAGTTGACATTTGTTTTTTAAGCTTGGTAAATGTTGAAACAGTTTGAAGTTAGAATTGAATAACACATAGGGGTTGAACAAAATAATAGGAATATTGAATATTAATACTGTATTTTTGGTTAATAGTATAGAAATGGAAATACATATTACTGTAATATATAATTAAAAAAATTCTAATGAGATATATAGTAAGGTTTTAAGCATGGGAAATGTTGAAATAGTTTGAAGTTAAAATAAATTTGTGCCATTGATATTCGGAAGTTCTTAATATTAAAAATGAATTATTTCTAGATTTGTCTTTATTTAGAAGGGGCTATGCATCCTGTGAGAAATAATTGATTGGATATCAGTGCTTACAGGAGGAATCAAATACAGGAACTGATAGACAAAGAATGTTTTTGTTTTTTTTCACTATGATTTCAATATTATTATTTAATTGTAAATATTACAAACCCGAGCCTTTATTTCATTACAGTGATTGAAGAAAAAAATTATAACTCGTGATATATTTTTAATATATTGCAGAATTACTATTTGCTTTAAGAAAAGGCTGTTATTTTGCATGGTATGAAATTACTATGTATAATATTTGAATCATGGACAAAAAAATCATGTACTCAGAAGAGATATGTGAATTGAAAAATTGTTTTGGATGATAACAATAATATCTGGATATAATACATCAGGGATTGTTTAGCTGCCAATATTTTCGAACAATCTGCATTTATGATATTTAGGGATTGTTTCGCCAGCCAAGATTTTCTGCATTTGTGGTATGTCTATATAAAGTCAGAGTTGGATCAAGAAAATATTGTTATATATGTAGCAAAACAATGTACATCTTTATTACAGTACACCTTGAAAGACTTCATTTTAGCTTTAATTTTGTCAATAATTTCTTCATTATAGTTTGTTTTACTTTTTTTTTGTTACAACAGTTCTTGTAATGGCCATTGTTTTCTCTCATCATTGATTTTCAATCGTATTTGTCCTAGCAATATTAATCCTCAAGAATTGAATCCCTCCTCTTTCTACCATCTTATGAAACTTGCAGGCAAATTTTTATGCAATATTGTTAATCATTTTCTAAGGATTTTTTTTTTGTTAAAGAAAAAAATTATATTACATTGGTGCATATTTTGATTTTGTGCTTTATGATGTCAGAAATAGATTAATGTAACATATGTTCATTTTAGGTGACATTTTAATTGATTATATTTGAATTTACTATTATATATCATTTTGAATATTTTAACAAAAAAAAAAAAGTTTTTTCTTATCACTAATTTAACTCATTTTTACATATATTTCAGCAGGTACATCCAGCGGATTTGGTTTCTCAGGCCTTAATGACCAAAAACAGGTATAATATTCCATTTAAAGTATTGATAGTTAAACTTTGGTTCTTTAATTTTTTAAAAATTACAGTACACCTGGGTCTCGTTTTATGCGGTAGATAGGTTCCTCAGAAAACACGCACAAAAATAGACTTAACTTACCTTGAAAAATGGGGGATACGTATTGTAATTTTCCAAAAATCGCATTAAAAAAAATAAGGAAATAAAATATGACTAATAAAAAATTTCAAATTTGAAAAAAATTGATACAAGACATACTTTTTTTACTTTTTTTATTAACTACAGTATTTAATTTTATTCAAAACAATATATTTTTATGCGTAATTTACATTTTTTTCATACATGTACGGTATTTTAATCATTATCGCTATTTGAGACATCAGATTCGTCGTGATGTGATGTGAGGTACTGTAGCTTCTTAAATGAAATCAAGAGGAAATACAACTAAAACGTTTTCCAATCGCTGTTGATCCTTCCCATTTCACTAAGTGATCTAAAATCTCATATTTTTGTTTCCAAAGAAATTCATTTCCTTGGGTGTTTTTTCCTCTCCATTAGGGTAAACTAAAAGTTTAAAATGAAAATAAGAACTTAGAGTTATGATAATAAAAAGTCATCGACTCACCACCGTTGGGCAAAATTTAATTAAAACTAACAATTAAAAATTATTTTCTTATTTTTGTCTTTTAATTTTCAATTCCGTTTAAAAATCAAATTTCATCGTTTCACATCATATTAATTTCAGATCACGTTACGTAATTTTTAAATTGTTAATTACAATTAAAAATCGGATTTTAATTGCCAAATTTAATTGTGCCCACTGTTGTTACCTTTTAAAAATAAACTTGCAGACACTAAATGATTAATTGATTACGTACTCTTTTTTTAAAAAGCAAAAATAGAACGTGATTTAAAATGCAAAAACAACATACATAGTATTTTTCATCTATAACGTTTGAACAGATTTACATTATAGTCTTGTAAAATTTATTACTTGCAGACACTAAATGATTGCCGTACTCTTTTTTTAAAAAGCAAAAATAGAACGTGATTTAAAATGCAAAAACAACAACATACATTGTGTAGGCATCTGTAATGTTTGAACAGTTTTACATTATAATCTTGTAAACTTTAATGTGTTTATATAAAATGGGGAAATCCTGATTTTAAGTGAATTATGAACTTCTTTATTGCATAAAATCTATTGCAGTACTATTATAAAGCGCTGAAAATATTAAAATTATTAGATGGAAGTCGAACTCCGATAATGCGCTATTACTTTAAATATGATGCGAGTGTGCGAAATTTATAATATTTAAAGTAATAGCGCATTATCGGAGCTCGACTTCTGATCTAATAATTTTTATCGCATAAAAGAAAACCGCATGCAAAGATATTAAGAAGAAATATGAATCGTATAACTTCAAAATCGCATTAAATAAATCAGCATAAAACGAGACCCGGGTGTATTGTGAATGCTGATATAAATAGATAGCACTTTGATTTCTAATAACTTTTGTAAACTTTCATTTGTAAATCTTAAAATATGACTGTTGGAAAAATTTGTATTAATCTTAATAATAGTATTTTTTATTTTTTAAATATGAATTAGTAACTATATATTACTTGGTTAAAAGAAAATTAAAAGATATGATGTTAATTTGTTGATTATCATTGAGAGTGAGAGTAATTAAGATATTAAGTTCGCAGTATTTTAAACCATTTTTTATATTAATATTATTAACTGCATTGTTAATAGATTTTTTTTTTTTGTAATCTGTCTGAAGTAATTGATTTTAATCACTTTTTTGTTATAGTTTTTATGATCAAATCAAATAGTATATATGTAAAACTTTTGTCAAATAGATTTATAACATTTAACAGATTTAAATCTAAATTAAATTAGCCTCTCATTGCTGCAACTATCTACTTGATTGTTGTTATCTCATGCTACATGGGTCAAACGATTTCGTCTTATTAAAAATAGAACCATTATAATAATATATTATTTGTAAAAATAATTGAAGCAGACTTTTATTTCAAAAAGAAAATCGCCTTAAAATTGTTTAGCACTTTGATCAGATGATTTTTTAAATTAATATAAAAATATGAATTTCAATAGTACCTGTAATTAACCACTTATGATTAATCATATACTGCTAATTATTGCAGATACAATTTCGAAAATTGTTTAAATTACTGGTTGCTGCATTATTTTTTCCAAGTTTTTTAGATATCTAGATTATAGATTATTTTGAAAAATTTAATGATAATAAAAAAATAGAATTTGTAAAGTAATATTAACCTGAATGATGTCAAGAAGTTTAAAGATACTAATCAGGTTTTTCTTGCAATTTCAGTAAAACATTTTGATTTTTTAGTTTAATTTGCATGTACTATATATAAAAAAGAAAATCATACATTCATTCTTTTTGCATATCTCTGAATTCTTTGAAATATGATAGTTTTAACTAGTTGTATGAAGTTTAAATTTGAGCTATTTTTCCAATTTTAGCTGAATAGCAAATAAATTTTATTGTAAATAAATAAAGTATAATTGTCTGAAATAATACTCGGTTGTTTATTGTTGCCAGTTTTAATTAAGGAAGTATTAATTTTATTTATGATAGGTTGTATGATATTATTATTATGGTGTATTTTCTTTTACATTTTATTTTATAGTTTAATAATATGTATATATTTAGAAATAAAATACACAGGTAGGAATTTATTATCAGGATTTTCTACAACTGATTAAAGTAAATTTTGGTTTTATAATTAGATCAGTATATTAACAAAATTTTTATGAGCCTATATTGATAAAAATTATAAAATAGAAGAAACTGATATATATATAGTTGAATATGGTTAAAGCAGCTGTAATCCTATATTGTTACCAATTTTGTGTCTGCATTTTCCCAGGTAGAAATTTTTTGGCGATTTAGTACGTCTTTTTTTAATTTCATAATTGCTTTATAACATATTCAGTATTCAAATTTTTATTATTAATATTTATTATGCTTCTATTGTGAAATAAATAAATATTTAATTTTTAATAACTTTGCAAATAGAAGCATAAGTTTGAATGCTACAATTTAGACATTGTATGCACGTATTAGGAAATTGATAATATAATCTATTTAATATATATTTGAAGTGTTACAGTTTATCTGTTATTGAACTGTTTTACATATTTATAAATGATAAATCATTTTGATGTTTTTGTCCTTTTAGGACTCATTTATGGATAATGATAAAGGTCATAGTATGGACTTCAATTCGTCAAGACCAGAAATTAAAACTGACTGGAATTGCAATAATGTAAGGAAATATTTTCTGATTTTTTGTTTTTATCAGTGTATCTTTCACCTTAATTCTATCATATCACAACTATCCATCAGCATAGAAATCATATTGATCTTTCTCACTATAGATGAATTTTGAAATATCTACTACACATTTAATGTAAGAGATACATAATGCATGCAACATTGTAAGGAAATTATATATATATATTGTCTCCATATAAGTCATTCTATATACAGACTATTTAAAAATGACTTTAAACCTTAATGCTTGCAATTCACTTGATTTCTTAATATATCACTAATTCTATGGAGAATGTTTAGAATTTTTGAATTATTTTTATATACAGAAATGATATATTCCATAGTAATATATTTCATTGGTATATAAATTAAGGAAATGTATGGGGAAAAAATTTTATTGAATAATTTTAAAAAATGTGACATCATTGAATGTGTTTAAAGTATTGTTATTGTTTGAAAGCATTATGCATTTTATAATAGTACAAAATATTATTTTGTTGAAATTATTTCTGTTGATTTAAAATCTTAATCTGTAAAGAACTGATATAATTTTTATTTTATTAAATATTCTTAAACTGCAAAATGATTTGTTGTTTTGTTAGGTTTTGCCAAGAATAATTTCTTATAAAACTGTTTGATCATGTGAACAGATAAAAATCATCATCATGCTTTTAAGAGCAAGTAATAAAATGTTAAGCTTTATAAAAATGGGTTTCTAAATATATATTTTTTATCCCAGGAAAGTGGACCCAAACTGAAATGGATAGTCTATTCTTTCATATCTTTATCAACAATAAATAGGAGTGCTTTTTAAACCATCAACTACTAACAAAATTATTACTTTGAATATAAGCCGGACTTTTATCCCAAATTTTGGACCAGTAAAAGAAAGGTGCATCTTAAAAGCAAACAAAATTTTTAGCTTCTTATTTTCTGCGGATCTTTGCTTTATGTTATACATGCGCTTAGTGTTACGATTGTAGACCTGTGTAGAATAGTATGTTAAATCTTTTATAATGAAAAGAAAAAAGATTTAATATTAAATGTCAATATTTTTTGAATGTTCTGAAATTGTTATTTTTAATGTTATTTTTCTGATTTTACTATTATTTTATCGAGAAAAATGTATTGAATAAGCTTTAGAATTTTTTAGAACTAATAAATCAATATAACAATGAGATAAGAATCTGCCTTCCAAGGGGCTGATTGGTTGTTTTTTGTTCTCAACACAAGAGTTTTTGTCAACAATTTTGACAGTTCTGATATCTTCGTTTTGATTTTCAAAATTAACATGTATGTTTAAGAATCTTTTTTTTACATATTTATAATTTTATTCAGAAATTTTTTTGTGAAAATCTAATATTTTAAAAGAATGATTCAGATTTTAATAGAAAATTTGCTTTTACATGAAAACAAGAAAGAAATCAATGACTTAATGGCTGTGATTTGTAATTGGATGACAAAAATACGTTTTATTTTGACCGTTCTAGATCATTTTTATCAATTATAAAGAGAAATTTATTTTTAAAAAACTTTCGTCTACTTTAATAATCTGACAAATTACTAATTTGCATTTTAGAAAAGATTTTTAATCAAAAGGAACAAAGATTTACTGGTAACATTAAATGTCAATACTGTATTTGAAACTTTTTTTTTATAGATAAAAAAAGACATTGTAATGCAAACAATGTACATATAATTTTCAGTAGGTTTTGCAATTTTGGAAAGATATACCTGAAGAAATTATAAAAAAAAATCTTGTTTAAAATGTTGCATTGCTAATGATTTAAATGGCCAGAACATGATATACTTTGGAGGAATAGTGAAAATGAGAATTCAAGTTCTGAAAGTGAAGATGTAGAACGTGAAAGTATATCTGAAGAAAATTCACAGTATTTATATTAGTACCTATTTAAATGAATAGAAATGTTACTTATTTAAATAAAATTTTTTTTTTTTAATTTTTCCCCAATTTTCCAAGCTTAACACTAGTTAATGTACAATTATTTGCTATTCGAAAGTAATGTAATTTTTATCGACACACACACAAAAAAGCCAATTTTTGATTAATTACTGTCCCAAAAAGTCTGCTTACATTTTTATATTTTGTTTGAATTTTTTAATTTTATGGACATCGTAGTTCTATAGAATCACTGCCTCGGGGACTTTATATCAATGTGTTTTTGCTTAGCATCAATGCCATCAAACGGCTGACATGATAGATCACAACACTATCCAAAAAACAATAATGTTGTAACAACCATTAACGCCCAAATTCATATACCAAAATCAACCAAAACACACATGATTGACAATTCAATATACTGATAAACTAAACCAAAGCCAGCATAGATATAAAAAATTAGTAATCTAACAACCTATACACTCTGGGCTTATATGACGAAATAATGGGTGAAATTGCTATTAAAGGTAAGATAAACCCAATACTGTAATAATATTCCAAGTAATGGTATTAAAAGAGCAACTATAGTTAAGACCATATTTAGATTTGAATATCAATCATAATTCATTGTTTACTCATTAAGATATAATGACATCACCCATGATCTTATAAAAGTATTTATTACAACTCTGTCATTATAAAATGAAGCCATAGGAAAATGTATAACTGGTATTAATAATATCAATCTAAACACATTCAGTCACAAAATATCCAAACTGTCAGTACCATGGAGCATTGGCCAACTCCCATATACAAAATAAATACTTATTAGCAATTTAACGTCATTATAAACTTAAAATTATAAATAATTATCATTAAATAATAAAGATTATATATAGTTCACAATGTGCACCAAAATATGATGTCATATGCTTTCATAAAAAATAATAAACTATTATTCAAATTTATACCATATTTTGACTATTCCAATAGAATATGTGAAAGGATTATTTGATAGTGTTCTGATCTATCGTGTCAGCGGCTTGATGGTGTTGATGCTAAGCAAAAACACATTGGTATAACGTTCCCGGGCCAGCGATTCTATAGAACTACGATGTCCATAAATTAAAAAATTCAAACAAAATATAAAAATGTAAGCAGACTTTTTGGGACAGTAATTAATCAGAGACTGGCTTTTTGTGTGTCGATAAAAAATTACATTACTTTCGAATAACAAATAATAGTACATTGGAGACTTCTTTGGATAGTAATTCCAACCAAATTTTACAATGAAAGCCGACTGACTTTTTGGGACAGGCAATTAATTTGGATAGTAATTAATCAGAGACGGGCTGCTTTGGGTTTTTTTATTTTGCGTATCGGCCAAGTTACGGTACTTTTTTTAATACAAAATTAAATTGAATTTTACCCTTTTTTGGACAGTAATTAATCAGACACCGTGTTTTGGGGGGGATAGATTGCACTCTTTTTGTGTGTGTGTGTGTGTGTATATATATATAAAATTACGTTACCTTTTTAATAACAAATAATATTAAATGTAGCGGTGACTTATTTGGACAGTAATGAATCAGAGATGGGCTTCTTTGAGTTTTTTTTTTCCCCATATCGAAAAAGTTACGGTAGTTTTAATAAAAAATTAAATTACATTTTACCTCTTTTTTTGGATAGTAATTAATCAGACACTGCGTTTTAAGAAGGAAAAAACTAAACTGGATTTTAATTTATCCAATAAAGTTAATAATTATAACAAAATATTATAATGAAATCCGACTCCGGTGTCTGACAATTGCCAATTTTAGAGTTTGAAGCAGCCATATTCCCTGTCTCAGATGATTTCTCGCGATACGTTACTTTTATCGTGATTTTCGAAATAGTGCTGTGCCGCACACTAAAATCCAATTTGTGATGCTAACGCAGTCCTTATGGAACAGTCACGACACTGTTAAAACTGTTAGAAGTTACCAGTAGGTCAGTTCACAGCATTATGATAAAGTTCGTAACACAAGCAACTACGGCAGCCAATGAAGGCATTTTTCTTGAAAAAAAGCCTCAGTGATAGCCAAGTAAACTGACTCTGTGTTTTATCGTGAAAAGAAAGCTATTGCTTGTCTGTGGCCGCAGAAACAGTATATTTCTAGCAATTAAGCTAGGAATAGCGCGGTCAAGCGGCTGACACGATAGATCAGAACCCTACCATTTTTTGTTCTAAATAAATTATTTTGTTTGTTAAATATAGATTTTGTTTATTTTAGTACTGATCATTAATTTATTAATAATTTGAATAAAATTTTAAATTACTGATATGCTAAATATAAGTAGGATTCATGCTAGATAAACTTGTATCTTTTCTCCAAGATTTATTCTTATTTAGAAGAATTTCTTTCGATAATTTATGGCTTACAGTTACATATAATATAATAGAAGGGTTTCTGATCTTTACAATCTTTGGATTATTGAATTAAAAGAAAAATAACTTTCTATAGTTAGTAGGTTTATAATGTAAGGGTGACTTTGATAATGGACTTAACTTCTTTCATTGGCAGTATTCATTAATTAAAAATATTAAATAATAATTTGTTATATATAGGGTATATGAAAACAGACTTTCACACGACCCACCACTCTCCACTCTATCTCATAACACTGATACACTTGAACGCATGTGTCAAAAGGATAAATAATCAGCAGTATACGTATTTCATGCTAAATCAGCAATCATCAGTTGGTCCACATTATCATCTCTACACATATGCAATAAGTGCTCAGATATATATTAAGATAGCCAATCTTCATACTTTAATGGACAAGCTTCAATCCACTCCAACTCTTCAACCGTCCTTCCAATTGAAAATCTGATGACAGAACGCTCAAAGACCAGCCTGAGGTCGAGATTTATGTTGACCTAAAGTTGTTATAAGAAAGAGACGATGTGATGCTCTGTGACTTCTCCTTAAATGGAGTCAGGAATCTCTCGGCAACTATGCCCAGAGAACCCTGTTAGCCACTTTACCTTCCCTTTCCATTACCACCCTAAGTTTTTCATAATCTGCTCCATTCCATTTCCACAATATAATCTTTGTCAACTCTATAGCCTTTATATCTAAATCCGCCTTATCTTTTCCCAAACCGAGCATAAAAACCAATAACCCACTTTCTGTATAATCACTTTGCTCATATTTATTCTTCCATAACTTCATTATTTGTACCCTATCTGCTTTCAAGCATTTACATTAAATTAATAGATGCCTAATATTTTCTGTGCCTTCCTTACACAATTTGCAGACTAAATCACCCACATTTTGCCATTTATGTGTGTATTCTCTTGTTGGTAAAGATCCCGTTCGAGCCTTAAAGAATAAACTACTTTCCTTGCTATTATCATAAATTAACTCGCCCCCAATGTTCTGTTTATTTCTATATATATTTAAACTCTTTTTGCTCTCCATACTAGGTCTCCATCTCTTCAACTTCCTATTCTTTATTAATGCATCTATTCTTTTATACCATTCCTTACCACTATACCCCTCAACAATCCTCCTAAGTATACCGATATAAATTCTTAATCCAAATCATCTGCATACCGCATAATCTTTCTCACCCATCTTGTTGCCTGGCCTTTACTTGTAACCCAATTAAATACTGTTTTGACTATTCTTTTATTATCCATAAACAGCAACCTTCCAAACATTTTTTATTTTACTTTTTGCATCTCTCATATAAAAACGTGACCCTCCCATTTCTCCTTGAATTGTCCCCTTTGCTGTCCACACATCTGCATCTAATGCATTGCTTCCTACTTCCCTTTGTACTTTTTCTAAGTAATCTAATACCCCTTTACTAACACAAAATGCATCATTACCATATGTTAACCCTGCTACTGCAACTCCATACAATTCTAGCTACATCATATTATACGAAAACACTAATTTCTTTATCAATCCCTTGTTGCTTTTTTTTGCTTCATTTATCAATTTTTTCTCCCATTCATCCAAGCAATATTTCTGATTACTTAAGATAATTCCCAAATAACTATATCTAGTCACCATACTTACCTTTATATCCTCCAATAAAAATACTAATTCTTTTCTTTCCCCAATATTAACCATCATTATATTTGATTTTTCTTCACTAAATTTAATCCCCATCTCTTTATACACCCTTGCGCATGTCCTCAGCATAACTTCCGTGCCCTATCTAACAAATGCATCTTGTCAAATCTTGGTAATAATCCAACTACCTCTACTCTTTTTAATCTTACTCACATTCCTAATCAATTCTATGTACTCATCCATTACTCTCTCTGATGGTTCTGACAAATTATTAGTCCCTACACATCTCTACTATCTTGCTTTTTTACTTTATCTGCCATATCCCTAATTCTAGCTCCAGGCAAACATACTCTTACATACCTGCTTCTATTTTTCCTTGCTATTATATCCCACAATCTCTAATAAGTGAATCTCCTATCAATCTCATAGTCTACTTTCTCTACTCCATCCATAACATTTTCTACCACCTTCTGGCCTTTCTTATCTACTTCTTTCTTATCATTCCTACTCAATAATTTCTTTATCTCCACACACTTTGTCTCTAATGATTTTAATTTTGTTTCTACGTCCTTCACTTTTTCCTCTATCTTACTTATTTTTTGGCTAACCATCTCCATTGCAATACTACTTTCTCCACCCATATCGCCTGGCACTCCAATAAAAAAAAAACTCTGTCCTATCTTTCTTAACTACCATTTTCTCTTTTTCCTCTTTCTATTTAGACTATCTACATTTAGAAACCACTTTCTCACTTCTTTTATCACATTTACACACTGACTACATAAGCATAAACCTGTTATTTTTTTCCTAGTCTTATTCAAACATTTAAAGTGAGAAACCTCATCACACACAGTACACTCTACAAGAGCACGCTTAGTTTCTTTCTGCCGATTATATACACATTGTGGAATACAAATGCAATCCATATTCCTTATTTCCCAAATCACCTATTCTATAATTGACTTTATACTGCCTCTCCTATTCTTCAAACCGCCTTGCATGGAAGGATAACAACTTTACTTTCTTTCAAAACCGATCAAACTGTAACCACGTGTTTTCCAACCTTAGGCCTCCAAAACGTTATCTTTTTTCTTAAAATAAATGACTGTTCTTAAATTAAAAAAAAAAACCCCTTTAGTACCAAACTTACTAAAAACCAATTAGTCTTACATACAACTTGTTATAAATATTCTTACACTAACCCACATTCAACAAAATAACTTTGTTTTAAAAAAAAACTTCTATATATAAATTGGCGAACGAAAAACTTACAAACAATTGCCAGTCTTTCAAATTTCAATTAATTCCCTCTCTTTATTACAATTTACACTTTCATACACAATAATCACTCTTTATATTGATGCAGAAGTAATGTGATATACTGTGGTTTCTCCTTAAATGAAGTCGGGAATCTCTCAGCCATTGTACCCAGAGAAACATGTTAGCCACTTTATTTTTCATTCCCCACTCTTAAGTTTTCCCATATTCTGCTCCATCCCATTTTCACAACATAATCTTTGCCAATTCTATGGCCTTTATATCTAAATCCCCTTATCTTTTCCCAAACCCAGTCAATTAACAGATGCCTAATATTTTTATTTTTTCCTTACACAATTTACAGACTAAATTACCCATATTTTTTTATCTACTTGTCTATTCTCTTGTTGCTAAAGATCCTGTTCGAGACTTAAACAATAAACTACTTTCCTTACTATTATCATATATTAACTCGCACCTAATATTCTGTTTACTTCTATGTATATTTAAACTCTTTTTACTCTCCATATTAGTTCTCCAGCTCTCTAACTTCCTGTTCTTTATTAATAAATCTATTCTTTTATCCCATTCCTTACCACTATAACCCTCGACAATCCTCCTAACACAATCATCCCATTTTTTATACAAATATACTGATATAAATTTTTTATCCAAATCTTTTGCATACCGCATTACCTTTCTCACCCATCTTGTTGCCTGCCATTTACTCATAACCCAATTAAATACTATTTTGGTTATTTTTTTATTATCCATAAACTGCAATCTATCAAACATTTTCATTTTACTTTTTGCATTTCTCATATGAAAACTTGACCATCCCATTTCTCCTTGAATTGCCTCACTTGCTGTCCATACATCTGCATCCAATGCATGTTTTCCTATTTCCCTTTGTACTTTTTCTAAGTAATCTAATACCACTTTACTAACACCATTACCATATGTTAACTCTGCTACTGTAACTTCTTTCCATATAATTCTGGCTACATCATATTTATTATAATTTCTTTATCAATCCCTTTTCTTTGCTTCATTTCCAATTTTTTTCTACCATTCACCCAAACAATTTTTCTGATTACTTAAAAATAATTCCCAAATAACTATATCTATTCACCACCCTTAAGTTTATATTTCCCAATAAAAATTCAACATCTTTTCTTTCCTTAGTATTAACCATCATTATATTTGATTTTTCTTCACTGAATTTAAACCCCATCTCTTTACTCACCCTTGCACATATGCTCAGCATAACTTCCATGTCTTCTCTTCTTTGTGCACACAAAAATATATCATCCGCAAAAAAAAAAAAAGACTTGACAAACTATATACTCCCTTACCACCTATTAACAGTATCTCTATCCCTCTTTCTAATCTTTCTATTGCTCTTTTCATTTCACTCAAATACAACAAAAACAAAATACATGACGTAGGGCATTCTTGCCTTAGTCCCACCCCATTTTTAACTTTAACTGATTCTATATTTCCTAATTTATATATATAGTAATTATTTTCATATAATTTCTTAATGATAACGACTAAAGCTTCATCCATTCCCAAATTTGCTAAACTTATCCATAATCTGTTTCTATTTACTTGATCGTATGCCTTCTGTATATCTATAAAATTCATATGTAACTGTCTACCTGAATTCCTACTCATATCCATAAGTTGTGTAATTACAAATAAACTATCTCCTATATGCCTATCTAATCTAAAACCTTGCATTTCCACCACTACATTATTCCCTTCCATTCATTTTAAAACTCGTTTAGCCACTATATATAAGAAAACTTTATATAAAATTGATGTTACTGCTATCGGTCTATAATTATTTAACTTTCTATGATCCTTACCCTTTCCTTTAAATAATAATCTTACTCTTGTATTATTCCAACTATTCGTAAAAACCTCTATACTGTGCCATCTTATTAAAACCAGGATAATTACTTTACTTTTGCCCTATTTCCTAAATTCATTACCATCTCTGCTGTCCATCCATCTAAACCTTTTGCCTTTTCACTTTTCAATTTCTTTACCTCATACAGTTCATTTTTTGTAAACCTAATACTCCCATTACTATATGCTTTCATGTTTTCTATCACTCCTTTACATGTAACATCTTTTCTATATCCATTACACATCTATTTAAGATTTTCTCTAAATCTTCTCTAGAGCTACACTCTATTCCCTCTTCATCTAGTAATTCTATCTTTCTCTCCCTTACATTTCTCCTTTTAATGTAGTTCCAAAATTTTTTACTTCCATCTCCGCTTTTATTAATATCCTCCAACAATTTACTATTCAATTGCATTCTCTCTCTATAATTATCTATTTTAGCCAACGTCTTCTTTTTTAAGTACTTTTCCCCATTTAGTATTAATATCTTTTTCACTTTTCTTGTTCTTAATAGCACGTATATTCTCTACATGCTTCTTTCCTCTCTTTTACACTATTACTAATTCTCATTATTTTATTACACTTATTCTTTTGAATATTTCCACCTAAAACCCTATTTGCCACTTTTTCTATTTCATTACACCAGTCCTTATACTCATCCCCAACAAACTCTTCCATGATTTCTTTAACTTGTATTTTATAATCTTCCAATTTATTATTATTATTATTCACTCTCCATCCGCATCTTTCACTATTATTTGTACTTTTATTTCTATTCTCCATCACATTACTAACCATTTCATTTACAATAAAATTATGACCACTAGTACATACTTTCTCTTCGTTATCAAACATCTTAATTTTTCTTACTTTATTCATTCCCTCTTTCTCTCTATCAATATATAATCTATTGTATGAAATAATGAAGAGAATATGTAATAGTGATCATAATTTCTTTTAATAGAAATGGATAGTAATGTGATGGTAAATAGTAATAAAAATAGAAATGATAGTGAAAGATGTGGATGGAGAATGAATGATGAAGAATAAGAAGAATATAAAATTAAAGAAGAAGAAATTATGGCAAAGTTTGTTGGGGATAAATATAAGAACTGATTTGAAGTCGAAAAGATGGCAAAAAAGATTTTAGGTCAGAATATTTGGAAGAAAAGTGAGAATTAGTAAAAGTGGGAAAGATAGGGGAAAAAACATGTGCTATTAAAAACAAAGAAAGTGAAAAAGATATTAATATTCAATGGGAAAAATATTTAAAAAAAAAAAGTTGTGTAAAGTAGATAATTATAAAGCGAGAATGAAATTAAATGGTAAATTATTGGAGGATATTAATAAAAATGGAAGAAATCGGAGTAAAAAAATTTTTTAAATATATTAAAAGAAGGAATGTAGGGGAGAGAGAAATATTATTACTAGATGTTTTCCAGAAGCTTTATGATGACGGTGTTCTAGTTGCATTTTTATATTGGACTATTAGATGATGGAAATAGTCCAACAAGTATTATTAGATGATGAGGAAAAAGAGTAGCTTTAAAGAGGAATTAGAAACAATCTTAAATAAATATATAATGAATATAGAAAAATGTTAGATGCGAAGGACAGTGATAACAAACATAGATGCATATAGTAATAGAAAAAATTAGGTTTACAGAAAATGAATTGAATGAGACAGGGAAGAAAATGAAAAGTGGAAAGGCAGGAGGTTTAGATGGATGGGCAGTAGAGATAATGATGAATTTAGGAAATAGTACAAAATGAAATCTATTATCATGTTTTAATAAGATGGCACAGAAGAATTTCCAGATAGCTGGAATATTACAAGAGTAAAGCTTTTATTTAAAGGAAAGGGTATGGATCATAGAAAGTTAAACAATTACATACCAATAACGGTAACTTCAGTATTGAAACAGTAAGATTCGAATCTTAAGTTTCACCTTTTTCTACCATCTTTCACCCACCACCTTTATCCTACCTAAATTTAAACTTTTTGGTATCGGATTGTGTGTGTAGCGATATTAAAAATATATAAATATTTGTAAAATTCACCATAAATGCACACATACTTCGATAACAAATTTAAAACAATAAATAAAAATATTTGATATAAGGTTAAATTTTTTTTTTAGTTATATAATGTTATATAACTTTAACTATTTATTTTAAATTATAAACTTTCGTTAATTTATTGCTGTTTTAAAAATCGTAATTTAAATAATAATTTTGAAATTAGATTTCAATTTAAAGAAAAGTAAAAATAAATTATAAATCTCCTTTGTATTTGAAATTTTGCAAAACAAGGTCGGTGAGAGATGATAGATTAATTAGAAAAATTCCCTAAAAGTTTTTATTACTAAAATGTTAAAAGGTAAAATAAACCTAAATAATAGGAATGTAGCTTTCTGAATTAATTAAAATTCTAAAAATGCATTGATTCTCCTCGGGGCAAATGAATGGAGCTAAAAATAAAATAGAATAAAATTGAAAGATAAGATAAAGAAAAAGAGGACATTTTGGATTTTAAAACTTTTTTTATTAGACTTTGTGCTGTGCTCTTGCTTGGTTGAGAGAATCATAGAATCTTAAATTAATTCGTCCATTACAAAATGACTGAGTAGAAAGCTCCCAGATTGTTCTCCCCCCGGAGATGGTCGATCAGATGCCCAAACCTTCACATGTGCCCTTCACAAATTAAATCATGAGGATCTGCTGCCCAAATAATCGGAAAGTTGCTGATGCTATTGAAATGAATCAATAACCTGAGTGCGGGAAAGAACTGGTACTGCTTAAACTAACGAACAATTTGCAACTGACCATGGAACATGAAAAGCTCCTTATAAAATGGGTACCTGTACCCAAGGCCTCTAGAGTACTCTAAATTCTATTCAAGTTATAGCTCACTATATAAATTGTACAGCGATAAATTTAATTGTTAATCTATTCTGTAAATTCTTTTAATAATCTAGCTTACCTAACTCTGTCTACTTCTTGGGTGCGTATTTCTACTTTTACATTTTTATTATTATTTAATAAATAGCATGCTGATAAGATTTCCGACTGGGCCTCGCCAAATTTTAAATATTAATTTTATTTAAAACAGTTGCCATCTTGTGCGACAACCAAATAGTAAATTTCTTTTATTTACGTCTGTTGGCTGGTCAGCTCGGAAATCACCGTATTAATAGATAAATACATGATTACATGAAATAGTGGATGCGTGTTCTGCAAATCCTATGATTAATATTTATTTATGTTAGATTATTTTGTTTCAGTTATTTTCATATTAACCGACACGCATTCATTGCTTCACTTATTTGTAAATGCAGGAGTCTACTACGTGGTAAGTGGCGGACATATTAGTTCTTAGAGTAACCACCCTAAACTTACAATTACCTTTTAAACTTGCTTTTAATTTTAAATAATAAAGTTATTCGATAAATCCATTAAGTGCATTTCCTTGAGAGCAAAATACGTTATTTATTAAATGTTGGTAATGTAAGACCGAGTCATAAATTTTATATTAAATCTTAACAGTATATTATGTTAGTTATACATGTGTTACAGTTTAGAGATGCGATAATCCATCTTCGAGCCTTGGATATCCCGGATCATACAGTATTTACTGAATCCTAGTCGTCCTACACAAGTGGACATAATGAATGTTCTCGTAGGGCCTGACGCCCGTCATGCAGTCAGGGAGTAAATGCAGCACAGACCCTTTACACCTGATAATGCTTATGTGACCTCTGTATCTTTGGGCCTACGGCAAACGCCAGCCCGTTGTTTTAAATTCATCAATTGGCTCCGCGGATTTAATGTACTGCCACATTCACATCGCAGTTCTAAACATACCATGTGTTTTTTTATTATTAATTTTATTATTCCCAGTATGACTCTGTCTCTATGTTATATGACATAAATTCGCTCTGAAATCAATGTCTGCCCATCATTAATTCCTTATAAATATCTTATTTAATTAAATAAAATATATGTCCGCAGCTGCTATTATCATTTCTAATTTAGACTCGTGCATTGCATAGATATTAAATCCCCGAAGGCATGATCTTGAAATACTGGCTCAAGAATTGAGGTAGCTAGATTACGTCAGTCAAATAATTATACGACATTATAAATATAAAACAGTATCGGAAGAATAATACCGCTACTAGAATTTTAATATAATAATGTTTTAATTAAATAATTTTAGTATGAAATGTTATAATTAAATAATTTCAAACCATACGTCTTATTCGACACACATTCAGTGTAATAACTTCTTGATTATTTAAAATATAAATGTCTAGATTTAGTATTATTATCTAACTCCAAAATAAAGTCTATGAGTGTCACGCATCTCCCTGATCCTTATGCCTAAAGAAATGTTTACTAATGTAGCATCAGATGCATTGTTTCGTAGTGCGTATTGGGGAACCGATAAACCATGTTCGAACTCAGTACTGCTGGTGATGCGATGTGATGTATTGTGGCTTCTCCTTAAACGAAATCAAGAATATCTCAGCAATTATATCCAGATAAACCTGTTAGCCACTTTATTTTCCATTCCCCACTCTAAATTTTCCCATAATCTGCTATATCCAATTTCCACAACATAATCTTTGTCAACTCTATAACCTTTATATCTAAATCCCCCTTATCTTTTCCCAAACCCAGCACAAAAACCAATAATTCACTTTCTGTATAATCACTTTTTTTATATTTATTCTTCCATAACTTCATTATATGTACCCTTTCTGTTTTCATGCATTTACATTCAATTAACAAATGCCTAATATTTTCTATTCCTTCCTTATATAATTTACAAAATAAATCACCCATATTTTTCCATTTGCATGTATATTCTCTTGTAGCTAAAGATCCCATTCGAGCCTTAAACAATAAACTACTTTCCTTACTATTATCATGTATTAACCCACACCTAATATTCTGTTTATTTCTATATATATTTAAACTCTTTTTATTCTCCATACTATTTCTCCATCTCTCTAACTCCCTATTCTTTATTAATAAATCTATTCTTTTATCCCATTCCTTACTACTATAACATTCAACAATCCTCTTAACACAATCATCCCATCTTTTGTACAAATATACTGATATAAATTCTTTATCCAAAACTTTTGCATACCGCATTACCTTTCTCACACATCTTGTTACCTGCCCTTTACTCATAACCCAATTAAATACTATTTTGGCTATTCTTTTATTATCCATAAACTGCAATCTTTTTGCATCTCTCATATGAAAACTTGACCATCCCTTTTCTCCTTGAATTGCCTCCCTTGCTGTCCATACTTCTGGATCCAATGCATGTCTTCCTACTTCCCTTTGAACTTTTTCTAAATAATTTAATATCTCTACTAACATATAATGCATCATTACCATATGTTAACTCTGTTACTGCAACTCCTTTCCATATAATTCTAGCTACATCCTATTTACTATATGAAAACACTGTTAATTTCTTTATCAATCCCTTTCTTTCCTTTGCTTCATTTATCATTTTTTTCTCCCATTCATCCAAATAATTTTTCTGATGTGATGTAATCATGTGTGATGTATTATGGCTTCTCCTTAAACGAAGTCAAGAATATCTCAGCAATTATGCCCAGATAAACCTGTTAGCCACTTTATTTTCCATTCCCCATTCTAAATTTTCCCATATTCTGCTCCATCCCATTTCCACAACATAATCTTTGTCAACTCTATAACCTTTATATCGAAATCCCCTTTATCTTTTCCCAAACACAGCATAAAAACCAATAATTCACTTTCTGTATAATCTTTTTTTTCATATTTATTCTTCCATAACTTCATTATATGTACCCTTTCTGTTTTCATGCATTTACATTCAATTAACAAATGCCTAATATTTTCTATTCCTTCCTTATATAATTTACAAAATAAATCACCCATATTTTTCCATTTACATGTATATTCTCTTGTAGCTAAAGATCCCATTCGAGCCTTAAACAATAAACTACTTTCCTTACTATTATCATGTATTAACCCACACCTAATATTCTGTTTATTTCTATATATATTTAAACTCTTTTTATTCTCCATACTATTTCTCCATCTCTCTAACTCCCTATTCTTTATTAATAAATCTATTCTTTTATCCCATTCCTTACTACTATAACATTCAACAATCCTCTTAACACAATCATCCCATCTTTTGTACAAATATACTGATATAAATTCTTTATCCAAATCTTTTGCATACCGCATTACCTTTCTCACACATCTTGTTACCTGCCCTTTACTCATAACCCAATTAAATACTATTTTGGCTATTCCTTTATTATCCATAAACTGCAATCTTTTTGCATCTCTCATATGAAAACTTGACCATCCCTTTTCTCCTTGAATTGCCTCCCTTGCTGTCCATACTTCTGGATCCAATGCATGTCTTCCTACTTCCCTTTGAACTTTTTCTAAATAATTTAATATCTCTACTAACATATAATGCATCATTACCATATGTTAACTCTGTTACTGCAACTCCTTTCCATATAATTCTAGCTACATCATATTTACTATATGAAAACACTGTTAATTTCTTTATCAATCCTTTCTTTCCTTTGCTTCATTTATCATTTTTTTCTCCCATTCATCCAAATAATTTTTCTGATGTGATGTAATCATGTGTGATGTATTATGGCTTCTCCTTAAACGAAGTCAAGAATATCTCAGCAATTATGCCCACTTTATTTTCCATTCCCCATTCTAAATTTTCCCATATTCTGCTCCATCCCATTTCCACAACATAATCTTTGTCAACTCTATAACCTTTATATCTAAATCCCCTTTATCTTTTCCCAAACACAGCATAAAAACCAATAATTCACTTTCTGTATAATCACTTTTTTTATATTTATTCTTTCATAACTTCATTATATGTACCCTTTCTGTTTTCAAGCATTTACATTCAATTAACAAAAGCCTAATATTTTCTATTCCTTCCTTACATAATTTACAAAATAAATCACCCATATTTTTCCATTTACATGTATATTCTCTTGTAGCTAAAGATCCCATTCGAGCCTTAAATAATAAACTACTTTCCTTACTATTATCATATATTAACTCACACCTAATATTCTGTTTATTTCTATATATATTGAAACTCTTTTTACTCTCCATACTATTTCTCCATCTCTCTAACTCCCTTTTCTTTATTAATAAATCTATTTTATCCCATTTCTTACTACTACAACACTCAACAATCCTCATAACACAATCATCCCATCTTTTGTACAAATATACTGATATAAATTTTTTATCCAAATCTTTTGCATACCGCATTACCTTTCTCACCCATCTTGTTACCTGCCCTTTCCTCATAACCCAATTAAATACTATTTTAGCTATTCTTTTATTATTCATAAACTGCAATCTACCAAACATTTTCATTTTACTTTTTGCATCTCTCATATGAAAACTTGACTATCTCATTTCTCATTGAATTGCCTCTTTTGCTGTCCGTACATCTGCATCCAATGCATGTCTTCCTACTTCCCTTTGTACTTTTTCTAAGTAATTTAATACCTCTTTACTGACATATAATGCATCATTACCATATGTTAACCCTGCTCTGCAACTCCTTTTCATATAATTCTAACTACATCATATTTATTATATGAAAACACTATTAATTTCTTTATCAATCCCTTTTTTTTCTTTGCTTCATTTATCAATTTTTTCTCCCATTCATCCAAACAATTTTTCTGATTACTTAAAATAATTTCCAAATAACTATATCTATTCACCACACTTAACTTAATATCTCCCAATAAAAATTCTACATCTTCTCTTTCCCCTGTATTAACCATCATTATATTTGATTTTTTTTCACTAAATTTAAGCCCCATCTCTTTACCAACTTTTGCACATGTTCTCAACATAACTTCCATATCTTCTCTTCTTTCTGCACACAAAAATATATCATCCGCAAAAAAAAGACCTGACAAAATATATACTCCCTTACTACCTATTAATGGTATCTCTATCCCTCTTCCTAATCTTTCTATTGCTCTTTCCATTTCACTCGAATACAACACAAACAAAATAGGTAACATAGGGCATCCTTGCCTTAGCCCCACTTTATTTTTAACTTTAACTGATTCTATATTCCCTAATTGATATATATATAATAATTATTTCCATATAATTTCTTAATAATATCTATTATTAAGAAATAATAATAATAATTATTATTATTATTTATTATTATCTGATGTGATGTGATGTATTGTGGCTTCTCCTTAAACGAAGTCAAGAATAACTCAGCAATTATGCCCAGATAAACCTGTTAGCCACTTTCTTTTACATTCCCCACTCTAAATTTACCCATAATCTGCTCTATCCCATTTCCACAACATAATTTTTGTCAACTCTATAACCTTTATATCTAAATTCCCTTTATCTTTTCCCAAACCCAGCATAAAAACCACTAATTCATTTTCTGTATAATCACTTTTTTCATATTTATTCTTCCATAACTTCATTATATGTACCCTTTCTGTTTTCTGATGTGATGTGATGTGATGTGATGTGTTGTATTATGGCATCTCCTTAAACGAAGTCAAGAATATCTCAGCAATTATGCCCAGATAAACCTGTTAGCCACTTTCTTTTACATTCCCCACTCTAAATTTACCCATAATCTGCTCTATCCCATTTCCACAACATAATTTTTGTCAACTCTATAACCTTTATATCTAAATCCCCCTTATCTTTTCCCAAACCCAGCATAAAAACCAATAATTCACTTTCTGTATAATCACTCTTTTCATATTTATTTTTCCACAACTTCATTATATGTACCCTTTCTGTTTTCAAACATTTACATTCAATTAACAAATGCCTAATATTTTCAATTCCTTCCTTACATAATTTACAAAATAAATCACCCATATTTTTCCATTTACATGTATATTCTTTTGTAGCTAAAGATCCCGTTCGAGCCTTAAACAATAAACTACTTTCCTTACTATTATCATAAATTAACTCACACCTAATATTCTGTTTATTTCTATATATATTTAAACTCTTTTTACTCTCCATACTATTTCTCCATCTCTCTAACTCCCTAGTCTTTATTAATAAATTTATTCTTTTATCCCATTCCTTACTACTATAACACTCAATAATCCTCTTAACACAATCATCCCATCTTTTGTACAAATATACTGATATAAATTCTTTATCCAAATCTTTTGCATAGCGCATTACCTTTCTCACCCATCTTGTTACCTGCCCTTTACTCATAACCCAATTAAATACTATTTTAGCTATTCTTTTATTATCCATAAACTGCAATCTACCAAACATTTTCATTTTACTTTTTGCATCTCTCATATGAAAACTTGACCATCCCATTTCTCCTTGAATTGCCTCCCTTGCTGTCCATACTTCTGCATCCAATGCATGTCTTCCTACTTCCCTTTGAGCTTTTTCTAAATAATCTAATATCTTTTTACTAACATATAATGCATCATTACCATATGTTAACCCTGCTACTGCAACTCCTTTCCATATAATTCTAGCTACATCATATTTATTATATGAAAATACTGTTAATTTCTTTATCAATCCCTTTCTTTTCTTTGCTTCATTTATCAATTTTTTCTCCCATTCATCCAAATAATTTTTCTGATTACTTAAAATAATTCCCAAATAACTATATCTATTCACCACACTTAACTTAATATCGCCCAATAAAAATTCTACATCTTCTTTTTCCTCAGTATTAACCATCATTATATTTGATTTTTCTTCACTAAATTTAATCCCCATCTCTTTACCCACCCTTGCACATGTCCTCAACATAACTTACATATCTTCTCTTTTTTCTGCACACAAAAATATATCTCTGCAAAAAAAAGACCTGCCAAAATATATACTCCCTTACTACCTATTAACGGTATCTCTATCCCTCTTCCTAATCTTTCTATTGCTCTTTCCATTTCACTCAAATACAACACAAGCAAAATAGGTGACATAGGGCATCCTTGCCTTAGTCCCACACCATTTTTAACTTTAATTGATTCTATATTCTCTAATTGATATATATAATAATTATTTTCATATAATTTCTTAATAATATCTATTAAAGCTTCATCCATTCCCAAATTTGCTAAACTTATCCATAATCTATTTCTATTTACTCTATCATATGCCTTCTCTATATCTATAAAACTCATATATAACTGTTTATCTGCATTCCTACTTATATCCATAAGTTGTGTAACTACAAATAAACTATCTCCTATACGCCTATCTAATCTAAAACCTCCTTGCATTTCACCCACTACATTATTCCCTTCCATCCATTTTACAACTTTACTAGCCACCATATACGAGAAAACTTTATATAAAACTGATGTTACCGCTATCGGTCTATAATTATTCAACTTTCTATGATCCTTACCCTTTCCTTTAAATAATAACCTTACTCTTGTATTACTCCAACTACTTGGGAAAACTCTATTCTGTGCCATTTTATTAAAACAGGATAATAACTTTACTTTTGCCCTATATCCTAAATTCATTACCATCTCTGCTGCCCATCCATCTAAACCTTTTGCCTTCCCACTTTTCAATTTCTTCTCTACCTCATTTAGTTCATTTTCTGAAAAACTAATATTCCCATTACTATATTCTTTCATATTTTCTAATATTCTATCATTCACATCTAACATCTTTTCTATATTCATTACATAACTATTTAAGATTCTCTCTAAATCTTCTCTAGAACTACACTCAGTTCCCTCATCATCTAGTAATACTAACTCTCTCTCCCCTAAATTTCTCCTTTTAATATAATTCCAAAATTTTTTACTTCCATCTTTTTCACTTTTATTAATATCCTCCAACAATTTACTATTCAATTTCATTCTCTCTCTATAAATATCTATTTTAGCCAACTTCTTCTTTTCTAAGTACTTTTCCCATTTAGCATTAATATATTTTTGACTTTCCTTATTCTTAATAGCACACTTATATTCTCTACATGCTTCTTTCCTTTCTTTTACACTTTTACTAATTTTAATTTTTTTATTACTTTTATTCTTTTCAATATTCTCACCTAAAACCCTATTTGCAACTTTTTCTACTTCCTTACACCAATCCTTATACTCATCCCCAACCCACTCTTCCATTATTTCTTCAACTTGTATTTTATACTCTTCCAACTTATTCTTATCATTTACTCTCCATCCACATCTTTCACTATTATGTCTACTTTTATTTCTATTCTCCATCACATTACTAACCATTTCAATTACAATGAAATTATGATCACTAGTGCATACTTTTTCTTCATTATCAAATACCTTAATTTTCCATATTTTATTTATTCCCTCTTTCTCTACCAATACATAATCTATTGTGTGAAATATATTATTTCTGGACCATGTGTATTGTCCCTCATAAATATTTAATAAATTTCCAATACTCAAATTCACTTTCTGACAAAAATTCTTCAAAAGCTGTCCATTTTTATTATCTACATCATCAATTTCTTCAATATGTCCATTCATATCTTCTATAACCATTATTCTCTTTCCCTTTTCTTTAAAACTTTGTATATCCTTAACTAAACATTCGTATATGTTACTGTTCCACTCCAATATAATTTGACTATCTCCAGTAGCTATATAAACTATAGCCACCATCCATTCTTGTCTACCCAACCTTATTTCAAACCACAAGTGTTCTTGACATTTAACAATATTTAAATATTTTTTTGATATAACACCTATACCACCACCCCTTTTTTCTTTTTCTTTTCTATTTATACCCTGCCATACCAACTGTTCCAAAATAGGTTCTTCTTCTTCTCTTAAATGTGTTTCCACTACTGCTAATACCTCAAGCTCTTCATTTTCAATTGTTTTATTTAATTCCATCCACTTTTCTGGTTTCCTATCACCTTGCATATTCAAAACCCAATTTTAACAATTTCTTCTTTTCTAACTACTCTTTTATAAATTCTTTTAATTCTTTCTTCTCCATTACATTTATAAATTACTTTCTTACCATTAATTTTACAAACCCATTCCTTTTCCATATCTATATTTATATCAAAATCGAATTCCTTTTGGTTACTTCTTATATTCCATCCATTCTTTTTAATAATATTACAATTTAAAAACCCACCCCCCTTTATAAGTTTCCCGAAAAAAATTCTTTATAAATCAAACTCCCTAAAACTTCACTTACTTGTTTTCCTAAATGCAACCCATCTTTACTATATAACTCTCTCTTTCCAATAAAACAATCCCACACATCCACAAACATAACATTATTTCTCTCACACAATTTTTTCAATCTCTCATTTATAGAACATGCCCTATCTAACAAATAACTCTTGTCAAACCTTGGTAATAATCCAACTATTCCTACTCTTCCTTTAATCATAATCAAATTCCTAATCAAATCTACATACTCATCCATTATTCTCTCTGATGATTCTAATAAATTATTAGTCCCCACCATAACATATACATCTCTACTACATTGTTTTTTAACTTTATCTGCTACATCCCTAATTCTAGCTCCAGGCAAACATACTCTTACATACCTACTTCTATTTTCCCTTGCAATTATATCCCCACATTCTCTAATTAGTGAATCTCCTATCAATACTGTTTCATAATCTACTTTTTCTGCTCTATCCATAACATTTTCTAATACCTTCTGGTCCTCCTTATCTATTTCTTCCTTATCATTCCTACTCAATAATTTTTTTATCTCCTCACATTTTATCTCTAATGATTTTAATTTTAGTTCTACATCCTTCAATTCTTCCTCTATCTTATTTATTCTTTGACTAATCATCTCCATTACACTATTACTTTCTTCACCCACTATTCTTCGACTATCTACACTTTGAAAACACTTTCTCACCTCTTTTATCATATTAATACACTGACTGCATAACCATAAACCTTTTACATCCTTCCTAGTCTTATTTAAACATTTCAAGTGATATACCCCATCACATATAGTACATTCTGCTACAGCACGCTTAATTTCCTTTTCCCAATTATATAAACATTTTGAAATACAAATATAATCCATTTTTTTTATTTTACGTTTTTCGAACGTTATATTTTTCTTAAAAGTAAATCTTTTAATAACAAATTTACAAAAAACTAATCAACAAAATAACTTTTAAAAATAAAAAAATAATAATAATTCTATATATAAAATAACAATATATAAATAAAACAAAAAATAAATAATAACTTTTTTAAAAAATTTCTATATATAAATGTTTTTCGAACGTTATATTTTTCTTAAAACTAAATCTTTTAATAACAAATTTACAAAAAACTAATCAACAAAATAACTTTTTAAAAATAAAAAAATAATAATAATTCTATATATAAAATAACAATATATAAATAATAAAACAAAACAAAAAATAAATAATAACTTTTTAAAAAAATTTCTATATATATAAATAACAAACTGAAAAAACTTTAAAACAAATAAAAAACACAATTTTCAATCTTTCAAATACTCTTAACCACTAATTACACTTTCACACACAATAATAATTAATAAATATTAATGCTCTCAGACTAAACAAATTAAAAGAAAATTTTTTGTTTGCTTCACTACCTATGGTGCTGCTTTTCTGTGTGGTGGTCGAATTCTGCACTATGTTAACGAAGCATACGAATCTGACCGTTACAGTATTATATAAATTTTTTTTATAAATGGTGACTAGAAGGGTGACAAAATGGATGGAAGAAAATAATATAGTGAAAAAAATGCAAAGAAGGTTTTTAATTGGATGGGAATAAAGGAAATAGTTTATTTGTAGTTACACAACTTGTAGATATGAGTAAGAATACAGGTAGGCAATTATATGTAATCTTTATAAATATACAGAAGGCATATGATAGAATAAATAGAAATAATTTATGGGTAAGTTTAGTAAATTTGGGAATGAATGGAACTTTAGTGGATGTTATTAAGAGATTGTATAAAAATAATTACTATACTTATCAATTAGAAAATATAGAATTAGTTAGAGTTAAAAGTGGGGTGGGTACTAAGGCAAGGATGCCCCATATCACCTAGTTTGTTTTTTGTTATAGTTAAGAGAAATGGAAAGATAGAAAGTCTAGGGAGAGAGTAGAGATATGATGGCTAGGAACATATATATTATTAGGTCTTTTATTTGCTGTTGTTATGTTCTTGTGCATTGAAAGTAGGGAAGATAAGGAAATTATGGTGAAGATGTGAAGAAGGGTTGGTAAAGAGATGGGAATTAAATTTAGTAAAGTAAAATCAAAAGTAATGATGATAAATGTTGGGAAAAGAGAAGGGAAAGAGTTTTTATTGGGCAATATAAAGTTAAATGTGGTGAATAAGTATAACTATTTGGGAATTGTTTTAAGTAATCAGAGAAATTGCTTGGATGAATGGGGAAAAAAAGTTGATAAATGAAGCGAAGAAAAGAAAGGAACTGATAAAGAAATTAACAGTGTTTTCATATAATAAATATGTTGTATCTAGACTTGTATGGAAGGGAGTGGCAGGGTCAACTTATGGTAACAATGTATTATATGTTAGTAAAGGGTGTTAGATTATTTAGAAAAAGTACAAAGAGAAGATTATTTAGAAAAAGTACAAAGAGAAGTAGGAAGACATGCATTAGATGCAGATGTGTGGTTGGCAAAGGAGGTAATTCAAGGAGAAATGGGATGTTCAAGTTTTTATATAAGAGTAGCAAAAAGTAAAATAAAAATATTTGATACATTGCAATTTATGTATAATAAAAGAATAACCAAAATAGTATTTAATTGAGTATATAATTAAAGAACAGACGGCAAGATGGGTGAGAAAAGTATACACTATGTAGAAGATTTGGATAAAGATTTTATGTCAATATACTTCTCTAAAAGGTGGGATGATTGTGTTAGGAGAATTGTTGAGTGTTATAATGTCTAGGAATGGGATGGAAGAATAGGGAGGTGGACCACTAGTATGGAGAATAAAAAGAGTTTAAATATATATAGAAGTAAACAAAAATTGGGTGCGAGATGTTTTATGATAATAGCAAGGAACATAGTTTACTGTTTTAGGCTCGAAGAGGATCGTTAGCAGCAAGGGAATATACACATAAATGAAGAAATATGGGTGATTTAATCTGCAAGTTATGTAAGGAATACATAGAAAATAATAAGCATTTATTATTGAATGTAAATCGTTGAATAATAAAGTTGTGGGAGAATAAATACAAACCAAGTATTTATACAGAAAGGGGTGGGGTTGGAATGGAAAAAGATAATAGGTTCCAGATTCATAGGCCATGGAGTGGACAAAGATGGTTGTTGTGGAAATGGAATAGAGAAGAATATGGGAAAAACTTAGGGTGGAGAATGGAAACGGAAGGTAAGGTGGCTAACAGTTCTCTCCGGGCACAGTGGCTGAGAAATTTCTGATTGCGAGAAAGGAAAAGCCATATTGCATGGCATTGCATCAAACTACTTTATCCATTACAATATATATGTAGCACTTTGAAAGTGGTAACTATGCAAAAATTTCCCATGTTTTGATACACAAAAGTAATTATAAAGCAGAAAACCTTTATCATAGACAGCTGTCATTTGGCTCATTTTAAAGTTTTTTTTAATACTTCTTAATTAATTTTTTCCCCAGCAAAATTAAAATTCAGATGTTTCATAAATTTATAGTCACAATTTAATTATAGGAAAATCATAGTTTAAAAAAAAAAAAAAAACCCTACTGAGTATGCTGTTCATTAATAACATATATTCACCCCCCCCCTCCAAATTTTTATTATAAAACTTCTAAATATATGTGTTTATATTTTCGTTTATTTTCAATAAATTAAATTTAATCATTAGAATAAAAAAATTGAACATCTTGATGTATTACTTTCACTTAAAATGTGAGTATGCTGAGGTGGAATAATAAAATCTAACTAAGTTAGCACTGAAAGACAAATAAAAATTATAGTCTTCATTGAGGATGAGAAGTCACTTAATTATATAGAAAATCTATTGTGTTCACGGACTGGTAAATGGTTTCTTTAGTACAGTTTTTGAAAAATGTATGTTAACTGAAAGGGTTTGAAATGAAGCCAGAAATTGGCCCTGTGTTTTCGATTATGTTAAAAAATTATGTATAAAAAAATTAGTTTTAAAGATCTGGTTTATAGAGTCGAGTGAATCAAATATCTGACTAAATCCCTGATGGATTATATGGATTGTCACAGCTTATTTCTTTATCACTATTTTTATCATTGTTTACAAAGAACATGCTTTATAATTTTGTGTCCATTGTTTCATTTATTTATTTTTTTTAATTTCCTCTGGAACTTGCACAAATGTTTGTCAGCTCTTAACATTTTAGATTCATCTTCTTTATCCATAAGTAGAGATTATTTTCTAGAATTCTTATTTGATCAATTTTTCTCTATTCTCACGAAATTTAATGTCGTTTCTCGAAAATTTTGAGGAAAAAAAATAAAAATAGAAAATCAAGTTATTTTCACAAAACATTTCTTAAAAATTCTGGCACAACTTCTTTATTAACTTTATTATATTATTTTCTCATTTTAAGTATTGTTTTTTAACATTTAGTCAACATTACCGAAAATAATAATTTGCAAATTAATTACATACTTTTACTTGGTTTTCTATTTGTTTGTACAGTACTTAAATTTTATACAGAATTTGTAAATTTAAATTTATTAATATATATATACTGTAACCTTTTTATTATCCAGCTCAGTTGTATTACCAGCTCAGCCCAGTTGTAACCTTTATTTATTACACCGAACGAACGTTTACCGTCCCCAACAACCCATCTCTCACAAAGCCTCCCTCATGGTAATGGGATAGAATAATAATAAGAATATTTCCCAGGGCGCCAAATTGCAACTTCAATGAAATATTTAGGCTAAACCTTATTTCAATAATTTATTTAATAATTTCTAATAACAATCTCTTAAGAAGGATTTAATAAATAATCAATAAACGGAGGAAACACTGAGAGCGCAGTAAAAAAAAAAAAAATACTAATACTCTTGGAAATTCATATTTATTAAAAAGAAACTTTCAGCTCCACTCCCTTTACAATTTATACTCTCAGCACTCCCATCCATTACCATTAAAGTCACAATTAAAATTTGTTTCAGATTATAAATAATTCCATGCCCATCTCCACCTTCATGATCTATCCCTCCATCATCCTCACATTCATATGTCCTTTGTACTACTATCTCTTTTACTCTCAATTTTTCATTGTACTAGCTCATTTTTCTCCTATGATAATCTCAGGGTTTTAGAACAATAAGGTCTGGAAGTCTAACAAGCTGCTATGGATTATTGGTGATAGACACTCTTCTACATGATTACCTCCGTAGTTGACTTTGGCTGACTTTAACATAGCCATTGTCCACTTACACTAAAGCTCTAATAATTAAGCTTACATTAAATGTGCAAATAGCATATTATAAACACTTTAATAACTAAAGAAAAACCCTTAAGAAGTTTTTCAAGGAGAAGGTGTTTGAATACAGCGGATGGGGAAAGGATTTTATGCCCACCCACTGCATCCACAATTACCCAATAACCCTTCCGCAATTCATAGTCTATACTTTAAATATACTAAATGATTTCCAGAATATTGGAAATTTAAACCTTGCAGTGCTACATAAGCTTAGAAAATTAACCATTTCAATAAATTCTACCTGGTGTGAGTTAATAAATAGCTCTAAATATAAATAATAATGTATTGACTCATGATTGGACTTGGAAATTTCTAGATTGTAGTAGACCTCAAAACATTGAGGCTTACACAAGAAATTTTATTCTAAAACAACAATTTTTATTATCAAACAGAAATCAATAAAATAATATTTACATAATTCCAATGGCTTTCCCCTGTTCTTCAACCGTATGACAAAACAACAAAATCACTAAATAAACTGCTAATTTTACGATGTTATAGAATACAGTCTTTTTTTTTAATTCTTACTCACTAGGGAATCACAATTGCCATGCAGTAATAATACTAAAACCAATATATAATGATAATATTTACCTTCATTCATTTTTTTTCTTTTAATTAAGATATAGTGAACATTAAATTTTTCTCCCAATTGTTAACGCTTTCAATTACTGATTCATTTTGTAATTACCCTATTAATTCTAAATATATTCTTCCAATAATAAAATTAATAATTTCCCATTAATTATTTCTGCACCTTGTGCTTTACAATAGAGATATTTTAAATATTGCTTGCCTTCTCGCAATCAAGTTACTTTTCAAGTGTTAAGAAATCGGTACTTAGCTCAATCATTATCATACATGCATACGTTCTATATCAATGTTCTTCCGATGACAATAATACTTCCTTGATTTTACCATTCCAGCAAAGTTCTCAGCTGGCTGTGAAAATACTTTCTAGATGATTTTATATACGCACCATCTACTATATTCTCGAGTCTTATTTAACTCTTAAGTTTAATGTTTAACTTTGTTATTATTCTTGGCTCTTATTAATTCAATAAAACATTTAAATAAAGCAATGTTTCAGTATAATAATCGCACATATACTATCCGCACTCATCCTGACATCAAATCAATTTTACGACCCTGTAACCAACATTTCAAACTGATACTTTACTGTATCTGAATTTCATTCACCCGTAAGGAATGTCAACATTAAGATGAGGGTAGGCAGTGACCCGAATAAGAGAAAATACCTTTTCACTAAGGTTGAGGTATGCTAGGATTTTATCATTACTCATACAGGAAGACATAGGTATACTTACCACACTCTGGCCATCAATAAAGAAATCATCTTATGGTGTAGAGAAGAACCAAGTGGGAAACTCTCCCACTGCATTTAAATATTTTATAAAATGGAATAAACATCTTAGTGAGCGAGCTAAACTACGACTACACTGACTTGGTGAGGATTCTTTATCCATCCACATATACAAGGGTCAAACATCAATTTGTATAAGTAAAAATTTCACATATATACTCCTCTCGTGAAATAGTATACTAAAACATTAGCTAACAATTTTTTCAAGCCTTAATTAGCTTATATCTAACTCACTTTAACTTTACAATAATAATAAGAAGAAATGTGTATTAACTTTTAAAATCATCTTTCTATACTTTTATCACATAATGATGATATTTTATCATTATATTCACTCAATCTTTATAAAACATATCAATAAAGCTAAGTATTTAATAATACTATCTGATCTGATTCAAAACATTTCATTTAACAATATCTCTCACTCCCTTCATAAAAAAAATGTAAAGCAACAAATTACTATTGGGAATAAGGCACATACAAAATTATTTGATATTAACTTATCTACTAAAAAAAATAAAAGAAATGCATAACATACATTAACTGTAAACTGATATATATATGATTACTTTTTTTTTTTAGATTAAATATTAGCAACAAATAACACATAATAAAATTATACTCATAGTCTTCACAGATTGTCCTTTCGATCTTCCCATTTTACTGCAGACTCTTACTATAAATTTTTGGTTTGAGTTATCTTATTTGATTTTATTCCGTCTGCACACATATCAGATTGGATAATTCCTTTAGAAATTCTGTTCCACTTCATTGAAGCACTCCTTGAAACTTGTCATTTCTGTTTCGGGTTTTAATACAAAATCCGACCCTTTTAGTTGCAAATTATTTTTCCGAGGCTTTTATTGAAGGAATCACTTTCCTATATGATCAATCCTTATAATGGAATGCAATAAATTTTCATTTTTTTAGCTATAATATTTAATCCATTTGGGTTCTTGGCATTACTTGCATTTTCATAATTGAAGATAACCAGCTTTTAAGTTTCGACATGCATAACGAATTAATTTAGCTTCACTGTAGGAAGACCATTTACCAATGTATTTCTCAATCCATTTATGTTGATTTTATTCTTCATATGGGATTTTAGCGTTCAGTTCCACCTTATTTTAAGAAATAAGAATCATTTTCTTTCGAAATTTTGGATAGTACAAATAGCTAACTTTTAAATTTAATAGAATAAAGTTTGCAATAATCATTCATAGAACATAGTGTTTCGCTGATTTTTTCTGAGCAAAATTCGTCCTGCAGTTTAAGATTCATTACTGGCCGATCACTGATGAATTGGGTAAATTTGGATGAAAGAAAAATCATGATGTTGATCAACTTTTGGAGAAGAAAGGATGTGCCTAATATAGAAAGTTTCTCACAATTCATTTTATAACAATACTATAAAGTTTGATGAAGTTTCTCATTCAGGAAACAGAACGGAAAAATTAATATTAAACTTAACAATTTTTATATTGAAAAATTGCTTACTGAACCCAACGAGGTTTCTGTAGATAACCGGTGATGACGACTGATAATGACTGATTGACAATGTCTGACTAACTAAAGAGTAGATTAACCTTTTATACTCTCTGGATCTCTTCCTGAATGATTGACCCGCCAAACCATTTATGTCTATATTTTAATTGGTTGATTATCTATTGTTTTTTCAAAAATGATACATCCCCACTTCACAAATATCACATGGTTTTCTTTAATATTTTTCTGTTCGTGGAAATTCCCCTGAAAGAAAAAAAAAGAAAAAAACATTTCCTTTTTAATAATAAAAAAATATGCATAGCAACCCAACTTCAAACCCAGAATCTTGACTGAAAATCGGCCGCTATGAATAAATTATCGAAACAAATTAATTTTTCTTTAAAGGAGCTTTCCAACGAGATAACACATGATAATTACTAATTAATAATTAACTCTATAATTAAAATTCATAATCAAATCTACACATACACGCATCGGCACACACGTACAATTCTAGTTAAACCGATTGCTCAATACTTTGATCAATTCTTGATTTTTGCTATGACAATTTCATTTTATTAATTATTGTATTTTAAATTATTATTGTAAAACTACGATCGTCTATTTTCAGTCCCCCAAAGTAGTTTCGCAATCTCACATCCCCCCTCCTTTTCTTTCCAATCTCCAAACTATTAAAATAATTTATAAAGATTGCCAACTCATAAATTTTTCAATTATGTTTTTGGCTTTTAAGTTACCTTATGAATCTATACTAAATAAAATAATATTTTACTTATAAACTTTTATGATTAAATGTTTAGTTTGCGTACTAAGTAAAATTCACAATCCATAAGAATATGACTTTAATTTAAACTTAGCATTGGATAGTAAGCTTGTCTGCTAAAAATATATATATATAGCTCATGAGGAAATTTTATCAAACACTGTCATACATAACTCTAAAATCTAATGGAACTTTGGGCAAACCCAAGGGCTACAATACATACTTATTTAGACCTCAAAAATGAGCAAGTAGAACTATGGGGTGTGCTGGAAGTATTTTACAAAGGTAATGAATTAAACAGCAATGTGCAGTGTTTGGTCCAAATGAATACCATACAAAAATTTGTCAACAACAGGTTTTCATCGCCATTTAGAGCACATATATTAAATGAATTGAACTGTAAAAGAAAACTTTTTTCTATGAAATGAGTAAAACTTATAGAACAAAAAAAAAACAATAACAACAACCATAGACAATTTTATTCGAATCTAACATCCTCCAATGTTAAGAAAAATTGTTGCTAAGATTGCTGCAAAAGGGGGACTCATCATATCTGTGTAAAAGTGCTAGTTTTTATTTTAACAGCGCAACCAAAAGTTGTGATGAAGCTGATTTATGAATTTTATGAGGAAATTCAAAATGATATTAACAAAAAAGAAAATGAAGCCAACTAACAAAAAAGCGAGTATTTCAATTAATCAGTTGACAGAAATATCCATATTTACTACAGCGATGGAGATTCTGACAACTTAGATTTAGTATGAGATTGTTGACCAGTTGCTTTTCAGATACACTATTTCAGCTAGTTGAAGAAAGTCAGGCTTTTTAGGTTGAAAAAAACAAAAGATATTGTGGCAATTATAACTGATGGAGCTAGTGTAATGCTGAAATTTGGGAGATTGTTACCTGTTGGATCTAGTTATGATATAAGCATGCTATACACTTGTCTGTAATGTCCACTTTTTACAATAAGAAATTGAAAGAAATAGATCAGGAATTGGAAAATGATTTTAATGACACTGAAGAAAATATTGATTATGAAAATAACCGAGAAGATTCAAGTGTTGAAGAGGATGATTATGAAAATAATTCAGTCGTCGAAGAGTATTTGCTTACTAATGAATTGAATGTTTTCGACAAAATCAAAAAATTCTAAAAATAGTGAAACTTTTTAAAACTTCATCTGTGAAAAATCCTATTTTACAAAAGTATATAATGGATATGGAAAAAAAGAATTGTCATTGCTTTAAGATTGTCAACATGATGGAACAATTTACTAATTATGGTGGAACAGATTTTGCAGGTATTTGATCCCATAAAAAGTGCTTTATTGGAATTGAATATGAAAAAGCTTATGGAGACTGGAGAACACAGATACAGCTAGATGTATACTTAATTCATTAAGTCCTGCAGAAGTTGCTGTTGAAATTTTAATAATCTTCTTATGAGCAAGGAGATATTAAAATTTTTAATTAATGCACTTCAAGCTGAAAATTTAATATTAAGTAAAAGGCTTTTGGATGAACTTACAATTCAAATATCAAAGAGGACAAGTAATGTGATAGTTTCATTAGTAAAGTTTTATCAAGATTCAAACACTTTAAAATGAGAGCTTCTTCAAATCTACCTCGAAATTTGATAGCATTAAACTAGCAAAATATTATATGCAGTGATTATTGCAAAATAATACACAGATGAAGCAGAATATATCACTTTTGATTGTCAGTTTTGGATATTGAAATAGTGACAGAAAGCTGCTCTACTAATACTTTAGTATGTTTACAACAACGATTAGAAGAGTCATTACAAACAAGTTTAAAACAGCCTCAAACATTCGCGAATAATTTTTTAATGTTGGAAAAAGAATTTACTTTATTTGGAAAATTTGAAATTGCATTGAACACAATAAAGCCTACATCAACACAATGAACAGAATTTTTCGATGTTGGGTCATATTGTGTCCAATAGGAAAACCTGCTTAAAAGATTCATTGATAGAGTGTTTATCTTTTTTAAAACATTTTTTTTGAAAGAAAATGCCTAGATTTTATATTTAATCCAGTTAATTTAAAAATTGGATCATATATTCCATAATTTATAATTTGCCATGGAGGTGAAGACGGATTGAGTTAAAATTGAATTTGCAAATTTTTTAAATTAAAGAATTTATATATATATAAATTGTTATTAATGTAAGTTTCAAAATAAAAATAGGATATTTTTTTTTTATTTTTCTCGAGAATGTCAAAAAAAATTCTCGTTATCTTGAGAATGCAATACATTAGAGAATTGCATATCTAATTTGTTAGTGTTGCTGTATCATCAGCAAATCTGTTAATGAATTCTTCTATCCCAAGTGCTAATACCTAAGTCCATTCTTATCAAACCAGTTATTGAAAAACTTATTTAAATGATTATTAAATAAAACAGCAGTTGTTGTTATTATATTTTTTTCTGCAGGTATCTTTTTCTTAAGAATATGATTTAACTATACAAATATCTTCTTATTCATATACATATTTGTACCAAACTTTTTTTTTTTTAATATATTCAATTTCCAGCATCCAAGTCATCTTAAATACTTTTCTAGATCAGTAAATCCAATATTATTTGTATTGTAGTTATAAAGTAGACTATTTCCATCTAGTTGAAATTGTTAATGTTTTTTTAAAAAATGTATATTTTCCCCAATCTGATGATTAATACAGAATAATGTTTTGAAGATATTTTTTCTCTATTCATCAGATATGTTCTCTATTAACTTGTGTGTTATAATTAACATTTAAATGTATTTGGAAAAGTATAAAATTTGTCTTTTTCTTAAAATGTTAACAATTTCCACTAGTTAACAAAAATAGTTCAACATGTAACAAATAAAATATTATCACCACAAACTTTTAGGCTAACAAAACAAATATTAATTTATTTCTATTTTTTAAAAAACATAAATCTCACTACTGTAATTGTGGCTCTTTATTTTTTGCAAATCCTAACTGCTTTTTAGATAGAAATATGCTTAAGGTGTTAGAAAACTTAATGAAAATTAGATTAAGCTAATTATTTATAAAATTTAGATATTTCGACTCTACAGTGGAGTCATGACTCCTGCAAGGAAATCCACTGATGACTTTTGCTTAGTTATAAATTATATTACATGGATCTTTTAATGTTTTCAACATATTTGAAATACTTCTAATTTCACAATCTATTTTACAGCCATAATTTTGTTTTTCAATTAATATTACTTTTTTTGATCAATTTTTTTTTGACCATACTTTTTCTATTACAACTGTTTTATTCTACTATAAATTAAATAAAATTTCTTTTCTTACAATTTTTTTTACTTTTGTATATTCACCTTGTAACTTTTATTTCCTAACTATTTTATTTCCATTTTGTAGAGAACCTTCTCATTTCTAATTCAAGCCTTTTGCTGTCTTTGTATTTTTTTGTGATCCGCTATTTTATTGGAAGTGTCTTAAATTTTTTTTAAATAAACACCAGTTAATAATAGTTTTGTCTCGAGACATTTGATATATATATATATTCGAGTGCTCGAATCAGTGAAAATTAAGATGCTTTAAGTTTTTTGATAACAAAATTTTGATAATAATATATGATGAATTTAATAAGAACAGCATATAATTGTGGATAAAACACGTTTAGACCGTTTCAAACATGAGCATAGTTTGTATTTATATTCTGGTCCCACTGTGTTTATATCTAGTGTGTTATTCTTTCATTAAACATTATATTTGTTAATTTTATGCCAATATTAGTTTATTTAGATTATTTGTCATAATGTACAACTGCCTCAAATTATTATAATTCTTCCACTATGTTATGTGATCTGGTTTTTAAATTCACAAAATGTAATTTTATATTTACAAAACATTTTTTCTGCCTATATTTTAATGCATGTTTTCAAGAATAGTGTTGTTCACTCTCTTTGCCTACTTCCAGATTTATATAATTAAGCAGTGGATTTTGATTTAAATCCTTTAGGGTTTTTTGAATTTCAATTTTAGCAGTTTAAAGAAATTATAAATAGTTATTCAAAAATAATCTTTTAGCCATCTGCAATGGAACATTTCTTTCTGGTCTAATATTAAGTTATTTATTTTCAAGAAACCATGAATCACTTTTACTGTCATAAAAAGATCTAATTATCATTTGGAGTTTATTTAAGAATCTGAATGAACAAAAGATTTTAAGAGTTAGAAATAATAAAGTCTTTTCTCCCCTTTAATCCTGATGTCAAAAAATAGATTTTGATTTTGTAAATTTGAAAATTCATTCCTCTTTGTAAAAAAAAAAAAAAAGACTTGCCTTTTGTATCAGCTATTTATGCTGCAAATATGGAAGTCAAATGTGATAGCTTGTTTTTGAAAAAATTCAGTAGTAGAAATATAAGTGGAATATCTAAATCGATCTAAAGTTCATTTTATTATATTATGTTTGCAGTTAGGTTAGACCAAACAATATTGGTATCTTTATTTATGAATGGGGAAAATATAAGTAAAACTAGGTTTACAAGGATTATCTAAAATATATATTTTATTTGCTATCTGTACATTTTTTTCCTGCACATCAAACTAAGACTTTATAAAAAAAACTTTATTAAAGTTGTGGATAAAACAACCCATATATTTTATGCTTGAGAAACATGTTACTCCAGATTAGTGGTGCAAGATTAAAAGTTTTATATGTCCTTAGATCAGAAAATTATTGAAAGATTTGAAGGATATTTAAATAAAGTTGGAAAGTTGTGTGGTAGTTTCAATGATATTTGCACAAACATTTTGGAGATGCAATTGATATGATGAAATATGTCATTAAAGATTCATTTTTGGAGTTTAGGATACAGGCGTTGTCTTGACAAACCTGATACCAGCGAGTGAAAAATTTATTCTAATATTGGAAAACCCAAATGGAGCCTTAATATCCAAACCGATTACTGCTGGATTCTTAAGAAGAACTTCCATGAATCAGTGTGCAGCATAAAAATAGTCAAATAAAGATAGTTATATGTTTGTTTTTTTTAATAAGATTATTATGTTTCTTAACATTAAATTGTGTTTTATTCAAAAACAGTTGTTAGAAAATCTCTGCAAATGTATTTGAATTCAACATTAAAAAATAGCATGTAAATTAGTTGGTATTTTCATCATATATTTATGATATTGGATGCAAGTGTTAATGAGCTATCTTATACATAATTTATTAATAAATATGGAAAGGAGCAAGCAATAAGTGAGGAATGCATATATATAAATATAATTATAAAATATGAAGGTGCATATAGAATGTTAAGCAAAATTTAATATTAATTATAAACTTGCATTTTATTATCTTCTCATAGGTAATATATGTAGTTTTTGCAATGTGTTAAATGTTTTTATTGCAAAACCTTTTATTATTTTTTATAATGTCCTCATATATTTTGATTTGTAATTGATATATAATTATGAAAACCTTGCAAAATAGAAGTTAGCTGTTTGCTATGTGCTGATTGGAGTCTGGATTTGCATGGAATTTGAAAATCTCTTCATGTAGCATAGTTTTTTTTTCACGTCGATTCTTCATTGCCCCCCCCCTCCCAGTTAACCTTCTTTTCATTGGTCAATTAATAAGTATCTAGCTATTCTTAAACAAAAGGTAAAACTAGTGAAACTATATAAACTTTCATTGATCTGTAGTAATTAGTTTAATGAGTGTTTCTTCTTTACTCTTCTGCTTTTGAAAGACTTTTGTCATGAAGTTGGTTGCTTATGAATCTAATTTACTTTTTATTTATATAAAATTGAAATAATTTTTTTTTAAAATGATGTATTTCATACAAAATTTAATATGTAAACATTAATTTAAATTATAATATGCTTATATATTTTACAATTAATGTTCAAAGAAAACCTATATATAAAATACATATTTTGTGGGTTCATCCGTGTTAAAAACTTTTAATATTGATATACTGACGTTTCGACTTGGTCACACAAGTCATCCACATAGTTATAAAAGGTAGAAAGACGGTTGTAGAGGCGCTACAATCACTGATTTGAATAAAAACGTTAAAATTCCACCAATAGCAAAAATGTTAAATTTAGGAATGTTTTTTAAAAAAATCTTTCCAAATAGGAGGAAGTTTGCATGTATCATCTCGCTTATTGATTTAATCTGGCCTTTTAAGTATCTCAATGGCTTCTCTAATTTTGCACTGGTAGAGATTATCACATCTGGATATGATCCTGGCACTAGAAAAATCAATTTTATGAACCGAATCTATAGTATGGAGTGAGAGTTCTGATGATGATGAGTGTTGTTAACTGCATTAGCATGCTCATCTCTCCTAACACTGATGCGACGATTACTCATACCTGTGTAAGAAGCTTTACAATTTTTACATGATATTTGATAGACACCATGAGATTCAAGAGGGATTGAATCCTTAGGCTTAGTTATTATATTGCTGATCTTTTGATGACCAGAAAATGCTGTATCTATATTATAGCGTTTTAATATATGTCCGATATTGTCTGTAGTTCCTTTTACATATGGAACACAAATCCTAATAGTTGATTTATCATCTTTTTGTTTTCTATTTTGTCTATTTTGGGCTTGAAATAAGGCTTTTTTTTTATAAATTTGTAATTATAACTATTTGCTAATAAAACACTATTAATATGATTTATTTCTTCTTTCAGATGTATCTCATCTAAAAGGTTAATTGCTCTGTTTAAAAGAGTTTTGGCTACAGAAACTATCTGAGTTGGGTGATGATGAGAATGGAAATGTGAACTTACAATCCCATCTATTAAATCATATATTAAAAACTCTCTTCATTTTATTTCTGTTTTAAAAAGTTTAAAAATTAATGCTAATGACATTCTGGTCAGTTTTGATGTCGTGTCTTTGTTTACAAACATTCCAATTGATGAAGCTTTAAATATAATCTCACAACGTTGCAATTTACCAGACCATATTATTGCTTTGATTAAACATTGTCTTTTAAATACATATTTTGTATACAATGGACAGCATTACAGACAAGTTTTTGGTACTCCTATGGGTTCAGCTATCTCAGGAGTAATAGCTGATTTATTCATGGAATATATAGAAACTCGTGCTTTAGAATCATCATCTTTAAAACCTCTTATGGGTTCAGCTATCTCAGGAGTAATAGCTGATTTATTCATGGAATATATAGAAACTCGTGCTTTAGAATCATCATCTTTAAAACCTCTCATTTGGCTCAGATACATAGATGACACTTTTGTCATATGGCAACATGGAAAAAATAAATTAGATGATTTTTTTCTTACATTTAAATAATATGCATCCTCATATTAAATTTACAATGGAGACAGTCTGATGGAAAATTTCCTTTTCTTGATGTTCTAGTCACCAGAACACCAAATAGTTTATCTTTTTCTATTTACAGAAAGGATACACACACAGACAGATATTTACATTCTCATCATCACCCAACTCAGATAGTTTCTGTAGGCAAAACTCTTTTAAATAGAGCAATTAACCTTTCAGATGAGACACATCTGAAAGAAGAAATAACTCATATTAATAGTGTTTTTTATTAGCAAATAGTTATAATTACAAATTTATAAAAAAGCCTTATTTCAAGCCCAAAATAGACAAAATAGGAAACAAAAAAATGATAAATCAGCTATTAGGATTAGTGTTCCATATGTAAAAGGAACTACAGACAGTATTGGACGTATATTAAAACGCTATAATATAGATACAGCATTTTCTGCTCATCAAAAGATCAGCAATATAATAACCAAGCCTAAGGATTCAATCCCTCTTGAATCTCATGGTGTCTATCAAATCTCATGTAAAAATTGTAAAGCTTCTTACATAGGTATGAGTAATCGTCGCATCAGTGTTAGGAGAGATGAGCATGCTAATGCAGTTAAACAACTCTCATCATCAGCACTCTCATTCCATACTATAGATTCAGGTCATAAAATTGCATTTTCTCGTACCAGGATCATATCCAGATGTGATAATCTCTACTAGTGCAAAATTAGAGAAGCCATTGAGATACTTAAAAGGCCAGATTGTATCAATAAGCGAGAAGATACATGCAAACTTCCTCCTATTTGGAAAGATTTTTTTAAAAAACATTCCTAAATTTAACATTTTTGCTATTGGTGGAATTTTAACGTTTTTATTCAAATCAGTGATTGTAGCGCCTCTTCAACCGTCTTTCTACCTTTTATAACTGTGTGGATGACTTGTGTGACCAAGTCGAAATGTCAGTATATTAATATTAAAAGTTTTTAACACGGATGAACCCGCAAAATATGTATTTTATATATTTAACCCGTGCAAATCGTCGTTTTAACATATATATATTGTAACCGAAAAAAAAAGAGGAGAAGAGAGAGAAAATAAAAGGAAAATAAAAGATAGAACGAAAATGAGAGTGAGAAGAAAAGATGAAAAGTAATGAAAGAAACAAGGGATGAAATGATATGTAGTGGAGAGAGATGAAAGGAGAAGAAGAGATAAAATACATGATTTAGAAATGGATGAGATGTTAAATGAAATGTAAAAGAGAGATGATGAAAATGAGATGAAATGAGAAAAGAAACTGAAATGAGATGGGATGAAATGAGAGACTCTTAACGACTCGGCTCAGTGGGGTTACAATAAATTTAAAGAAAAGAGATGATGATCCAGAGATGTATAATCAAATAAAGATCAAATCCAATACTGATGAACTATAATTACTACAGCATATTAATAATCTACTAAACCATACAAAATATTATCTAAAATCACTAATCAATGTTTGCCATATTAGTCCTACCAATAAATCATACACTCTCTGAATGAGAATAATGATACTTTGATTAGAAAGATTATCTTACTAAATTTTTATTTAATAAAACTACAAGAGTAAATAACCTCAGGGGTTTCTAAACTAAACTCTTGTGTAAAACTAAAAGTAAAGTTAAGTTGCCTATTAAAGAATTTCTGAGATTAATAAACAAATAAGTAATATCTTAGCTGATTATAAAATAACGACCTTATGGTGCAATCTTAAAATAATATACAAAACAAATATTAATTCATAAATTTAATGAATCAATTTAAATTTAATCTAATAATGGCATGTTATCCAAGACATTACTTGAGCAAAGAAAAGAACAAGGGTACTTTTTATGCCTTTCCCATACTCACAGACAACCTACTAAAGACCTCAAATGCAGATGGATTAAATTCTTTAAACATACAAGATTTAAGATGATACAGATGATGTGCAATGAATATAAGATAATGTGCAGCTTTTAAAATAATAATAAATAAAAATATTCTTCTTAAGTACTTATATTTTTAATCTGATATTGCATAATCTTCAGTCTGAAAAGATATACAGATATTTTAAAATAAACTTTTAACTAAACAATTAAGTATCTGCTATAATGCAATTATCTATTATTGTGATTTAATATGAGAATCACTTACTTTAACATAGCTTTCTAATTTTCAAGCCAATATCAAATATATTTAATTAACTTTATGATATATTTGTGAACTTCTGAATTGAAGATTTAGTAAATTTTAGAAACTTAAGATTTTGTGAATTTGGAACCCAAGACAATTATATTTTCATATAAAAGCAAAACAAATAAAACAAATCTTTTGAAATAATAATAATTTGGTTTATTAAGAACAATAAGAAATTCTTACAAATTTAATGGACTACAAACATTGCCAATATCACACTGGGATTTAATATAAGTATTTTGACTTTTAACACTTTTCTTTAGTTTATATTAGTATACTTAATAACAAAGCTAAGGCTATTCAATTTTAATCTCTTTTAATAATTAGAGATTTTACAATCTTTAACTTTAATTATAATGTCTGTATTTAATAAGCACATTACAATTTTTTTTAATTAAAATATTTTAAAACATTATGATGTCATCTAGTAATTAGAATTACAAAACTAGGTTTATATTTGAACCTCTAACTTAATTTTATAATCCTGAACTTAACAAACACTAAGTTGGAATAAGCATATATTTTGAAAACTACAACTAGTTATACTGACATAACTAATATTAAACTAATAATATATTTTTAAATTAGACGAAGGTAATCTTAAAATAAAACTAAGTAAAGTGTATGGGACATTCATTCATCAGAGATCAGTTATACTCTTTTAAATAAATTTAGTCCACATAAAATTATTTCCTCCATGTTTTAAAGTTAATAATGTAACAATCTTACAAATCCTGCGGCGAAACTCTGGATGAAAATATTAAATTAGTATGTGTGAATTGCCACTTATACCATATGCATATTTAACATACTTTAAAATAAATATAACTTATTGTTGGTTAGCTTGTGCATGATAAAACTATCATAACAACACAATTCAAACATTGATATACCTATGAGCCATAAATTAGCTGCCACTACCTGAAGAAACAAATTTCCTCAAACAAGCATATCTTGTCATCACAAATGCAACATCACCTACTGTGGTGGAATTAGCATTAAGTCATCATGAATGATAGGCAAAAAATATAAAAATACTAGACTCCTTAGAGCTGGAAAAGAATATGGTGGCTTTCAAAAATACCTAACTTCGAGGCAAAAATTAAGATGTCTGGAACTCTTCTACAGTACTTCTGGGAATAAGAAAAAGCACCATCCTCTCTCGTGGGATTTTCAATGCTTATAAATGTGATTATCATCACTGAAAAATACAATATAATAACCCTCTTTTGGGGACAAGCACTATCAAATCATGGAAATACAATACAATAAGGATGGAGGATTTTATCTACTCCATAAGCATATTCAAAATTATTAACTAAACCTAACTATGAGGCTAACCAATACTAACTAATAGCAAGATATATACTTCACCTGAATTAAATAAGTTATTCCTAAGAAGTTTGAAAATACAAAACGTATTCAATGTTCGAACCAACAAAATACACTGTCAAGTGACTACTATGAAAAATATTTTAAAATTGAATGCCTATAAAATTCTAGGCAAGGCACAATGCACACATAGTAAATAATTACATTCTAAATATATATTAACTAGTGGACTTTTAAAATTGCAAATTAAATGCAAGAATATTTACTTCTCGATGCATATAAAAATATTTGTAGATATTATTAATATAACATTCATAAAACAAATGAATGGATACTCACTGATAAACTTCTTTGGTAAATTTAAACTAAAACTGAGTAAAACATTCCATTTATAATAAACTAAGACTGTGATATTTAAATTTTCTATAAATGATTTTTTTTTTAAAACAGAACCTAGCTTGTGAAATGCTTAATAAATAAAATAAATTCACTTGAGAATAGCAAAACATTTGCTCATTCTAATAGACATATTACATTTTAAAATTATAACCCTAGTTTACCTGTATATTTATGCTAAAAGTATTACACAAAATATATAGCATAAATATTTTTTTATGGTGTCATTTTTTTTTAAAACCAATAAAACAAACAATAAAAAAAAATATAATAATACATTAACTTAAGTTCATATTTTAGCTCCGTAATGGTTTTTCCATTTAAAAATATGTATTCAGGTCAATTTATCTATCTGGATTCGAAGCTTCAGTCAAATATTTATAAACATGGCAATGGTTTCCAAAACAAAAATATTCAGTAGTTCTTTATATAAACACTTTCACTTTCTTTTATCTTTAAAGATAATTTTAAATATTAAAATAATAAAATGTCATAAGCATAAACACATGTTGGCATTGGAAAAATAAATTCTTCAGCTGAGTACATGTTTTTATATTTATAATCCTAGGTTCAAACGCGGAATAATTATAATATATATTTTTAGTTAACTTTCACTGTTCTTCTTTAGATAAACGCATTTTTTTTAAAATAGAGCTTTTTTTAAAAAAAAAAACAGTTCTTAATTTTTCAAAATGCATTTTTTTTTTTAAACATATTTCCTTTTATTTTTTAAACATAAGAGTAGATTTCTTTTATAATTAAGACATTTCTCTGTTTATGAGCTAAGATCAATGGTCATAAAATTACTTATAAGTACTGGCAACTATAACAAAACATTACGTATTTCACAGAAACAAGTTCATTAATAATATTTTTAACTTCTTTTAAAGCTTTACTTCCAAACAAATTCTTTTCATAGTACTGGCATAAATGAGAATTTGTATTTTAAAATACATATTGTCCACAGAAACATTATTCTGTTAAGAGCATATTTACATGTATATATCATGTATTAATAAGGCAGTATTAAATTTAATGTCAATTTTAATTTATAAAGACGCTAATGCATTTCCATTTTAATATTTTAAAATGTTTGAATTTTTTTTTTTTCTTTAAATTTCTTTTTCACTTGTATTTTTAATTTGATAGGAGATATACTATAGTTTAGTGCAATACATTGTTTAGCCATAACAATACTTAATGATTTAAGGTTTACTTCTAAATAAAGAAAAATGAATAGATCAAAAGTAGATGAAATTTGAGACGCTGTATTTTCTTCAAACATTTTACTGTAATTTTAATGCTTTAATTGTAATTAAATTATCAGAAAACGGATTACCTTTTTTATCTTCAGCACTTCATTTCTAGAAAACGATTTTATATAATTGTTTTAAAAACATACTTTTTTTTTTTTTTTTAGAAAATATAAAGTTTTTTAAAAATTACTTTTTATTAAAAACTTTTAAGATCCAGCCACATATATAATTAAAACAGCCCCTGAATGACACCTGGATCCCTGTTTTTTATTAATCTTTTATACCCCCTCCCCTTTTGATCAATTCCTTGACTTGAAACCAATGAAATTATTTTTTTAAACTCCAATATTCTTTACAATTCAGCTGTAAAATCAATTTACTGACATAATTAGTCTTATTATATCATACCAATGACTCCCAGCTGCAAAGTCAAAAATTCATTATTAACGAACGCTATGTATTATTTTTTAATAATAATATTTTATTCTAATAATTCTACACATTCATTTGTTTAATCAATATTGGAATTAAATCTTTTTTTTTTCTTCCTATGTTTACATATCATTCTTGCAGGCACACATATTAATTATTTAAAAGTTATTTTTAAACTACAACAATAAAATGTTAATGAATATTTAATTAAAATAATTTTATAAGTGGAACACTACTAGCTTACATCTGATAAATATTATTATACCATTTAAAAAAAAAATAATTTACAGATTATTTTTAAATTTATTACTTAATATTATTCCAACTTATTTATAATATCTAATTATTATCATTTAAACATTAAACTGAATTATACAGTAGTTATCTTAAAATACATTTAATACCATTTATCAATTCCCAACTATTTCTGATATTTCTTTTAATTCAAATCATTATCTAGCATCCCTTATCAAACCAATACTATTGAAATATTTAGATTATCCGGTTGTCATCTGATCGTTCATGTCAGCCGCCAGAGGCGCGATTTCTAGCTAAATTTCTAGAAATATGCCGTTTCCGCGGCCGCACCCAAGCCTTTAAGCATTCTTTCTAAAAGAAATCCTAGAAAGATTGTTAACTCGGAGTTAAGTCTATTTTCTACGCTAAAAGGTAGAGTATTAACTCGGAAGTTAAGTCTCCTTTCTACGATAAAATCTAGAAAGAGTGTTAACTCGGCTTAGCGGCTAACGGTGTGGCTTTTTCCGATGCTAAAAGCAGAGGAAAATGCCGCAGTTGTTTGTGTCACGCACTATATCGTAATGCTGCGTTATGTATTTGATCTAACAATATCGTACTAGGGTGTTTATTTTGATCGTGTCACGATTATTTAAATTTTCATCGGTGCCTTGTTTTTTTTAAGACCAATCGATGTACTGTTACATTTTATCAATTTTAACAGTATCGTGATTTCCTCATAAATTTGTATTCCTCCTAAATTTTCGATTAGGGTGGAATAGCGTAAAAATTTAAAAATCACGCTTTGAGTCACGTTTTAGCGAGAAATTTTCCGAGACAAAAAGTACGGCTAATTCCCACAACAGAAAACTTGGAAAAGATGGGAACTGCCAGACATGGGCCAGCGCTGGAATATTTCTACAGCAGAAAAAAACATCCTGCTGCTGAAAGAAAAGATTGGATTGTGCGGCAAATATATGCAGATTTGAGGTCCGAAAACATCTGCCGACGGAAAGGTTCACTTCGTAAAGACAAGCTTGTTTGAGGGATTCTAAATGACCTTCGTCAAATGTCAAAAATAAAAGAAGTAACTTCAATTTTTATTTAAACGTAAATCCCTTCTTCTCCCGATAATTGTTGGCGTCGGCAATCAAATGTAAAATAAAAAAAGTAACTAAAATTTTTATTTAAACGTAACTTCAAAACCCCCTCTTCTCCCAATAATTGTTGTCGTCGGCAATCAAACGGTCAAATAAAAGGAACGTCAATTATTCTTTAATCGTATAGAAAAAACAAAAAAAACCCTCCCACTAATTGTCCTGGCCAATCAAATGTAAACCAATCGAAGTAAGACATAAATTATTAGTTAAACATAACCCAAATTACTATTCGAATGTACACCGAAAAAGACTCGCTCTTGTCAATCAAAATTAAAGAAACCTAGACTATTATTGTCCCATTGTCAAATCGAATATTATTTGGGAAAACCCAAATAATTTATAAATGAAAAAAAAAAAAAAGAAAGTCAAATCGGTTTTCAATCAAATGGTAACCGATAAAAGTAACTTAAATTTTGATTTAAACATACACACGAACAAAAACAAAACGCAAAACTCTCTCTCCCAATAATTGTTGTCGCCAATCACCAAAAAACACCCACCCCTCTCACTAATTATTGTCAGCAATCAAATGTACACCACTACTAAAAGTAACGTAAACTACTATTCTTTAAACGGTTACACCCCTTCTCCCAATAATTGTTGTCTACAATCGTACACACAAAAAAACACCTTTCCCAGTAATTAGTGTCGGGAATCAAATGTAAACCGATCAAAGTAAGACCGCAACTTATTATTTAAACGTAACCCAAATTACTATTTGAATCTACACCAAAAAAAACACCCGCTCTTGTCAATAAAAATTAAACAAACAACAACTATTATCGTCCCATTGTCAAAAATATTTATTTGTAGAACCAAAATCATAATTTATAAACGAAAGGAAGTCCAATCGGTCGTCCATCAAATGTAAACCGATAAAAGTAAAGGTTTTAAATTTTATTTAAACATAAACACGCGCGCGAAAAAAAAACCAAAAAACACTTCTCCCAATAATTTTTTCGGCAATCAAATGTAAACTTATCAAAGTAACGTAAATTATTATTTAAAGATCCATCATAAAATCCCGTTCTCTCTTGAATTTTGTCAATCCAATTTTACAAAAACAGTAATATTATTTTTTTAAAAAAAAGCCACAAATTACTATTTGAACACACACCAAAAAAAACCCTCTGGTAAAAAAAAAACAAAAACTTATTATTATCCCATCGTCAAAAATATTATTTGGGGAAAATAATTCAGAAATGAAAAAAAGTAAACTTTGTAAACAAACCAAAAAAAAAAGTCAATATTAATAGAGAATCGCTATCCCGGAAACTATATATTAATGTGTTTTTCAGTTAGAAATCGCGCCTCTGGCGGCTAACACGAAGGATGAGATGACAAGTTAATTTCCATTTTTATCATCATTATTTTTTTTTTAAATCCGAAATTTTAAACAAAAGGTTAAGCTAAGATAACCTTGATCACCTATTGGAACTAAGTGAGACTTCAGTTAGGTACAATATATATATATATATTAAATACTTTCATGTGTGTCTGCATTATCATTTTCCTTTATATAATTATTGTGTAAGAATTATTAATATATTTTATTTTATTTTTTTTATTTTATTATTTTTAAAATTTAGCTTATTAAAATAAATTATATACTTATTAACTTATTTTTTCTTTATTAGTGTGGAGTTTTTAATTTCAAAAGAAGAGAAAGATGTTTCAAATGCAATTTTTCTCGTGAAAGTAAGATTTTTTTTTTTTTTAATCCCACCAAACACAAATTGTTTTTTTAAATATTTTATTAGCTAGTTAATACTGTTTTATTACCAGGAATATTATTTGTTTTTTTTTCTGTTTAAGAAGTTATGATATTTGAAAATTTATCTGCAGTGTTAAATAATTTTGGTTATATGGTAATCATCATAAATATATAATAAGTTTCTGAAATACAAAATAAATAATTAACATTACAGTGCAGTTTTTTATTCCATCTGGTATCAAGTTTATTCTACTTATCTACTTAAAAATCAAAATTGTAAGTGAATTTATTTTTTCATCTATTCATTGTTAAACTTGATACCAGATAATGTGAAAAATTGTTGTGAATTTGAAAAATGTAAATCATTACTTTTTTTTTATAGTGAAGCTTCGAATTACACTATAATTTGTCCTAAGTAGCTTTCATTTTGTTGATAAATATTGATTAGAATGGAATGCATATTGTTGTTTATTACACACCAAATCACACACAGACATATATATACCACAGATGCTTTTTTATATCTATATATAAACAAAATAAAAAATTAGTGAAGCTGTGAATTAAGCTACATCTATCTATGCAATTCAATTATATGCTATCCAAAGTTAAATTTCAATAAACAAATCGACGACAACAAAAATCTATCCATAAAAATTCACAAATTTTAATATTCGGCAGCCAGTTTTTCTTCTCTGAACTGAGTATGTACAGATAACATATATTAATAAAATAGTTTCAGTTTATGTTGAAAACACATATTTTAATCTTCCTTTATTATCCTTTCTGAATATGATGTACAGTAATTTTCTTAATAAAATAATTTCTAAAAGTATAAGTTCTAGAAAATTTCAGAATGTTGATTAAATATTAACATAATTAGAGATAGTAATTTCTTGAAAAAGAGATTAACTTATTGTTTCTATAAGAGTAAAAAATTATTGAAAAAAAGAATATTGCCCTGAATGTATTTTGCTATTTTATTTTGAAAATGAAAATACGGTAGTTCTTTTTTTTTTTTTTTTTTAATGTATTCTTATTGCTTCAATAAGTGCATGAGTGAATATACACTATTTAAAATAAAATCTCTTCCATTTATTATTAATAACTATATTATTATTATTTTAATTTTTGTTTAAATTATAATTTTGATTATATATACATAGGTTTCTGTTTTTTTTCCTGATAGGAACATAATAGACTAGTCTTTTAAACAAGAAATTACAATCTTTTTTTTTATAAAGTCATTATTTTTAAGTACGTCTTAAAATTTTGTAAAACTAAAAAAGAATAAATTGTATATGCTTTCAATATAATCTGAAGAAATTTTATTAATATTATTACTGAAACAAATCTGATAGCAGCTTGATTACAAAGCTGCATTGTTTTAAAAAAAAAAAAAATGTATAAATTGCTGTTAATGTGCGTGATACGTTATTAAAAATTTTATAAAGGAAATAGGTGTAGTATATGACATTAAAAACAATAAATGAAGAAGAAAAAAAAATAGTCTTTATGTATTCAAGAATTTGAATTGCGTAGTTTATAAAAATTAAAATATTTTGTCACCCTTTCAGATTTGCTTACAGGATGGGGTTTTAAATAAATAATTTAGCCTTCCTTATTGTAAATTGAATGGCAAATCTAAATATGTTATTGAAAATTATGTATTACTAAAAGTTAAGAAAGTTATTGATCAGTTTTTAAGAATTGGTAATGATTTTTTTTTTTTTTAATCGCTATCATAAATAAAATAAAATAAAAAGCAGAAAAACTTTTTATATATCATAATTTAGGGAATGAAGAAAATATCAATAAACATTGTTATAAATAAACAGATATTAAATCTTGTAACCAGATTTGGAAAACATCCATTGAGTACAGTGATAAGTGTGAAAAACAAGTATATGAATAGGTCAGAAAAGAACAACTAGGGCAGTCTAGTCTATTCCAAGCCTTAATTCAAAAAACAGTTTTGTAATGGTCCCATGAAGAGAAGATGAACTACTGGTTAAAAGTTTTCCACTGTAGTTGGATTACTGTGCCTTACTGATGGTTAAAGGTATATTTTTAATTTATGTAAGATCCACCATAGGAAATATCACAGCTACCTGGAAGACTATCTACTAGATGTGGCTAGCAAACTAACAACCGCACCAGTTCAAAAGCTCAGAATGATGCAGTCAGATCCAAAGACTATTACTGAAGTTTTCTAAAACAAACAATTGCGTAATTTAATCATGCCGTGGGGAAAAAAAATGGACTGTGTCATATGCCTCATCAAGACCTACTATATACCCTATCTAATGTCACCAATGCCCAAAGAGGATAACTGCCAACCTAGATGAACTAATCATGAATTATTTATAGAGTAAAATAACAATATTTGCAGAAACCATCATTTCGAACTTGTCAAATTTTACACTTGGTGTAAGATCTTATCAATATAGGTATCATAAGGCTTTAAGTTTCAAATATCTCTAATAATTATTATTTTTTCTTATCTTTACTATTTTGTATTATATTTATATAGTTGCAAATACATAAGCAACGGGTTTATATATCTATTGTTAATAGATTAACTTATTTTTATTATTAATCAATTTAGTTTGTGCTTATGGAGTTTATGCTATTAACATTCATTCTATTAATATCCACTACCTGAGTAATCATGCAATTCACTGGGAAATATGCAAGGATAACAGTAATAATTTATAAATGATGATGATAAATGGCTATTAATAAGTTTTCCAAAAGTAGATTTTTTATTTAGATTTGGCATCTTAAAATTTTATTACTTTTTATTTATTGAAATTAGAAAAACAAAATACTTTTGGAATACACTTGGGTCTCTTTTTACGTGCATTTATTTAACACGATTTTGAAGTTACGCAATTTTTTTTTAACCGGAAGTCAACCTCCGATAATGCGCTATTACTTTAAATAATAAATTTCGTGCGCTTACGTTATATTGAAAGTAATAGCACATTATTGGAATTCGACTTTCATCTTAGTAATTTCAATATTTTCAGTGCTTTATAATAGTAAGATTTTATGCAATAATGAAATTAAAATCATGATTTCTACATTTTATGTATACACACATTAAATTTTACAAGATTATGATGTAAATTTGTTCAAACATTATGCGTGTTAATTTTGCATTTTAAATCACATTCTGTTTTTGCTTTTTAAAAAAGAACGTAATCAATTATTATTTTCTTATTAATGACACTAATCATTAATGTGCTCTTAAATTCCAACGAGAGCTAAATGGTTGTATGTCTGGATATCGGAGCTTCATAAACAATTAATAAAATCATCGTCTCAAAGTTTAATTACTAATTACGTTGTCATCAGAAAACCATTGATATAACATGAGTGTGAAGTTGGCGTTATTTCCTCTTGTGAAAAATTTGATTTTTTTACCAGTTTACAAACGAACGTGTTTTTCGGCAAGTTAGCAATAATAATTAAAACGTGTATAAAAAAATGTAAATTACTGTACTGTAAATTATGCATAAAAATATATTATTTTGAATAAAATTAAATATTATAGTTAAAAAAATTTGTCTTGTATCAATTTTTTTCAAATTTGAAATTTTTTATTAGTCATATTTTATGTCCTTATTTTTTTTTTTTTTGCGCGAATTTTAAAGTGATTTTACGTTGGTGCTTTGCTTTTACGTGAATTTTGAAAAATCACAGACCGCATCCCCCCTTTTTCAATGTAAGTTACGTCTATTTTTGCGCGATTTTGTTTGCGTGTGTTTTCTGAGGAACGTATCTATCGCATAAAACGAGACCCAGGTGTAATTGTAATTAGTTTAATCACCAGTGCCAGGTTATAAGTCATCATTTTCACAGATTTGAATCGAATCATTTTTATTTGAATGAATATTAATCATTTTATAAAATTATTGTTCATCTAATGTTTCATTTTATTTGGAGCATTCAAAAATTTGTTATATATACACCTTTACTCCACTTAGTGATTGGCTACTTAGCGATATTTCACAATAGCGATCATCATCAATTTGTACCCACTATTTTGATTTACAATCTATTATTCACTTTAACGATCGGGAAAAATTTTTGGAAAAAATTTTTTTGGCAGCCATCTTGTTTTTTGCGTCACTGATGACATCAGAGTATAGGTATTTTAAATTCATTTACCCAAAAGCAAAAGTACATTACTATAATACATATACAGGTAATGACTTTGCTGTAATTGTATAGCACATACAATATTTTATTCATAAAACACAATGTTAGTGCTGCATTCAGTATTTTGAATATAGAACGTATAAACTTAAAATATATATACAGTAATTACTGAATCTTTAATACTGTATACATATAAGTGTTGAATGTCTTTAGAAAAATTAAACTTTATTTTAAATATAATGTACAATACTTGGATTATTTAAATAAAGGGTTGTTTTATAATAGCATGTTGAAACCGTCTGAGGGTGTTGTTGATTTGTAAACAAAGATAAATATAATGTTGCCGGGGCTGGAGGTTTTTTTTTTGTTTTTTTTTGTTTATGACTATTAAAAATAAAAAAAAATCAATGAAATAAATCTTTACAAAAAAGTACGTAAAAAAATCAATATGAATTTAAAAAGTAATTAGTTTTTATTTTTTTTATTACTTAGTTTCGGTTTGGTATTCTACCAAATTAATTTATTTTTGTTAAAAATTACAAATAAATATTTTCATTTAACGATGAAATCAACATATTGCTTTTTTAGGGGGGGGGGCTTTGAATTGTTAACAAGTTAATTAACGAAGGTTGAATAACCAACTTTTTTTACATTACAAAAACAACAAAACCATTTTATTTACATTAAACGGTCAAATATATTACAATTAAAACCAAACAAACTTATTTGGCTATTCAGGAACAATTCGAAGCTCTAATAATAGGTCCTGGAAGCGATGTCTTCCCCCTTGTGCACACCCCGCCATATAAACTCAGTCAGGTAGGTATCCAGCGAGCGTCTGGCTGTGCCACACTGTTTCTTATTGCGCCATTTCAACAGACCCCACAGGCGCTTAATGTTGTGTGTGTGCGCGCGCGCCTGTACTTAGGGGGTCCAAAAAGTTGTACCTGTGGTTTACTGTCAGGTGTTTGAAACCTGCAGCTTCAAGCTCTAAAATAGTTGATCCAGGTTTGACGTTTTCCCGAATCGACTGAATGAAGGGTGGCTGCAGATCAACAGGGAACAGCCACAATGAAACAGTCGCTGGTCTCACGGCACACTCCGCCGAAAATTCACTGCTGCGGAAGAACCCTGTCCTATTGGTGGTTCTTTCGCCGGCTAAACAAGGTCTTGTCAACTTCAACAATTGAGCCTGGACTGCCGATTTGACGGCACGGCCGAGACATTAAGCGGTCTCATGACAAAGCTGGCGGAGTCCATGGGTCCAATGCACAAGGGAGCCTGGAGACAGGTTCAAGTCGGAGACAGCCCTCGACACTGTCAGCTCCTCACGGTTTCAATAGTACAGCAGACGTACTGTCATCAGATTCCTCCAGCCACGTCCCTTGGCGCGAATTGAACACCAACGTCCGCAGGAACCGGCCTTGCATTTGAAGTGGTAGCTTCGACAATGGTATAATGTCATCTCTTCTCCACACGCACACTTCTTTACAGATGCCGCCACTACTCCATACTTTTGCTGTAGAAACGTGATGGCGTCAGTTTGGGAGCAAGGCAAATCCCAAACTTTGATCTTCGGAAACTTTAGTTCAGACATTTGATGAAGCTCGCAGTTGTTCTCGCAAAAACGTGACTTGGAGCGTGATCTGATGGAAATTGCGCTCGCACCTGCACTTGCCAAATTTTTTGAGCAGGAAATGTGGACTACGGAAGCATGAGACAATGCTCATTATTGTTAGTAGACTTTCGTAAAACATGGGAGATAGAGGGGGAGAAGGTCTTAACGAATATTAAAATAGTTTTGACATTCGGAATTCCAGCCACCGTCACACATTGCTGTAGCCAAAAATGAAATTTGATCGTACATCAAAAATGCGTAACACAAATGTGAGCTGTAAGCTGACACGATTGCTTCTGCTGCCAGATTAATAAACGTCATGTTTCTGTGCATTATCATAGGAATAGACTACAGCCAACACCATATACAAATGGGCTATTTCTACGCTTACGCATTAGAAATAAAACGTTCGATAGCGGAGGCGGCCACCTAAACGGCATATTTCTGTGCGATAGCATAGAAATAACGCCCTTAGGCGGTTTCAACATGCTATTGTAAAACAACCAAATGAAGTTTAATTTTTCTAGACATTCAACACTTATATTAGATGATGAAAACTACAACTAAAATACCATCATCACAAACTTTCAGGAAAACACTAAATACTAATATTAAATTGCGTGTGTGTGTTCCTTATTTACGTACACCCAAGTGGTTTCAAATCAAAGATTGCATTTAAAATAAGTGTTAATAAATAATCTTTCTACTCGAACCGGGGGGGGGGGCACTATTACATTACTAAAAATATACAGTAAGAAAAATAAACTTAGCGTATGTTTTAGAAAATTAGAACATTTTTTTTTTTTTTAAAAATAAGTTTTTTTTTCTTTCTAAAGTTGACTGATTTACAATACGCATTAAGCCTTTTGTTACTTTGGAGTACAGTAATGAGTCTTTATGTTCAATTAAATAATTTATTAATTAAACATTATTTGTTAATTTGAATAATTTCACATAAGTAATAAACATAAATGTACAGTAATATATACTGTAATACAAAATTTAAAAAATGCACTTCAGTTAAGATTTTTTTTTCATTACGATGAAAAACTTCTGCAGAAGAATATAAAAACTCTTAGATTCAAATTTAGTTTCTCTTTTTTTTTTGCTGTACTGTACTTTTTAAACAATGAAAATATGCATTTTTTTTCCTAGTGATATAAAACTTCTTTTTAGATACCGTATTTAGTCATCATTGCCATGAAAAAAATCAAAAAAATCTTTGAGCTTGGAAATCAATGTGGATATTTTACGTCGACTGGAACCGACCAATTTTTTCCCCATAGACGCCCATTATAAATACGTATTGCTTAATGAGTTTCAGAGAACCAATTGCCATCGCTAAGTAGGGTAAAGGTGTAATTGTGAATGGTGCTCAGAGAGAGAGAGAAAAAAAGGCTGCTTGAATATAAAAATTTGTGAAATTTAATTTTTTTTTTATCTTGCTTATTTACATTTTTGTTTGTTTTTCACATTTTTCTTTGGATAGCATATAACTGAAGTCATATACTTAGATACAGCTTAATGCATGGCTCCACTGTATTTAATTTTACAATGTTTCTTGTATAGTGGTAGGAATATTTGCAAAATGTGTAATGTTAATCGGCATTATTTATTAAATTATGGCTAGCTTTGATCATTTTTACCAAATTGTCATTAATTTTCATTCTTAATGTTGATAGATATTTGTGCTCTTATGCATTTAAAAAAAAAATTTTTTGTTGTTGCTTTTATCTCCACAAGATGATTTTAGTAGTACCTTTATAGATCTGATTTTATAAATCTGAGCTATCTTCAAAATCTGTTAATAATTTGAAATAATTTCTGAGTTCTAGCATAAATTTCCTACAAATGTCTGATAATAATTAATACTCTGTGAGAAGTTTTTTAAATAAAATTATTGAACTAATAATATTTTAATAATTTAAGAAATTATATTGTAAAAAGGAATACTTAAGTAAGGTTATTTTTGTATTGATCTTGTTTTTATTTTATGATCTTTATAAGTTTGTTAATATTTTTAAATGATTTATAAGTTCTCGCTTAAATTTCACAAAGTATTTCTGAAGTTAATAATATTTAAGTTTGCATTAACAAATTTTTAACAACTCTAGTAGATTATCACTTCTCATATCAAGTATATTATGACCATTATGTTTTGAAATACAATGGAGCCGCGAACTTAGATACATTTTGTTCCAAGACCTCTTGCATACAAACATATATAGAATATAATACCTCACATTTTCTTGAACCGTGATTAGAATAGAATACATATTGTTTATTGAACTATAAATGTATTTTTCAACATGCACATAAATAAAAGAAAGACTTCTTAATATGTATTTTATGCACATTCAAATTAAGATTACAGTATAAACAAAGGTTTAAAAATAACATAATTATTAATAATAAATTGAGAGGGTATATATATTTTATTGGGTGTGTGATCTCATGCATTCACTGAAGCAATACAAATAAGGAAAAAAAACTAACTATTGTATTTTTATTTTTAAAACAATAAATTGTGGATATCTAACTTTCGATGCTATTAAATATGCTCTGGTCAATTTTTTTAATATTTTTTTTCTCTTAAAGAAACATATAGTAATGGTTTTGTTATCAAGAAATTTGGGTCTCTAATTATAGTATGTTCTAAAATTTTGTAAAAAAATTTTTTTTAACATTATGTTTAGAAAATGTTATGCAAAATTTTGAATATCAAATTCAGAAGGATGATAAAAAATAAAATTATGAGCTATAACTGAAGATATTTTATTAATATATATAATCAAATATAATGCTTCAAGATAGAAAAACGATTTCTGTTATACTGTAAAATTTATGTACAATTTTTTCTTTTTTTTTTTTAATGTGATTGTACATGGTGTTCGGAGGGGGGGGTTACTCATATTTTAAATAATTTGCAGATTTTGATATATATATATTGAATCGGATAATGGTTTCATTGCCAAAAATAAAACCATTTAAAAGTTGTTTATAAGAATACGAGTATTAACACACACATACTCAATTATGTTTAAAAAAAGAAAAATGTCATTTTATTTTTATATAAAATTGATTTCTAAAATAGTTTTCTTTTACCGTTTGTTTTTACTTTTTTTTTACCAAAGTAATTAAAAGCAAGCAAACTTTTTAAGTTAATAGTATGTACACTGAACCCCACCCCTTGATGGCATTTTTCACACAATGCACATCAATATACCGTTTTGGTGGCCTTCACTTACGGCTGATACTACTATAGGTGTTGTTTGAGCCGTAACAGGCTGCCTGAGGGCGATATATTCTACGATTACAATGTGAAATATGCCCGTTGCATTGTGACAGTATTCCTCAAGTGAGTGCTATTGAACTCTCGCTACGGTCTGATTTGATGGTGGCCATATTTGGAAGAGACGAAACTCCAAAAATTCATTGTCGGAAATTTTTAGAAAGCGTAGTGGAATTAGTATTCCATATTAAGAAATGTCATGTCACACGCTTCCCTACAGTTTTGAACTGCATACAACTTCAAAAGGTTATTTTTTTCAGCAGAGTTTTTTCTGATTGCGCATGCAAATGCCCCCTTTGACGTGAATCTGTGCGAGAACAGTAAAGTGTTGTTTGCAAGTTGATTCAAGGCGAGTGAATTGCCGGCCACAGAAGTGGACACTATTGTGTTTTCCCAGAAAGAGAAAATCCTGCCGGATGCGAAGGTAGCGCTTGCAGGAGAGACATGCTTTTAGTCAACTACAGGATCTGGGAATTCCGTTGCCATCCTGCAAGTGTACCTGTGTATGTCTGCGTAAGGGAAGTTGGTTGGAGGGCTCCAAAATCCCATTACTTACAGCTTTGAGGCTTTCCTGTTATTTTATTTGCGTGTTACTTTTGGCTGCTGTTTTTTTTTTTTTATGCCAACAAAAATGGTGTTTTTTACTTGTTTTGATTCACAACTTGTCCAAAGTTTCGCTTATTTTTGATGCAATAAATTATTTCATGGGAAACTGTTGTTGTTCTTCACATGATTATAAAGTAGGTAGGTAATATTTGATAAGTTTCATTAACAGTTAAAATAGTTAATATTTTATTATACCAAAAAAAGTGTTTAAGAGTTTGTTCGAAAGGCCCAAAAAAAAAATAATAATAAAGAAATGTGCAGTAACATAAATGTTCAAAAATAAAAAAAAGTCGATAATTAAAAATCAAAACAAACCTTCCCCACCACCCTACCTCCTCCGGCTTAAAAAAAAAAGTGTTCTTTAAAAACGAACTGTTTATGTCTTTTTTAACAAGGTCCAAAAATTAAGGAAGAATTTTTCGATATCATATAAAGCTTTCTGTAGCTTAAAAATTTGAAAAAAAAAAAAGCCTTGTAGTAAATTAACAAAAAAAGAGAAAAGACAATTCAAAATAAAAAAAAACCCCTCCCCTCCACCCTCTAAAAAACCAAGTGTTGGTATTCAAAAGGAATTGTTTTTAACATCAAAAAAAAAAAAAGAAGATAATATAAAAGCAAACCAATCCCCCTCCACCATCTAAAAACAACAAAGTGTTTGTTAATAAAAAAAAACTCTATGACTTTTAGGTAAAGAAAGTTAACAAAAAAAAAAAAAAAGTTACCTTAGTATTATGTAAAGAAACCGACGGACAGTTAATCGATAATTTAAAAGCAAACCAACATCCCTACACCATTTAAAAACAAAGTGTTTGCTTATTTAAATAATGAAACCAAAAAAAAAAAACGGATGAAAAAAAAAATCTGTGGTTGTTTACCGTAATATTATGTAAAGAAACCGATTGAGCGTTAGTGGATAATTTAAAAGCAAACCAACACCCCTACACCATCTAAAAACAAAGTGTTTGTTTCTTAAAAAACGAACCAAAAAAAAAAATCTTTGATTTACCGTAATATTATGTAAAGAAACCGATGGACCGTTATTTGATAATTTAAAAACAAACCAACACCTCTAGACCATTAAAAAATGAAAAAAAAAAAAGTGGGTGGAAAAAAAAAATATATATTTGGTAGTTTACCGTAATATTTATGTAAACCAAACAGAAGGACCGACGAAAAAAAATTAAAAACGGTTGGAAAAAAAAATCTTTTGCCGCAATATTATGTAAACAGATGGCCTGTGAATCAGTATATTGATGTGCATTGGACGAAAAACAGCGCCATCAAACAGTAGGGTTCAGTATACATTCTATTACCCTTTTTAATTATGTTCCTGATTTTTTTTTTATTTTAATTATAATACAGTTTTAGTTTAATTTTAAAAGCGGAGATTCAATTTTGTGTTGTTGTTTTTTCCTATAAGTTAATCCCTGGTTAGAATTCTTAATTAAGGTTGAGCGGGAGATTAAGATTTGCCCTGGGTTAAGACTTATGATTGAAAAACAAGAAAGTTTATGCGGGAGATAGAGAGAGGGTATAAATAACCCCGAAAATTTCTGACATTTTGAGATTATTCTTGGCTGGAACAAACTCTTGAAAGTGATTGATTCAGCTTTTTATAATACCACCATTTACTTTATATTAGCCTGCTGATATTTGTACTGTGTTGGCAGTTCGGATATTTGATTTCCTGTCAAAATTTACCATTAAGAAAATATTCTGTTTTTTAAAGATATCAAAATTCACTTCTATATGTATGCTAACCTACAACATGCCTTGCTAACTTAACTAAGGGCGGACCTCTGATTCCAAGCTGTTCTTTTGTCATGCCATGAAAGTCTGAAGGAGAAAGGATCCCGAAATATGCCTCTACACTTGCCGCTGTAAAGAAATGGAACACCTGAAAATTAGAACTTAAAATAAAAGTGCGCACTCTTTGAAAAGCTACGTGAACTCTTCTTTACCGTAAGGTAAAATTATTTCTTGTTCTTTCCAAGGTAAATAAATTTCTTTTAATTAAATATCTGCTCAATCTAAAATAAATGTGGTGTATAAAGTTTTATTAATTATTTAATCTAATAATTTTTGTTTTTGCTTTTCTTTGTATTTCTAGTGTGTCTTGGAATCTTAGTTTTAAGATTCCAACTTTGTTTGCAATTTTATTGATAGGGGAGTGTATTGTGAGTTTATATTTTATATACTTATTATACCTTCTTGATTTATTATTAATTAGTGCTAAATGCTTTGGCAGTCTTTCGTAAATTTTAGTTTGATCACCTGTCCCTATTTTATCCCCCAATAATTAATTAAAATTACTGTGTTTGCACTTTTTGCAAATAGCAGATCTGTTGGCTGGCGGTTTATCGTTTTTGTTATTCTGGTTTTTTTGTAGTTGGAGATTCCCTTTCTTCTTTTCCAGATTACGTAAGATCGTAATCATTCTACAAGTTTTCTTGTCTTGTATATGAAATCATCCATGAATTGCAATAAATGTTGTAATCATAGGGCTGTTCTGCCGGAAAAATGATGTTCTTGTCTCGATGCATTATTCCGGGCAGGAAATACTCGTCGACACCATTTCGTTGATTTCCTACAAGACCTTTTTTTTATATATATCTCTGAATCAATAAACTAGAATTGTTGTTCTTTTATAAATTGCCAGCAGGAGGATACTCTTATTCCCCTTTTAAATTGTAGGTAAGAGAATGTTTCTTTCTGCTAATGTATTCATTGTTTTAATATTTTCAACTCATATACACTCTGATGAATTAGCGTAGAGAAATCTAGATCAAACTTGTATTTTGTTGGCTAGATTTATTTGCTTTTTTAATTTCTTTGCTTTAAAGTTTTTTGTCAGAGCGTGTACTGAGAATTTAATTAAATTATTTGTAATTCTAATTTCACTTTCTTGATAAATGCTTGGGCAGACATAAATGGTTTTCTAAATTACTTACCTGTATCCTATTGAGACTTTTAATTATTCTACTCAGTTTAGTTTTGGCCAGTCGTTTGGTTGATGATTCACCCGTATTATATATCTGTTTTCCTTAAATCAGAGATTTAATGTTTTATTAATTTTAAGTCATTTACACCGGAGTATTTTCTAATTTACTATTTCGTTAAATTTGAGATTTAAGTTTTCTCTCGTTTTATAATTCATACTCTGTCGTATTCATTTAGCATTTTTGTATTCTTGCATTGTAATCAACCGTGGAGATCTTAAACGTGATTTTTTCATGCAGTAGTTCTGCGGACATTATGACATCATTAGTCAATATGCTAGTGATGCTCACCCATGTTGGTTTCGTTGATTCATGTAAGAAACTTTCCTTTGCTTTTCATTTTAGAACTTTTGAATAAGGAAATCTGAATTGCTTAGGTGAATCGCCAGATGAAGGAAAATCCTTCACTCCTTTTTAATTCTTTATTAGAAAATTAGTCTGTCTGCCAGCGCGTTGATGTTTAGTTTTTATTAATACATGCCTGACAGAATCGTATTTATTGTTTGCAAATCTTTACTTTAAAATTTTGTATTACTCCTAATCAAATTTAAAAAAAAAACATTTAAATTTAATTTTGCTGACGTTTGTCTTAGTGCTTTTATTTCTCAATTGTCTGAACAATATTCACGAGCTCTTGATTTTTCCCTGAGTCTAGTTGGTGCAAACCATCATCACCATCCACTTTTGAACACGGTAAGCAAATTTTCCACATAGAGTGAATGACTGTAATGATATATTGTTTTGCATTTTTCTTTGAATAACGTGTGCGAAAATCATGTAGTTAAATATAACTTAATTCATGACTCCTCTCTACATATTTTCCGTTAATCAAAATATCCAACCCTGCTACATTTTCATTTCGTTGTTTCACTTAAAAAGTAGAAAATATAGGTAAAAAGTAGAAAATATAGGTTTTATTTTTCTATCCCTATATTCAAGTTTACAATATAGCATTTTCATTTTTTAATTGTTTTCAAATTCTATCATTAAACTCTCATGAGAATTTTAAAATGTTTGATTTGATCAAAAAAATTTGTTTGCACATATAAATTGCTCTATTTTATCACAATATGAAAACCTTTGGTAGTCCAAATCTGAATTAATCTGCATATAATATATTTTATATAATGTTTTAAGTTGTCTCTACCATCAGTCTTCACAATATTGTTTTTTCATTTTTATTCCTTTTTACCTTTTCATTTAACTTTACCAAGGCCATCAATGACTTAATGTCAAACAATTTATAAAATTCATTACAAAATAAAAAAAAATATCACTTTCTATCACTTTGACAGAATCAATAAAAGTTTAAAATTTCAGTTTGAGTTATGCAAAAATAAACTATCATAGATTACTGTTAATGTAAAATACCATGCAAAAAAATACAATGAAAAAATTAAAATACAATGAAAAAATTAAAATAAGGAATTTAATTATTTATTTAAAATGACTTGCCTTTAAGGATGTCCAGCAACTATCTAATGATATTGCTTGGTGTTTTACCTACTTATTCCAAGTCATAAAGAGCACACACACACACATATATAGTAGTATTATAATATCAGCGATAAGTAGATCTGTGCCTTACAATGGTTAGTAGCAAATCTATATAACATGCATATACATCTATGATAGAATTTTACTAAAAAATAAAGGAATAAAAGATAGACAAATTATTAACAATTTAATTTTTTTTTTTTATATAAGAGATGAAACAAAAGCAGAATAGAAATAGCTAAAGCTAGAAATCTTTTAATACTCCATTTTTCTTCAATCTTTTGGCTTTCTAGGGAATTGATTTAAAGTACAATTTTTACAATAACTTCAGCTTAATGTGCTAGGCAAAAGTTAAATAGTTTATGTTGTCACCAAAATAAAATACCAAGAAATACAATGAAATGTGGGGGTGGATGAGTGCAGTCATTATCATTCAAAATAATAAAAGAGGATTTTAACACTTAAAAATTATTATTTTTATGTTTCTTTAAAAATCTACATTTTAATAGGTAAATTTTAAAATTATGTTTCTATTAACAGCTTTATCGTTAGGTCCAAGATAATATCAAATTCTGAAAAATGTTTATTCATTTATAACAGCAAGGATTAATTTGCATTATACACTAAGAAGATACAGTGATTTCATCTTTTACAGCAGTTAACTTGGAATCTTTTGTGGATTAAAATGGAAATGAAGTGAATAGGAAAAAATGGGGATTATTTAAATTGTCTAGATTTTATGATATGATGTGGTTGTTTTAATAAATATTTCTTTCCAATCTGCAGGCAGTATAAGAATTAGCAGAAGAAAGTTGGATTAACACTAACAATCCTAAAGTAATGATCAAAAGTTTTTCAAAGAGAAAATAATAGTTATTAATAATGAATTAGAAAAATTTAATTGATAACTTGAATTTGATTATTATACAGATTTAAACAAATATTTAAATTGATTATAAACTTTATGGAATGCTTTAGGCAGTGATAATTTTAATATTAAAAGGAAAAGTACTTTAAAAGGAAAGTTTTTTATATATGTGTTTTTCCGGAGTTTATTTTTCTAAGACTTGGTCTCTTAATAAAATAACAATATAGGTCTATAAATGAGATAATGAAGTATAAAAAGTATTTTATTATTAACAAGGAGAAATTTAAAATGGATGAGAAAAAAAAAACATTGTAAGGATTAAGAAGCTGAAATGGATTTGGATTAAATATGTTGCTGGAAGATAAAATAATAAATGTACAACTCAAGTCCTGAATGGGATTCCATAAGATTGCAAAAGATCAAATCAGATGGATGAATGAAATTTATATGAAGATAAATGATGTTGGACAAAATTTTATTAAACTTAAAAAGATCTAATTTTTATTATTTTTTTATTGATAAAATTTTGTCTTTTGTAAATTTAGATATTAAATATGTTTTGCTTATTACTGATATAAAATATTGTGTCTTTGTTTATACAGGTCCACCTACTACTACTAATTTTTCTATTGTACAGTTGCAGAATATGTTGGATGCCATGCGTATGATGCAACAGCAGGTATAATATTTATCTTGAAATGTTTTGAATGCATTTTTTAGGGTTTTTGTAAACTGAGTGCAATGTGGAATGAGATTTTTTTAAAAAATTCAGTTTAAAATATTGAAAAATAATTCTCTAATATATTCATACTTTTGTTAGTGGGAAAATAAAAAACTTAAAGATATGTTCACTTATCAACTATTTTTATTTAATTATTAATGTAAGTATTGCATATTTTTTTACAATTACCACTCAACTTTTTCATGAAAATTTGTCAATAGTGCTAAAAAAACTGTCTTAATTAATATATATATAAGTTAAAGAATATTGCTAACTGCATCCTAATAAATTCCTATTACAGTAAACATTTTTTTTTTACATTATAATTTGTCTTATAAATGCTATAATTTAATCTGATAAACTGCACTTATGATATTTTTGATGGACAATATAAAAAAACACTTCTTTACAGTTTCGATTGCATAAATATATTGATTAATAATAGAAATATTTTTTTTATATTTAAGTGCTTTTATTGAGCATGTGATAAAAAGAAAAATAATAATTGTTTCTTCACCCACAATTGGGGCTTTTAGATTTAACTTTAAATAAAAGCATGGGATGTCCTGAAATTAAGTCATTTGACTTAATTAATTTCTGGACAGCCCATGCGTTTATTACAAGTTAAATCTAACCACCAATTGTAGTTGAAGAACTAATTATTTTTTCTTTTTAGGGCATGGCCAATACAAGCATTTAATATGGGATGAAGTCCTTTAGTTTATCAATAATTTTTTAATGAACTATGCCACTTATCACCATTACTAATGTTTGATCTTTTTTTAAAAAAATAAGCTACTTTTATCATTTTGTATTGAATTGCATTTTTTATTATTTTGTAATATTTACTAAATTGTGCCATTTTTTTTTTTCTATTCGGCAGTGTATTATTTTTTTTTAGTAATTATGCAATTTTTATAGTTTACATTGTATTATTATAAAACTGCGCATTACATGTTAACGTTAGTTTTTGTTAAATTTTTATAGGATTTTTTTTGGCTTTGAAAATGTTTCTATTGATTAACATTTTAAATAATAGCTTTGCTATCCTTACTTGTTATATAAAACTTGTACTTATTTTATAGAACATTTCTGCAGTCATTATTTTTTTATCCGTGAGGCCCGGGATTCAAAGTTTAAAGAAACACATATATGCATTTAGCAAACACCTCATTGATAAAGGCAAAAATATAATATTAAGGATAGGAGTTATATTTGCATTTGATATTGATTAGCCTAGCTTATGCTAGCTAGCCGAAAATGAAGAGTTACATTTATATTAAAATAATTTATACAGTATAAATTCATTTTCAAATGAGATATGTTTGTTTGTAAATTTAATTTTAATTAATTAGTAACTTGCTTTTTCTTTATATGATAAATATTTTAAAATATATTGGCATTTTTTTTTTTGTTTTTTAGAGAGCCTTAATGTTTTCTGATAATAACCAGGGTGGTATGGACTTTAACATGTCACGGCCAGAAATTAAAACTGATTGGAATTGTTACAAGGTAATGTGACAAAATTTTATATTGTTTTCAATTAATTGTTTGTGTCACCAATAATTCCATGATTTCTTTTGTTTTTATCATAACAGCCTTCAGTATAAGTGGCAGAATGAGAAAAATAAATAATTTGCAAGGTAAATGTGTACTGTATGATTGAAAAAAGAAAAGCATTGAATTTTCTATGGAAAGAATTGATTTTGTAAAGAATAGCTGGATTGGATGTTTAATGTAAAAGCAGTGATCTTATAAAAATGATTTAATATTTCGGTTGTTTTCTATTCTTTTGTATCAGCCATTTGATGGCATTGATGCTAATCAAAAACACATACATATTACGATTCCGGACCGTCCCCGTGATTCTATATAAATATCAGCTTTTTTAGTTTTGTAATAGGAAATTAGAGTAACTTTAGAAATTCACATTAAATTTTAAAATGATACCTGAATAATTTATGTTTTTTGGACAGTAATTAATTATAAAATGGGTTGTTTTTGTATATCTATAAAAAGTAACGGTATTTTTTTAATAGAAAATAATACGCAATTATACATTTTTCAATTTACACAAAATTTCTACATTCATGCTAAATTTAAAAATAATACCAGAGTAATTTGCTTTTTTTTTTGACAGTAATTAATCAGAAAGTGGTTTTTTTTGTTAGTGTGTATATATAAAAAGTACCGTTCTTTAAATACTACATTTAAAAATGATACCCGACTATTTTGCTTTTAAATTTTTGGACAGTAATGAATCAGAAAATGGATTGTTTTTGCTAGTGTGTAGATATAAAAAGTAATATTATTTAATTACTAAATTTAAAAATGATATCTGAATAACTTTTTTTTTGGTATTGACAGTAATTAATCGGAAAGTGGATATTCTTTTTTTTTGTGTGTGTGTATATATATAAAAATTTACGATCTTTTTTGAATAGAAAATAATACACAATTCTACATTATTCAACTAATTTACTTTTTTTTTTTTTTGGACAGTAATTAATCAGAGAGTTCTTTTTGTTAGTGTGTATATATAAAAAGTACCATAATTCAAATACATTTAAAAATCAAATCCGACTAATTTGCTTTTCTTTTTTTTTGACAGTAATTAATCAGAAACTGATTTGTTTTTGTTAGTTTGTAGATATAAAAACTAATCTTATTTAAATAGTAAATGTAAAAATAATACCCCACTAATTTTTTTTTTGGACAGTAATTAATACTCGGACACTGGGTTGTTTTTGTTTGTGCGTATATATAAAAAGCAGCTTGTCATGGACGAATTCTCGTGAAAACGTTACTTTTCGCATGATCATCAAAATACTACTCTGCTGCACCCTTAAAAGCAGTTGTTGAGGGTTACACATTTGTAATGGAACCTTCACGAAATTGTTAATAAAGTTATAACATAACAGTAGGTTAGAGCACTTGAAAAAAAAACCCTTTGTAATGAAATTTTAAATAATTACGACAGACTAAAATCCATACACTCTTGCACGAAAATATAGAGAAAACAGACATTCTAGCATTATGATAAAGTTAATAACACAACCAACTACGGCAGCCAATAAGGCATTTGTCTGTGCTTTTAGCATAGAAAAAAGCCAGATCGTAGAAAGAAGCCTCTTAAGTTTGCTGAGGCCGCCGCTAGGACTCTTTCCATGTTTTATTGTAGAAAAAAGCCTCTTAGGTTGAGTGTAGGCTGCTGAAATGGTATATTTTTAGGAATTGACCTAGAAATAGCGCCATCATGCGGCTGACACGATAGAATAGAAAACAACCAATATTTCTTGCAAAAAATATAAATTATACTAGAAATAATGTTTATTTCATATATATATTAAAATTATCATGAAGTAGTTAATTGTTATTAAGTATCTTTTAAAAATTGTGATATGATAAATTAAACAATATATTGGAGGAATACTTTTACCAAAACATTTTTTTGTCATTGTGAGATAGTTCATAATGATACTGATCATGGTTTTCTCTATAAATGTTTCTTTAATATTTTATAATAAAAATTGCAAAATTGTAGATTGATGAAAAAATATTGGCAAATACAAAATTTCTGATAATTTTTTAAAAATCATGGTCAGATGTGAAATTTAGTATACATATGTTCTGTATAGACTCAATTTCTCTGTGTGTTAGTCATTCATATTTAAAGTAAGAAATTTCATAAATGCTGAAAGACAGGTAAGTAAATAAACCCACCACAAACTGTTTTAAATATTTGCACAGATTACTTTTATTACTTTTCAGTTTTATTAGAAAGAAAATGAAAGAGTAATAATTCATATTTTATTCTAATCATAGTTTGTCAACAAAACATAAGCTGTTATATACGTTTGCATATTACAGGAACTTGGAACAAAATGCAACTCCATTATAATTGACAAATTTCATCTAATGACAAAACCTATTTGTATTGATTTATTTGGTATAGATATTTGCTCAATGTGGATTATACATACACTTAGAAACATAGCTTTGAAATAAAAAAAAAAAATTAGATAAGCATGTTGTAAATGTCTTATTTGTTGAATGAGATAGTGAAATAAAAATTGTTGTAATTTTTTCATTATAATCTACAATTTACAATAGATTTGTTAAGATCTTTAATCATGAGGGAAGATTTATTTCTTGCTACTAGTAAAACTTAAAATATTAATTGGAAAATATAAAACTGATTAATATCTGGAATTTTCATAAAACAGTTATTAATCAATCTATTTTTTATAAAGTTAATAATTTTTATGTTAGAGGAAATAAAAAGTTCTGTTGTCATATTAATTCTGTATAAAAATTTAATCAAAATCTTTATAACTTCCAAAATTCATTTCGATGCTTTTGTGCATAGCCTTTTGTAAACTTATATTTTATGATACTAACAGTTTTAATTACTGCTCCATATTCTTTAAAACAGCTAAAAAAATCATTTTAATACAATAAATTTTATTATTATATAATCATACTTGATGTTAAAATACTATCATAAATAAATTTAAATCAAATTTAAATAGGGATTTAGGGCAAATATTGTTAAGTAATGTTAATATTATAATTGCTATCCAGTATATAAATAGATTGAATATTATTGAGACAACTATATATCTGTATAAAAAATTTACAAAAATATTAGTTAAGAAGATAATGAGTACCAGGGATAACCTCATCATCATTTTCACTTATTGATCCACTGTTTTTTCTAGAACTTTTACAATCTTTTGGGATCAAATTTAAAACTGCAACTGTCCATCTATTGTCATCTTTCCTATTAATATGTCCAGTCCAACTTCCTTTGTTGTCTCACCCATGTATTTCAATCTCTTGTTACTCCTAATATATATCCATAGTTCGTTGAGTGATCTGAAGTATGTTACTTTTCTGTTAAATATTATGTTCATATCCCATAAATAAGAACTACTAAAATACATAGGCATATTTTGTTTTTAGTATTAAGTTAATTTTTTATCAAAAGCACTCAATCTATGTATAATTCTATGATTAATTTCATCCTTTATGTTTCCTTCTGTATTAATCTGATCAAGATATTTAAAGTTGTTAACTCTAATTCATAATCAGTCTTCATTATTTCCTGACAAAATTCATTAAACAATTTTAGTCTTTTTAACATTTATTTTTAGCCTATTTTCTTACTTTCATCTGATAACTCTGGCAACATTTCCTGAAGCTTTGAGACATAGTATATGTATATATTTGTAAATGTTTTTAAAGTTTTTTTATTGTTTATTTCTAAGAAAATATGATTCTCTAAATTGGATAAAAGACTTAAGTTTTAATTTTGATATATATGTTTATAAACACATATGTAGATGTATGTATTGTTTATTTGTCTAAAAATAAATTATATTGGTTTTTAACTTTTAAATGATTGCATTTATTTATAATATTATAAAATTAAGTAATGCATATAATAATAATAAATTTGAATATTTTTATTAAAATTATTTTTTACCTTTAATAAAAACTTGATTAGTTGAAACTCTTTGTGAAAAGTTAAAAGATTTTATAAAATGCATGATATTTAAGTGCACAGAAAATAATTTTTGAAGTATTTAAATAAGAATAAAACAATGCTAATACACATACCTTACAGTAATATGGCTGTTTTAAATATTTGATTCCTAATTCAAACTTAATATTTTTAAAATAATGTGTTTACTGTTTAGGTGAATAACTTGACAAGACTGCAACATGAGAAGTACATTTGATAGGTTAATTAACTAATAATATGCATAGCAAAAACGATTTCTCATATTGCTTCATTAGCTGTAATAGAAGTACATATTTAATAATTAAAAAGATACAATTTAAAAGTAAAGTGTTTATTATAAAAAAGTGTCAAATCTGTCACGAAATCTGAATTTTAATTATAAAATTTCTTCTGATTTCATTTTATTTGAAGAGACTGGAATAACACTAAATTGTGTCAAAATTTGTTAAGATTAAACAACAGTGTAAAATGAAAATTTTCTTATTCAAATGATCATTCTAAGTATCAAATGAACAATCACAGGGAAGGATCATCATTTACTAAGTGCTCTGGTATTTTTTTCATATGAGGACACCTAACACTACTGAAAATACTAAGTGATAAATGTTTTTTTTTTTGTTTGATAAAGAAAAATGTGTGGAAAAGTATACACCTGGGTCTCGTTTTATGCCGATTATTTTAATGCGATTTTGAAGTTATGCGATTCATGTTTCTTCTTAATATCCTTCATATTTCACTATATTTATTAGATATCAAGAAATTTAAATTATTAATTTATTTTGGCTTGAAATACTTTTTTTTCTTTCAAAAATATAGTTATATTAGCAGCTTACGTTAATATGGCCATAAGCTGTATTTAGAATCTTAGCTTCTATGTAAATAACCTACTTATACTAATGAGTAAATAATAATAATAGATTTGTACATACGTATAAAAATATCGCAATAAATATTCAAAAATTTAAACTTTTAAAACGTATTTTATTAACAGAAATAAATATTTTTTTAGATTTTTAAAATAAATAATATTTAAGATTTTATTGATTTTATAAACTGAAAATAATCTTTCGAATGATAATGTTTAATCTTTTTGTTTTGATTGCGTCTCATTTTTTTTAAGATACAAACAGCACAAGACTGGAAGTGGCGCTAGTTGTACAACACGTTATGAATTTGATTTCTTACTCGTTCATAAACGAACTCATATTGTAAAGTAGCGGTAATGATTAAAATATGTATGAAAAAATGTAAAATTAAATACTGTAGTTAATAAAAATAGTAAAAAAAGTTTGTTATATATTAATTTTTTTTATATATTTGAAATTTTTTGTTAGTCCTAATTTATTTCCTTATTTTTAATGCGAATTTTAAAGTAATTTTTCATTCTTGCTTTGCTTTTATGCCAATTTCTGAAAATTATGGGAACCTATCCCCCCATTTTTCAAGATAAGTTACGTTTATTTTTGTGCAATTTCTTTCGTGCGCGTTTTCTGAGGAACCTATCTACCGCATAAAACGAGACCCAGGTGTAATTGATTTTGATATCAAAAAGGGCGTTAAAAGGGTTGATTTTTTTCTTAATCATTAATTGAGTTATTTTTGGTACTGTTCTATTAGCATGTTGAAATGAAACTGCTTGATGGCGTTGATCCCATCCAAACTCATGTAAATATGCTGTTTAGTGGGCCGCAGTCAAACCAAATAGCCATAACTTTTTTTTTCTGTTGTAACATAACTAACAGCTTGCTTTGTCTTGCGCAGTTTGTGCGAGTGCACACAATACTATCTTTTAGCAATGTTAACACTTCGCTACCATACCATTTCAGTATGGGATGGATTTAAAGTTTGCGGAACTATTGCAATCTGCATTCAAAAGTAATTGCGGTACAACTTACCTAACATAATATTAAAAAGTAATAATTATAAGCCCATTACCCCGTTTTCAAACCCAACATGTAAGATGTAACGAATTAGAAAAGATAGGGGAAAAAACTATTTCACTTCTCCCAAAAAAAGTCACAGTTAGCGAGAACACTTACGAGAATTAAAATGTATGACTGTAAAATTTTTCGTAATTATATCCAGAGACAAAAAGAAATTGTAAAAAGAATAGATTTCTTAATCATAAAAAAAAACAATCGAGATGGAAAATTATTAGTAGATGTGCCGTTAATGTTATTCACCATACCTTAGTCACATATTCTTTCAAAGATAGCTATTGGAATAAATAAAGATTAATTTTCCTTTTCAAAAATGACCAAAAAAATAAAAAAAGGAATCAAATACAGTTCAGTAATTAAAGCATTCTTATTTCTTTTACCACGATGTAGTTAGTTATCTTTTCAAGCAATGATAGTAGACTTTTTAAAATTTGCAGGGGGGGGGGGATTTTCCCAGCGCTGCAAACACTGGTGTACAAGGGGAATTTACTAGAATAGAATATTTGCAATAACATCTGTTAATTGATAAGTTTTAATTCTTGCAGATGTGAAAAAGCCTACCATCTTCCCCCCCTCCCACAGCCGGACTAAGATGAAATTTGTAAGCATTTGTTAAAGGTTTAAATTTATCATCGTAAAATTGTTAATTGAATAAATTTGACAATTTATTAAGGAAATCAATCAATGAATTATGTTAACCCGTATGATAAAATGTCTGAGTGTAAAAAATTTCTCTTAGTTATATTCCGAGACAAAAAGAAATTGTAAAAAGAATTACAGTAATTTATTAAGGAAAATAAATGAATTACGTTAACCTGTATGATTATTCTTATTATTATTATTTCACAAATGAGGCGGTGGGCCCGGGAATGTTATATTTTTAGAAACAACGCCATCAAGTGGTTTCAATATGCTAATAGAACAGTACTATTATTTTTAACCAGTCTTAAATTTTTATTTGTTCATCCGAAAAGTGGAACTGCTAAGTTATGTGCAAAGTTAAAAGTTATATAGCGTTTTTTTCCTCATAAACTTTATTGTTGAATCATTAATAAATCCATTTTTTTTATTTTTTCAATCATTTATTATAGATATATAAGCATAGTTGTCTTTCAGCAAAGTTTATAGCTTTTATTATTGAAATTTCAAAAAGAAAAAATATTTTGTTCTTTCTCAGACTTTGATTATAATTGTCATTATTATATTTTATTTATGTTTAGTTATATTTTTTGTTATTGTTTTTACAGTGTGGTGTTCTCAATTTCAAAAGGAGAGAAAACTGTTTTAAATGCAATGTGCCACGTGAGGGTAAGCTTTTTTTTTTTTTTACTAATTTAATCAAGTTTCTCTGCACATACAATTATTTTTTAATGACATGTCATTTAAATAATTTTTTTATTTTTATGTGTGCGTGAATTTAAAGTTCAGAAAAAAAATCTTTATTATATGTGGGATTTTATATATCATATTTATATTACCATTCAACACTTCTCAAATCTTTTATTTCTTTGTTTGTTAGTTTATTCAGCAATTAATCGATCCTGTTTCATTAATATTTTTTTAGACTTATTTTTCTGATATTCTTTATTATTAATTATCAAATTTTTCTAAAAACTTGTTTTAATTTTTTCTGCTTGTTTTTGTATTGTTTTTTTTTATTTGTAAAACATTTTTTAAAAATGATTTATAATAGTTGATTTATAGATTTAGAGCAAAATTAAAATTTTTTTGGTAAAAAGTATACAGTTACTACTATTATATATTAAATGTGTTTACATTTACAGTTATAAATTTTAATACTTAGCAATGGTTAAACTAAGTTTATTTTAAATTTTTAAATAATAATAATAATATTTTTTTGGTGATAGTATGAATACTGAATGCTACTGTCTGATGGCACTTTTTTTTTACAAAACGCACATCAATATACCGTTATAGCGGCTTTAACTTACAGCTGACAATAGAAGTGTTTTTTGAGCCGCACCAGGCCGCCTGAGGGTGATGTATTCTACGATTATGTTACGAAATACTACGCCCCTTTGTGCTGCGACAGTATTCGTCAAGTGAGCTCCCTTAAACTCTCGCTACAGTCTGATTTGATGGTGGCCGTATTTGAAAGAGACAAAACTGCAAAAATTCATTGTTGGAAATTTTTTAGAAAGCGTAGTGAAATTAGTATTCCATATTAAGAATTGTCATGTTGTCACACACGCTTCCCTACGCTTTTGAACTGCACACAACTTGAAATGGTTCTTTTCAACAGAGTTTTTTTGTTTACACGTGAATCCGTGCGAGAACTGTCAAATGTCGTCCGCAAGTTGTCCGAATTGGTCGAAGCTGAGTGAATTGCTGGCCGGCCACACAAGTGGACGCACAATATTGTGTTTTCCCAGAAAGAGAAATGCCTGCAAGCGTACCTATGTAGGTCTACGTAAGGGAAGTTGTTGGTTCGAAGGCTCCAAAATCCCTTTACTTACAGCTTTGAGGCTTCCCTGTTATTTTATTTGCGTGTTATTTTTGGCTGCTGTTTTTTATGCCCCCGAAAATGGTGATGTTTTTGTTTTTTCTTTACTTGTTTTGGTTCATAACTTATATAAAGTAGGTAGGTAATATTTGATAAGTTTCATTAACAGTTAAAGTAGGTAATATTTTATTATACTAAAAAAAAAAAGTGTTTAAGAGTTTATTCAAAAGGCCCCACCAAAAAAAATAAAATAATAATAATAAAGAATTGTGCAGTAACATAATAAAATGTTCAAGAAGAAAATCCAAAAAGAAGCCGATAATTAAAAATCTAAACAAATCTTCCCCGCCACCCCATTTCCCCCCGGCTTTAAAAAAAAAAGTTTTTTTAAAAACGAATTGTTAATATCTTTTTTTAAAATTAAATGCCCAAAAAATTGACGAAGGCTTTTTCACTATCATTTAAAGCTTTCTGTAGTGTAAAGATTTGAAACAAAAAAAAAAAAGCCTCATTATAAATTAACCAAAAAAAAAAAAAGATGACAATTCAAAATCAAAACAATCCCTCACCCCTCCACCTTCTAAAAAACTAAGTGTTGGTTTATTCAAAAGTACCGAATTGTTGAAATCTTTCAGCAAATCAAAACATCAACCAAAAAAAAAAAAAGAAGATAAGTTAAAAGCAACCAACCAACCCCCCGACATCTAAAAACTTCAAAGTGTTTGTTACCGTATTTTTGTGTAAACAAACCGACTGAGCGTTAATCAATAATTTAAAAGCAAATCAACACCCCTACACCATCTAAAAACAAAATGTTTGTTTCTTAAAAAAAACGAACCAAAAAAAAAACCCGTGTGGAAAAAAATTTGGTTTACCATAAGTAATATTATGTAAAGAAACCTACAGACAGTTAGTCATTAATTTACAAACAAATCAACACCCCTAGACCATCTAACAACAAAGTATTTGTTTACTAAAAAAAAAAAACCCCAGGTGGAATTAAAAAAAACTGGTAGTTTACTGTCGCTGACGAAAAAATAGTAAAAACCAGTTGAAAAAAAAAAAAAATCTTTTACCGTAATATTATGTAAATAAACAGATGGCCCGTGAATCGGTAAATTGATGTGAATTGGGCGAAAAAGAGCGCCATCAGACGGTAGTGTTCAGTATTCATACTATTACCAATTCTTTTGGTTGTTGTTATTATCAATTCCTGACAAATAATCATGTTTTATTTTCTTTATTTTTCAGTAATTAGCATGTAAAAGAATCTTCGTTTAATTACTAGTTAAATAGAAAATATTTATGTCACTCAAGCTAATTATAATATAAACATATTTTCATTATACGTTATTCAAAAATAAATATTTTTTTGCAATCATTATTTGTAAGTAAAATGCTCAATTTTTTTTATTATATACACTTGATAGTAACTGCCATTTAGTTGATATAAATATACCATATACAATATTATAAAAATTGAAATAGTGTAACTGTTATAAACAAAATGATGTTTTTAAAAGAAAATAATTGCTCTGTATACTTTTTACTATGTTATGCAAAAAACTGCCAAAATAGTTTAGGCATATGATTCAAAGTGATGATTGCATGGTAATATTGACTTCTTTTTTTAAAAAAATTTAAAAAAGTATATAGTTAATGGATATGGAATTGTCCACTTATATATTCTATACATTTTTAAATAGGCCCATCCCGTGGCTTTGGAGGTTTTCAGGATTCCATGTCACGGCCAGACCAAAGTCCGGTATAGTATATTTGATTAAACTTTACAGAATATTGCAAAAATGTTATTTTAAATTTGTTTTCTATTTATATTTCTTATAAAAAAAAACAACAACTACATTTTCATAGATTCTCTTAGAATATATTTTTTTTACAAAATAGAGCCAAAAGATAAGACACAGCACAGCAAAATATGGAGTGTTTATAAATTTTAAATGAATGTTTTTTTATTTTTATAATGCTTAATATCTGCAATGCAATTTTTTTTTTTTTTTCAGAAAAAAATTATAAATTTTTAATTAATGATATGATAATCTTTGATTCCTGATTGAAATGAATGTTCTGTTTGCCTTTTCCTTGATTAAGAAATAGTTGATACTATAATTATAAATAAAACTGTATCTTTTAATCTTTACGAGTGATTACCAGTGAATAAGATAAGTTCTTATTTGCCTCTATAGCGAAATGGTTCATGCTCATTGGGAATAAATGAAGAATCTTACTCTTATAAATCATTACTAAATGCAATCTTTAAATCAAACTAAATTTAGAATGTAATTAATAATATTTATAATTATATGAAATAGGTTTTTTTTTTTTTTATCTATTAACAAAATAAAGAGTTTTTTATTTTTCAAATGTATAATTATGTATTAAATTTTAGATTTTTTAAAAATATATTTTAAAATTTATATTTTCACATATTACATACAATTCAGAGGTACCATTATTTATTGCAGCTATCTTTTTAGAGCTGATTTATTATCCAAACTCCCATGACTTCTCTTAGTGTATGACTATGTTTAAACATATAATTCTAATAATTGTAATATGGGTAAGAATTTAAACTTAGTCATTGAGCATCTAAATCCGTATATATTATTACAATGATTCATTAAGTCAGATTGTTAAAAAAAATTAGGATAATGCCAATTTGGCCAGACACAGCACTGATTTTTATAATATTAATCAAGCTATCATTCATGAAAAATCTAATGTTTTTTATAAACTCAGAGATAAATTATTGCTATTAAATATGTAACTGAATATAAACTTAATCATGGAGCAACTGCATCCAAGAATGTTACTATAGAAATTAACAAATCAGATTCCCAGAAAATCAAGAACATAAGTTGTATATATTTAATAGCAATAGTTTATTATAAGCTTATTAGAATTTTTCATTTTGATTGTTATTTTGAAAGATAAACTGACTTGATTAATGTCATAAAACTCATTATTAATGTAAAGTTTGAGCCTTTTGGAATATGAATATTTATTTGATTTATTTATTTTATAACAGTTTAGAGATCGGATTAGAGTAACCATTTTTTCTTTGATCAATAAATTGGCATTGATACAAGAAAATGGATAGTATTATTTGTTTAAAAATGATTGTTCTGGAAGTTGACTTGTGAATTATTGTAGTAATACATACAAACATATCAGAGTTTTGTTCATTGTACAAATCATTCGAAATGTACTCTTTTCTCCAAATTAAAGTCAGAGCAATGACTGTTAAGTCACTCAGCTAATAAGTTTTGTAAGGTTTAGTTGCTAATTCAAATTCTCTGCTTCATTTCTTAAACCTGATATCTAAATATTGCTGTAATTATCTTATCAACCATTGCATAATTCAGTGTTTGAGATATTTTATTTTTTCAAAAGATAAAATAATCATTATTCCACTTATTTAGTTTACATTTTTCTCACATTTTGTAAGATTTTATTTATTTTTTATCATTTTTTTAGTTATTCGTAGTTCTTTTTTAATTTAATTAATTCATGTTAATACTGTGTAATAACTTTCATTGTGAACCAAAAAATAGAAATAGAACATCAATGTGTATATCAGGGAAGTAATGAATGTGCAATGCTTTTTAAAAAAATAATGATGAAATAAAAAAAGCATATGTTGCAAAGTAAGAATGTTTAAATTAAGCAATTCATATTATAATATTTCAGAATAAGTAGAAACTTTCAAATTTGGATTAACAAAAAATGATTGTGACAAAATAACATTTTTTGTGCTTTTGGAAATTTGATTTTTGTTTGAATTTACATGTATAATAGTATAGTAGATCATAATATTTGTAAACAAATTTTATATATATATATTTGGTTTTTTATTATATTTTTCCTGTTTAAATGTTTATGTTGGATTATAATTTTGTTCTAGGCTGTCGATCTGGAATGGATTATCATTCATACATTACAATGTACCATCAAATGAAGAGAGTATTTAGTGACATGACATACACACAACATATGCAATTATTAAAGTGTATAGTACAAATACATGTACACCTTCACCCCGCTTAGCACTTAGCCTTTATGCAAGGATTCACACTAAAGATCATCATCAATTTGTACCCACTATTTTGATTTACAATCGATTATTCACTATATAATGATCATAAAAAAAAATTCTTTTGAAATTTTTTTAGCAGCCATTTTGTAAAACTAATGATATTATAGAGTAGTTATTAAAGTCATCTTGACCAAAAGTAAAATAGTGACTCATGCTGAAATTGTACTGCACATATTTTATTCATAAAACACAATGTTATAGTGCTGCATTTAGTATTTTGGTTATAAGCTTAAAGTACATTTATTGAATGTACAATTTTTTTTAATTTAATTTTCATCCGGTATTTTTAGAAACAATTAGTATTTCATTAATATCATATCCAAAGTAAAGGTTTTCACTGTTAATGACTCCAAAAGCAAAAAATAAATAAAAAGGTTTATTCAATATACGGGTGTAAATCAACACAGTACTATAAAAATAACAAATTTGTTCAGCATAAAATTAAAAGTATACATTACATATATTAGCTAAAATATTCAGTCAATTAATTTTGAGTTAAAATTTTTCTATCATATCAAAATTGCTACTATCGCTAATCTAAAATATTTTCAATAAAAAAAATGAGGGAGCAAAGTGGGTAAAACAGTTTCAGATTTATACAATTAATATCAAAAATTATTAAATGTAATTTAAAAACAACACTGATTCATTGATGTTAAATCATCTCTTAATTCTTTTTAGATATCTAAAGAAGTGAAGACATCTTAAGAGTAAAAAAAAAAATGCAGTACTGAGAAAAAAATATAAATTTCATTCAGCATAAAACTAACAATAATTTTTGGTCATATGTACTATCATTAAATTTTAAATAGTGTATAGTATAAATATTAGCTAAGATTTCAGTTAATCAATTTTGCATTAAAATCTTTACGAATGCTAATTTCAATCAAATCAAAACTGCTATTCATCGTATTTGAATTGCATTTTTGGGAGAAAAAAAATATGAATGATTTTATGCAATTAATAATAAATTGTGTATGATGAAAATGTAGTACAAATAAAGTGAATAAAATTAATGTCTTTAATTTTTACTTAAATAGCCCGTAATTCCTGCCATCAGACAAATTGCAAAAATTTGGCTATACACTTGTTAAAATAGTGGCATATCATGCGCAAAAAAAAATCCGCTACAGCTATCATATTTGTTTGTTTAGATCATATTACAAATTGTAACAAAAGCCTTAAATATTGATTACGATATGCAAACTCAGAATGTATTAGATTTTTTTTTCATATACGCTGAAATTGTTTTTTTTAAAGTTGACTGTGATTAAGTTTTTGTAATGTATCTTATGTTTATTTGACTCTTGTTACACTAATGATAAATAAGAAGTCTTTATGGTCAATCAAATGATTTCTTTATAAATATTGTTTTTTTTTTTAATTTTAATAATTTCATTTTACAGAAATGAAACTTCAGTAGTGTAATGCGCGTAAAAACTAAAAAATTGTTAAATGATAGTTTAATTTCATTTTCTCAGTCTATTTTGCTGTACTTTTTGGACAGTGAAATCACACATTTTTTTTCTAGCGGTATTAAACATTTTTTTTTAGAAAATGTGTTTACGAATATGACCGTGAAAAAAAATCAAGAAAATCTTTGAACTTGGAAACCAAACTAGTTAATGTTGATTGGTGGGTGAATGGATCACAGGAAGTAACAATTTTGAAGCTACATGTTTTTTTTTTCTTTTTACATATATTTTAATTGCATTATCGTACATAAATGAGTACATATTTCAAGTGAATACATGCATAACACCCACAGCATAGTTTACATAAGCATATGAAGTATGTTAAGGAGGTTTTAAATTTTTATACATATTCGATAAGTTATTTTTTTTAACGTAATATTCCCAACTTATAGTGTAATTTTTTAGCTGGAATAACCGGCCAATTTTTTCTCCATAGACAACTATTATAAATGCTTATTCTGATGATATTCTTGCTTAACAATGAGTTTTGAGGAACCAAGGGTCTTTGCTAAGTGGGGAAAAGTGTACTTAAAATATGATATTTTAAATTTTTTCTGCCAAAATCTATAGAAAATCAATTTTTTATCACATTATAATAAACAACATTTTAAAATTGTTATGGGAGACTTTAATGCTAAAATTGGTAAACAAATGAAAGTTGAAAGTGCTGTAGGTAATTTTGGTTATGGTAATAGAAATGAGAGAGGACATGGACTTGTGGAGTTTGCAGAAAAAGAAAAACTTTATATTATGTATTCTTTTTTTGAGAAAAATGTTAAAAGGAAATTAGACATGGAAACATCCAAATGAAGGTGTAGCAGAATTGGATTATATTTTGACTAACAGAAAATACATATTTCAAGATTGTAATGTTCTTAATAAATTTAACACAGGAAGTGATCATCGATTACTAAGGTATAAGATACGTGTTAATGCAAAACTAGAGAGACAAGAATTATTAAGAAAAACAATATTTACAGTTGATATTCCTAATCTTCCGAAACATTCTAATGAATTTAAATTAGAACTTACAAATTGGTTTCAAGTATTAGTAGATTTTGAATGTGATTCAGAATTGAATCAAATTAATAAGAAAATAACTGATATACCTTTAAAAACTGCAACAAAGATAGCTGGTGGAAAGAAGCAGCAATTGACCAATAAAATTTCTATTGAGACTAGAGAATTTATGAAGAAAAGAAGGAATATGAAAATATACAAAAATGATGCATTAAAAAGGGTAGAATATCTCGAATTTTGTAAAATAATGCGGGAAAGAGTTGAAAATGATATAAGAAAGTATAACTGAACTAGCAAGGAAAGCTGTAGAAGAGAATAAAAGTCTCTAGTGTAAAACAACATTTTGGTATTGGTAGGAAATTTATATCTGCAATAAGAAATATGGTGGAATTATTACTAAAAAGAGAGATGACATCATGAAATGGGTAGAAGACTTCTATCAAGAATTATATAGTAATAAAGAACAAGTACCTCCTATATCTATTATATCTTCCTAATTGCCCAGAATTTTAAATAAAGTGAGACATGACAATTAAATTTATGAAGAAAGGAAAGGCTCCAGGTAATGATGGAATTATAATTGTTATATTAAAAGAAGCAGGTGAAGAAATAGAAATTTTTTTAGCAAAATTATACACCAAATGTCTAATTGATAAAGATGTATCACATAATTGGAAGAATGCAGCATTAATATTAATATTTAAAAAAGGTGATTAAGAAGACATTAGAAATTACAGACCTATCAGCCTTTTATCAGTTTTACACAAGATTTTTTCCAAGATAATTACAACTCATCTACAGAGAACATTGGATTTCCATCAACCAAAAGAACAAGCTGGATTTAAAAACAGTTTTAGTACAATAGATCATATCCAGGTATTGAGAGAAGTTATAGAAAGGACAAATGTATATGAGTTGCCATTATGCTTTGGATTTGTAGATTATGAAAAGGCATTTGATTCTATAAACATTTCTTCAGTGATTAAAGCATCAAATCATCAAGGTATAGATCCAGGATACTGTCATATTTTAAAGAATATTTATAAAAATGCAACAGCAACAATTAGATTACATAATGATACTATGAAAGTCAACATTGGGAACGGTGTAAGAAGGGTGACTCCATATCTCCAAAACGTATTACAGCAGTGCTGCAATAAGTATTTTGTGGATTAAAATGGGAGGCTAAAGGAGTGAAAGTAAGTGGAGATTACTTAAATCATTCAGATTTTGCAGATGATATAGTTGTTTTTGCAAATAATGCTTGAGAGCTGCAGGAGTTATCAGATTTAAGTAGGACTAAAGAGAAATGTTAAAAAGCCTAAAGCAGGGTTGGGCAAAAGTTTTGGCTCGGGGGCCACTTTGTGGAAGCGAAGGTTAGCGGAGGGCCATACCTTTTTTCCTGACACAATAAACACAGTGCTTTATTCCCTGTATTACCAAAGAAATATTTGTTTGTCCATTCTTCATTAAACACAACATTCATTACCAATTTTACATTTTTTCAAAGGGTTCATAGTTTCACCAAAGTTGGAAATGTATATATTTGCTAATGCAAGGACAAAATTGAAATTAACCAGATCAACTGGAAAAGCACTGCGCATGTGTATTGATGTGGCCATCCTAGTGAAAAATATGAGATGAATATTCGGTCACGCACGGGCAGGAAATCTCAGTTGAAGGCGGATTTTTCTGATTGTGTTGGTGGGCTGCATAAAAACTTTTAGCGGGCCGCTATTTGCCCACCCCTGGCCTAAAGTAATGTTTAATGGATTTTCTCAAAATATGAAAATAAAGATTGATTATGATGAGTTAGAAGAAGTTAACAGCTACAAATACTTCTGTCAGACTATTAATACAGATGGAAACATAATGGATGAAATTAATCATGGAATTAAACTTGGTTGGATTGCTTTTGGTAGAAATAACTTGATACTAAAAGGAAAATATGGCTATGTGTTTGAAAAGAAAGGTTTTTAATAAATGTGTTTTACTAGTTCTTACTTATGGATCTGAGACTTGGGCATTTAATAGAAGAGCAATACAAAGACTTAAGACCACTCACAGAAAGTAAGGCGAGATGCGTGTTAGTAGCAACAAGAAAAGATCGAAAACATAATATATGGGTAAGAGAATAAACAGGTGTTACTGACCTCATTGAAAAAATTGAAACACTGGAGTTGGGCTAGACATATTGCTAGAAGAGATGATAATAGATGGACAACTGGATTCCAAGAGATTGTAAAAGACCTAGAAAGAGACCACATGTGAGATAGATGGATGAAATAAGAAAATGTGCAGGGTGATGTGGAGAAGAGAAGCTAAAGATCGGAGAAGATGGATTGAACTTGGAGAGATCTTCAGCCTGCAGTGGACTGATAATGGTTGATGATGAATACAAGTGGTAGTATCAGAAAATAATTTTTTTTTATAAAATACAGTTATCTCTACATACCTATTACCCTAAATGTATTAAAACTGGAAATCATCAGAAACTATAAATACTTGTTATCCTCACATGATCACCATTTCTTATTAGGCAGGATTGGTTTTAAGCCAATAAACACCACATGATCACCATTTCTTATTATGCTTTCTTACGTATAGAGAGTTTTGCCTGTTTTAGTACTTGTTATCCTATATAGTATTCTCCGAATTAAATTTTATTAATGTGTTGCAAAAGCGATTTATTCCTGCTAAATTTGTTTTGGTATATATCATTGCATCAACAGTATATTGGAAATTATAAGTGTAATTTTGACCTAATAAAAGATCCTAATAATTAGGCAGATGAATATATTTAGTTTCCAAACTTTAGGATGTTCGAAAAGTTTAGTCCATCAAATTAAATAGCATAATAGAAATATAGATGCTAGATGGTTATGATACAAAGAGTATTCCTAATAAGAAAGGTTCTTGGAGATCTGTTTGATGTTTATTGTTTACTTGCATTGACATACTTAAGCTTTGTAATAGAGTGAAGGATTATTGCTGTCAATACAGATAAATGCAAGCTAAGGTGAGTCATTTTGTTAATATCTTTATTGGAAACAAAATTGTTGAAAGAAAATTAAGCAACACGTCTGATTCAAAATTATATTTTAAATATCAGTTTATTAACTCATATTTTTTTACCATTATACTATTCAATAATTCAATTAAATTATTACCAAACTCTATTTTTTTTAGATTATATTTTCAATTGGTTTCTTTCATTCTTCACAATGTATAATTTTTTTTTTTTGATTATTGATTTATTAACTTCATTATAGAATTTAACTATATATTCATGTGTTTTTAAAACGTCTATAACTTAATATTTTTGCTTTAGTTATTGGTAAAAAAATTTGGATGAGAAAATTTGAATCAAAGTTGTTAGTGAGGAGCTTAGATTTATTGAAAAGTTGGAATGAATGTGAAAGTGATTGATATATTGTAGGCTAATAATATTTTATCTATTTGATAAGAATGTAACCAATTTAATAACTAGTTTAAAAACAAAATTCCTTTGTTTTTGTTTTTTTTGTGTGTGAAATATTATCAAAAGCATTTTCAAAGTCAAATAGCAATCTATTGCATTTTTTTTTAAAGAATAATTTTATTATCAATTAACTATAAATTTAAACATACATGTATATATGTTAGAAAGAAGGAGTTTAATGAATGTATAACAATTGTGAATCATTTTTCAATGATAAGTAATATCAAATAAATTTTATGATCTTTAATCACTTTTTTTTTTACATGTTTTATGATAGAATCAGAATTTTACCATAATTTAAACAAGTGTTTAGTTATTTTCTAATTACTATACAAATTATGTATCGTAGACTCCGAAATACAAGAAAATAATATGTTTAAACATATGACATTTTTTATTTCTTACTCAGTTTATTTGTTAAGTTATTAAGAAATTATGAGCTTTTTAATATTTTTATCATAAATTTTTTTTTTCAAATGTTTGGAGTCCTTTTTTTTTTACATTTTCTTTTGCTTCTTAATTAAATGGTTATTCATAAGAATATATGGAGAAATCAATAAATAAAATCAAAATGATTATAAAAATAAAAGATATGAATTTAAAAATCATACATATATAATCTTTATATAATTGAATGTCTTTTACTACAAACAGGCAAAGGAATGTTTTGTTTTCAAATATTTTTTGTAAGAAATACTTTTGTTCACAGATACTATGTAACAATATATTGCTCTCTGCTAGTTAGTATACTTTCATGTATGGTTATCAATTCATCAACTTCTAAGAATGTACGCTTACGCTTGTATTATTTACATTTATTAGGGTGTATTATCTTGAACTTGTTTAGATTTTTATTGTAATCTAATTCATTGATGTTTCATATCTTCAGATGCTTATATTCTCTCATGGCCAATTTGCCATTACTGTTAATCCTTAATATTTATTGGTGGAATCAATAACACTGTCACTAAACTATGTAAATATGGTAATTGTTGTTTTTAACGATGAAATATGTAATGATTTTTACAAATAAGTTTGCTGGCATTAGTTTTCAGGTTATTTAAAACATATATTTTAAATTATATATATTATAATTTTGATATTATAGAATAACATATATTAATTTAAATGGTTCTTATGCACTTTCTCCAATGTGGCCGCTCGATATGCTTGCAAAAATAATGAAATGTAACATTACCGGGCTGATAATTTTTTGCTTTCTGTTCTCCAACAATTTTTAAAAAATTTATGAGCCAACATTATTTTATAAATTACATTTTTAATTACATTATACAAACCAAGCTATCAGTGTGTAGCATTGGAATGTTGGCGGGGGTGGTGGTCTGATGGTTTGCAGATCCAAAGGATCAGCCAAAACATGCGCTAGTCTTAGCAAACAAACCTTTCAGCACTTAGTGCTGGAATACATGCCAGGGGAGGGGGGACACAATGGTTTTGCTACAAACACATCCAGTTTATTACTCTCGTAGCTCTTCTCCTGCAAATATGCCTTTTTGCGTGACTTATGTGAAATGGTTCTGAGACCTACCCTTTTGCAGTTTTTTTTTCATCTTCGAAGATGTGTAGGGAAACGTAGTAAGTTTACAATTATTAGTATGTAATAGTATGTCAGGTAAGTTTTAAGATCGTTACTTCGAAATCACATTAAAACACTTAAGGTCAGTTGAATTCCATAACCTCACATCGTATGGTAGCGATCTGGAAAGTGTGCGCTGTTTTCATAGTGATGTCAAGCACATCAGCGGACCGTAATATTTGTGTGCAACGCTATAGGCTGTAACTTAGGCTGCGTAAACGGCATATTTCTGTGATTTTGCAGAGAAACAATGCCATCGAGCGGTTATATTGGATAGAATACACAACTACCATTTAAATTTAGAGTAAAGGAGACTAATATGTTTTATAATAAAATTTTTGACTATGAATAATTAAATATAATTTAAAAGAACAATAATTAATCAAATTTTCAGTAGATAGTGTAGTCAAAAAAAATGTATTAATTTATTAATTAAGCCATTATGATAATTTAAACTTATTTTTAAGGTGATTTACCTATATGATAAATATTTTTAATGCAATTGGTTACAATCTAGTGCTCAAGCTTAAAATTTAAATTTGAATAACTGTGCATTAATGCTCTTTATAACTTATTCCATTATAGATCATTTTTTGAACCTAACTGATGTTCAAAGATTTAAAAAGTTTTATGTATATATAAAATTAACATTAAATATTGCCTAACACTGTACTAGTAATTGTAAATAAAATAGAAATTCATATAACATTACAATACTAGCCAAAAAAATAAAATTTTACTAAAATTCTTTTACAACCATTGTTCCATATGTACAAAGCAAAGTATCCTTTCCATTATTTACTTCAACACTCAACTTTCTTTAATATCAAAGGATGTCCTCGTGAGATTGATGGCCTCAGATTCAAAAAATTTTAACATCAAAGTTTCTTTTACTCTTCTTTTCAATTCACAGATAACCTGTGCATTGTCAAATATTTTATGACTTGTATTCAATTCATGAAAATATAAAGCTGAGTTATATATATTTTTTAACTTTACTCTTATGAACTTTAACTTCTTTATTAAGACTTAATTTACTTTGATCTATATAAATTTTATCACAATTGCAAGGAATTTTATAAACTACCCCAGGAATAGATTTTCCATCAATTGACCATTTTGAATTATTTAATAATGAATTTTAATTCAGGCCTTTCTTCCAGGCCACTTTCATACCACACAATAAACAACTATTTTTATAAATCAATTTACAAATCAATGACTTGTAAATTTTTATTATTAACAGATTTATAGATATTTTTTTAAATATAATATTCCTAATAAATTTTTGATTATATCATAACTTATTATAGTCAGATGCAAATTGACATAACTTATTTTCAAAATTATTATTCCTATAACAAAAATTCAATAAAGTTTCTTACGAATAAAAGATTAATAACTGTTTGGCTTTATCATATTTCTTACATTTTTGTTTTAATAAAATGACTACAAAATAAATCATTATCAACACTTAAATCTAGAAATTTTAACTTAACAAATTCAAAAGTAAGCATACCTCCCCACCAAAATAGTAAATTTCACATTAGAATCAAAATTATTCAATTATCAAAATCTATCAATTTATCTTCTTATATAACAATCACCAGCAACCTGATAATTTTAAAGAACCACTAAACATCATATGATCACCATTTCTTATGCTTGCTCATAGCTGTTATTAAAACAGGCAAAACTCTCCATACAGTAATGTCACTCAGTGCAAGCCAGAAGGTTTCTCACTGACAAAAACCACAAGCTACAAACTAGTCCAGGATATTGGATGAGTAGGCACTAGATAGGGATTTTATGTACAAACCTTTTGGCATCCGTTGATTACTCTGGCTTGCACTGAGTGGCACTACTGTATGGACAGTTTTGCCTGTTTTAATTTTAAAGAAAGAGAAAAAAGAGAATTGAAAAAAAGAGTATAAGAAACTTCGATGATAAAAGTTTTTGAACCTGAGGCCATCAATCGCATGAAGACATCCTTTGATGTTGAAGGAAGTTGGGTGTTGAAGTAAATGGATGGGCAAGGATATTTTATTTGTATATATATGTTATATGTTTTGTTGAATTTCACTTGAAAAGGTCTATTTGCTAATAGACGAAATCATGGTTGTGAAAGAATTTTAGTAAAATTTTGTTTTTGCCTAGTATTGTAATGTAAGAATTATTTTATAAAATTAACATGTACATGGATATATAAGTACTAAACAAATGTAAGAATAGTTTGATATGGCTATGAAATATATAATATTAAGTGAACAATAAATATATAGATGTCTGAAAATTATTAAGTGAATGTTAAATGTCTTACTCAGAAATTTAGGTAAGTACATACCCGAGAGTTAAAAAAAAGTAACTTTTTATGGGCGTAAAGTACATAGATTCCAAATGCATTCCAAGACATTTTCTAATATAAATTTAAATTTTCAGGATTTATTCACTAGCAGTTAACTAGTAATTTACCAGTGATAATAAATTATGTGGTGAATATTCTTATATTAAATAATAATGACAGAAGTTGATACTTGGTAATAATGACTTTATTTTGTAGTCATAAATTACAAGCACTTCAAAAGTAGTCTGAAACATAATATAACCAGTAGATTGCTTTTAGTAATATATATTATATAATCATGAACTATAATTACAAAAAGAATTCCTTATATTCTTTTTTGCTGTTGAATAGAAAAAAATTATTCACAATAACATGTAATTTTTGAATTTTGATTAAAAATTTTTTTTTTATTGGCATCAAAGAAGTTAAGTTAAAGAAAACTACATTTTTATAATTATAAATAGCTTAAGTTTTACAACTTTTTGACTGATATTAATATATATTCATCATGATGATAATATATGAATATGCCACCAATATTAAATATTGTCTCTATTGATTATATTTTTTTTATAGATTCCAAAATTACTTGTGAATTTGTTCATTTTAGAATATACAGAAAAATAGTGTTTGAAATTAATAGCTTGGCATTTTTGTTTTTGTTTTGTGCATTTTATTTGAAGCCTAAATATTATTATAAATCAATTTAATGATTCTGGAATAAGTAGATAATCTAATACTGATCTCTACATTTCCTGAAAAATCGTATGACATTGTTTTTTGTCCATCTGAGTTTAAGTAATAATGATTACAATTTAAGTAATTGAAAATACTTTATATAAATTTTATATTTATATTTATTTATTTTTACTATTATATTATAATTTAAAATTGTATTTTTAGTTGGCAACTTAGTGTGTTATATATGTGTATATACAAATCAAACATGATTATTTAATTCATTCATTTTTTTTTAATTTTCAGAGATTTTTTGATGGTACTCCACATGATAAGCAGTATAATATCTCACGATCAGATGACTATAAATCACGATCTAATATCATCAGATCTGATTGGACTTGCAGAAAAGTAAGAAGCTTATTGCTTTATGTTATATGTATTTAGATATTCACTGATAGTTAAAGATTGAATTTAAATATGTTAAAATGCAATTCAGGGATTTTGAAAACAGACATTATTTTGAAATACAGTATCCTACTTATTCCAATAAAATTTTGCTACATTGCTTTCATTACCTTCGTTTTTCTGTAGTATCTTTTTTTTGTTTCTGGAATTAGCTTTATATGGTATTTTCCCCCCTTATCTCCATCATTTCTCAAACTATTTATCACAGTGGTGGCAAACTTTTTTATATATGCATGGCATGCCATACAGTTATTAGATCAGAATATTAGCTTTACAAAATTTTTAATAATAATAATTAAACAAAATTTCCGAATAAACTAAATACTTGTGAATGATATTTATGTAGAAGAGCATGAGTTCAATGAAATTTAATAGTAAAGAATTAAAAGTAATTAAAACAAAATTTTGAAAATAAATATATAAAATCAACATAATTCAATTTTATTTGATAAGATTTCTGCTGGTGTACATTGGATACCAAATGTTTTATATCTGGTTCATATTTTATCACTTAATAATATACATACTGAAATAGATTTATCTATCATTCTATTTCTTGAACTGTGTCTAATTTTATTCGTTGCAGAAAGAATGATTCATGTGCATATGTAGAGGAAAAAAATTGATAATATAGCGGTTACTAATTTTTTCAAACAATTGAATGTTTCAGGAGTAGCATATCAGACAATTAATAGTTTCTCTTCAGCATTCTTTTTAAATATGCCCTAGAATTGATCAGTTTCAATTGTTTCTAACTCATCCTTCAAATTGAGTAATTGTATTTCCATATCTTCCACATTAAACTCTTGGAAAACTTCTAAATTGAGTATATCTATTGATATCATGTCTGAGTATAAAATAAATTTTTATGTTTCTGCAAATTATCTGAACTGTATAAATCTTGAAGAAAAATTCATTAATTACTGTTTGAATAACAACACAAAACTCTTGTGTCCATTTTTTTTGATCTGACTTCTCACGGAATTTTAAATCTGTCAATAATTTTTTTTTATATTTGGAAAATATTTGAAAATATAAGAAATAACATTGCTTTCGAAAATTTGTAATTTAGCTTTAAATAATTTGATAAATCAAACATGACAACAATTGTCCTATTAAAATGCTTGCAGTTTCACATCAATTCATTTAAATGTGAATACATATTAGTGAAATCATTAATTTCAAAAGCCCATCTATATCCTTTAATTGATTATATTTTTAAATGATTTTCTTGTTATGTAAAAAGCCTAATTTCATCTAAGCCCTCAACGAATCTTTGAAGAACTCTTTTTCGAATTAACTATTTTGGACTTTGTTGTACATAAGTAAACCCTTGTATATTGACTTTACCTCTCTCAATAAGTTCACATATTTTCATTTATTTGTAGTGTATGCAGATATAAAATTGACTAATTTAGTCACAATGTTCATAACATCATCCAATGGTTTAAACTAGCTTTTGCATAAAACCTGCTGATGTATTATGCATTGAAAACCCAAAATTAAATGTCCAATACGGGCAATAAATAAACCGAGAAAACCATATTCTTTTCTTGTTAAATCGAGCACCATCTGTAGTTACTGATACAGGTTTGCCAACATCTATTATTTTTTCAGCGAGTACATTTAAAACTTCATTGCAAATTACCTATTTCTTTTGTTGTTGATACTAATGACGTTAAAATGATCAGTTCTTTGATATTATTCCCAACCCAGTAGCAAATAAAATAACCAAACGAGATGATGTATTTATTTCTGTACTTTAAAAGATTTTATCTCTTTTTTGTTGGTAAATTATGTTGTTGGCCATTTGCAGAATTCTTTTTTTAACTGTATGTTCTAACCAATGTTAAATCTTTTATTCTCTGAATAATTTTTTCTTTCAAAATCTTTAAAAAGAACTGGTGCACATTTCTTCTGTACTTCTTTCATATATTCCCCATCATTAAAAGGCATCCCCTATTTGGAAAATACATTTGAGACAAAAATTAGCAGCAGCTATATTTGAATGATTTTCGATAAATTTCATTAATGAATGTTGATTGAATATTTATATTTTTATGTGCTCAGTCAATATATATATATTTTTGTTCCTCTTAACTTTTTTCAAAGAGCGATTTATGATTGGTCTCGTAATGCCGTTTTACTGATGGTGTTCTCAATATGACTGTTCCGGAACATAAAATACATACTGCTTTGTTGTCTTTGTTAATTATTTTTTATTCATTAGTTCACCAATTTTGGAGTTCTGTACTGCTTGATAATTTTGTTATTTATTTAAAAGTAAAATCAAGTGAATTCTAATAATTTTATAAATTCCATGATTTATTATATGTTGTTAATTAAATTGTATTATCTTTATATTTCACTTTTACAGCAAAACCTTAAGCAAGCAAAAAAGAAACCATTTTATTTTTTGCAAGAATTACTCCAGCCTCACAACTATTTATGTATTGCTTACCATCTATATTGGTATTTAAATTGTTTTTGATGGCAATGATCATGCATTTTGTTTTACTTTGTTTGTGATTTCGATTCCTCTCAAAAATGAATGGCATTAACTACGTTTAGACTCAGAAATTTGACGGATAAACATTTTATTATTTTTACTCTATGGTTTGACAAAATTTACTTCACGGAATTAGAAAAATATTTTACTGAGTTTACTTCGTAGGTTTATTGTAATCATTTCACCAGGTTTCTAGAATATACTACTTTATTCGACTTATATATTATTCCCACATACATATGTATATGTATAAATTATACTTCAAATTTTGTAATTTATTGTTTCTAATTAGAATTAATTTGTAAATTGAATTCTAATGTAAAATATATTTACTTTAGTTTACAGTAAATTTTTATTAGTACAGATTTTAGTAATAAAAAATAGTGAATTTATTTTAAAGTATAAAAAATTATGATTTGTAAATAGTTTGCATGCCAGTAAAAAAATCATACATGCCATCTCTGACACGCATGTCATAGATTTGCCATGACACACTTTATCACATCAATCATTGACAAATCATGATTTTGACACAGTATTTTTTTTTTTTTTTTAAAAAAATTGCTTTTGTGTAATTGATAAACCGAAAAAAATAATGCAGACACAACAAAATTTTGTCTATATGATTGTATGTTAAAGCTAATTGATTATTGCCATTGTTCTTGCTACTAAACAAATTAATGTTTACACATTGGATAATGGTAATTCTCATGATCCTGTATATTTTCACTGATGGCCATTACAAGTGATTGACTTATTAATTGTTAAGAAAGAAAAAAGTAGCTACCAAATTGATTTCATGATATATATATACCAATATTTTTATTTGGTTGCTTAATATATGTCTTTGTTTATTTAACTATAGTTTTTTATTGACTATAATGCTTCAATAGTGTGTTGAGAATTATATTTCTACACAAATATTTTTTTATAATGTAGATCTTGATAAACATGACCAGTGTGAGATTTAATAATAATACAATTTATTAAAACATGTATTTATTAAAGTAAAAAAAGGACAAGATCTGATAGATATGTAACAATTTTTTTTATCTTGGTCCATTCACTATATTAATGAGAAAAGTTTTTTATGAAAGTAAATTCATAGATTAAATGTCATTTCAATTTGATTTTTTTTTTAATTGTCAGATTATGCAAAGCTTAAATTACAGTTATATTGGAAAAATAGCTGCTAATTATAGAATTTATTTTTGTTTAATCTTGTTTCAGTTATTAAACATTTAGTCTTTACTTCTGATATATAATTATATCAGTCTTGTATATGTGATTTATTCATCTTCTATAATAAATGCTTGATGAATAATACATGCGTATTTACATAATTTGTGAAGAATCCAAGAATCGGTGGGGGTAAAATGCCTGTATGTAACATTAAGTTTGTAGGTTTCATTTCCTATAAATAATATTAATATTTAAAGTACACTTGGGTCTCTTTTTATGCGGACTTAATTAACACGATTTTGAAGTTATGCGATTCGTGTTTCACCGGAAGTCAAACTCCGATAATGCGCTATTAAATCTTTAAATAATAAATTTCGCGCACTTACGTTATATTGAAAGTAATAGCACATTATTGGAATTCGACTTTCAACTTAGTAATTTCAATATTTTCTGTGCTTTATAATAGTAAGATTTTATGCAATAATAAAATTAAAATCATGATTTCCACATTTTATGTATTCACACATTAAATTTTACAAGATTATAATGTAAATTTGTTCAAACATTGTGCGTGTTAATTTTGCATTTTAAATCACATTCTGTTTTTGCTTTTTAAAAAAGAACGTAATCAATTATTAATCATTTAGTGTCCACAAGTTTATTTTTAAAAGGTCAGTAATAGCAGTGGGCACAATTAAATTTGACAATTAAAAATTAAAATCCGATTTTTAATTGTAATTAACAATTTAAAAATTACTTACGGCAACTTGAAATAATATGATGAGAAATTTGATTTTTAAACGGAATTGAAAATTAAAGACAAAAATAATTTAATTTTTAGTTGTTAATTTCATAAACAATTAATAAAATCATCGTCTAAAAGATTAATTACTAATTACGTTGTCACCAGAAAACCATTGACCCAACATGAGTGTGAAGTTGGCGCTAGTTGTATTTCCTCTTGTGAAGAATAGCGATAATAATTAAAACGTGTATAAAAAAATGTAAATTACTGTACTGTAAATTATGCATAAAAATATATTATTTTGAATAAAATTAAATATTATAGTTAAAAAAAGTTTGTCTTGTATCAATTGTTTTCAAATTTGAAATTTTTTATTACGTCATATTTTATTTCCTTATTTTTTTTTGCGTGAATTTTAAAGTAATTTTACGTTGGTGCTTTGCTTTTATGCGAATTTTGAAAAATCACAGACCGCACCCCCCCCCCTTTTCAATGTAAGTTACGTCTATTTTTGCGCGATTTCGTTTACGCATGTTTTCTGAGGAACCTATCTATCGCGTAAAACGAGATCCAGGTGTAATTGACTAATAATCATATTCTTCTGGCATTCAAATTTAAGATTGAAGTGGTTAAAACTATTGTGACCTATACTAATTGATAAATTATTTAATGATAGATAAATATCAAATTTTTTTCAGAAAACAGCCAATATCTAGTCCAATTAGTCACCCATTATGATTGTTAATGTATTGATTATGCATGTATTTCTATATAGCTTGGAATAAATTAAGTATAAATTATACAAAATATTTTGTAATAAATGAAATCATTTATTCAATTGTATGTGAAGCTTTCATAATTGAGCATAATATATATATATTGTAACCGAAAAAAATAGAGAAGGAGAGAGAGAAAGGAAAGAGAGAAAGTGAAATGAAAAGAAAAGAGAGAACAAAAATGAGAGTGAGAGAAGAAAAGATGAAAAGAAATGAAAGAAACAAGGGATGAAATGATATGTAGTGGAGAGAGATGAAAGGAGAAGAAGAGATGAAATACATGATTTAGAAATGGATGAGATGATAAACGAAATGTAAAAGAGAGATGATGAAAATGAGATGAAATGAGAAAAGAAACTGAAATGAGTTGGGATGAAATGAGAGTGAAATGAATTGGGATGAAATGAGAGACTCTTAATGACTCGGCTCAGTGGGGTTACAATAAATTTAAAGAAAAGAGATGATGATCCAGAGATGTATAATCAAATAAAGATCAAATCCAATACTGATGAACTCTAACTACTACAGCATATTAATAATCTACTAAACCATACAAAAAATTATCTAAAATCACTAATCAATGCTTACCATATTGGTCCTACCAATAGATCATACACTCTCTGAATAAGAATAATGATACTCTGATTAGAAAGATTCTCGTATTAAATTATATTCAATAAAACAACAAGAGTAAATAACCTCAGGGATTTCTAAAGTAAAACTCTTGTGCAAAATTAAAAAATTTAAGTTAAGCTGCCTATTAAAGAATTTCTAAGATTAATAAACAAATAAGTAATATCTTAGCTGATCACAAAATAACAACCTTATGGTGCAATCTTAAAATAATATATAAAACAAATATTATCCAAGACATTACTTGAGCAAAGAAAAGGGCAAGGGTACTTTTTATGCCTTTCCCATACTCGCAGACAACCTACTAAAGACCTCAAATGCAGATGGATTAAATTCTTTAGATATGCAAGATTTAAGATGATACAGATGATGTGCAATGAATATAATATAATGTGCAGCTTTTAAAATAACAATTATTAAAAATATTCTTCTTAAGTACTTATATTCTTAATCTGATATTGCATAACCTTTAGTCTGAAAAGATGTACTGATAATTTAAAATAAACTTTTAACTAAACATTTAATTAAGTATCTGCTATAATGCAATTATCTATTATTGTGATTTAATATGAGAATCACTTACTTTAACATAGCTTTCTAATTTTCTAAGCCAATATCAAATATATTTAATTAACTTTATGATATATTTGTGAACTTCTGAATTGAAGATGTAATAAATTTTAGAAACTTAAGATTTTGTGAATTTGGAACCCAAGATTTTCATATAAAAGCCAAACAAACAAAACAAAACTTTTGAAATAAAAATAATTTGGTTTATTAAGAACAATAAGAAATTCTTACAAATTTAATGGACTACAAACATTGCCAATATCGCACTGGGATTTAATATAAGTATTTTGACTTTTAACAATTTCCTTTAGTTTACATTAGTATACTTAATAACAGGCTAAGGCTATTCAATTTTAATCTCTTTTAATAATTAGAGATTTTACAATCTTTAACTTTAATTATAATGTCTGTATTTAATAAGCACATTACAATTTTTTTTAATTAAAATATTTTAAAACATTATGATGTCATCTAGTAATCAGAATTACACCCACAAAACTAGATTTATATTTGAACCTCTAACTTAATTTTATAATCCTAAACTTAACAAATGCTAAGTTGGAAAAGCATATATTTTGAAAACTACAACTAGTTATACTGACGTAACTAATATTAAACTAATGATATATTTTTAAATTAGACGAAGCTAATCTTAAAATCAAACTAATTTAAGTGTATGGGACATTCATTCACCAGAGATCAGTTATACTCTTTTAAATAAATTTAGTCCATATAAAATTATTTCCTCCATGTTTTAAAATTAATAATGTAACAGACTTACAAATCCAGCGGCGAAACTCTGGATGAAAATATTAAATTAGTATGAGTGAATTGCCACTTATACCATATGCATATTTAACATACTTTAAAATAAATATAACTTATTGTTGGTTAGCTTGTGCATGATAAAACTTTCATAGCAACACAATTCAAACATTGATATACCTATGAGCCATAAATTAGCTGCCACTACCTGAAGAAACAAATTTCCTCAAACAAGCATATCTTGGCATCACAAATCTAAAACAAATGCAACATCACCTACTGTGGTTAAATTAGCATTAAGTCATCATGAATGATAGGCAAAAAATTTAAAAATACTAGGCTCCTTAGAGCTGGAAAAGAATAAGGTGGCTTTCAAAAATACCTAACTTTGACGCAAAAATTAAGATGTCTGGAACTCTTCTACAGTACATCTGGGAATAGGAAAACGCACCAAGAAAGCACCATCCTCTCTCATGGGATTTTTAATGCTTATAAATGTGATCATCATCACTAAAAAATACAATACTATAACCCTCTTTTGGGGACCAACACTATCAAATCATGGAAATACAATACAATAAGGATGGAGGATTTTATCTACTCCATAAACATATTCAAAATTATTAACTAAGCCTAACTCTATAAGGCTAACCAATACTAACTAATAGCAAGATATATACTTCACCTGAATTAAATAAGTTATTCCTAAGAAGTTTGAAAATACAAAACGTATTCAATGTTCGAACTAACAAAATACACTGTCAAGTGACCACTATGAGAAATACTTTAAAATTAAATGCATATAAAATTCTAGGCAAGGCACAATGCACACATAGTAAAATATTACATTCTAAAAAAATATATATATATTAACTAGTGGGCTTTTAAAATTGCAAATTAAATGCAAGAATATTTACTTCTCGATGCATATAAAAATATTTGTAGTTATTATTAATATAACAGTCATAAAAGAAATGAATGGATACTCTCTGATAAACTTCTTTGGTAAATTTAAACTAAAACTAAATAAAACATCCCATTTATAATAAACTAAGACTGTGATATTTAAAGTTTCTATGAATGATTTTTTTTTTTAAAACAGAACCTAGCTTGTGAAATGCTTAATAAATAAAATAAATTCACTTGAGAATAGCAAAACATTTGCTCATTCTACTAGTCATATTACATTTTAAAATTATAACCCTAGTTTACCTGTATATTTATGCTAAAAGTATTACACAAATATATAGCATAAATATTTTTTATGGTGTCATTTTTTTTTTTTTTAAAACCAATAAAACAAACAATAAAAAAAAGTATAATAATACATTAACTTAAGTTCATATTTTAGCTCCGTAATGGTTTTTCCGTTTAAAATATGTATTCAGGTCAATTCATCTATCCGGATTGGAAGCGTCAGTCAAATATTTATAAACATGGCAGTGGTTTCCAAAACAAAAATATTTAGTAATTCTTTATATAAACACTTTCACTTTCTTTTATCTTTAAAGATAATTTTAAATAATAAAATATCATAAGCATAAACATAAGTTGGCATTGAAAAATAAATTCTTCAGCTGAGTAGCATAAGTATAAGTATAATAAGCCGGCATTAAAAAAAAAAAATAAATTCTTCAGCTAAGTACATGTTTTTATATTTATAATCCTAGGTTCAAACGTTGAATAATTATAATATATATTTTTAGTTAACTTTCACTGTTCTTCTTTAGATAAACGCATTTTTTTAAAAAATAGAGCTCTTTCTTTTTTTAAAACGCTTAAATATTTAAAGATGTATTTTTTTTTTAAACAAATTTCCTTTTATTTATTTTTTAAACATAAGAGTTTATAATTAAGGATGCTCCTTGGTTTATGTGCTAAGATCAATGGTCATAAAGTTACTTATAAGTACTGGCAACTATAACAAAACATTACGTATTTGACAGAGACAAGTTCATTAATAATATTTTTAACTTCTTTTAAAGTTTTACTTCCAAACAAATTCTTTTCATACTACTGGCATAAACGAGAATTAGTATTTACATATTTTCATCAGAAACATTATTCTGTTAAGAGCATATTTACATGTATATATCATGTATTAATAAGGCAGTTTAAATTTAATGTCAATTTTAATGTATAAAGATGCTAATGCATTTCCATTTTAATATTTTAAAATGTTTGAATTTTTTTTTTTTTTAAATTTCTTCTTCACTTGTATTTTTAAGTTGATAGGAGATATATTATAGTTTAGTGCAATAAATTCTTTAGCCATAACAATACTTAATGATTTAAGTTTTACTTCTAAATAAAGAAAAATGAATAGATCAAAAGTAGATGAAATTTGAGACGCTGTATTTTCTTCAAACATTTTACTGTAATTTTAATGCTTCAATTGTAATTAAATTATCAGAAAACCGATTACCTTTTAAAAAAAACTAGCACTTCAATTCTGGAAGACGATTTTATATAATTGTTTTAAAAACATACTTTTATTTTTTTTTTAGAAAATATAAGGTTTTAAAAAATTACTTTTTATTACAGAACTTTTAAGATCCACCCACACATTTAATTAAAACAGCCCCTGAATGACATCTGAATCCGTGTTTTATCTAACACTCTTTTATACCCCCTCCCCCTTTTGATCAATTTACTGACGTAATTAGTCTTATTGTATCATACCACGTGACTTCCAGCTGCAAAGTCAAAAATTCATTATTAACGAACGCTGTGTATTATTTTTTTAATAATATTTATAAACACAATAGTAATAAATATAAAATTTAAAGTTATATCTCTCTATTAAACTTTTAAATATTTCATTGAAATAATTTTATCCAAACATTTGTTTTTTTTTATTTTAAACAATATTGGAATTAATTTATTATTATTTTTTTATTTTTATATCTATATTATTCTTGCATACACAAAAAATATTCTAACAAACACACATTAATTGTTTAGAAGTTATTTTTAAAACTACAACAATCAAATGTTAATGAATATTTAATTAAAAATAATTTTATAAGTGGAACGCTACTAGCCTACATCTAATAAATATTATTATACCATTTTAAAAAAATAATTTACAGATTATTTTTTAAATTTATTACTTAATATTATTCCAACTTATTTATAATATCTAATTATTATCATTTAAACATTAAACTGAATTATACAGTAGTTATTTTAAAATACATTTAATACCATTTATCAATTCCCAACTATTTCTGATATTTGTTTTAATTCAAATCATTATCTAGCATCCCTTATCAAACCAATACTATTGAAATATTTAGATTATCCTATTTCAATCATTAACTAAGTTAATTTTCATTTTTATCATCATTATTTTTTTTAAAATTCGAAATTTTAAACAAAAGGTTAAGCCAAGATAACCTTGATCACCTATTAGAACTGAGACTTCAGTTAGGTACAATATATATATATTGGTAATGTAATATCTTAATTTCTTACTGTTTTTTTTTTTAAATATAATTACAGAATTTTGCCGATGCTAATTGTAATTCTAATTTCAGGATTGCAGTCTATTCATCATATATTATTTTAAATAAGTATGCATAACTTTATGCATTGTAATTTTACAAATAGTAACAGATCTGTTACTATCTAAGTAAGTTATAAAAATAATTATACAAGATAAATATGTAATGAACACATTTTTTACAAAGGGGGGAGGAGATAGAATCCCATTGAACTTTTCTAAAATGAATATTGAATCCTTGAATTTATTAATGGAGTTCTCGTTAATGGAATATTTATAAAATTATGGTAAATAAATTTGATATGTTCAAAAATTATTTTTAATTTGAAGATAGGTTTGACATAGGAAAATATTTGGGTTTCATTTCCAAACTGAATTTAAATTTAAACCTTATTCATAATATAAAACAAGAAAATACTTTTTTTTCTCATTGTGAAATGTAAATTTCAAGATGTAATTTAAATAATAAATAGCAATAAAACTATTCATTGATACAAATATTCTGACTTTTCATAATGATTTAACTGAACACTTTTATTTGTAAGTTACAGATGTATTACAGTATCTAGTTAAAGTAAATTTTCAGCTTTTGATATATTCAGTGTGTAACAAAAAATTCAATGTTAATTGCAATATAATTATCATTTGACGTTAGTGTTTTTTAGTCTTTTTAACATTGAAATTAAATATTAGCATTTAGAAAAAAATAAGAATTGTATTTTAAAAAAATCTGCCCAAATTAAAAAAAACTACAATTGTGAATTAAACTTTTTTTTTAGAATAATGTTAAATTTCTTTTTGAAAAACTACATACAATTTGAAGTGTTCAATATGTATAGGTGTATTTAACACATCTTTTGAATATTTTAAATATAATGGGTATTTATGAATAATATTTTCTGTTTTATATGATGAATAAAATACAATTTGATACAAAATATTATTGTTATTAAATAATTATATTTCATGAAATAAAAGCTAATAATAATTCAATTTACATTTTTATGCATGCTTCTTTTAAAAATAATTATCACTTAATATTATGTTTAATGGGGAATTGTATATTTATAGAAGAATAAGCATGTAATTTTATTCATGTTTTATTTTTTTTGTAATGAATGAAAATCATATTAAGTAATTTAAATTTATATAATGATTTTTTAAAATAAATATTTTTTTAGTGTGGAGTTTATAATTTCAAAAGAAGAGAAAGATGTTTTAAGTGCAATGTTACTCGTGATGGTAAGAATAATTTATTGCATTCATTTTTTAAAAAAAATTTATTGTAATTAGTTTATAGATCCGTGAAATAATTACTGTGGATAAGTGTAAAAAGTTCTGTAATTTTTGTTTTTTGTTAATAAAAGTCATTAATGGTACAATAGTTTGCCAATAAATGCAGATTCATTACATTTCCAGATTAAAGGAATTATAACTGTGCTACATTGGTTATTAAAACTTGCTAGATAGATTTATAATTAGCTAACTAACAAAAATACAACTTAAAAATCACAGTTTGAGAATAACATTGGTGGATTTTAATTATAAAGATAAAGGAGTCAATGCAGTCATTTTAATATAATTCATTATGAGTGAAACTTGTATTATATGACATATATTTATTTAATCATAATTGCATACAAAATCTAGTTTTACATTCGATTAATGTTGAAGAGCTCTATAATTTATTTTATGGACAGAGATTTCCTCCCAACTCTTAGAATCAATTTGTGAAAGCTTGATTATCATCATCAAAAGCCTGGCTTCAGGGCTTTTACAAATAATAAAAAGATGCCATGTTAAAATTGTTAACAAATTGATTTGAGATACAATTTTCAGAATAACTTTAATTTTAACAATATTAGAGCAAAATGTTGGAAATATCAAGGGAAAAAATATGTCTAAGAAAATTAATGATTCCCATTAAAAAACAAAGGGGGATGGGAGTGGGGGAAGAATCCTGAAAAATTATTACTCTATTGTTTTTAATTTCTAATTTATGTTAACTAAAGTTCAAATTATATTTTTATTGATAATTTCATTGTAATGCTTTTTATCTGAGATAATTCATTGTTTCAAAATGTATAAAAACAGGAGTGTGAAAATACACCTGGGTCTCTTTTTACGCGGACTTATTTAACACGATTTTGAAGTTACGTGATTCCTGTTTCACCAGAAGTCAAACTCCGATAATGCGCTATTACTTTAAATATTAAATTTCGCGCACTTACATTATATTGAAAATAATAGCACATTATTGGAATTCGACTTTCATCTTAATAATTTCAATATTTTCAGTGCTTTATAATAGTAAGATTTTAGGCAATAATGAAATTAAAATCATGATTTCCACATTTTATGTATACACACATTAAATTTTACAAGATTATAATGTAAATTTGTTCAAACATTGTGCGTGTTAATTTTGCATTTTAAATCACATTCTGTTTTTGCTTTTTAAAAAAGAATATAATCAATTATTAATCATTTAGTGTCCACAAGTTTATTTTTAAAAGGTCAGTAATAGCAGTGGGCACAATTAAATTTGAAAATTAAAATCTGATTTTTAATTGTAATTAACAATTTAAAAATTACTTACGACGACTTGAAATTAATGTGATGTGAAATTTGATTTTTAAACGGAATTGAAAATTAAAGACAAAAATAAGAATTTAATTTTTAGTTGTTAGTTTCATAAACAATTAATAAAATCATCATCTCAAAGATTAATTACTAATTACGTTGTCACCAGAAAACTATTGACACAACATGAGTGTGAAGTTGGCGCTAGTTGTTTGCAAACGAACGTGTTTTTCGGCAAATAGCTATAATAATTTAAATGTGTATAAAAAAATGTAAATTACTGTACTGTAAATTATGCATAAAAATATATTATTTTGAATAAAATTAAATATTATAGTTAAAAAAAGTTTGTCTTGTATCAATTTTTTTCAAATTTGAAATTTTTTATTAGTCATATTTTATTTTCTTGTTTTGTTTTTGCGCGAATTTTAATGTAATGTTACGTTGGTGCTTTGCTTTTACGCGTATTTTGAAAAATCACAGACCGCACCCCCCCCCCTTTCAATGTAAGTTATGTCTATTTTTGCGCGATTTCGTTTGCGCGTGTTTTCTGAGAAACCTATCTATCGCGTAAAACGAGACCCAGGTGTACTTCATTTTTACCTGTACTCTAGAAGTTATGTCTCAAGGCATCTATAAGAAAAATATTTTTCTCTAATAAAAGATTAAAACACATAATTTGAAATTCAAATAAGATCACCATGGTAATATATGCATATATGTATGTCATAAAACTGTGGCTTGTATATATGTATACAATGTGTAAGTTCTTTTAAAAGCTATGAAAGCTTGATAACCAGATTTGAGCTCTAAATTTCCCACAATTGACTCAAAATTATTTTGATTTTAAACTTGATAACCCAACCTTGTTAAGTAAAACATCTTCACACTGATTAATCATCTCCAATACAGAAAACATAATAATCAAAATAACATTCATTCAAACAACAAAAACAGTTTATAAATGTAGAATCTGCAAAAATTTTCCCATTTCAAGAGACAGACAACAAATTTTAAGAAAGAAAAATATGCTGGCATATATAATCTTTTTTTATAATTTCACATTTAGAACAAAGTACATTTTTATTTTTTACTAAAAAGTTTAAAAATTCTAAAGCAGGGGTCCCCAACCTTATGCCCGCGGGCACCATGGTGCCCGCAGACCATTTTACGTGTGCCCGCTGCTATCCGAACTTGATAAAAAATTATTTATCTGATACAAATAAATTTAATTTTTAAAATTTGTTATAAATTAATGTATTATATTGTAATCAAATTGTAGGGCATACTATACTTTTACAGCTTAAAAATATAAACGTTAAATATATGTTAAAATTTTATTTTTGAAATAAATATTTTTTTGTACATTATGTGTATTATTAACAATATCCAACTATAAATTTACATTGAAAAAATAAATGGTGCCCGCCATCTGGTTGTAAAAAATAAATGGTGTCTGTCACCTGGCCGGTATTATAGAATGTGCTCTTAAGTACAAAAAGGTTCGGGACCTCTGTTTTAAAGCATATATACCTGGGTCTCGTTTTACGCGATAGATAGGTTTCTCAGAAAACGCGCGCAAATGAAATCGCACAAAAATAGACGTAACTTACATTGAAAAAGGGGGGATGCGGTCTGTGATTTTTTAAAATTCGTGTAAAAGCAAAGCACCAACGTAAAATTACTTTAAAATTCGTGCAAAAAAAAAATAAGGAATAAAATATGACTAATAAAAAATTTCAAATTTGAAAAAAATTGATACAAGACAAACTTTTTTTAACTATAATATTTAATTTTAGTCAAAATAATATATTTTTATGCATAATTTACTGTACAGTAATTTACATTTTTTTTATACATGTTTTAATTATTATCGATAAACAAGTTCGTTTGCAAACTGATATAAAAATCAGATTTTTCTCAAGGGGAAATACAACTAGCACCAACTTCACTCTCATGTTGTGTTGATTTTCTGGTGACAATGTAATTAGTAATTAATCTTTGAGACGATGATTTTATTAATTGTTTATGAAGCTCGCGATATGCAGACATACAACAATTTAGCTCTCGTTGGAATTTAAGAGCACGTTAATGATTAGTGTCATTAATAAGAAAATAATAATTGATTACGCTCTTTTTTAAAAAGCAAAAACAGAATATGATTTAAAATGCAAAATTAACACGCACAATGTTTGAACAAATTTTCATTATAATCTTGTAAAATTTAATATGTGTATATATAAAATGTGAAAATCATGATTTTAATTTCATTATTGCATAAAATCTTACTATTATAAAGCACTGAAAATATTGAAATTACTAAGATGAAAGTCGAATTCCAATAATGTGCTATTATTTTCAATATAACGTAAGTGCACGAAATTTATTATTTAAAGTAATAGCGCATTATCGGAAATCGACTTCCGGTGAAACACGAATCGCGTAACTTCAAAATCATGTTAAATCAGTCCGTGTAAAAAGAGACCCGGGTGTATTTATAAAAAAAGTCATATTTATTTTCCAACTCTTTCAATATTATAAGTCTTGGAGATTAAATGAAGTTATTAAAAAAAAAAATTTCATAAAAATTATAATTTTTGTCAGGAAAACACGGCATATACCATTCGTAAGAAATGTGGTTTTAATTTCTCCTTATTTGTAAAAATGAAAATACTTAATTGTAAATTATTAGAGAAAAAATATAGTTAGTAATAAATTTGGCTGAACGTTTTCGAGGAACCGTGCCTCATACTCATAGCCTTCGTGAAGATGTACTTGATATATGTAAATGAGAATATTCAAATGAGTTACTGTTAAGTAGCCCATTTTTTCGAAATGTCGAAGCACGTGTCTCTTCTGTTGATTGCATGGATGTCTCTGTTAATGTAGAATGCCTCTTTTATCTTTCTCCTGTAGTCGTTTGGTTCTGAGCATAAAATAACGGGGTTAGCGGGTATGAAATTGTGCCCTGATTGTTTAGTATGTTCAAAAAATGCAGATGTACTGCTGTTCGTTTGGGCTCTATTGAAGGTGTACCGATGTTGAGCCAACCTGGTGTTAATTGTGGCTTTCGTTTCCCCATAATATGTGGCGTGGCATCCGGCCTGGGGGCAGGAAATGGAGTACACCACATGTGGGGTGAGCGCAGGATCAATGTAATCTTTGGAGTTATTGATCAACCTATTAGTGTTGGGTGGAGTTCTGAATATTATGCTGAATTTGTTGTTTAAGGTTTTCGTTAGTTTATTGGATATTTTAGGGATGTAGGGGACCGTTATTCTGGGTAGATTGGTGCGAGGCAATTTATCATCTATTGTGCTGTTAAATTTCATGACTTTCCTCCTAATAGTTTTGTATTTGAATCCTGCTGCTAGTAGGTCTTTAATGTAATTGTTTACATTTTCCTTCCTATGTGCTTCATATTTACACAAATGATGGTTTCTAAAAAGAAATGCTTTAAGACCTGCGAATTTGTGCGATGCGGGTGATTTAGAATTAGGATGGATGCAGCTTCGGATTTCAAATGGTTTAACAAGCATTTTGTAATCTATTGCGTGGCGGTCTCTTGACAAGGAAAGATCAAGATATTTGAGTTCGTTATTGTTTTCATATATGATAGAGAAAAATAGTTTAGTTGTGCTTTGTAATTCGCGTTGTATATTTAAAATATTATTTTTAGATGCTATAATGAAAATATCATCTACATATCGTATATATATGAAGTCTAGGTTAGTGTTGAAATATTTTGGAATAATGGATTGTTCATATTTATTTAAGTATATACTGGATAAGACGCCACTGATAGGGAGGCCCATGGGCCAACCATCTTGCATTGTGTACCATTTATCTTCGAAGAGAGTGAAAATATGGGAGTCAAGCCATGTCAAAAAAGCCATAATGAATTTAATTCTCTCGTTAGGACAAGATATTCGCAGCAACTCTTCATGTATAATTTGGATGGATGCTTTTCTATTGATTGATCCATATAATTCTTTCACATCCATCGTGGCCATAACAGAGTTGTGAGAGATTTGAACGTTTTTAATTCTGGAAATGAATTGAAAAGATGAATTTATTGTGTATGAGCCAAAATTAAGGTAATCTATAATCAATTGATTAACCAATTTGGCTGTATCGAAATAGTGCACGCCAGCGAAATCCATCATTAATCTAAGCGGTTCGCCTGGTTTATGTTGTTTTGAATTGGCAAACATTCGGGGAGGTCTAGTGGCAGAAGGATAAATCCTGTAATACTCGGATTTAGTGATCCCTTTGTCCTTGAAAGTTCGAAGCACACCATTAATAAATTTATCTCGGTCGATTTTGATGTTAAAAGTGTTATCATGTACCAACTTTAATATTTTAATTTGGTCATGCATTTTATTTTTGTAATCGGTGTTGTTTAATAAAACAAAGCGATTGCCTTTGTCTTCTTTGAGACAAATGATGTTGTGTGTTTTAAAATATTGTTTAGTATTTAATACACTTTTATTCCATGCTTCATCTTTTCTATCAACGAAAATGGGCAGAGAATGACATTTGCACAATGCATAGACCTCTAAGTTTTTCTGCAGTTTTAAAATGAAGGCAAATTATAATTTCAAAAGCTGAATGGTGTTTGCCTGACATGGTTTTAACTCTAACAGCACTTTTAGGAGGGGATCAATTATTTGTAATTTGCATATCTTTTATTTTCTTTAGTGGTTTTTTTTTTGTTATTAAAACAGGCAAAAACTCTCCATACAGTATTGCCACTCAGTGCATGTCAGAATAATCAATGGATGCCAGAAGGCTTGTGACCTTCGGCAGTGAGGAGCCTTGGATCTGAGAGCACTGCACCTAGATCTTAGGATCTAATGCAACCCTCCAGCAGCCATCTTTTATCTCTATTTAATAACAAAAGTTTTAGTCTTAAATTGAAAACGCAATAATATTTTCAATCCAAGCTCATTAGTTTGTATAGTCATATAGGTCTGAACTCGGTTCAGTACGTATACATTTTGGTGTCTTTGGTTTTTTTATAACCATAGCCACCACTATCCTATTAGGCAGGATTGGTTTTAAGCCAATAAACATCACATGATCACCATTTCTTATGCTTGCTTATAACTATTATTAAAACAGTCAAAAACTCTCCATACAGTATTGCCACTCAGTGCAAGCCAGAGTAATCAATGGATGCACAAGCCTTCTGGCATCCATTGATTACTCTGGCTTGCACTGAGTGGCAATACTGTATTCGCACATATCCATACGTTCATACAATAACATTATAAAATATTTTGACAATCTAAAGAAAAGAAAGAAAAATACATATTTCTGCTTGTTGATCACTTATTAGACGTCTTATTGGTCCACAATCAATAAAAAAAACATAGTATAATATATCACTCATTCAATACTATCGTACTTAAAAATATTAAACTTTTTTAAAATTATTAAATATCTTTTATAAAAATGATAATATTATTAGTAAGTAATTAACCTTTTATGTACCTTTCCTATTCCTGATTATAAATAAAAAAATTAATATTAAGGTTAGTTAAAATAAATCAAAAACATAGCTATGTAAACTTCAATGATAAATTATTTTTTTTTAAAAAAATGTTTTTTATTTCTTTGGGATTTTATTACCAACTCTTTGTAGGCGATTGAAACTCCCAGCGCTTATTGCTACAATATTGTTCAAACATTTAACGACGACAATTTTCTCCCCCAACACGACGCATGCTCAGTAAATTACAAAAATAAAATGATGAATGGAAATTAAAAAATAAATGGAAACGAAAAGGAAAGTCGACTTCTGAAAAATCTGAATTTATTAGTAAAAATAATCACTAATCTCCTCTTGAGAGTTTATAAAAATAATAGTCTATTGTTCCTATTATTCAGAATAGTGATTTTTGAAGATGATTTCAACTTGTAACATTTAAAAATAATTCTTCGAAGTTTTCCTCACTTCATCAGGATCCTATGCCGGCTTATAGTATCTATCTTTCACATGGCGATATGAATTTGGGTGTCCGGATATAATTCTTGCGCATTTTTAAAAAATATTTCCAGGAATTAATATTTACTTATTTCTCATAATATTAGCATATACAGAGTTTTACTGTCAGGATATTTTCTTATTTATCCAAGGATATTTTTCTTTCAATTATTAGTTTCCAATTATCGTTTTTTTTATTTTAAAAATATTATTAACTACATACAGTCTTTTAAGATAATAAAGACTTATCCTGTAAGATATTCTAATAACTGTTCTTATTTTCCCAGTATTTTAGAATGACAATTTTAAAATAAATTGTTAAAAATGTTTTCTTCAAAAGAAACATCTTTTATTAATAATGATGTTTATTTTCACATTACTGAGATTTTAAAAGTTTTTTTACCGTATTACATTAGGTTTTAGATAAAACTATCTTTCCACATAAATACATTTTTTACTTTTTAATTTCTCGTGGACGTTTCCATTTAATTCGCCATATAATGTTCAACATGTTAATTTGACTGATAAAATATTCTCCTTCGTTGTCAATGTTAAAATTATAGTTTTAATTAAAAATTGTGCTTCTAACATTTATTTGTACAAATAAATCCTTCATGGTACTTCCATGTTTATGCGACATCTAAATTAAATTTCGACAAAAAGTTTGGTAAGGGAATTTAGCTGCCTAACAGTGCATAATTTAGCTGAATAAATTTACAATTTATTTATAATACTCTTTTTTTAAAAAATGTTTCAATTAGTACACTTTATTATTTTAAAATAAATTATTAGAGAGCTATTATAGCACTGAATTGACTTATTTAAAACAAACTAAACTAACAGAAAGCAAACTTGGCTATCAGAAGCAAACTTAAAATAATCGAAAGCACACTGAAAATAATTGAGCATCTGTATTTATACCCAAATAAATCAATCATCGGATTGGTGGATTAGAATTTTATCTGACGGCCTAATTTACATATTGAGTCAAAAGTGCACAATTAAAATCAAAAAATAAAATAATGACTCATCTTTTTAAAAATATTAATTTTAAATTAATTTTTACACTTTATTAAAGATAACTAAATATTTTTAAATGACTTTTAAAAATAATGTTTTATTAGTTTATCCCACCTTTAGTTTTTAATGTATCTATTTTTCTAAATAAAAAATCTAAATTTTATTAATTACATTTGTTTTAAAACCCTAATTAAATATTTATAATAGCTAATTTTATATTGTATCTTGTGATAGATAAATAAATATTTTCAATTCTACAGTGAAATTTTTGAAACTTTATTAACAAGAAGACTTGTAAGGGCACATGTATGAATATTTACATGTCACATGACTTACAATCCAGACAGATTGTATCCAATTATGTCTGAAATAGAAAAAAATGTTTAATTGCAACAATTATTATATTAAAAATATATATAATAATATAATTTAGAATAATAATGAATGCACATTTCTCCGCCACAAATACTATTTTTTTAGATAAATACTTTTAAATACAATTATTAAATATAACTTTCATTATAAAATAGACCATTTATTTAATTGTAGATTATTACTTTTTAAATTCAGCCTTTAATTCTTATTTAATAGACTTATTAATGCATTATTTTATTATGGCCTGCTTTTCCAACCATATACAATTATAACATTTAGCTTTATTTAACTGTTTAACTATATTTAGCATAATTTTATACATTAAATATTCTCATCTTACTTTAATTAAGCTTTTAAAAAGATTGTCAGCATAACATAGTAATCATACCAATAGAATACATCTTAAATTTAAATTTTTTTAGTAAATTGATACAATAATTTTATGCTGACCTAAAGAAAAGGGCACAATATATATTTACATTCGCAGATGACAATGGAATATATTAAAAACATTAAAAATTTATTGATCTGAAAAGAATACGTGAGGAATGAAACTGTATAAAAATAATATAAATCAAAAATTTTGATAGTAGTAATATAATAATAAAATTTTTTAAAGTGAAAAAATTAAGATTATTAACCGCTGATGAAACATTTATAAGGTTCATAAAAAGAAATGTTTTAAAAATATATATTAAATGTTATAAAATAACAAATAGAGGAGAATAATTTAGAGAGTTATGAGAAATAAAAAGGATTATAAATGAAAAAGCAAATAAGAAACATGTCAAAAAATTTAATGTTTTGTTAAAAGAAAAAAAAAGAATAGTAAAATATTAAATTGCAAAATGGTTGTTAATATATATAATTTTTCAAAAATAGATTTTCATAAAAGAAAAATATATATTTAATAAAGGAGTAAAATTTGTCCATATGGAAACACTAGTAGAAAATATGTCATAGAGATTAGAGGCAGCAGTGGTGAAATTAGCACAGGATTGTATGGAAGAAAAAATATGGAATTCATTATTACTATGACAAAGATGTTACAAGATTAATAATATTGAGAAAAAACTTGGGTTTGAATAATTCTAGAAAGAAATGAATTATAATTTATGAAATATAAAATAATATTAGGTTTATGAATAGAGGAAAGGAGTGTTTTTTAAAAAAAAGAAAGAGTTAATACAAAAAGAAATAAAAAAGATAGTTTTCTTAAAGTCATATAAAGGAAATAAACTATTGATAATAAAAAATAAAATAAAAATGGTATTTTATAGTAGATGCTTTATGCTCACTTTTCAATTTCTGCTTTTACACACTGCATAGAGCCACTGAAGTCATACTTACTGTGAAAACTAATTGATAAATTGAAGATTAAGCATACTTGACAATGATGTGTATTTAAAAACATAAATAATGGAACATAGATTTGTTACTTTTATAATATGTATTTGTAGTTTTAAAAAAATGTATACCTTTTTTTTTTTTTAATTTTTATAAACTTTTAATAAATATGTAAATAATAGCAAAAATTGAATATGTACACACATTTCATCATTAAAACAGTAAATGAGGCATTTATTTATATAGCGCTATGTTTATAAATTGTAATAAACTAAAGATTAGCCTTTCAAGCTAACGTACATGCCCTTTTTACGAATGTTAATAATAATAAATGAATACTTTTATGTCCAACACAAGATAAAGTCTTTGCGAACGAATAAATGAATCCACTTATTCATTCAACCCAAATGCTTATATATGGGCAAATCTTAAGTACTGGATATGAAAGCATGAGGATAAATCAATCACTTTAAATTACTGTTTACTATGTCTGAATAAATGACATCAACAAAATTATCTAGAATTTACAAAACGTCACTCTTAAATGAAACTAAACATATGTAAATGAGGCATTTATTTATTTAGTGCTATGTTTATAAATTGTAATAAACTAAAGATTAGCCTTTCAAGCTAACGTACATGCGCTTTTTACGAATGTTAATAATAATAAATGAATACTTTTATTTCCAACACAAAATAAAGTCTTTGCGAACGAATAAATGAATCCACTTATTCATTCAATCCAAATGCTTATATATGGGCAAATCTTAAGTACTGGATATGAAAGCGTGAGGATAAATCAATCACTTTAAATTACTGTTTATGCCTCATTTACATATGTTTAGTTTCATTTAAGAGTGACGTTTTGTAAATTCTAGATAATTTCGTTGACGTCATTTATTCAGACATAGTAAACAGTAATTTAAAGTGATTGATTTATCCTCATGCTTTCATATCCAGTACTTAAGATTTGCCCATATATAAGCATTTGGGTTGAATGAATAAGTGGATTCATTTATTCGTTCGCAAAGACTTTATCTTGTGTTGGACATAAAAGTATTCATTTATTATTATTAACATTCGTAAAAAGCGCATGTACGTTAGCTTGAAAGGCTAATCTTTAGTTTATCATTAAAACAGGCAAAACTCTCCAGACAGCTTGAGCAAGCATAAAAAATGGTCATAATTGAAAAATAAAACATTTTCCCATAATGTTTTTTTTTTTTTTAGTTTTTACAAGGTAATCTGAAAATAAATATATTTGTATTTATATGATAATAAAATAGTCTTTGTTGAAAAATTGAATGTTTACATGTATAGTTCATCATTGAAAAATAAAACATTTTCGGTATATGTAGTTTGCCTGCCGGAAAACTTGCTACTCATTTTATTTTAAATTATCCATTGTCAGGGGCTTCCAACACATGGTATAAATAATATGGCTGACTAAGTTATCGTAATTAATATTTTTTTTTTTTTTTAATTTATTAAAATGATAAAGAAACAGAAAAGTCCAAAGGGTCATAATTAAAAACTTTTTAAATATAAATGCAGTAAATAAATTTAAAATAAAACATGATTAAGCAAACTATAATAAATATGTGGACAGACATCACTTATATTATCCTGTAATCTTGAAAATGTTCCATTGAAACATACAAAAATCCAAAGTGTTATAATTAAAAAAATTTTTAATGTGAATTCACTACACCAACAGTAAACTAATCTCTGTGCACTCATAAACGATTTTGGAGTCTTCTAACCATGTTCTTTTTCAAACAAGTAAGTGCTTAGAACATGTTCATACACAACTCCCCCATTGCGTCTCAGTTCTCAGTTAAAGTGTAATATCACTATCATTATCACATACTTTTTAGGTGGGCACGATCTTGTAATTTTGAAAATATTCCACTGCATTTTATTCTGTTGATGAAAAATTCAAATTTTAATCATATTTCTAAAAATTATATGGCAAAAAGGAAATGTTAAAAAAAATCAGCACGTGTTATCTGTTCACCTCGTGTTAACATTTGAATCTTGTAAATGGAATTTATTAAAAAATATATTCAAATTTTTTAAAATTAACATTCAATTTAGATTACATTTGTTAATATTTTTTTAAAATTAACAAGCCTAATCATGCTAATGTTTCCAAAAAAATTGATAAATAATAAATGATTTATTGAAACAAATATGTATATGAAACATAATATAGGTAATTACATAATAAATTGATCATCTAATGGTGATAAAAAACACACCTGGGTCTCGTTTTATGTGGTAGATAGGTTTCTCAGAAAATGTGCACAAAAGAAATCGCACAAAAATAAACGTAACTTACCTTGAAAAATGGGGGATATGTTCCAGTAATTTTCAGAATTCATATAAAAGCAAAGCAACAAGGAAAAATTATTTTAAAATTCGTATTAAAAAAATAAGGAAATAAAGTATGACTAATAAAAAATTTCAAATATTTGGAAAAAAAAAATACAAGACAAACTTTTATTAACTACAGTATTTAATTTTACATTTTGTCATACATATTTTAATCATTACCGCTGTTAGACAATATGCGTTCGTTTGTGAACTAGTAAGAAATCAGATTCGTGACATGATGTACAACTAGCGCCACTTTCCGTCTTGATCTGTGTAATGGTTTTTTGTTTCTATATTAAAAAAATGGGTAATACAGCATCTATTGATCCACACCGCCCGATGGCCCTGTTTCTATGCTAAAGCACATAAATATGCTGTTTACAAGGCCGCTCATAGATCTTACGACCTGTAAAGTGTTCAAACACTAAGATGTTGAAGTGCACCCTTACCCCAACATCTCTAGCATGTTGAACATTATTAGCGATGAGTATACGACACTCTTTATAGACATTACTCTTGACTATTATACAGCATATGATATGGTTTCTGTACTTGTAATGACGAAAAGTATATTAGAACGTATTTTTTTTTTTTTTTTTACTTCAATGTATTGTAATTGATGTGAGTTCGTAAAAATTGTAACGAATTGTCAAATGCCCCTACTTTCGTTGTCAGGGGTCGGAATTCACTAAATGAGGAGTGTAAATCACGATTCGGCAAAGTTCACGATCAAGTCACGCATGGCAGACAACCGTTCGGCGTTGTAGTTTTGAGATTTACCTGCTACAGAAGCAGATGTGCTGGCCTTCCTTCAACCTCAAAAAAGAAAATATATTACACACCCAGAAAAAAACAACTGTCTTTTGTGTAATGAAATTAAGGCGTTGTCAAACATCGGAAATGGAATGTCAATGGCGACGGTGTTCCATTCGCTCACGGGTTGGGCTTTGAGGGCTGCCTGGGAATCGCTTTTTCCCAAGCAATATGGCTAATTGATTCTTGAAGACTGGATCAGCTTACAGTGAAGCGTATTAGAGCTGAGTTGGAAAGGTGTCAAAACGCCGTCAGGAATATGATGACAGGTCTTAGAGAGGTCTGTCGAGAAATCCTTGTTTCTCGATAAACAAAACAAAAAAAAAGTTTCTTCAAAAACAATAAAAAAGATTTGGTTATATATAAAAAAAAAAAGAGACCAGACAAAAAAGAAATGTTTTTTTTTTTTTTAAAAAAAAAAAAAAATAATATTTTAAAAAGCCCCCCCCCCCCCAAAAAAAAAAAAAACCCCATTTTTTTTATTTTTAAGAAATATACATCAAACCGGGTTACAAAAAAATAAAAAAACAATAACAAACAACATCAAAAAAATAAAAATCAAACAAATCCAAAAATTAAAAACATAAATCAACAAAATTTGAAAAACAGCCCGGTAACATTAGATCTATTCGTTTTTCACTAGCAACAGCGCCATCGGACGGTGTGGATTAATAGATGCTGTATTACCAAAAAATGAGATTGCAATCAAAACAAAAAAATTATACATTATCATTAGAAAGATTATTTTCAGTTTATAAAATCTTCGTTATTATTTATTTTAAAAATCTAAAAAAATATTTATTTCTGTTAATAACATACGTTTTAAAAGTTTAAAATTTTTGAATATTTATTGCGATATTTTTATACGTACATATAAATCTATTATTATTTACTCATTAGAATAAGTAGGCTATTTACATAGAAGCTAGGATTCTAAATACAGCTTCAGACCATATTCACGTTTGCTGCTAATATAACGTGATATTTTTGAAAAAAAAAAGAAGTATTTCAAGTCAAGAAGAAACATGAATTGCATAACTTCAAAGACGCATTAAAATAATTCGCATAAAACGAGACCCAGGTGTATATTCAAGATATATAGGGCAATGACATATTCAAAAGAATAAGAATTCAATAAACAAAAGAAATTAATTGATAATCAAAGAGTTTAAAATGAATTATTTTCCAGTACATAGAATTAAAAGAAATATTAAAATGATAAAAAATAAAATAAACAAAAGAAAAATGAAAAAAGTATGGGAATAAAAATATGTAAATAATATTATAGAAGTAAAATTACTAAAATTATAAGTAAGCTTAATAAAAAATATAAAGGAATATTTAATGCAAAGTTGGTTAATAAAAAGAGAAAGTATTAAATTTACTATATAATCGCATATAATATTTTTATATTGTATATAATTAACGGAATATATATAAAATGCAAACAATGTTTAGATAATGGGATTCAAAACAATTATGTGGAAGAACTATAAAACCAAGGTTAAAATAGCATATATTGGGTGTTAAATTATATACATATGAAAGAAACAGGACATAAATTTGTAAAAGAAAAATGAAAGAAGCAATATATTCATATAAAAAGATATAAAACTTATAATAAAGAAAAGATTCCGGGATTAAAATTAATATATATATATATAAGGGTTTAGTTATAAAAAAAAAATTTAATTATGAAAATAGTATATTTACAGATACTAATCATAAATGGAAATTTAATCCATTGTGCTGCATTATGGATGATGTATATCTTAACCCTGGTTAGCAATAACAACAGGTTCCTTAAAATGCCTTTCAAAGTAAAATCTCATATTAAAAATAAGCACTTACAATGAATTTTTATTGGGGGGGGGGGGTTATTCATTATTTTAAATTCAAAATATAAACGGTTGGATTAAAAAATAAAGTTTCATGAATCAGAATTTGTTGAATTTAAATAAAGTATGAAGACAAAAAAAAAACGAATCACAGAGCACATTTTAAAATTAAATAAAAAAATTTACATAATGTACACATAATAATTTATTTTTTATGCATTCTGTGTTCATTTATTAAAGTTCTTAATTTTTGTAATTTCTAACTAATAAGATTGAATTGTGTTTTTTTTTACAATGCTATTTTTTTTTTTTTTTTTTAAATAGTGTATTTTTTTATTTTGCATTAATGCCATGAAATTAATTTAAATGTAGCTAATGAAATGTTATGTACAGTTGATGGCTGCAGTTTTAATAATTTATGTAAATGATAAAAAATCTTTTTTTTTAGTGATCTATGTTTACAATAAGACCATTTAACAAACAAATTACAAGATTATTGTTTTAAAATTGAAAAAGTAAATAATATTTTAAACTTACATTTACTAATCTTTGATCATATAAAGTTGATTATTAGCTGCACAGTATATCACCCCCCCCCAAAAAAAAAAAGACTATTTACAATGATTATGATTAATGTATTTTTGCTGCATGTAAAATAATATAAGAATTTTAATTCATAATGAATAAATATAGATTAGCTAATATACTTATTTTACAATAAACTATTAATATACTTTGTTGTTGTACATGATCAAAGGAAATTACTGTGCTGAATAAAACACATTTTTTATTTTGTAATCGTTAAAGATGAAAATATGCAAGCACTTAATAATATTTTGTAAAATCACTAGGAGAAAATTGAATAAAGTGCATTTATCATATTTTAATTCTCTAAATAAAATATTATATACTGTATATATATTTTAAATGTCAATGTTGCTATTTTATTTCCGGAAGATGTAGCTCACTGGCCTATGATATCAACAGTTTTACAAAATAAATGCCCTCTGTTATGTTGCCAAGAGAAACGCTAAGTAAATGCATCAAATTAAATAAACAAAGTAGTTGAATGTTTAAATATATATATAACTTTTATAGCTTTCATTATTATTAATGGATAAAAGATGCTAAAAAATAATCAACATGTTTTTCAAATAGTATCTGGAAAATGGAAATAAAAAAAGTTAAAATGTAGCAGAAGGGGTTTTGAATTTTTTAAAGATAGTTAATAGTAAATAATCGATTGTAAATTAAAATAGTGGATACAAATTGATGATACTGGCTATGACAAATCCTCATATAAAGGTCCATTGCTAACTGGTAAACGTATATGATTATGAGATAAAGGAACTTAGGATAATATTAAGATAGAAATATAACAAAACATTGAATATGATTTTATAAAAAATATATAATAGTGTAGCAATTAGCAAAGGATAAAAATAATGACAAAAGAATTATAAATATGTATTAATAAATCAAAGTTATAGACATAAAAAAAAATGTTTGGGTATTTAGAGAAAAATGTATAATAGAAAGAGCCAAAACATAAGGCAATTAAAATTTCAAAAATAATACTTTTGGTATAATCATTTGGGACTAAGTTGAAAAGATTTTTGATATTATGATTTATATTAGTGTAGAGTGAATACATAAAAACAATAGATTAATTAACAATAACAGACTAAATGTATAATAGATTTTATATGCAATTCAAAAATAAATAGGAAGAAAATATTTGAGAAATAATCAATATTACATCAAAAAATTATAAATAAGATAATATATATCTAAAAAAAACAATAATACAATAAAAAAATTTTTAATCAGACAACTTTTTTAATAATATTATATTTAATTTCACCAAGCCGGATTTCACCCTCATATTAGAGCCTTATCAAAATGCAAATACGCTTAAAATTACATTACATGTGATATGATGTACTGTGGCTTCTCCTTGAATGCAGTCAGGAATCTCTCAACAATTATACCCAGAGAAACCTGTTAGCCACTTTATTTTTCATTCCCCACTCTGTTTTTCCATATTCTGCTCCATCCCATTTCCACAACATAATTTTTTGTCAATGCTATGGCCTTTATATCTAAATCCTCCTTAACTTTTCCCAAACCCAGCATAAAAACCAATAATCCACTTTCTGTATAATCACTTTTTTCATATTTATTCTTCCACAACTTCATTATTTGTACCCTTTCTGTTATCAAGCATTTACATTCAATTAACAGATGCCTAATATTTTCTATTCCTTCCTTACACAATTTACAAACTAAATCACCCATATTTTTTCATTTACATGTATATTCTCTTGTTGCTAAAGATCCTGTTCGAGCCTTAAATAATAAACTACTTTCCTTACTATTATCATATATTAACTCGCACCTAATATTCTGTTTACTTCTATATATATTTAAACTCTTTTTACTCTCCATATTAGTTCTCCATCTATCTAACTTGCTATGCTTTATTAATAAATCTATTCTTTTATCCCATTCCTTACCACTCAACAATCCTCCTAACACAATCCCATCTTTTGTACAAATATACTGATATAAATTCTTTATCCAAATCTTTTGCATACCGCATTACCTTTCTCACTCATCTTGTTGCCTGCCCTTTACTCATAACCCAATTAAATACTATTTTGGCTGTTCTTTTATTATCCATAAACTGCAATCTGCCAAACATTTTCATTTTACTATTTGCATCTCTCATATGAAAACTTTAACCATCCCATTTCTCTTTGAATTGCCTCCCTTTACATCTGCATCCAATGCATGTCTTCCTACTTCCGTTTGTACTTTTTCTAAGTAATCTAATACCCCTTTACTAACACAACGCGTCATTACCATATCTTAACCCTGCTACTGCAACTCTTGCATATAATTCTAGTTACATCATATTTATTATAGGAAAACACTTAATTTCTTTATCAATCCCTTTCTTTTCTTTGCTTCATTTATCAATTTTTTCTCCCATTCATCCAAACAATTTTTCTGATTACTTAAAATAATTCCCAAATAACTATATCCATTCTCCACACTTAACTTTATATCTCACAATAAAAATTCTACCTCTTCTCTATCCCCAGTATTAACCATCATTATATTTGAATTTTCTTCATTAAGTTTAAACTCCATCTCTTTACCCACCCTTGCACATGTGCTCAGCATAACTTCCATATCTTCTCTTATTTCTGCACACAAAAATATATCATCCGCAAAAAAAAAAACCTGACAAAATATATACTCCATTACCACCTATTAACGGTATTTCTAGTCCTCTTCCTAATCTTTCTATTGCTCTTTTCCATTTGACTTAAATACATGTGATGTGATGTATTTGGGTTCTCCTTAAATGAAGTCAAGAATATCTCTGCAATTATGCCCAGATAAACCTGTTAGCCACTTTATTTTCCATTCCCCACTCTTTCTTCCCATATTCTGCCCCATCCCATTTCCACAACCTAATTTTTGTCAACTCTATAGCCTTTATATCTAAATCCCCCTTATCTTTTCGCAAACCCAGCATAAAAACTAATAACGCACTTTCTGTATAGTCATTTTGTTCATACCTATTCTCCCATAACTTCATTATCTGTACCCTTTCTGCTACATTCAATCAACAGATGACTAATATTTTCTATACCTTCCTTACACAATTTGCACACTAAATCACCCATAGTTTTCCATTTACATGTATATTCACTTGTTGCTAAAGATTCTGTTTGAGCCTTAAACAATAAACTACTTTCCTTACTATTATCATAAATTAACTCTCAGCCATTTACTTCTATATATATTTAAATTCTTCTTACCCTCCATACTAGTTCTCCATCTCTCCAACTCCCTATTTTTTATTAATGCTTCTATTCTTTTATCCCATTCCTTACCACTATAAAACTCAACAATCCTCCTAACACAATCATCCCACCTTTTATACAAGTATACTGATATAAATTCTTTATTCAAATCTTTTGCATATCGCATTACCTTTCTCACCCATCTTGTTACCTGCCCTTTACTCATAACCTAATTAAACACTATTTTGGCTATTCTTTTACTATCCATAAACTGCAACCTACCAAACATTTTCATTTTACTTTTTGCATCTCTTATATAAAAACTTGATCATCCCATTTCCTTGAATTGCCTCCTTTGCTGTCCACATCTCTGCATCTAATGCATGTCTTCCTACTTCCCTTTGTACTTTCTCTAAATAATCTAAAACCCTTTTACTAACACATAATGCATCATTACCATATGTTAACCCTGCTACTGCAACTCCCATACTATTCTAGCTACATCATATTTATTATATGAAAATACTGTTAGTTTCTTTACCAAACCCTTTTTTTTTCTTTGCTTCATTTACCAATTTTTTCTCCCATTCATCCAAGCAAGTTTCCTGATTACATAAAATAATTCCCAAATACCTATATCTATCCACCACACTTAACTTTATATCCCCCAATAAAAATTCTACAACTTCTCTTTCCCCAGTATTAACCATCATTATATTTGATTTTTCTTCACTAAATTTAAACTCCATCTCTTGACCCACTCTTGCACATGTCCTCAACATAATTTCCATATCTTCTCTTCTTTCTGCACACAAAAAGATATCATGTGCAAAAAAACGACCCGACAAAGTATATACTCCCTTGCCACCTATTGACGGTATCTCTACCCCTCTTCCTAGTCTTTCATTGCTTTCTCCATTTCACTCAAAAACAAAAAAAACAAAATAGGTGACATAGGGCATCCTTGCCTTAATTCCACCCCATTTTAACTTTTACTGATTCTATATCCCCTAATTGGCAATTATAATAATTATTTTCATATAATATCTTAATATTTACTAAAGCGTAATCCATTTCCAAATTGGCTAACCTTACCCTAATCTATTTCTATTTACTCTATCGTGTGCTTTCTCTATATCTATAAAACTCATATATAATGATCTACCTGAATTTCTACTAATCTCCATAAGTTGTGTAACTACAAACAAACTATCTTCTATACGTCTATCTGACCTAAAACCTCCTTGCATTTCTTCCACTACATTATTCTCTTCCATCCATTTTACAACTCTTCCAGCTACCATATATGAGAAAACTTTATATAAAACTGATGTCACTGATATCGGTCTATAATTATTTAACTTTCTATGATCCTTACCCTTTCCTTTAAATAATAATCTTATTCTTGTATTACTCCAACTACCCGGAAAAACTCTCTTCTGTGCCATCTTATTAACACATAATAATAACTTTGCTTTTGCTCTATGCCCTAAATTCATTACCATCTCTGCTGCCCATCCATCTAAACCTCTCACCTTTCCACTTTTCAGTCTCTTCCCTGCCTCATTCAGTTCATTTTTTGTGAACCTAATATTCCCATTACTAACTGCTTTCATGTTTTCTATCACTAATTCCTTTACATCTAACATCTTTTCTATATCCATTACATATCTATTTAAGATTCTCTCTATTTCTTCTCGAGAGCTACACTCTATTCCCCCTAATCATCAATTAATACTATCTCTCCCCTACATTTCTCCTTTTAATGTAATTCCAAATTTTTTTACTTCCATCTCTTCTACTTTTATTAATATCCTCCAACAATTGACTATTTAACTTCATTCTCTCTATAATTATTCATTTTAGCCAACTTCTTCTTTTCTAAGTACTTTCCCCATTTAGCATTAATATCGTTTTCACTTTCTTTATTCTTAATAGCACACTTATATTCTCTGCATGCTTCTTTCCTCTCTTTTACACTTTACTAACTTTCATTTTTTTTATTACTTTTATTCCTCTGCATATTCTCAACTAAAACCCTATTTGCCACTTTTTCTATTTCACCCCACCAGTCCTTATATTCACCCCCAACCAACTACTACATGGTTTCTTCAACTTTTATTTTATACTCTTCCAACGTATTCTTATCATTCACCCTCCATCCACATCTTTCACTATTGTTTCTGCCTTTATTTCTATCCTCCATCACATTACTAACAATTTCTATTACAATAAAGTTATGATCACTATTACATACTCTTTCTTCATTATCAAACACCTTAATTTTCCGTGTTTTATTCATTCCCTCTTTCTCTACCAATACATAATCTATTGTATCAAATACATTATTCCTAGACCATGTGTATTGTCCCTCATACATGTTTGATAAATTCTCAATGCTCAAATGTACTCTTTGACAAAATTCCTTCAAAAACTGACCATTCTTATTATCTACCTCATCAATTTCTTCAATATGTCCATTCATATCCCCTATAATCATTATTCTCTTCCCCTTTTCTTTAAACTTCTGTATATCCTTAACTAGGCATTCATATATACTACTGTTCCACTCCATTAGTTTGACTATCTCCAGTGGCTATATACACTACAGCCACGATCCATTCTTGTCTACCCAACCTTATTTCAAACCACAAATGCTCTTGACATTTAACAATATTTAAATATTTTTTCGATATAACACCTATACCACCACCCCTTTTTTCTTTTCTGTTTATACCCTGCCATATCACCTCTTCCAAAATAGGTTCTTCTCTTAGATGAGTTTCCACTACTGCTAATACCTCAAGCTCTTCATTTTCAATTGCTTTATTTAATTCCAGCCACTTTTCTGGTCTCCTACCATCTTGCATATTCAAAAACCCAATTTTAACAATTCTTCTTTCCTAACTACTCTTTTATAAATTCTTTTAATTCTTTCGTCTCCATTACGTTTATAACAAACTTTCTTACTATTAATCTTACAGAACCATTCCCTTTCCACATCTACACTTATATCTAAATCAATCATCTTCTACTTATTTCTTATATCCCATCCATTCTTCTTCCTTTTGATAATATTACAATTTAAAAGCCCCTCCCCCCCATTAAAAGTTTCCCGAATTATATTCTTTAAATATCAGCACCCTAAAACTTCATTTCCTTGTTTTCCTAAGTGCAATCCATCTTTACTATATAACTCCCTCCTTCCAATAAACCAATCCCATACATCCACAAACATAACATTATTTCTCTGACACAATCTTTTCACTCTCTCATTTATAGAACATGCCCTATCTAACAAATGCCTCATCAAATGTTGGTAATACTCCAACTACCCCTACTCTTCCTTTAATCTCCCTCAAATTCCTAATCAATTCTACATACTCATCCATTACTCTCTCTGATAGCTCTAACAAATTGTTAATCCCTACCATAACATATACATCTCTACTACCTTGTTTTCTTACTTTATCTGTCACATCCCTAATTTTTGCTCCAGACAAACATACTCTAACATATCTGCTTCTATTTTCCCTTGCAATTATATCCCCACATTCTCTTATTAGTGAATCTCCTATCACTACTGTCTCATAGTCTACTTTCTCTACTCCATCTGTAACCTTTTCTACCATCTTCTGGATGTCCTTATCCATTTCTTCCTTATCATTTCTACTCAATAATTTCGTTATCTCATCACACTTCGTCTCTAACAATTTTAATTTTACTTCTACATCCTTCACTTCTTCCTCTATCTTACTTATTCTCTGGCTAACCATCTCCTTTGTATTACTACTTTCTCCATCCATATTTTCTGGCCCGCCACTAAAACCATACTCTGTCCTATCTTCCTTAACTACATTTTGCTCCCTCTCCTCTGACTTTCTCTCTACACTTAGAAACCACTTTCTTACCTCTTTAATCACATTTACACACTGACTACATAACCAGAAACCTGTTACATCCTTCCTATTCTTATTCAAACATTTCAAATGATACACCTCAGCACACACGGTACACTACAAGTGCTCGCCTAATTCTTTTCTGCCGATCATATGTACATTGTGCCATACAAATGCAATCCATATTCTTATTTTTCAAGTCACCTATTCTATATTTGACTTTATAATACGCCTCCTATTCTTCAAACACCCTTATACGGAAAAATAAAAACTTTTTTACTTTTTCCCAAACCTGATCAAACTATAACCACGTGTTTTCTAATGTTAGGCCTCCGAAGCATTGCCTTTTTTCTCAAAATAAATGTCTATTTTAAAAGTTAAAAAAACATTCAGTAGCAAACTTAACTAAAACAAATTAAATTTACATACAACTTTTTTATAAATACCTCTTCTTCAAACACCCTTATACAGAAAAATAAAAAACTTTTTTACTTTTCCCCAAATCTGATTAACTATACTCACGTGTTTTCTACAGCAACTTTATCTACAGGCTATAAGTTATATTTCAACTTCAAACACAAAGCAAATATTATATTTATATTTCATTACATATATAAAAACAATATTTAATATCAATGTATAAACCCGATCTAAATCTTAATCATACACTTACATTCTAAAATCTATCATTTATATTACAATATTAATGCAACCTAAATTAAATTTTCCAGCTATCCAACAATACCCATTTTTCAGCCAATTCTCCTGTGTGTATATATAAAATTTCATAACATATACTTTCATTATACTTCTTTATATACTTAATCACCTGAATGTTTTTCTCACAATTCATTCTATGCCCAGTATTCAAAAAATGTACATAAATCCCTGATATCATGTCCTTTCTTTTAATTGCCCTATCATGTTTCTTAATCCTTTCCAATGCAGTCTTCTCGGTCTGACCAATATATATCATACTACAAAACTCACAAATAATCTTATAAACCAACCCTCCCCTATCATTCTCATTATTGTCTTCCATATTACAATATCCATTTTCCCAATGTTCTATTATTTTTCCTATCAAATGTTTATATTACCAGGTAATTCTTCTTTTATCAACACTATATATCAAAACATGGAACTGAAATCCATTTATTATTTATATTTAATCCCTTATTATACTAATAATAATTATTATGTTCATTTTTATCTCTAAAAAATTTACTTGTATCTTTCCTATTACATACTTTACTAATATAATCATTTTCAGCTTTCAATTTTTGTATCAATGCCACATCCTTGTCTAAAGTTAATCTGTCATTTCCCCCCCTAAATCCTTTTATTGCTGCTATTTTTTGAGACCAAGGTTGATATGAACTTGGATCTATTACCCCCCCCCCCTTTAATATAATGCTTTATAACAATCTCACTTGCCACATCTTCCCTTATAAAAATATCCAACATCCTAATCCCTCCTCTTCATTTTCCACCGTAAAACCAATACCATATCTATTATTATTTATCTCATTAAATGCACCATTGATACTCCTACTATTACCCATTAAAAGTATATCATCCACATATCTGTGATATTGTATAATTTCCTTCATTCTTATATACTTATCAACTACACTTTCCTCAATACAATCAATCATGATAGATGATAAAATACCACTAATGGAACAACTCATCCTTTAGTTAATTTCCAAAATTCATTTTTATATTTGAAATATAATGTTTTACTTATCAACAATAAAGCTTCATTAACAACACATATCCATTCCTCTGACATACCACTATATTCCCTTATTTTATTCATAACCACTTTTATACTTTCTTCTTTAGGTATACTTTGATACATTTTTTCTATATCAAACGATACAATATTCCCGTTCCTATTTAATTTCACATTCTTTAATTTATTTATAATCTCTGAGCATCCAATGCAATATTTCCCAAAAGCCACACCATTTAGAATCTTATTATAAATTATATCATACAAACTTTAAGAACAATTCTTAAAATCCAATATCACTCTTACATATTATCCTTCTATGTCTTAACTATCCCAAATATATTTGGATGTTCAATGACTGTGGGATATAAATGTCTATATTCTTTTTCATTAATTAATTGTTTTACTCTCATATTAGTTAATATTTTATATTTCGTTTTTATTTCATTACTTTGATCCTTATTTATTTTCAAATATTCTTGTTTTTCCATGTCCTCTTTAACCTTCTGTTCATATTCATTTTCTTTCACAAACCTTGGTGCTTTATTCTCACTTGTCACAAGCTAATCTCTCGTTTTTTATTTTATCCTTAATTTCTTTTATGACTAATTTTTGTTTCCATTCTTTTTTATTCAATTTATTCTTATTAATTGCACCATTAATTCTCGATTGTATTTCCATCTTCATTTTACTATCAATATTCGCAGCCTCTACCCTCACTACCATTGCTCTCCATACATCATTATTCATAAATGGTATATACTTAATACCTCTATTTAATATCTCTGACTCATCATTTGTAAAATCCACACCAGATATATTTACATGACCATATTTTTCTTTATCCATATCACTTTTTTAAATCATCAATATTGTTTTTTACTATTCTTTTATAATTTAACCATTTCTATTTATTTTCATATTTTTTATACAATTTATTCGTTAATGTTCCATTATGTTCCAATATAGCCTGATTAATATATTCCCATAATTCCTTATTTATATTTAACTTTCCAGTCTATTTCAATATATTTTTTTTTTATTTAACTTTCCAGTCTATTTCAATATATTTTTTTTTTCAAAAACCATTCCAATACAGCTCTTTGAATCCTTCTCTATTAATCTCTATGATTATTAATTTTTATATTACTTACTCGAAATCTACATGATGATGGCATAATTCCGTTCCTTTTACAATTATTTAAAAATGATAGTTAATGTTTTAATTTCTCAATTCTTCTTTGTATATTTCATGTTTTCTTAAATCTTATAAAAGTAATATAATTCAATTCTTCGTATAAAAACATCCTTGTGTTATTATTAAAATTCTTTTTCTCCATAATCAAATTAATGCAAACGGTTTTTTTTATATATTATGTTGGAACGACAACATTATGAACAAGTTTTGATTTGAAATTTGATCTTTTTTTTTTTTTTTGAGAAGATTATAAATATGGTGTCAATTGAACTTATAATATTACTGTTTTATAATTAATGTAATTTGCAATAAACAATAAGTTAGAGATATAAATTGAGTATTTGAGAATATTTTTGTATAGACAGGAATAGACATGTATATTCTGTATGGATTTACATTTTAATTAATCTTTTTGTTTTTATGTTTCTATTTACTTTGTTTATTTTTTGTATTTTTATTTATCTATATTTTGTTCTGGCTTTTTTATTTATTCATTCCATTATTTTGTCTTGCTATGTTTTATTCGTGCTGTTTATATGTAAAAGTTTGCAATAAAGTGTTTAAAGCAAGTAGTATAATTGTACTTTTATCATTTCTTAAAAGAATTCCAGCACTTTTTTCACCAGTAGTTTATATTATCTATTTATGTTATTGTTTTTTTTGTAACTTAATGATCTTTTGCTTACTTCATTCAAACTTTTTTCTGACATGCTGTGAATATGCTTTGTTTACATTTTTATTAATTAATACATTGTTTGCAAGTTAATTTGGATGACATATTGCTCAAAACATTTTCTACATTAGAGTTATCTAAATTTGAAAAGCACTTTTAATCCTTTATGAAGTAGCTCTGTCATTAGAGATAATTAAGGCTTATGAATGGAAATCATATAGAGTAGTTTTGGTTTTAATTCAGTATTTTAATTGTATTAAAAATCATTATTTAGTTTTGATTCCATATGGATTATTCAGATATTTTATTTTGAATGGATTTTAAATTTATGAGGATTTGAATCTTATTTTGCTACATTCTTTCAAACCTTTAGAAAGCCTAAATATTATACTTCCAAATATTGTGAGAATTAATTTTTTTATTTAGTGGCTTGTATTCTCCAAACATTCTTTAGGAATTCAATTCTTATCATAAACATATATAGTACACAAATCTGATCTCATTTAATTTTTAGTTAAAACTCCATAAAAATTTCTTTTTCTTTTCATTACTGTAGTCATCAGTATGAATTTTAATAACTAAAATCACTTCATTGAAAACTTATTGCTGTGTTATATTTATTCTGTTTTAATAAATAGAAATGTACTTCAGTATTTCAAAAATGAGATTTCAATTTAAATGTTTTTTTTTTATTATTATTATTGGGTTAAATACATTATTTATATTTCAGAGTTAAAAGAAAGTTTAGGGACATGTAATTTTTAAAATAAAATTATAGTATTTAGTTATCTATAATTATTTTTATTTGCTCGCATAATACATATATATATATAACTTATGTCAAAAAAAAAATTTTGTAATTATAAAATATCTGATTTCTTTCAGATTAAAATTGTGAGATGGAAACGTGATGCATCAGCTGTTTTGTTTTGTGAACTATTTTGAAAATATAATTTATACAGACCAAAGTTTGAAAACAGAGGAAGTTCAATAAATTAAGGCGCCTTAAATTTTTAAAATTTAAGAGAAAAAATAACCTTTACAAAATATGTGGATATTTGTTTAGCAAAATATACTTATTAAAAAATATATCTAAATTACATTTAATTATATATATATAGGTTTTCTGGATATTGCTGGATCAATCTGATTTTTCTGGAGAATACCTCCCCCATCCCACATATTTTAAAGTTGATCTTTTGTAGATCTAATTTTAGATATATTTACACTGCTCAAAATTTCATTATTATAATGACACTGATTTTTTAAAAATCCTATTAATTTGTGAATTATATATGTTTAGATAATATACTGAAATTGTTATTTGTCATTATAATTTGTCTGGTTTTTTTTCGGGGGGGGGGGGGAGTAGAGTATTTCTGTTTCTTTAATTTTTATTGTTGTATTCTTTTTAACATTACTGCATAGCCATATACATTTATTTGTTGTAATATTTAAATTCCTTTTTTTTTTTTCAAATTCATCTTTTATATAGTTTTAATTAATAATACATTTAGAGAAAATTTTCATAGCCATTTTTCTAAAAATATTTGCATTCATTTTGTCATACAAATACCTAACATTATTCATTTGTATCATCAAAAACTATTTTGTAAAATAGCTAATATGAACCAAAAATATTTTATACTGTATTTGAAACTATACTCCATAAACATATAATTTAATGGATTTTAATATAATGTGCTTATTTTGTAAAGATAACATATTTTTAATCAGAATGCAAATTAGGTTATACATAAAAAAAACCTTTATGTATGTATGCATATCTATAATACCCTAAGTACAAAATATTTTGTTGTTATAAAACAATATGAAAATAGAACTATTTTTTTAAAATTATTGTTCCGAAAAAAGGTTCAACCAAGGTATATGTATATATGTTTTAAGATACCACTATGAAGATGGATGGGGATAATGACTTTTAATTTATTTGTTTGCTGTTCTCTTGACGTAAATTTATTGTAACATTAAGGAACTTTTCATCTCATTAAGAAGCACTCTAATTTTGTTTTTGTTTTTTTGCTCGTTTTTGAATAAACTGAAAAATTCACATATAATTTAATTTATTCATAATTATATATAAGAATGATAGTGTTCACATTCTTGCTTGATAAACTATCTAGGATTTGAATACTTTCTTATAAATTGCCTTTTTTAAATTTTTTTGTTGCTGCTTATAAAAAAGGTGGAGATATTAAGTTTCAATTTAAATTTGTTTTAAAATGGTTTACGATGCTTTTTTTTTTTTTAATGTATGGTGGTGAATTGAAAATAATATCAAACAATTTAAGTTAATTAATAATTTTAAGATTCTAAAATTATTTACATAGGACTGTATGCATATAACTTTATATATGGTCTAAAATTAAAAGAATTTCATTTTAACAAAAATATTTCTTTGTTGAGTATACAAGTAAAATATTTTCAGTTTCTTAAAATACACACCATAAACAATTTTAAAATTTATAAATAGAGGCAAGAACTTTTGTAAAAGGAGGGGGTGGAGGTCATTATATTATAATGGTATATCAAAGTGAATAAAAAAATCTCAACTTAGTTATAAATAAAAATTATATATATTTTTAAAGAAAAAAAAGCAAAATATTAACATGTCATATTTAGTATAAAAAGTCATTTGTTAATTTTAAAAGGTTAAATAGTGCAAGAGGACAAACAATCAATGAAAATTTATTCAACTAATAAATATAAGGGGAAATTTATTAAATTGAACATAATGACAAAATGAAATCAGAGTTTAGAAAGAGCAAATCAGATAAGGTTTCTTTAAAAAAGTGTTAATAAAAATTAAATTTTATTATCATAATTACTATAATTATTAAATAAAAGACAAAATCTTATTATGAGAGAAAAATGAAGACATGATAAAAAATGATGAATCATTTATTGTTCAGAATAGAAAAGGTTTTTATTCAGGGAAGGAATATTGATTTGAAGCGATATGATTAGATTAATGCATTATATTTATATAATGCACATGATACATATAAATTAACTCTTTTAGTCTATTCAAAATACCACTGAAAATAAATCCTATAATGATTTTTTAAAAATGTACTATTTATAGTTAATGAAATAATAAAGTATATCAACTGTTAAATTTTTAACAAATTACTGTAACATCAATATTTCATTAGTTACTATTTTATGAACACACATCACATACTCGTTTTATTATGTTTCAAAATCTAGGATTATAATTTAATTTTAACTTTTGTAGGTTTATTCATCCATAAATAAATCTATTCCCTCGTGCATACACAAGTTGCCTTTTATAAATAATTTTGAGTAGTGTAAATATTGTGTTCATGTGTTCTTTTTATCAGTTCTGCATTGTGATTGAACAAAGTACTGTATAATGATCTTTGAAGCAATTTTAAGTTCTGATGTTGTAAAAATTTAAGAACTTTTTCTTTAAATATTTTATTTCATTTTATCAATTTTTTTTTTTTTTGAAGTTGGAGGTTTCCCAGAAAATAATAATAAAACAGACATAAATCATATTGTTTTATTTATTTACTGACTCCTCATTTTTTGTTAGGTTTTGCAAATTTAGTAGTAGTTTCATAATAGTGTTAAATATGTACACATATGCGCCTCACACATTACAGCCAAAATTGGATGCCGAAGATATGAAAATTAATAGTTTGTATGTGTTTTTTTAAAAAAATAAAATGTAAAGTATAAAAAATTTTGGTTTTTTTTTTAATTTTTTTCTTTTTCTTAAAGATATTTTAAGAATTCCAATTCATATCTATATATGAAGTTTGTTGGGAAATTTAAACTTTTGTGATAACTTTCCACTGCTATATAAATACTTAAAAAATAAAAAATGAAGACAATCAAATTACTAAAACAATTGTATAAATAAAGTCAAAAATAAAATGAAATAAAAAACTTAAAATGTATATTTAATGCTAGTATGAAAAGAAGTAATAGTTGTTACCTTTATAACTGTGATTTATTTTTTCCTTATTTATAAGCTTTTTAAAAGTATAAGCTGTGTATTATATGTCTTCACATTTTATTATTTATATTTATAAGTATTTAACACACATCACAGACTAATTATAAAGTAGCAAGCTTATTAAAACATTGATATTTAATAATCAATATGCTTTCTGTCATGAGATATAAGAATTTAAAAGGAAATCATTTGGGAATTTAGCTTTTCATATGTCTGATTTCTTAACGTTTTCATTCTCACACACAAAAAAAAACACCTTATTTTACCTGGCTTTATGCTGGTAGTTGAAGTGTTCTCCATTCAATCTGGCTACAGAGTTTATTTCAAAGCAGTTTTGAACTTAACTATCAGAATCTGACTTTTCAAACCCTATATGAATTTCTGTACATTTGTCCAATATATTATCAGACTTAATAAGTTTTATGTAAAATAGTATTTTAAACTATCATTAATGATATTTTTTTATGTCTTTACATACACACACACCTTAAAATAATGAATTACAAATTGGCTGTAATGCCCCACTAAATAGTTTTTTTTTTATAATTCATATATTCACATTATAATGACTTTAACAATTAAATTGTAGCATCTTGGTTATTTTTCTAATTTTAATCAGTAAACAAATTTACTCATTTTTATCTTTATGATACACTCCTATTTTTTTTCTTCCCATCCCCTCTTCTCCATTACAAATTTTTTTTAACAAAACAGCATAATTACATATAATGACTATATAATTTTCCAAAACTTGAATAATCATTATATATATTGTGACGGTCAAACAATAGCTCTCTTAATTAAATGAAGTTAATTCCTAATATGACCACTAGATATTTGAAATGCTGAAGCATAAAGGGATGCTACAGGTCTAACATTTAATTTGTTATTAGGCAATTCTTGATAATAGATGTGATGAGGTTCTATCCAGAATTTGGAAGATGATTTAGATTGTATTTAAACCTCAATTATATTGTATGTATTATTTTCTATTTTGGGTTTCTTTGACATAATCAATGATATAAATATCTTTAAAACAAACATAAAACGAATAAATGTCTCATACTATTTCATTATTTTAGTCCATAAACATTGCATAATCAAATTATTTGTGGCATAAGTTGGGAGATCATGATTCTCTTATCTGTGTATTGAATGAAATGCCAGTGAAGAAAATAAATGAGTTAATATTAAATTAACAAAAGAAATTTACTTAAACACAAACTTATTACCAAATTATTATTTGATTCCAACATTTGGATATTTCCATGATAGAAATATTTAGATGATCTTGATCATTATTTTATATTTACTAAATGATTCCTTTCTCTAAATAAATTCCCTTTAAATTTAAATATCTCCCTTTTTTAACAATAATAATAATGGTCAATTAATGTACCATGAACAATGCCATAATCATATTATGCATAAGGAATGTAGGTTGTGTTTGCATATGTTCATAAGTTTGGACTACTATACTTTTTAAAGTGACTTAACAATTAACACCCTCATTACTGATGTAATGTCTATAGAAATTGTAGGATTGATATAATGTCTAGAAATTATAGAAGGTTTTCATAAATAACTGCTTAAATTATTTTAATGTCATTGCTCATACTACATCATGTAAATATCAAGGTTGAAATACCCAGTGAAATCTATTCATAAAATTACAGATATGATCACATCATTAAACAATGCTCATCAAATATAACCATATGTATATTGTAACTTAATAACGTGATCAAAAGATCCGATCCAAGTATCAAAAATCCAAATATGAAAATCTCAAATATTCAAATATTATAACTTAATAAACAAAAAAGAATTGTAGCTTTTTCTTTTATATCAAAAAGAAAAGAATTATTTAACCTGAGTAGTGGCTATTAAACAAAAGATCAGACTGAGTTATCAATCATATTGTAATTAAATAAAGGTAGATCAAAAGAACAAATATAAATATTACCATACCTGAGTAGTCTATAGTAGTAAATAAATATTAAAATGATAAGTAGGATTAAATTAAACATATTTCTATAATTAGATTTAAAAAATATTAACTTAAAAATGAAGTTAAAAAAAGAGAAGTTATAAATAAATATAATAAAAATAAGGTAAACGTTTTCAAGGATCCATGCCTCATAATCATAGCTTTCTTAAAAATACATAATAAAATATATACAAAGATATATAAAATTAGCACGTGTTACGTGGACCATTTCTTCGATATATCAAAGCAAGTGTCTTTTCTATTTATAGCATTAATATTTCCATTAATATAGAATGTTTTTATTTTCCTCTTATGATCATTTGATTCAGTGCATAAAATTACAGGATTGGAAGGAATAAAATTGTGTCCAGATTTCATGGAATGCTCCAAAAATACAGAAGATATATTGTTGTTTTTCTGAGCTCTTGTAAGCGTACATGTGTTGAGCAAGCCTAGTATTAACAGTAGCTTTAGTTTCACCATAGTATACAGCAAGACATTTTTCTTGAGGACATGAAATGGAATAACTCAAAAGATCATATTGATCGTTCATTCACCTCACATGTAGTTTATTCCATTTCATGTCCTGAAGAAAAATGTCTTGCTGTATACTATGGTGAAACTAAAGCTACTGTTAATACTAGGCTTGCTCAACACATGTACGCTTACAAGAGAGCTCAGAAAAACAACAATATATCTTCTGTATTTTTGGAGCATTCCATGAAATCTGGACACAATTTTATTCCTTCCAATCCTGTAATTTTATGCACTGAATCAAATGATCATAAGAGGAAAATAAAAGAAGCATTCTATATTAATGGAAATATTAATGCTATAAATAGAAAAGACGCTTTGATATATCGAAGAAATGGTCCACGTAACACGTGCTAATTTTATATATCTTTGTATATATTTTATTATGTATTTTTAAGAAAGCTATGATTATGAGGCATGGATCCTCGAAAACGTTTAGCTTATTTTTATTATATTTATTTATAACTTCTTTTTTTTTAACTTCATTTTTAAGTTAATATTTTTTATTTATATTTTACGGGAAGTAATTTATTTTATAATTAGATTTCTAAAGATATAATATCAATAATTAGAGACGATAATGCCTGGAGACTAGTCATTTAAGGTGTCTGGCCTATTTCAAATCCTGGTTAGGCAGGCATTGTATCATCAATAAACAAGTAGATCAAACTATAAGCAATTATTCAGAACAAACTATTATAACTCAGGTATATGGAAATCAAGTGAATGTGTACACTGGTAACTCAATCAAATATCTCAATATATCCAACTAGATTTTACTCATCACTTGGTTGGATCTCAAGTGCATATCTACGTGAACAAGTGAATATGGTCTATTAGGATGCCACTAGGTTAGCTGGACCTAGACAAAGTTATATTTATAACTTTTTCACATGTACAGAGTTTGAATCCCTTTTTGGTACTTTATTTCTAATAAAATGGAGGATTTTGCTTTTAGATCCATATCACTGTATGCACTACTATTTAGGTAAATATAAAACATCTTTAAACTAAAATGGAGTATATAAATTCCTCATACAGAAATCATTTCCCAGATCTTAACATAATAAATGCGTTTCAATATTTTATACGTTTTACTAGCTCAGATTATATTATTAATTTTGGATGGCAATTCACTCATCCTTGCATGAAATAGATGATGGGATGGTGGTTATTACAATTATTCACAAATGTCAACTAAATACCATGAAATTATTATTTATTTATGGCCTTTAAACATTTACCTATCTCATTAATTAAAATGTGATGATAACAATAATGGCCTCAACCACAGCTTTAGGACAGCCTAAACATAAAATCTAATTTTTTAGAAAGAAATTCATAATCACTGCTTAATCTTAGCACATGGAATCATATATCTTAAATAATTAATATTCAACTATTGATGAATGATCACAACCAATAAAAAAAAATACTCTCAATGAAATATGTACGCCTCGTTTAATAAAACAAATTAACATTTATTAATGCATTACTAATATCTACATGAAAATTTATATGAATAATAATAACAATAATCATTGATTATATTGCAATCTTCAGATTAATTTCAAGTTCTTCCTCCTTTCCCGTCAAATGTATATTGTATTAAATTGGGTAACTGATTTGTTAAAATTTTCCATCCGCAAGAAAATATTTCATTAAAAAAAATATTCACTCATTGGCACACATATTTATAATCCAACATGTAGAGCAGAATGATAAAAAAAATGTTAGTAGAAGTGAAAGAGCAAGATTTCCAGAACAAGTTTTAAATTATTTTTCTCCCCCTCCTACCCTCTGAAATGCTATAGTTTAACTTAAAAATCTAATATTTCTAACTTATTTTACATTCACACCCAATTACATATATGCAATAAGTATTATATTATGTATGTGCATGTTTTATCCCCATAATAACAAAAATATTATTTAAAACAAAATAATAATATTAAACTATGTTACATCTTAATAATATTTCATAACTTTAGGTTAATTGACAATCATAATTTTAGTACATATAAAATCATTAATGAAGCTTATGTTTTTTCGTTATTAAGAAATTCTTGGTTTCAATTGATCTTGGTTGTTTTAAAAGTTCTTTAAACAAAAATATACCACTTTCTAAAATTTTACTAAGTCTCTGATATTATAATGAAAATATATAAAAAAAATTTATATTATCAGTTCTATTCTTTGTAGCGACTTCCAATGAGTCAAATTTATCTTGTTTAATGTCTATTTTGCAGCTACCATTTCCATTTTACTTTGGAACAATCTCTTTCTTGAGGTGTATAATTATTTGATGATGATGATTCTATTGAGGTTATTTGCTTTAGTGGACAATTTAGAAATCATTATATTAACTTTTCTTCCTGTCAAGCATGATTCTGTTAGTGGATGAAGTACAGCAGTTTTCACGTTTATAATTTTTCTTGGGTTCAAACTCGGTTACTGGATTTAATTGAACTCGATGATTTAACATCTGTAGATTAATCGCTTTTCCTTTGATCGCCTTCAAATGCAGGTGAATTCTTTCTGTTTAAAAACATCTTATTTCTCTCGGTCAGTGTACAATATCATAATTTCAGACAAGACATTTCCTTTTTTTTTTCTTTATATGTGTGCTGGTTCCGGCAGGTCCTGGGATCCTCCAGATGAGAGTGTATATATATATTTTCTAGCCCGACATCCTTATATTTTCAATATTCAAAAACTTGATATTAAAAAAAATGATAAAAAAAAGGTTATCTAGCAGAATTAAAATGTTTGTCTGCCTTAGTTTCAATTTTTAAAAAATCTTTTCTACTGATTTTTCCCAGACAGTTTTTATACTTGACTTTTGAGTCAACTCACCCAATTAAAGTGATAGGGTGACTTTCTCTGGAAACATATTTAAAAATCACACTACTTTGATTTTTCAGTCTAATCCTGTTTTGAAGTAAAAATTGTCTTAATCCTTTTTTTTCTCATGTATCTGTCACAACTGTCTGAGTTTTTAACAGAAAACCAACTTTCATAAAAACAAAATTGTTTAAAAAAAAATAAAACATAATTTAATAGATCTGCCCTTTCTTTTTCAATATGTAATAAAATGTACATTTATGTATGTAATGTACACACACACTTATTCAACTCATTTATAAAGCTGGCCTATTACAATAATCTAAATATTTTTTAGAAATTATGACCTTAATATTTAAAATTAAATTTTTAACATTCCAATTCCCAATTATAATCATTTTGAAATCATAATATTACAATCATAGAAAATCAAAAATAGAAACAAAAATAAAATATTAGAATTTAGTAAATGTTGGTTAGCTTTGAAGAGAGTTTAATATTTGAAATATACAACAATTAAATAGCTTACACACACACTGTCTATACATATGCATTATTACTTTACTTTTTAACAAAAATTTAAATATTGAAAAATCTAAATGTGTGTATTACTCTTTTTGAGTTTTCTATCAACACACAAACAAATAAAGAATATAACTGTTGTCCCACTATCTGTCTTAAGCTTTTAAAACTTGATCTTGTAGGGTTTAAACTTGGATGCCCTACAGCTTCCTTTACTATATAAAAATGTGATGATGATTTTTGTTTTACATTTTCTTTCATGCACATTACTACAAATTTAGCTACTGACTAAATTGTAATGGCACAATATATATATAGGAAAATGTAAGTTCTATATCTTTGATCAGAATGTCATTTATGCAAAATAAATTTAGAAACATCTTTAGAAAGGCTAGCACAAAGTTAATTGCTGATGGTGAATAACTAATATTTAGCACTCTGTTAACTTCATGAAAACCAAATAATTATAATCATATCTCTTAAATCTTGAATAGGATTAGAACTATAAATAAGGATGTTATTAGTCTATGTTCCATAATAAATGTACTTAGAACTTTGCATTCAATTCTTTAAAGTCTCTAGATAATCAATGATAACGTAATGCTATATACAGTACCTGAAATAAAGTATAAATTAGTATTGTCCACATAAATTCTCCTTTGACATTTTTTTAATCATTACATTTTAATAAGGTGGGCTTATAATTTGTTATATGTATTCGCATTTGATATAAGTTTCAAAATTAAATTGTTTATGTCCCAAAGCTGTACTTTTAACTAAATTTGCTTTATTGACATTCATCAGGACATACCTTCTATTTTGGTAATTGAAAAATCAATCCAAAATGTTTTTTTTTTTTTTTGTAAAGCTCTTTTTTACATTTACCTTTGATATTTCTTTTCTATATAAAACAATATTCATGATTGCTACTTAACTGTCACCTATTGCTTCATATTAAATATAGTAACAATTTTCAAGAAATACATTTTAAGACCTTTATTTCACTATTTGTTTTCTTCAACTAATTATTAAGGTGATTGACATGATTATTTTTATTTCTTCTTCCCATCTCTGTGCGTATTCTTAAGGACCTTACAATATATTTTTAACCATAATACAGTTTTAAAACATATCAAATAGAAACAAGTAGATAAACAATAAAACTTTTTTCCTGCAGTAAATAGTCAAGAGGGAATTAAATTAAATTTTGAAATCTATTACTGTCTTAATAACATTCTTTTTTTAAAGTCAATACATGAAAGATCGTGTACACTATATGTGCAAATAATTTAGAATTTGGATCCACTGCTTTTATTGATGTCCAGCCAGTCCAAGTATTCAATAAATTGTCTCTGAATTCATAGTATTTAATATATTACTGACAATTTTTATTATCATACAAAGTAATACATTATAGTTGAGAATATTTTCATAAGAGCATTCTCGTAGTTTGGCGATGATTCACGGTAGATAATCTGGCTGAAACGATTCGAGAGAGATAGGCTTATATTTCCTCTGGCTTTTTCATATAGAAGTCAATTTGGGTAGCATTAAATTGTTCCTTTTTTTATAGAGAGAAATCTCAAAACTTATGCAGATTATAGAACTTGTAACAATGAATAAAAATGTCACATCTACTTCATTAAATTGGTACAATATATTTTTACATGACATTTAATAATTATATTTAGAGGTCTGAATATGAGTTAACATTGTATGAGAACTTCCAGATTAGTATGCTCCAATATTAAAATGATAGTTGCATTAAAAAATATATTCAGAAGAAAATTGATGTCTGCTTTTTAGAATTAAATTTCAGCAACTATTAAACACTGAAATTACTGATCCTTCAGAAGATATATTAATATGGAATTTTATTGAATATATTATAGACACAAGTAACAATATTAAAAATTTAATTAAAAGGAAACTTGTAGAATATTCTCTTTGGTAGAATAATAAAGTGGCAAACAATAAATATATAAAGATCTTCAAGACAGAAGTTCAACAACTTACAATTGGTGAATTGAAACTGCAATGAAAAAAAAAACATTTGCTAACTGGTAATTCTAGATCTTTTTTTGATGCATTGAAAGGAACATGTGGGTCTGAGAAATTATAGTATAATATTTTGAGCAGGTGGAAGTATTAATCATCTTTTAAATAATATAAAAATTGAGATGTTAATGATAAATCTATTTCATGTTATTTAGATTTGAACAAAGTTGTCCTTGTTAGTGAAGTGAAAACAGCTTTTGCAAGTCCTGATGAAATACCCAAAATGATTTTTTTTTAAGGAATTTCTGGGCCCTTAAAGTTGGGCGACTTTGTTTTATTGTTTCAATTACAGCAAAGATATTTTCAAGGATTTTATTGAATAAATTTCAGGTGAATGGTTAGTGATTTTGTGTGCTCTTAGAGAATTGGATACTATAGGCATCATTTTTATTGCCAGGCAAATGCAGAGAAATGTGGAACAAAGTAATTTATATATTGCTTTTGGTTTAGTCAAGACATTTGATTCAGTTAATGGATAATTCTGTGGCATTGTTGGTAATTAGTTGATAGTTTAAAATTTATTTGTATAGAAGTTCCATTACTACAGGTAGAAAATTGAAGTTTTTCAAGTGAAAGTTGATGTTAAGAATGTGTACTAGCTCCAATATTTTCAATTTTTATGACTGGTCTTTGGAATTGTTTATAGGCAGCTTAATGGAACAGTTATCAAGATACATGTTCAATGGTGACATTTTTACTTTGAATTGACAAAGCAAAAATAAGAATTTCATCTTGGATTTAAAATATGCTGATGATTTTGCAACTTGCCAGTTGAAAAAATGATTTACAAAATGTACATAATGTTTTGAATGCAACATGTAAAAACTGATTTATTAATTAATGTTTAAAAAAACCATTTTTTTAAACAGCCAGTGATCTTCAACTTATTAGTTTGAATGGGTCTCAACTGAGAATGTAAACCAATTTAAATGCCAAATGAGTGGATCTATATGCTGCTGCTTTTAACAAGTTAAAAGTAATTCACAAAAATTATTGCAACTAAACCATATAGAGCTGTTATTTTACCTAATTCATTGTATGGAAGTGAGACTTTGACATCCTATTGATGCAGTGTAAAGGAATTAGAGAAATTTTATTTAAGAATGCTCCATAAAATTTTAAAAATACATTGCAAAGTGATACAATATGCTTTTTGTGTGAACTTTTCAGTTTTTATGAGAGGTAAATCCTGTCTATATTATAAGGATTATCTTGAGATATTTGAATGAATTATAATGTCAATTGTTTTCATTGGAAAGATAGCAGAGAATAGAATACAAGATATATAATTATACATGGTGTTTGAATTAAAAAGAAAGTGGCTACTGGAAGTTAATACAAATTTGTGAGATTATTATGAAAGGTATCTTGCAAAGTTTGTAAATGGAAAGAAAACTGATTAGATAATGTAAGCATATAAAAAATGGACAGACTTATTTTTAACAACTACAAGCAGTATAAATTTTCAAATGCCTTGATATATATTTTAAATTGAACATGTGTCTATTTCAGTACCTTCCTAAGTGTCTTATTTTGCAAAAATTTAGCTCACTTTTATGCTCTTGTCAGGTTTAGCAGTTTCTCTTATCAATTGCAGTCTAATGGCTATAAAATTTGTCTTTTGTAACTTTCCAACTTTTTAAGGCATCTAAAAGTTATTGTAATTACTTACAGCAATAAAAAGCAAATTTATTTCATAATAACATTGTAAAAAAGCCTCCAATTGAATCCAGTTAAAAGTAATTTTATTTCTCCATTTTTGTGAATGTATAGCTTCATTTTTATGCAAATATAAATAATTTAAAAAAATCAAATTTGAACCATACAACAAATATACTTAGGTTTGGTACGAGATATTGCTTATAGTGTTTGTTACTATATCACATTATGACTGATGCAAATTAAATTGTTCTAAATATATACTGTAGGTTTTTCCTTTGGTCCCCTTTTTAGGTTCATATGTCATGTTTTTAAACATAACTAAATATATATAAAGTTAGTTAAATAATATTTTGTTTAAATTGCATGTTGTTATTAAACCAGTAATGACTGGAAGGTTGCTATTCTTCCACATGCACCTTACTATTACTTTCAGACAGCCAATAGCTGTTAAAACAGCAGTCTGAGAAGCGATCAGGCCTAGACACATGACAGATTTTTGACAAGAAAAGAATGATACCAATCTTCTCTTTTAATTAACTTTTATATATATAAGCCAGTCTTAAGCATCTTGGCTTGAAAGCATGAATATATAAACATATACATTTATTACTCACTGAGTTATTAATTTATGATATTACAGCGTGAAATCTTAGATTTACTACACCACAATTTTCTAGATGTTAATATAAGTTATCAGCAATGTATGTAAATAATATTTTGTTTAAATCGCATGTTGTTATTAAATCAATAATGACTGGAAGGTTGCTATTCTTCCACATGCGCCTTACTATTACTTTCAGACAGCCAATAGCTGTTAAAACAGCGGTCTGAGAAGCGATCAGGCCTAGACACAAGAAAAGAATGATACCAATCTTGTGTTGTACTTAACTTTTATATATATAAGCCAGTCTTAAGCATCTTGGCTTGAACGCATGAATATATAAACATATACATTTATTACTCACTGAGTTATTAATTTATAATATTGCAGCGTGAAATCTTAGATTTACTACACCGCAATTTTCTAGATGTTAATATAAGTTATCAGCAACGTATGTAAATAATATTTTGTTTAAATCGCATGTTATTAAATCAATAATGACTGGAAGGTTGCTATTCTTCCACATGCACCTTACTATTACTTTCAGACAGCCAATAGCTGTTAAAACCGCAGTCTGAGAAGCGATCAGGCCTAGACACGACAGAGATTTTTGACAAGAAAAGAATGATACCAATCTTCTCTTTTACTTAACTTTTATATATATAAGCCAGTCTTAAGCATCTTCACTTGAAAGCATGAATATATAAACATATACACTCATTACAACTGAGTTATTAATTTATGATATTACAGCGCAAAATCTTAGATTTATTACACCACAATTTTCTAGATGTTAATATAAGTTATCAGCAACGTATGTAAATAATATTTTGTTTAAATCGCATGTTGTTATTAAATCAGTAATGACTGGAAGGTTGCTATTCTTCCACATGCACCTTACTATTACTTTCAGACATCCAATAGCTGTTAAAACCGGTCTGAGAAGCGATCAGGCCTAGACACATGACAGATATTTTTGACAAGAAAAGAATGATACCAATCTTCTCTTTTACTTAACTTTTATATATATAAGCCAGTCTTAAGCATCTTGGTTTGAAAGCATGAATATATAAACCTATACATTTATTACTCACTGAGTTATTAATTTATGATATTACAGCGCAAAATCTTAGATTTACTACACCATAATTTTCTAGATGTTAATATAAGTTATCAGCAACGTATGTAAATATTTTGTTTAAATCGCATGTTGCTGATAACTTATATTAACATCTAGAAAATTGCGGTGTAGTAAATCTAAGATCTCGCGCTGTAATATCATAAATTAATAAATCAGTGAGTAATAAATGTATATGTTTATATATTCATGCTTTCAAGCCTAGATGCTTAAGACTGGCTTATATATATATAAAAGTTAAGTAAAAGAGAAGATTGGTATCATTCTTTTCTTGTCAAAAATCTCTGTCATGTGTCTAGGCCTGATCGCTTCTCAGATCGCTGTTTTAACAGCTATTGGCTGTCTGAAAGTGATAGTAAGGCGCATGTGGAAGAATAGCAACCTTTCAGTCATTACTGATTTAATAACAACATGCGATTTAAACAAAATATTATTTACATACATTGCTGATAACTTATATTAATATCTAGAAAATTGCGGTGTAGTAAATCTAAGATTTCGCACTGTAATATCATAAATTAATAACTCGGTGAGTAATAAATGTATATGTTTATATATTCATGCTTTCAAGCCAAGATGTTTAAGACTGGCTTATATATATAAAAGTTAAGTAAAAGAGAAGATTGGTATCATTCTTTTCTTGTCAAAAATCTCTGTCATTTGTCTAGGCCTGATCGCTTCTCAGACTGCTGTTTTAACAGCTATTGGCTGTCTGAAAGTAATAGTAAGGCCCATGTGGAAGAATAGCAACCTTCCAGTCATTACTGATTTAATAACAACATGCGATTTAAACAAAATATTATTTACATACATTGCTGATAACTTATATTAACATCTAGAAAATTGCGGTGTAGTAAATATAAGATTTCGCGCTGTAATATCATAAATTAATAACTCAGTGAGTAATAAATGTATATGTTTATATATTCATGCTTTCAAGCCAAGATGCTTAAGACTGGCTTATATATATATAAAAGTTAAGTAAAGGAGAAGATTGGTATCATTCTTTTCTTGTCAAAAATCTAAGATTTCGCGCTGTAATATCATAAATTAATAACTCAGTGAAGTAATAAATGTATATGTTTATATATTCATGCTTTCAAGCCAAGATGCTTAAGACTGACTTATATATATAAAAGTTAAGTAAAAGAGAAGATTGGTATCATTCTTTTCTTGTCAAAAATCTCTGTCGTGTGTCTAGGCCTGATCGCTTCTCAGACCACTGTTTTAACAGCTATTGGCTGTCTGAAAGTAATAGTAAGGCGCATGTGGAAGACTAGCAACCTTCCAGTCATTACTGATTTAATAACATGCGATTTAAACAAAATATTATTTAGATACGTTGCTGATAACTTATATTAACATCTAGAAAATTGCAGTGTAGTAAATCTAAGATTTCGCGCTGTAATATCAGTGAGTAATAAATGTATATGTTTATATATTCATGCTTTCAAGCCAAGATGCTTATGACTGGCTTATATATATATAAGTTAAGTAAAAGAGAAGATTGGTATCATTCTTTTCTTGTCAAAAATCTAAGATTTTGCGCTGTAATATCATAAATTAATAACTCAGTGAGTAATAAATGTATATGTTTATATATTCATGCTTTCAAGTCAAGATGCTTAAGACTGGCTTATATATATAAAAGTTAAGTAAAAGAGAAGATTGATATCATTCTTTTCTTGTCAAAAATCTCTGTCATGTGTCTAGGCCTGATCGCTTCTCAGACCGCTGTTGTAACAGCTATTGGCTGTCTGAAAGTAATAGTAAGGCGCATGTGGAAGAATAGCAACCTTCCAGTCATTAAAGTTTGTTAAAGAAAGTTAGTATTTGGATATGTGTTGTAACCTGGATCAAGTGTTATTTATTTTTTCTTAATTTTGAACTGGGCGGTAATGATAATACATATTCTTATCTTTAAAAAAAACATACCTTTTTGATAATAGGGCATTTTAATTATTTCTCTATTCCAACAGTCTGGATAATGTCATAAAATATTCAAAATCGATTTTTTAAAAAATTACAAATGCATTAAAGTTGAAATATTTTAAAGACATTATTTTTAGTCATATAGGTTTTTAGTTGTACATACATAAAGTAATATTAAATTTGTTATCTATATTTTTCTTTTTAATCCTGCAAAGGAGATAACTACATTTATCATATATATGCATTTTTTAAAATTATTATTAAGCATTGGGGAGAATTGAATGATAACAAAAAGGAGGCCGTCTTTAAAGTTTCTTGATAGCAGAAGACGATTTTTGGTAAAATATTTAGAACATTTTTAGACTTATTTTTATTTTAAAAGGTTGTAATAAAAATATGAGTAAAAATATTTTCTTTTGCCTGTTTTTTTTTTTTTTAATTTTCAGATTTTGAATTTTTATATGATGGTTTTTTAAACTATCTCTACAATCAAAAATTTTATTTTAGACTTGTAAAAATTTATTATTTTGTTTTTTATTATTTAAAGTAAATGTTTAAAAATTTAATAATTTTGTTCTGCGCATTTATAAATATAAAGATTAGGAATTGTAACCATCTGCCATAAAAAAAAACATCATTAAGCATGTACCAAATCTGAATATTCAATATTTCTTTAACCATCACCGATTGCATTTTCATCCACTACTCGATATTTCACTTAATAACTCATATATTTTGTAAGACTAGAAAATATGATTAGATAGATTAAGAGTAATTCTAAATTTGATATACTACAACTAATTTTCGTGGAGTGGCAAGCAATGGCAAATTATTATTAATAACTTTAAATATTTCTTAATTATAGTATCTATTACCTGGTTATTTCAGTCAGCCTTTATGCAGAAGTTAAAATATTTATATAATCATAAACTCAATATAAAATATCACTGTTTTCCTTTTGAAGGGAAGAACTTAATTCACAAAGATTTCACCCAAATCCTGTTAACCATCCTCAGAAATAACTACAAAACAACAAATTACACGGAAATTTTGTAGATGATAAATGTATTCATAAATCAAAAAAATCTTGTTTAATCATTAACATATTTAAATTTATAAAATCAAAATATATAATTGTGTTTGTACCCAAATATATTAAGGATTTTCATGAACCTATAGATGTAAATTGAAATATAATTGGAATTTTCCAAGTAATCCAGACAAAATTTCAGCTACAATGTAATCAGGCAACAATTATTTAAAATCAGCAATGTAACTTAAAATCACAATCTATAAGTGGAATTACTTTTCTTTTAATATTATAATACCTAACGTGAGTTTTAAATATAGATATTTTGCATTTGAATTGTAACAATTCTGAATTTTTCACAAGCATCTGCAAAAAATAAATAAATATTAATTTAAAGATTTTCACAGACTTACAGGTGTAAATATTGAAATATAATGGGAATATTCCAGATAAAATTTCAGTTATCTTATTATCACATGATCACCATCTCTATACTAGCACAATTGTAAACAAAGGCAAAACTCTCCATACAGTAGTGCCACCCTGTGCCAAACAGAGAAATCAAAGGATTCCAGAAGGCTTGTGCATAAAATCCCTATCTAGTGCATACTCATCCAATATCCCCAGACTAGTTTCTGGCTTGTGGCCATCATCAGTGAGGAGCCTTGGATCTGAGAGCACTGCACCTAGATCTTAGGATCTAATGCAACCCTCCAGTCTTTTAACTTTACTACAAAACTATGAGAATGAAATTGAAAACAATATTTTCAATCTAAGCTCAATAGCTTATATAGTCATATGGGTCTGAACTCAATTCAGCACTCATACATTTTGGTGTCTTTGGCTCTTAAACAACCATAGCCACCACTATCCTATTAGGCAGGGTTGGTGTTAAACACTAAACATCACATGATCACCACCTCTATACTAGCACATAATTTGTAAACAAAGGCAAAACTCTCCGTACAGTAGTGCCACCCTGTGCCAAACAGTAATCAATGGATGCCAGAAGGCTTGTGCATAAAATCCCTATCTAGTGCCTACTCATCAAATATTCCCAGACTAGTTTCTGGCATGTGACCATCATCAGTGAGGAGCCTTGGATCTGAGAGCCTGCACCTAGATCTAATGCAACCCTCAAGTAGCCACCTTGTAACTCTACTACAAAACTATGAGAATGAAATTGAAAACAATAATATTTTCAATCTAAGCTCAATAGCTTATATAGTCATATGGGCCTGAATTCAATTCAGCACCCATGCATTTTGGTGTCTTTGGCTTTTAAACAACCATAGCGACCACTATCCTATTAGGCAGGTTTTGGTGTTAAACCAGTAAACATCACATGATCACCATCTCTATACTAGCACATAATTGTATACAATCCAAGGCTCCTCATTGATGATGGCCACAAGCCAGAAACTAGTCTGGGGATATTGGATGAGTATGCACTAGATAGGGATTTTATCCACAAGCCTTCTGGCATCCATTGATTACTCTGTTTGGCACAGGGTGGCACTACTGTATGGAGAGTTGTGCCTTTGTTCACAACAATTATGTGCTAGTATAGAGATGGTGATCATGTGATGTTTAGTGGTTTAACACCAATCCTGCCTAATAGGGTAGTGGTGGGTATGGTTGTTTAAGAGCCAAAGACACCAAAATGTATGGGTGCTGAATTGAGTTCAGATCCATATGACTGTATAAGCTATTGAGCTTAGATTGAAAATATTGTGTTTTCAATTTCATTCTCATAGTTTTGTAGTAAAGTATAATTAAAAGGTGGCTACTGGAGGGTTGCATTAGATCCTAAGATCTAGGTGCAGTGCTCCAGATCCAAGGCTCCTCACTGATGATGGCCACAAGCCAGAAACTAGTATGGGGATATTGAATGAGTAGGCACTAGATAGGGATTTTATGCACAAGCCTTCTGGCATTCATTAATTCCTCTGTTTGGCACAGGGTGGCACTACTGTATGGAGAGTTTTGCCTTAGTTATCTTATTAACCAGGCAATGACTAAAAAATTATATTTTTCAAAAACATTTTTCAATAATAATTCGGGGCACTTGGAATAACTTCTATATATAATAAATAATTAAAATATAAAATTTACACATTATTTAACTTTATATAAAAGTTTTGTTTTAAAATATTACACAGATTGCAACATTGTTTATATTCATATCTGAATACTAAAAAGTTTAAAATAATATATATGAAAAATATTTTTAAAATAAAGTTTTTGTTTAATGTGCATTAACTACAAAAAACACCTAATACTAAAAATAAGTTTTCTTCAACCACAATTTGGTTATTAGATTCAATTTGAAATAAAAGCTTTGTGCATCCAGAAATTAATTCAATCACTTAGTGATTAAATTAATTTATCTAAAAATTTAAATTGTGGTTGAAGAAAACAATTACTTTTGGCTTTTTCGTGCACAATAAAACAAAATATTTTTTATACAACCTGATTCTACTTCATAAATATATTTTACAATTTCTATATTTAAATACTTTTTCTTGGCAATTTTCTTATAAAGATTTTCCAGATTACAATGAAATAACAAATATAATGTGCAACAGTTAGCAAGTTTTAAAGCAAGTCAATACTTCTAAATAGAAAATTGATTAACTATTGGAATTAGTGGCAAAAATCTTAGAGTATGGTTAAAAGAATTAGTAATTTTATGGTCCGTTAAAGTTATTTAGAAACAAGCATGTTATATGTTTTATAGGAATATGTCTTTATATAAGTCAAAGATTGGATGATGAGAAAAAGGTGAAATGTTTAAGGCTTTAGAAGTGAATTTGGAGAAGGGAAAAATTAAATCGGAGGAATGAGATTACAATATTAACAAATGAAAAATGTATAAGAAATTATACAGTAGAAGAAAAATTGAATTAAAGTCATGGGAATTATAAAGAATATATTTGGGCTTATGGAGAATAAGAAAAATAAAGGATTGAAAGTATAAAAAGTGCGAGTGACAGTTAAAGAAATCAAGTCTTACAGATAATCAATAAATTTTTCTTGGCACATGATAATGAAATTCTAATTAAAAACAAAAAAAATATCAAAATATTTTTTATTAATAGATAAAATTGTGTAATAAAATGAATTTTAGCTTTTATACATTGTAATTTGTAGGCTTCAAAACATTAAGCATGCAAAATACTGGGGGGGGGGGGATATAAATTTTTACATTGTGAACTTTGAATCTGTATACAAATTATATATATATATATAACATTCCTTTTTTTTTTACATTATACTGTTTTAAGCATAAATGGATTTTTATTGTCATTTGATTGAATTGTTAATTTACAAATATATTTATTTCAAGCTTGGACTGTTGTAATGTGATTTACATTGTGAACCATCTTAGCTTTGTACAAAATCATGTTTATTATCTAAATAATAATGAATAGTAGTGAGGCTTGAAAATTTTAAAAATTATTAGTCTAATGTTATATCTGTCTGTTTAATGATATTTATTTAAATTTCTAACAATTTAAAAATCTCAATCTTTTACAGTCTAAGTGCCAAATTTCTTATCTATATTAAAATCTTAAACCAGAATGGAAGGTTGCTTTGAGAACAGATTTATGGTGTAATAAGCTTGGACTGTTATGTGCGCTATATTTATATTGTGCCAGACCGTGTATAATGGCCATGCACAAAATGGCTGTTGCTGAAGATTCAGCACAGCTAAAATTTATCATATTAAAAATGTAATTTTAACAGATCTATTAAATCATAATTTAGATGTGTATTTTGAGGTACTTATATATGGTACATAAATAAATGGGTTTGGTCTATTCCTATTTACACCCACAGTACAAGTGTATGTAGTATATGTGTTAATAATTTTATTCACACAGCTAATCTATATCATAAAAGGAAAACTAAGCTTGTAACATTTGTTTACGTGTGGAACAGTTTTTTGTATTTAAGTTTATTATCACTTGTAAATGTTCCGATACACGTATATAGAAGTGTATTTTTTTTCTTTTTCCTAAAAATTGTTTAAATAGAATTTAAATTTTGTACTTATTAGAATTTAGATTTTATATTTATTAGAATAAAAGGGTTGGTAATTAATATTGATTTATCAAAAAAAAAAACCTTTTGTCAATTGTAATCTACTTTTAGCAGAAGAAAAATGTTTTGTATTAAAAGAAATTTGTTCTGGTTGATCGTGAATAAAGATAAATCAAAAAGTCGATTTTATCTAAAAGAATGTAAGCACAATGGGTGGTATAATTAATCAATATGGAAGCTATACAAATTCCAATATTAGAGAAAATCTTACTTTAAGACATAAAAAGTGAAAGAATGTGGGTAAATTAATATAAAAGTATAGTTTTATTATTGGCTGATGAAATAGTTCGTAGGGGGGGTATTACAATTGGACTAATTGGGCCACATGTGCTATTTACTTGGGGAATTGAAGTCGGTTGTTTCTAGTTCACCAAAGCAGTCAGATGGCAGATGTTTAAGAAAATAAAACTTTGTTCCTAGCTTGTCCCAGAAATAGGACGATCTATGTTTGCTAAAATAAGAGTTGGCTCCAGCGTGTCTAAGTAATGGAATGGTATATGCTTGCGGAAAATAACAAAGCAGAAAGAAAGGAGAAATGATATGTGTTTGCTAAAAATTATAGTTGTATCTGGCTTGTCTAAAGAATAGAAAGAAGAAAGGAAATTTGAAATTAGCTATTCGAACATGGGAAGATCATTAAATGGATTCTAGAAAAGTTATCAACAATATGAATCCTCTATCCGTTCAATAAAAAAAAAGGAAAGAATCATATTTGGAAAACTTTAATTCGTATTTGACCTACGTGCCGAGCATAATCTTTAGTCACAAGCAAGTATTCGTATAGCCGAGGTGTATAATAAAGTCTGACATGAAAGCGATATATATATCTACGTGTAAATTATATTCACCCACCCTATAATCAAGGAGATGGCTTTATTGTTTGTTCCAGTTTACTACACTATCATGGAATAGATCTCTAGCCACAGTGCACCACCTGTTCATCCCCGAAGCCCGAAAATGCCGTAGGAGAAACAGCAGACCCTAATGGAAAAAAGACTCATACGTGTATTGGTGAAAGGAAGCCCTATTTGCCCTATTGAGTAACCGTGTGGTCCACATTGAAGTTGAACTTAATGAAAGTACAAGTTCAGATGAGTGTATAGTTTTTTTTCTGTTTTTATATAATATTAAAGTTTTTGTTTATATATTGTACCAAGATTGGTTGGTGCATAATAATTTTATCTAAAAAATTATTAAATAATAAGTTATAAAAATCTAAAAGGTTTCTTTAGAAAACAAAACACAGTTTGCTTTCAAAAGTAAAATTAAAAAGTCGGAGTTTTAAAATAAAAGTTACAATTGATTGATTAATTAGAAGGGGAGAGGAGTTGTGTTTAGAAGCATCAGGTTGAAAGTTTTATAGGGGAAGTAGAGGTTTATTATTATTATTGAAATATAATTTAAAGTTTAAAAAATATAAATCTCTTCTATTTACGTTGTAAAGGATAGCTTACAATGCACACATTCCTAAAAAGATCAAGCATATTTATTGAATCCAATCCATTTGGCATTTATAGTAATAGTGGGAAGATTATTATTTGTTATTATTATTACCTATATACATATAATACACAATAAATTATTATATTTATAAAATAAAATACGATCAATATTTTAGAAAGTACTATTGTATATATATAAAACTATTTGATTAAATAAACTGTAATGTATATATATATTTTTTAATTTAAAATTGAATATTAATTAATATATATATATATAATGTGGGATGACTTGAAGTTAATTAGGTGGGTACATATGTGTGAAAATAAAACTGATTTTATTATTTTAATATTTTTATTTATTTATAATAAATCTAAATGTATTTAAACAATAGGCAGTTAAAGATATCGGCGTTCCTGAAAATCTACACGTGAAATGTATAAAAACAAAAGACAGTTTACAAATCGTTCTTCTTATTGTTATAATAACTGTAACAAAAGACAGCAATTAAAACTAAAAATTTCGAACGCTAAAATGGAATTTTATTTTTTCTTTTAGTTAAATTATAAACATTTTAAAAATCGAATACTGTAACTAAAAGTTTATCAAATTCAAGGGACAGAAAGTGAAAAGAAGTAAGAATAACTGATTAATTCTTAAATAATTAAATCGTGTTTAAAAAATTGTTGGAGTAAATTAGAATTTTTTAAATCTTTTCAAAAACAATAACGAGAATTAAATTTGCTAAAAATTGGAGAAGAAAGAAAAATGAAATAATTTTCTTAATATATATATAAGCGCTTCAATATTATTAATAAAAAAATATATGATTATAAATAATTATTAAAATGTACTTTAATATGAAAATGGGCTAGAGCAAAACATGCTATTGTGTGTCATGGTATTTTCCTGCCAGCTGCATTATATCTATATATATATATATTTCTACTTTATTGTAAACACACAAGAAGATGCCTTCAGTCCAAAGTAAACAAGGATTGGAATACATTATGGTGAATCAAATGAGGATCAAGATGTTTACCATTAAACACAACTACAGGAGACACCATTGTACCTATCTATCCTTGCTAAGGAGAATGATTTACTAAGTGAAACTGCTTTGAAGAACAACTTGCCTAACTATCAGCTACTACTGCTTTTATTATGATGATTGTTATAAACTTTATTCCAATTACAAGTTTTTTTATCAAAGAATCAATATTGTAAATTTTTGTTTATTTTTTATTTTATTTATTTATATTATCTGTTGTATTTTCACACTCTGATGCTGAAGCCACATCTTTCAGAATTAGCAAAGAAGAAAAGGGGGGATTATTCATTTTGATATTTTTTATATTTTCATTATAAATAAAATTTAGGTATAGCCACCTGCTTCACATCAGGTCATCCACATAAATATTGAGGTAAGATTCTCTAAATTTATATGTAGGTTAAATTACAACACATACAGAATACATATTATATGTTTTATTTTGTGATTAACCGTGTACGTATATTTTCTAGTATGTTTGACTAATCAACTGGGATCTGTCTCTATCATATATATAAATTGGGGAAACTTGTTAAATAGATTAACATTTGTAAATATATAATTTAGCTAGCCAGCATCTCAATTATATTAAATAACTAAAGTTGATTTTTCTATATAATTATGATTTGCAGAGAATGAGTGACATATGTGGATTTCTACCATGGGGTATATGGGTTGAATCTAGAAGATAATTAATTAGTAAGATGGTAGAGGTTCATTTGTGAAACATGTACATATGATGATTATTATATTTTTTATTTTATTTTTATTTTTTTATCATTACTATTGTCGTTATACTTGATATTTATTATTGTTAATAAATGTTTGAGAGTTTATATTATTCCGGTCTCTGGTTTATTGAGTTGTCCTGACATTTCACAGTTTATAAATAATTATACATGCACACACATCTATTTTTCTTATTATATAAAAGCTTGAAAATAAAACAAATATTATAAATGCTAGTTGTAACCTATATATAGGTGCAGGAGTTGCTGTGTATATCTGTTCATACCTGCTAAAGGAGTTAAAAGCAATATTCTCTCTGGGCTTGAATATTAGGGAATAACGGAATTAAAAAGGGGGAAAGTGGATGAACTAACCTAAATTGCATTTAATATTATTAAATAGGGATAGAGTTAGTCAATTAAAGGGTATGCAATCATTGGTTAAGCATTTCATCGGGTTCTCATTAGCACTCTATCAGATGACCCACAGTCTGAACATAGTTGGATGCAACTTTCTTCCCTTATAAGCCTGGTAGGTCTTTGCAGATTGTTTCATTAGGGGTAATAATTTAGAGTATATTAACTTATCCCCTCACCATATTGCTACATCTGCATAGTAGTACAGTCTGCAAGTTAGCTGACCATCCATTACATCTGGTGTTTGCAATGTTTGGGGATTGGTTGTAATCATTCCGTCCATTATATCTGGCGTCATCATCTTTTGGGGCAAGTGCTAATTGTTCCGTCCATTATATCTGTTGACCAATGTGGATGCACGATGTGTAGTGGGACTACACACCATTAAAGATCGAATTAACGACTGGCGTGACGAGTATGATAGGTGTTAGGGAGTGTATGATGAGAATCCTTTCTAATCGTTATAGCAAATGATGAAAATTGTTCATTCCATAATATCTGGCGCCAGCAACGTTTGGGGCTTGATAGATAGGTGTATCATCACATAAATACTTTGTGTAAGTTGGTCATACATTGTGACCGAACCAGCTGATTGTTGAATCTGATCAATATCCAAGTGTATTGTTCATTCCGTTATATCTGGTACGCAATGTGGTAGGCATTTTACAGTTGATAGAGGTATCCAGGTATATTTACTAATGGTTATATTGATGTGCAACGTGTTAGGCATAAAGATATTATAATTGATAAATGTATTCAAATGTATTTACCAATAGTTACATCTGGTATCCAATATGAATATACTCTAATTGGACTGCCATTTAAATTTTTTTTAAAAAAAAAAAATGTTAAAGCATATTTCATTTGATATTTTTTCTATCAACATAAACCCATATGAACTTATGCACATGGCAAACAACCAGCACTTTCATTAAAAATAATAGTAATAGGGATAATAAATAGATCACATAAACTTGAATGAATTTTCAATAAGAGATCTAAAGTATTGAGTGTAAATTGGAAATATAGAGGATTGGACAATAAACAGAGACTGATGATAAATAGTTAAGTGATTAATAAATGATAATAAAATTGTAGAGTTAGGCATGTAAAAGGACATAGGCTAAAAAGTAGATCTATTAAAAACTAAAAAAAAAAGGTAAAAGATAAATGCAATGGTTGGGAGTGGCATGATGCACGGTGGCATGTGATTATTTATAGTTTCATAAATAAATATTTTATAAATAGTTTGCAAATAAATAAATATTTAATGATAACCTGAAGTGGTAAGCAATTAAGTAATATGGAATCAAAACATTTGGAGATAGGGAAAGATAGTAGTGACAGTGAAATGGTAGATGATACTACCAGTAATAAGGTAGAATCTGTGATGATTCAGATACCTGGGGGGTCTAGTCCGGAAGTTGAACAATCCCCACAAATGCAGGAAGGAAGTCAAACAGTTTCTCAAATTCAGATGATTTCTCCCAGTGAGATTGTTCAAGTGTCTGAAGTGGGAATAATTCAGGCTATGCAAGACCCTGCAACATTGGCACAACTAATCCAAGCAATCATGGAGATGAAGAGTGATATGAATAGTATGAAAGAGAATATGAAGAGTGATATGAATAGTATGAATAGCAATATGGAGAATATGAAAAGTGATTTAAATAGCAAGATGGAGAATATGTCAACCAATATGGAGAATATGAAGAGTGATATAAATGATATGAATAGCAATATGGAGAATATGAAAAGTGATATTTAAATAGCAATATGGAGAATATGAAGAGTGATATGAATAGTATGAATAGCAATATGGAGAATATGAAAAGTGATTTAAATAGCAATATGGAGAATATGAAGAGTGATATAAATAGTAAGTTGGAAAATATGGCAACCAAGGCTGATATAAATAAAATAAAGGAAGAATTGAAGAAGGATGTGAATGATATAAAAGAACAAATGGAAACAAAAATTGATAATGTTGAAATTAAGCTGTCTGAAGATATGGGACAACTTTCCTTTAAATTAGGAAGTGTTCAGAAAGACAATATTGAATTGAAGCAAGGAATGTTAGAGATGAGGAATGAAATTGATGAAAAGAATACAAAATGCCATCAGCGAATAGATGATTTTAAATCCAGTGTCATGGAACAATTGAATGCAAAATATGATGAGGCATGTAAGAGTCAGGAAACATTAAAACATGAGGTGCATGTGGAACAGGATAAATTCCTAACCGAGGTTCAAGATGAATTTCAGGGAATTCAATCGAGAATAGAACAACTTTCCATATCACAAAATAATCAGGTTGAGTCATGCAACAAGATGCTAGTAGATTTGGATCAACATCTTAAATGAGTTGAGAGTAGAATAGTCAAAGGGGGGATGGACACGACCGTAGACAAAGCCAATATAGAAAAGTTGGTGGGAAGTGCTCATGAAATAAGAGATGAAATTGATAGAATGGGTGAAGCCATTAGAGATTTGTAGTGCTTGAATCTCAACTTTCCCAAGAGATGCCGACCAGTGGAAGAAAACATGATGAAATTGATGTAAGGATGCACAGTAGTAATAAAATAAGGGATAATAGGACTCATCACCTGGAGATGGCCCTTAAGGACCCACAGAAGATAAGTGATCCTTCTGAAGAAACTCTCCTCCCATGTCGCATTCTGTCTGAGGCAGAAGATTATCCTCCTAATTTTAGTTTAGAAGGTTTAATTCCAGATAGTTATCGAACCCACTATGATGATCATACATTGACCCCACCTGTAAATACTACAGAAGTCAACAAGACACTTTGCCATTCTGCACAAGTAAATGCTATTAACCAGTTTGTTAAACTAAAAGTATTCAAGGGATCTACTAACGAAGCTCCCATTGAACATATCTGGAGTCTAAACCTTTATTTCTCTGTAAACAGAAACTTGTCAAAGGGTGAAAAGGTTATAATTGCATACAGCCACTTGCAAGCTGGTGTGGTGGGAGTCATTGTTTCAGGTCCCATCTACCTTTGATGAATATCAGATATTGCTGGTGAAGAATTTCTGGAACAAGGACAGGCAGGAGGCCTTATTGTATTAGTTATTCCAAGAGAAATATAGGGTAGCACCTGGAGAAACCTTGACGAAGTTTTTCCGCCGTCAAGTTACGAAATTAAGGACGTTAAATACCTACTGCCTGAGTGAAAGTCAAATTATCAGAATAATAAAGAGAAACTTACCACTCAGGATTGAACAATCGCTATTATGCACTAATGTTAGGACCATAGAACAAGTGGCAGAACTGTTAATTAATATAGATATGAACAATGCTAACCTGTCAATTAAGGCACCTGAAAAAAGGAGAGAAGAGGCTACTGTTAATACTATTTTTTATAAAAAAAGAAAAATAATAATGATGCTAACCATTGGAAAGGGAAGTCCATACAAAATAATTCACCTTATGTTTGGTCAGCCAAAAGGAACTGTACAAATAGTAGCAGTCACGAAAAATCCCCAAAACCAGGGTGTAGTAATTATACACCAAAAATTCAACAGAAACTAAACTAGAAGAGTACTTGAGGTTATGTTCCTCACCTCAAGAGACCGAAAATACCCTGAGGAACATGAAACAAACTTCGGATCGAGAGATCACTAATATGATGTGTTCATGGGAAGACAAAGCACCTGACTATGCTTTGCAGAGCTGCCCCATGATAGAGGTTTTGTTTGAGGGTTTACAAGTTAAAGCACTGTTAGATTCTGGTAGCCAGATTTCTGTTATCTCAGAAAAATTTTACCAGGAAATTTTAATTAAAAATCCCCAAAATTAAAACCTTACCATTGAAATCTATTCAGGTTACCATGGCTAATAGTAGGAAAGCAAATCTGGGTGGAAATGAAAGTCGGCCAAACTATCCTCTATCATGTATTCCTTATATTCAGTGGCTTAATCCATGATGTAATTTTTGGGTCAGACTTCCTACATTTGAACAATTGTATTATTGATTTCTCTAACAAAGTGGTTAAGATAAGTGATGAGGTCTTGGAGATGACATTACTTTTGAGATATGGCCTCCCTGAAGTTGACTGTGTAATATCTAGTATCCCGGAGGCACTCATAGATAGTAAGCTTGCAGAGTCCAACTTGCTTGGAAGTGAGGAGACATTGAAATTAAGATCTGTGAAGTATAAATTTAACCCGATTTTTTCAGAGGTACCAGGAGTAATAGAAGGATTTCAGCAGAGAATAAGATTAGTACATGACCAACCATTTCAATCCAGGTTGTATCCTATTTCATACCAGTATCAGCAAGAGATAACCAAACAAATTAACAAAATGCTAGATTGGGGGATCATTTCCAAATGCTCTTCACCATACTGTAATCCAGTCGTAACTGTGAAGAACAAAGATGAGTCGATGAGATTTTGTTTGGATGCTAGACAACTAAACAAAATTATTTTTCCTGACAGAAATATTCCACCGCCCATACACGAATTATTCGTGAGATTTGGAAACAAGGTGTTTTCCACTTTCGATCTAACCTCTAGTTATTGGCAGATTGAACTCCATCCGAATGATCGCCAATATACTGCCTTCCGATACGAGGGATTTACATACCAATTTAATAGGATGCCATTTGGATTGATAAATAGTGGTGCTGGTTTGATACAATGTTTAGATCAGATCTTATCTCCTGAGGTGAAGCAGATCATTACGATATATGTGGATGATGTGATTGTCGCATCTACCACTGTTGAAGAGTATTTTCAACACCTGACTATGTTTTTCCAGGAGTGCTTCTGGAAAGGCATCAAGATCAACTTCAAGAAGAGTACCTTAGTTTCAAACCAGGTTATCTTCTTAGGTCATATCGTAGGTTGTGATGGGATAAGACCTCATCCAGACAAGATCAGTGCCATTCAGAACTTTCCTAAACCGAGTAATAAAAAACAAATCCGATAATTTTTAGGGCTATGTAACTTTTACCATCATTTCTACCAAAAATTCTCTGACCACACGGAGCCATTATTAAAAATTAATCAGGAAAGATGAGAGATGGAAATGGACTGAGGAGCAGGATCAGGCATTTGAGAAAATTAAAACAGGGTTTTTAGAACAAATCATGTTAGCTTTCCCTGATTTTAGTAAACAATTTATAGTCCAGATGGATAGTAGTGGTTTCGGATTGGGGGTAACATTATCCCAAATCCAGGAGGATGGCTCAACCTAGGGTCCACTACTTTATCAGCCGACTCCTGAAAGGTCCAGAAATAAATTATACAGTAACATAGAAGGAGGCACTGGCAATAGTGTGGGCCTTCCAAAATTTTCGACAGATGCTTCTCGCATCAGAGGTGATAGTGATCACAGATCACAAAAGCATCAAATTCCTGAACCACAGTTATCTGACCAACAGCTGTCTAGTTAGATGGAGTTTGCTGTTGCAGGAATTCAATTACACCATGCAGTATTGCAAGGGATTCGAGAATGTTCTAGCCGATGTGCTAAGTCGAAACCCATGTGGATCAGAATAGAGCCATTTATTGGTAAAGAATGCCTACATTACAAATGTCAATATGATGACTGATGGTAATGTAGAGAACGATTTGGAAAACCTGCCTGAATTGCAACTTAAAGATAATAATTTAAACTTAATCATGAGAGCTTTAAAAGGAAAGTTTTGAATGTGCCAAAAGATCTAGATTTTTATAAGATAGAAAATGAGGTCCTGCTATATAAAATAAATAATATTACAGATGAGGGGAGGGTAGTAATACCAGAAACATTGCATATCCCACTCATAAAATATATTCATTGTTTATATGGACACTACGGTGCCCATAAAATGGAGCATACTTTGAGAAATTGGTTTTGCTGGCCTGGTATGTATAAAGACATATTAAGGTCACTTCAAAATTGTCTAGTGTGCCGTCGAGCCAAGCCAGTAAATCAAAATTATTATAATACTGCGAAATCAATATTACCTAAAGGATGAAATGAGATCTTGACGATCGATTATTATGGGCCATTACCCCATTTAATAAACAAAAATATTTAGTGGTCACTTATGATCTCTTTACTAAATATGTTTCTGCTTACACAATATCCCAAGCTAATACCAGATATACCATCAAGGTATTAGACACCCTTTAATTTGTGAGGATAGGAAAACCCAAAACCCATTTTAACAGATCATGGTACTCCTTTTCTATCCAAAGAATGGAAAAAGTGGGTGGAAAGATCACAAATAAAGCATGTGCTCACATCCATTAGAATCCACAGTCAAACCCTTACGAACGTGTAATGCGGGAGCTCGGTCATTTGTTCAGGACCTACCTAGGGGATGAGCATAGAGGGTGGGTAAGACAGATAGACCAGATAGTTATTTATATCAATTGGAGTGTGAATGAATCCACTGGATTCACACCCATTGAACTACATTTTAATCAATCAATTCTCATGTTCAGTAAATATCATCCTATGACTAGATATAAACAAAGTAGTATGGAGGAAAATGTGCAGAAATCATATCTTCGATTGGTAAGTAAGGCCAATAAAAGGAACAAAAATTAAACTGGAGCTTTTCATACTTTTAAAGTAGGAGATCAAGTTTTAATAAAAACCCCTCATATTAGTAAGCAAATTGAAAATAAGTACAGTAAGTTTTACCATCTATATGAAGGACCTTACACAATAGTTAAACAATCGAGTCCTAATGCATTTTGGTTGGATATGGAAGGACAAGTTAGGGGCACATATAATACCCGAATTGTGAAACCATACTATGGACAATCTTAGTAATTGTAGAATTGTCATACTCAACTGATGTGTGGAAAAAAAATGAATGTGGATAAGTAAAAAAAAATAATTAGATATTATGAAGTTAGGTTAAAAATTATGATGAGAGTATTCCCTAATGGATGCCAAAGCAAATGTTAGGATACTTTAGAACCACTTTATTTAAGAGAGTTAAAGCACATTAAGTGATGGTTGCTCCAATCTTCTGTTAGTCCTCAAAAGAAATCCACTAAAACTCTATAGAGGATAACAAGGAAAAAAAAGTGCTATCTGAAACGGAAACACATTTTATTAGTGTGCTCAAAACATAACCATCATTAGTTTTTTTTTTTAAACAAAAAACAACAACCTATGTTTGAACCCCACCTTGAAAAGTATTTTAGGAGAGTGAGTAAAGAAGAATAGAAAGCAATTTGTGTAGTTGAGTGTAGAAAACAGTAAAATAAGGTTTCACTACCCTTCTTATATTTGTTGAAAAAAAAACCCGTCAAACTTCAAATGCAAACCTTGTGTAAGTGTTAAAATTTTCATTACATATTAAAATTCTAACCCTGTAAGGAGAGGGGGTTGTAAAGAATAACTTACAGTGCACACATTCCTAAAAAGATATTTATTGAATCCAATCCATTTGGAATTTATAGTAATAGTGGGAAGATTATTATTTGTTATTATTATTACCTATATACATATAATACACAATAAATTATTATATTTATAAAATAAAATACGATCAATATTTTAGAAAGTACTATTGTATATATATATAAAACTATTTGATTAAATAAACTAATGTATATATTTTTTTTTAAATTTAAAATTGAAAATTAATATATATATAATGTGGGATGACTTGAAGTTAATTAGGTGGGTACATATGTGTGAAAATAAAACTGATTTTATTATTTTAATATTTTTATTTATTTATAATAAATCTAAATGTATTTAAACAATAGGCAGTTAAAGATATCGGAATTCCTGAAAATCTATGTGCGTGAAATGTATAAAAAAAAAGACAGTTTACAAATCGTTCTTATTGTTATAATAACTGTAACAAAAGACAGCAATTAAAACTAAAAATTTCGAACGCTAAAATGGAATTTTATTTTTACTTTTAGTTAAATTATAAACATTTTAAAAATCGAATACTGTAACTAAAAGTTTATCCAATTCAAGGGACAGAAAGTGAAAAGAAGTAAGAATAACTAATTAATTCTTAAATAATTAAATCGTGCTTAAAAAATTGTTGGAGTAAATTAGAATTTTTTAAATCTTTTCAAAAACAATAACGAGAATTAAATTTGCTAAAAATTGGAGAAGAAAGAAAAATGAAATAATTTTCTTAATATATATATAAGCGCTTCAATATTATTAATAAAAAAATATATGATTATAAATAATTATGAAAATGTACTTTAATATGAAAATTGGCTAGAGCAAAGCATGCTATTGTGTGTCATGGTATTTTCCTGCCAGCTGCATTATATCTATATATCTATATCTATATATATATATTGTACCATTTATTTATATATACGGTACAAATTACTTTTTAATATTAGGTATTATAAAAAAAAGAAAGGAGAGCGAACACGATCTTTATTTTTTTTTGTAGCATAATGTTTTAAAGAAAAAAAAATGTACAGTGAAAGTTTAATTTTTCTTTTTTTTTTAGAAATAAGTTAACTAAAATAAATTCAATGTTGGAAAGTGCATATTGAATCATTGATTCAAATAGTGAAAGGAAATTTAAAAAGGTGAAAGATTGCTATCAGAAACAACTTTCTGATAGTAATTAAAAATGGCAGAAATTCTTAACGGAAAAACAGACTTTGTAATAAGAAAAGGAGAATAATGTAGAAGTTTATAAAGTAGAACAAAGAAAAAAAAAGAACGTGCGCAGAGCTTCTAAAAAGAATCTAGGAGTATAAAAGGAGCCGACAGATTTGAAAAGGGGTCTTTTTTCTCTTATTGTTCCAATAGTGCTGAGCAATTTGAAGTCCCTCGTATTTTTTTAATAAAATGTGTCCACTTAGATACGAACTGAAATCGCTCGCCATGAGTGAGTAGAACGCTATCGTTTGCCGACCCTTTCTCTCGAAAAAAGTCACCTAGATCGTCATCTGGCTACCTAAATTAGATCGGAGATTCGGAAATAAAACTAAAAGAAAAACAACTACTGCGGACTACCCACTAACTGAATTGTACATCGGGAAGATCGATGACCTACTTAATGTCAACTTACCGGTAAGTAAATGGCCATAATTTTTTTACATAAAGCTTTATGAATAGTGAGTTGAATGGAAATGTTATCCCATAAATTTTTCTTGGATCAGAAGATTTGCGAACTGAGAAATGAACCAAACTGTTACTACGGAAAATAAGACTAAATAATTATTACTCCAATATTTGAATCAAATTATTGAATTCATATGCACAATCTTTTCCAACATTATAATTTTGTCTTAATCATAAATATTGAATGCTTGACGAGTTAGAATAAATCTTTATTATTAACTTCACTTTCATTGTACGTGTATAAAATTAATGCTATTCTATTTAAGTTTTACCTTTAGTTATTTAACTTAGATCGGTATACAAATTATTTTTTTTTTGATAGATTTAATTTCCGTAATTAAGAAAAAATGGGGATATCTTCTTCTTAACGAGAATGTTAACTCAGATCGTATAATTATTACCTTACGGGCTACAATATGTTTGACGCAGTCTCAGTGGGTCTAACGATCCCTGGCGCCCTCAAGTAGAAATTAAAAACTGGTTCTGCTCACGATTGTACTCGGTAATAGTTCTAGGCCGAAGTTGATCAGGAAAAATAGCTGTGTTGAGAATAGAAATACAACTTTCTTTTTTCTTTTGATACAGCTTGATCAACTCACGCTCAAATATAAATTTGAGGCGTATAGTGGCCTAGTAATACGAAAAACGTTACAATATATATTTCTACTTTATTGTAAACACACAAGAAAATGTCTTCAGTCGAAAGTAAACAAGGATTGGAATACATTATGGTGAATCAAATGAGGATCAAGATGTTTGCCATTAAACACAACTACAGGAGACACCATTGTACCTATCTATCCTTGCTAAGGAGAATGATTTACTAAGTGAAACTGCTTTGAAGAACAACTTGCCTAAATATCAGCTACTACTGCTTTTATTATGATGATTGTTATAAACTTTATTCCAATTACAATTTTTTTTATCAAAGAATCAATATTGTAAATTTTTTATTTTATTTTATTTATTTATATTATCTGTTGTATTTTCACACTCTGATGCTGAAGCCACATCTTTCAGAATTAGCAAAGAAGAAAAGGGGGAATTATTCATTTTGATATTTTTTATATTTTCATTATAAATAAAATTTAGGTATAGCCACCTGCTTCACATCACGTCATCCACATAAATATTGAGGTAAGATTCTTTAAATTTATATATAGGTTAAATTACAACACATACAGAATACATATTATATGTTTTATTTTGTGATTAACTGTGTACGTATATTTTCTAGTATGTTTGACTAATCAACTGGGATCTGTCTCTATTATATATATATATAAATTGGGGAAACTTGTTAAATTGATTAACATTTGTAAATATATAATTTATCTAGCCAGCATCTCAGTTATATTAAATAACTAAAGTTGATTTTTCTATATAATTATGATTTGCAGAGAATGAGTGACATATGTGGATTTCTACCATGGGGTATATGGGTTGGATCTAGAAGATAATTAATTAGTAAGATGGTAGAGGTTCATTTGTGACACATGTACATATGATGATTATTATATTTTATTTTTATTTTTTTATCATTACTATTGTCGTTATACTTGATATTTATTATTGTTAATAAATGTTTGAGAGTTTATATTATTCCGGTCTCTGGTTTATTGATGTCCTGATATTCCACAGTTTATAAATAATTATACATGCACACACATCTATTTTTCTTATTATATAAAAGCTTGAAAATAAAACAAATATTATAAATGCTAGTTGTAACCTATATATAGGTGCAGGAGTTGCTGTGTACATCTGTTCATACCTGCTAAAGGAGTTAAAAGCAATATTCTCTCTGGGCTTGAATATTAGGGAATAACGGAATTAAAGAGGGGGAAAGTAGATGAACTAACCTAAATTGCATTTAATATTATTAAGTAGGGAAAGAGTTAGTCAATTAAAGGGTATGCAATCATTGGTTAAACATTTTATCGGGTTCTCATTAGCACTCTATCAGATGACCCACAGTCTGAACATAGTTGGATGCAACTTTCTTCCCTTATAAGCCTGGTAGGTCTTTGCAGATTATTTCATTAGGGGTAATAATTTAGAGTATATTAACTTATCCCCTCACCATATTGCTACATCTGCATAGTAGTACAGTCTGCAAGTTAGTTGACCATCCATTACATCTGGTGTTTGCAATGTTTGGGGATTGGTTGTAATCATTCCGTCCGTTATATCTGGCCTCATCATCTTTTGGGGCAAGTGCTAATTGTTCCGTCCGTTATATCTGTTGACCAATGTGGATGCACGATGTGTGGTGGGACTACACACCGTTAAAGATCGAATTAATGACTGGTGTGACTAGTATGATAGGTATTAGGGGGTGTATGATGAGAATCTTTTCTAACCGTTATATCTAATGATGAAAATTGTTTGTTCCATTATATCTGGTGCTAGAAACGTTTGGGGCTTGATAGATAGGTGTATCATCACATAAACATTGTGTTAGTTGGTCATACATTGTGACCGAAACAGCTGATTGTTGAATCTGATCAATATCCAAGTGTATTGTTCATTCCGTTATAACGTCAAAGAAAAAAAAAGAGTAATCTTAGAACTAAATAGCGAATGATCTTAAAATATGTGTGTGTTGATGCTTCCTAATAAATTATATATGTGCGTGTGAAAATAATATTAAAATATAAATGAAAGTTAAAAAAAAAAATTTAAAACACAGCGGTGGCTATTAATTAAAAATATAAAACAACACGTTTGCATAGCGATTATCAAAGGAATTTCCACAACAGACATTGCCGGAGGATATTAAAAGGGCAACATGTTGTAGGTATAAATAGCCAAATTTTATCGGACAGTCAGTGAGGACAATCAGTTGTGTTAATTGTATCAGATAACAGTTCCATTTATTATGTATCAGTCAGAAATGCAGTGTTAAAACCCTCGGGAAACATGTCTTTCTCCAGCCTGAAGTCTGATGAAAACAGCCAATATACCCGATATTAAGTGATGCCTGTCTAACAACCTGATGCTGCTCAATATTTAATTGTCTCCAATAATAATAAAAATGAATAATAATGAAACTTTTCAAGGAAATGTCCCAGCCGGCTGGAAATATTCGTAATGGAAGCAGCAAGCAAGAAGAAAACAAAGTTCTAAATCTACATTCAAAATCCTAGGTAAAACATTTTATTTTCATTTATATAGTAGCCATCACATTTGTGTGTATCCTCCAAGAGCCAAATTACATGAATTCTATAGCACATAAACATGAACTTTTAATTTGTGTGTTTTAAATATATGTGTTTAAGTTTCAAATACTATTTAATGATTTATTATTATATATGTGAGTATATGAGTTAAATATGTGCATGATAAAAATACCAATATTATGTTAGTTAAAAATTATAAAGATATTTAAATTTAGTATAATTAATGTTAGTTAAAATAAATTGTCTTTAAACTAAAACTTTATTTGTCGGTCAATTCTTTTTACCAATTCCTTTTACCAATCTTTTCATCAATTCTTTTATCAATTCTTTTCACCACTAATTTTGTATAATCTGTTATTGATTACAAGTAGCTGAGCTAATCTATGGGTATAACTTAGGCATTGAGTTAGTGGCCATTGTTCAAAGTGCGTTGTTTATTCTTCTGAATAAATAGCTGGCGCCCATATTTACACAAAACAAAAAAGTGCTTTGAACTTGGTGTTGAACTCAGCAGTCGAGAAGAAGTTATGTCCTGGAAATGTGATGCTAGTTATATATATTATAGCTATTGTTTGGACATAATACTTTCCGAGTATGTTCTTCTCTGCCTAAGAGACCGGTGTTTTGAATGACTCATATTCGAACCCGGTACAATAAATAAATAATTGCTTGGTTTCTATTTACTCATATATTTTCAAGATTGACCTTTTTATTTAAAATTTTTTTTGTAATATATGAGATTAGCTGCATACATTTGATTTCTGAATTTATCAAAGTGGGAAGAGATATAGACCACACCCATCGTGCAACCCTTTAAATATTTTTTGTTATATATATACGCATTTGTTTCTGTAAATGAATTTTCAATTTACTCAGGTAATGTCTCATTTATATTATATTTTCGTTATTTGAGATATGAACTGGATTAAATTATTTTTTTTATATATGTAATTGGTGGAGGGAGATATAAAATAATATGGGAATAATAAATAGTAAATTTCATAGTTAAATCGTTTACTGTTTCCTTTGCTTGGTTTTGAGGTATTATTGATTCGTTAGCAGATAGGATTGTAGTTATTTAATCAAAGTGCTAACCCACTTAGTAACCTGAGATGTAAAGAAATCATATAATGAGCTAGACAGGGGTAACTTACCAGGGAGTTGGATTATTTCATTTATTCCAGTCCGAATTTATTAAATTATTAATATATGATAATGACCATTCATATTTGCACACTCTCTCAGGAGAGAAAAAGCAAAATAAACAATATTGTTGTTGAGCGAGGGTGGCGTTAGAGGCTGAAGTAAAACATTTCAGTGCGCTTAAAGGTGTGCAAAATCTCCAAATGATCAACATATAGTTAATCGGACGATTGTAGGATAATTTAACAGGGAAGGCTTCGATTGACCTAATTTTAGGTTCAATCTACTTCCTCTAATAATTCTTTAGAGATATTTTATTTATATTTAATCAACAATATTTTCAGAGAATTGTTATCGATTTTCTATTTTGTAACATACATCACTTCATGCTCTGTGGGTCTAAGTGTTTAAGACCAATTGTGGATCTTGATCCGGTACAGAAAATGGTGCCCGAACATGTTAGGTATAAAGTAGATTAAAAAAAAAGATAGTACTAGCAGAAATCTAAACTATATTTTCGTGGTTTCAAAACCAATTTAGTAGGGCTAAGTTAAGAAAAAGATGTTTGTAAATGAGATAGAATTTTAATAATTAGTTAAAAGAATGTTTGAAATAGAATTTATTAGCGTGGACCAAAATAAATAAATGAACGGAAGTTTATAGTAAAAATAAAAGCGATACAGTAAAAGCCCACATGTGATAATCACAAACCAATATTATAGCATTTACAAAAATCTATTGATTTTCTTTCTTAATAAAAGAAAAGTTACATAAATATAAAAGTAATGTTAGCACAAAAAAAGGAAAAAAATGTATATTTTCGTTATATTAAAACCTATTGAAGAACAAAGTTAAGTAAAAGTAAAAAAGAGGGCATTGTGTATATAATATACGGCTCTAATTATTTAATTAAAAGATTTTTTTTTTCGAGTGCGAGTTTATTATCATGAACAACATAAATGTATGAACAGAAGTTAAAGGAATAATTCTGTCATTGTTAGGGCTTATAAGTAGAACGGGGCATTTGAAATTTTTTTAATATTATTACATGTGAGAGCAAATTGTTTATAGAAATCAGGGAAATGTGCTTGAAGGAAAGGGCGATTAATAGGGGATAACGTAATGCGTGGTGTACTGCGTATTTACTATACAAAATTAAATAGTTTTTTTTTCCGAATTGAGTTAATAAACGTTAGTGTAAAGATAGAATACTTTGAGTTTCAAGTTAAATAAATTAAACTGATAAATGCTTATGAAAGCAGGAAAAAGCAATGATGGAAGAATTCGCAAACCTTATGAAAAAGAAAGTGACTAAAATGTCAGTAGAGTTAGGAAAATGGAGAACAGAGAAGGCTAAACAAGGGAAAGAGATCATTCAGAAAATAGAGGATGCACGAAGTGAAGTATTACGGGAAATAGAGCTAAAATGTCAAAAATTGTAAATGAAACATGATAAATCTAATCAAAATAAGGGGGATGACATAGAAGCAAATGAAATAGATAGACAGTCAATTAAGCAGGACACAGAAATCAAGGACAAACAAAATACATCATATTTTGTTGAAATCATTCAAAAGGAAGAAGACAACCATATTATGAATAGTGGAGATAATATTGATGTTTCTGTAGAAAAGACGGATGGAAGTTATCAGCTGTCACAACCAAATATAAAGCAATTTTTAAAAATTCGTACATTCGAAGGAAAAATGGGGGCAGCTCCGGTGGAACATATAAGAAGTTTGGAGAATTACTTTCGTATAAATAAAGTTAATGAAATCAGTAAATTGGCTATTGCCAGCACTCATCTTACTGGAGATGCATTAGCTTGGTGGGACTCTATTTCACTACCCTCCAACCTTCAATCAATATAAGGGCAGGATTATTAGAAATGTCTGGGTGCAGAGCATCAGGAGACCATCCTGTATCAAATCATGCAGGAGAAATACGAAAATGGTATAAATGAAAATTTCTCGGTGTTTCCGCAGGCAAGTAGCAAGACTGCGGACTTTGAATGCCTGTAATATGTCAGAGGACCGAATCAATAGGATTATCCGACATAATTTGCCCTCTCATGTTGCGCAGACGCTAGTAATAATGAGTGAAATCAATCGAACAAGTAGCTTACTTACTAGACACCATAGATGGGAGAGAGCAAGATGGAGTGGTAGAGGAGATGCAAGAAAATAATAAAGATACAGCCCAGCATTGGAATGTGAAGAGTGGACCACGTAAACACCTCGTCAAAAAGGAAATGTCAAATTTGGTTTGTTCTTGGGAAGATAAAGTACCAGAATACGCATCGCAGACTTGTTCAAAATACCTTTAGAAATTGAGGGAATTGGGGTCATTGCAATGTTAGACTCTGGTAGCCAGATATCAGTGATATCTGAGGAATTATACTAGAGAATTTTATCAGTAAACTCACAAATAGAGACCTTACCTTTAAAAGCGACACAAATCACCCTCGCAAATAACCGAAAAGCAAACCTTATACCTAAGCAAATATGGTTAGAATTAGTTATAAGTGGGAGGACAGTTTATCATGTATTTTTTAACTATGGGTAGTCTAATTCACGAGGTCATACTAGGGTCGGATTTCTTGTATAAGAACCAGTGCATTGTAAATTATGAAAAGGAATAATGAGCTACCAGGAAGTGATATTAAATTCTTGCCACCTCAGTTACCTAACTTGGGGGAAACCTGTTGTATAAATCAATCTATTTTAGATTTGATGCAAGAAAAAATGAGTCAGGTAAAGACAGCATCTAACGGGGACAGCAAAAGACTCCAAGGGATATTCCAAGAGTATCATGAAAATTTTTCAGACAGTCCAGGGAAGATCAGAGGTTATCAACAGAGGATCAAACTGAAGCCAGGGGAATCTTTTCAAGCATGGTCATACCCAGTCCCAAATCAATTTAAAAAAGAAGTGGAGAAACAGAGCAGATGTTGAATGGGGGCATAATTAGTAAATGTTCGTCTCCTTATTGCAACCCTTTGGTGGTGGTTAGAAAAAAAGATGGGTCAGTAAGGTTGTGTTTGGATGCCCATCAGCTCAATAAGGTGACTATACCAAACTGTACAATCCACCCCTGATACAAGAATTACTAGGAAAATTTAAAGGGAAAAGAATATTCTCTACATTCGATTTAACTTAGTTACTGGCAGATAGAACACCCGAAGGATCGCCAGTATACTGCCTTCAGATATGAGGGATATTCATACAAGTTTAATCATATGCTCTTTGAACTTATCACAGTGGTGCTGGGCTGCTGCAGTGTCTAGATTGTGTCCTATCATCTGATATTAAGAAAATTGTCACCATGTATGTGGACAATGTAGTTATAGCATCTGCATCTATGGAAGAGCATCTCCAGCAGTTTGACCAGTTTTTTAGGGAATGTAAAGAAGATAGATAAATTTAAAAAAGAGTAAAGTGGCTTCCGATGAAAGCGAATTTCTGGGCCACTTTGTAGGCCAGTCAGGAATCAAGCCTCATCTAGATAAAATAACAGCGATTGTAGATTTCCCTAGACCTCAGACAAAAAAACATAAACGGTCATTTTTGGAACTCTGTAACTTTTATAACAGATTTTGTGAGAATTTTGCTGGTCAAATGGAACCATTGCTCAGATTGATCAGAAAAGAGGTCCAATGGAAATGGACTGCCGAACAGGAAGAAGCTTTTAACCGAGTAAAGCAAAGTTTTTTAAAACAGGTAGTGTTGGATTACCCTGATTATGATAAGCCATTCATACTCCAGACCGATAGTAGCAGATATGGGCTTGGGGTCAGTCTGTCCCAAATTCAACCTGACAGACAAACAGGGGTATTATATTTTATAAGCCGCTTACTAAAGGGACCAGTACTCAATTATACTGTCACTGAAAAGGAGGCCCTTGCCATTGTATGGGCTTTCCAGAAGTTTCGCCCCATGTTGTTAGGCTCTCAAGTGGTGGTGATAACTGACCATAAAAGTCTTGAGTTTCTAAACCACAGCTATCTTACTAATAGCAGGTTATTCTGGTGGAGTTTATTCCTTCAGGAATTTAACTACACCATGAGATATTGAAAAGGGGCAGAAAACATGGTCGCGGACACCCTCAGTTGTCATCCTGTCCCTGTGCAAACCCCTAAACACCTCAGTCTGGAGCAAGCATACATAGCAAGTACCACGATAAAGGGAAAAAAGATGAAGATATAGAAAAAGAATTAAGCCAACTAGCTAAGAGGCAACAAGAAGACAGCTATCTAAATCGCATTTGGACAGAAATGCCAGGAGAAATCTGGAGGAAGAACTGTTTCAAAAGAGATAAGGGACATATAAAGTCAAAGGAGAAGTGTTATATTATCAACTCCGAAAAGGCAAGGATGAATGGAAGACGATGATACCTCCAAAAATGAGACGGTCCCTCATCAGTTATATGCATCAGTTGTATGACCATTATGGAACACCAAAAACCGAGTATTACTTAAGACATTGGTTATACTGGCCAGGAATGCAACAACATATTATCACTGTACTAAATCAATGTGAAGTATGTCAGTGTATGAAACCACACTGAATCAAGCATACGTCAGCCCCATGAAATCAATCATACCTGATGACCCAAATGAAATTATGGCTATAGATTTTTATTGCCCCTTGCCACCATTCAAAAAGAAATACTCATTACATACAATGTTTTCGAAATGGGTGGCCGCTTACCGTTTGTCATGCACCATCACTCGAGAAGTTACTAAGGTATTAGACACCTTACATTTTCCAAAAGTAGGGAAGCCAAAGGCCATACTCTCGGATCATGGAACCCCTTTTGTGTCTGAAGAATGGAACCGATGAGTCTAAACGAGGTATCAAAAACCTGTTAACATCAATCCGAAATCCCCAGAGTAACCCCTGTGAATGAGTCATGCGGGAATTGGGTAGACTCTTCTGCACCTATTTGCCAACAAACCATAGGGGGTGGGTTAAACAATTACCTCAGCCGCTAAATTATATTAACTGGTCTCTAAACGAATCCACCAGGTTTACTCCCATGCGATTACACTTTGGAAAACACCTTCCAAAACTGTTTAAAACTAATCTTCCAGGGAGCCAAGAGGTAACCATCGACCGGGATCTCGATTAAAGACAAGCTAAGGCCCAAATGCAACGAATGAGCACTAGGCATAAAAAATGGAAGGGAACCCCTAAGTATAGATTCCAAATAGGAGATAAAGTCATGGTTAGGACACCCCATGTTACTGATCCAGGGAAGTTCAAATTTAAGAAATTTTGTTATCTCTATGAAGGCCCTTTCGAAATTGTAGATTGCTGCAGGGACAATGCTTTCTGGGTGAGAATGGAACAAGGGATTAAGGCACATATAATGCTGTCTTTAAAACCCTATGGGAAGATAGCAATTAATTCAAAATTGGCATAACTTTTGTGCTAAAAATAATAATATATTTAAAGTTAGAATATAAATAATTAAATAAGATCATTAAAAAAGAATGGTCTCGTTTTTAAGTCTCATCAGGGAAGGGGGTATTGTGCCAGACCGTGTATAATGGCCATGCACAAAATGGCTGTTGCTGAAGATTCAGCACAGCTAAAATTTATCATATTAAGTGTAATTTTAACAGATCTATTAAATCATAATTTAGATGTGTATTTGGAGGTACTTATATATGGTACATAAATAAATGGGTTTGGTCTATTCCTATTTACACCCACAGTACAAGTGTATGTGGTATATGTGTTAATAATTTTATTCGCACAACAAATCTATATCATAAAAGGAAAACTAAGCTTGTAACCTTTGTTTACGTGTGGAACAGTTTTTTGTATTTAAGTTTATTATCACTTGTAAATGTTCCGATACATGTATATAGAAGTGTATTTTTTTTTCCTAAAAATTGTTTAAATAGAATTTAAATTTTGTACTTATTAGAATTTAAATTTTATATTTATTAGAATGAGACGGTTGGTAATTAATATTGATTTATCAAAAAAAAAAACCTTTTGTCAATTGTAATCTACTTTTAGCAAAAGGAAAATGTTTTGTATTAAAAGAAATTTGTTCTGGTTGATCATGGATAAAGATAAAATCAAAAAGTCGATTTTATCTAAAAGAATGTAAGCACAATGGGTGGTGTAATTAATCAATATGGAAGCTATACAAATTCCAATATTAGAGAAAATCGTACTTTAAGACATAAAAATTGAAAGAATGTGGGTAAATTAATATAAAAGTATAGTTTTATTATTGGCTGATGAAATAGTTCATAGGGGGGGTATTACAATTGGACTAATTGGACCATATGTGCTATTTACTTGGGGCATTGAAGTCAGTTGTTCCTAGCTCGCCAAAGCAGTCAGATGGCAGACGTTTAAGAAAATAAAACTTTGTTCCCAGCTTGTCTCAGAAATAGGACGATCTATGTTTGCTAAAATAAGAGTTGACTCCAGCGTGTCTAAGTAATGGAATGGTATATGCTTGCGGAAAATAACAAAGCAGAAAGAAAGGAGAAATGATATGTGTTTGCTAAAAATTATAGTTTTATCTGGCTTGTCTAAAGAATAGAAAGAAGAAAGGAAATTTGAAATTAGCCATTTGAACATGGGAGGATCATTAAATGGATTCTAGAAAAGTTATCAACAATATGAATCCCCTATCCGTTTAATAAAAATAAAAAAAAAGGAAAGAATCATATTTGGAGAACTTTAATTCGTATTTGACCTACATGTCGAGCATAATCTTTAGTCACAAGCAAGTATTTGTATAGCCTAGGTGTATAATAAAGTCTGACATGAAAGCGATATATATATCTACGTGAAAATTATATTCACCGACCCTATAATCAAGGAGATGGCCTTATTGTTTGTTCCAGTTCACCACACTATCATGGAGTAGACCTCTAGCCGCAGTGGACCAACCATTCATCTTCGAAGCCCGAAAATGCCGTAGGAGAAATAGCAGACCCTGATGGAAAAAAGACTCGTACGTGTATTGGTGAAAGCAAGCCCTATTGAGTAGCCATGTGGTCCATGTTGAAGTTGAAGTTAATGGAAGTACAAGTTCAGATGAGTGTATAGTTTTTTTCTTTCTATTTTTATTTAATATTAAAGTTTTTGTTTATATATATAAATAATTACTTGATTTTTATTTACTCGTATATTATCAAGATTGACCTTTGTATTTAAAATTTTTTGTAATACATGATATTAGCTGCATACATTTGATTTCTGAATTTATTAAAGTGGGGAAGGGATATAGACCACACCCATTGTGCAATCCTTTAAATGTTTCTGTAAATGAATTTTCAATTTACTCAGGTAATATCTCATTTATATTATATTTTCGTTATTTGAGATATGAACTGGATTAAATTATTTTTTTTATTTGTAATTGTTGGAGGGAGATATAAAATAATCTAGGAATAAATAGTAAATTTCATAGTTAAATCGTTTACCGTTTCCTTTACTTGGTTTTGAGTTATTATTGATTCGTTAGCAGATAGGATTGTAGTTATTTAATCAAAGTGCTAACCCACTTAGTAACCTAAGATGTAAAGAAATCATATAATGAGCTAGACAGGGGTAACTTACCGGGGAGTTGGATTATTTCATTTATTCCAGTCCAAACTTATTAAATTATTAATATACGATGATGACCATTCATATTTGCACACTCTTGGGAGAGAAAAAGGAGAATAAACAATATCGTTCTTGAGTGAGGGTGGCACTAGAGGCTGAAGTAAAACATTTGTGCTCTTAAAGTGTGCAAAATCTCCAAATGATCAACGTATAGTTAATCAGATGATTGTGTGATAATTTAACAGGTAAGGCTTCAATTGACCTAATTTTAGGTTCACTCTACTTCCTCTAATAATTCTTTAGAGATATTTATATTTAATCAACAATATTTTCGGAGAATTGTTATCGATTTTCCATTTTGTAACATACGTCACTTCATGCTCGGTGCGTATGTGAGTCTAGGTATATAAGACCAGTTGTGGATTTCGAACCGGTACAATACAAAGCATATCATAATAAAAAAAATTAAGTTTTACTCTGCTTGTTTCTCTCTATTCTACAATCACTACTATAAGTTTGAATAATCGAAGCACCCTAAAAGGTAATGATATTATATCTACAATTATGATCACAAATGAGAACTTTAATGCTGGATTTAATGTATTTATGCATGTGGAATGTCTTAAATTTCTTTAGCTACAAATAATCTGAAATTAAAAAAAAAAAAAAATTCAACTAAGCGAGTAATTTTTAACTGTAGGTATTTTTCATTGTGTCTAGGACAGTTTATACTAATAAAACATGACTTACTCTTGCACTTAACGTAAGTTTTTAAAAATGTCATTCTATTCCAGAGAGATCTGTTGCAAGAATAAATAATCAATGGGCTTTAGATAGTACTACTATTTATAATCACCTATGAGACTAATATTTGGTTATAGCCTTGATTAGTGAAGAGCTTGGATTTAAAACTGGAACCAATGCATCTAGCAATTATTTCTAATTTTTTTATATTGTCAAAATATATTAAAATTCAAAAAAATCTTAAAATTTTGAATACAAACTTGCTTGATTCTATAGATCTGACACTCAAAATTATGATGTAGTATCAGATTTATATAATTATACAAACAAATAGACTTAGATTCAAAATCTTAAAGTTTTTAAATTTCAGAAGTTAAATAAGTGCATTACAATCAAACTCTTCAATGATGACTAGGAATTAGATTGGGGATATGAATGCAATAGCAAAATTATATGGTAGCCATTGATTATTCAAGCTCAATAGATAGGATAGAATTAAAAGAATTGATTCTAAAAGCAAATGTAATAATTATAAACGCAAGAAAAACAGGAATACAGTTTAGTGAAAGCAAGGACTAACAATGAAAAAACATAGCACTGTAAACAATAAACAGGAAATGCATAAGTTGTATTTGTAACAAGTATTTATGAAAGATTTATGAACTCATTAAAGGGTCATTTAATAATTTTGTTTAATTAATATGATTTTGAAAATCATCTGTACTATAGCACACACACAAAAAAGTTTACAACTTTAGTTAATTAAAAGACATGTATATCAATCTATTGAGTCATTTCTCTTTGCAGATGAGAATGGAACAATCTACTATTATCTTTATAGAATTATTGTGAGCAGATAAAAATTCTACAGTAAGAAATTATTACAATTATAAATGATAAAGATCCATGTTTGCAAATTACTCATTTGAATATTTTATTTGTATTCTTCAAACACAGAATTTTTAGTGTCAGTATAGTACATACACTACATTAGATTTTAAAACAGGCAAAACTCACTATATGTATTGCCACACACAGCAAGCTAGAGTAATCAATTGATGCCAGAAGGCTTGTGCATAAAATCCCCATCTAGTGCCACATATAGTGAGTTTTTCCTGTTTTAACAACAGTTATACACAAGCATGAGGTGTTGGTCATGTGATGTTTACACTAGATTTTCCTTTCAGTTTCTGCTTTTACTACTGCATGGTGTCAATGAAACCATACTAGGAAAACTAATCAATAAATTGAAGATTCAGCATGCTTTACAATTAGCAAAACATAGATTTTTATAAAGTAATCTAAAAATAAATATGTAATCTGTAATTAAATAAAATTATTAAAGTAATTGTAAATCCAAATAATTGCAAAAATTGAACATGTGCCTATTTATTTCATTATTGAAAAATGACACATTTTCGTGTAATCTTGAATAGTTTTTTTTTTTTTAAGTTTTTATAAAGTAATATAAAAATATATTTGTACTTGTATGATTATAAACTTTATTGCAAAATTGAACAATTACATGAGCAGTTCATCACTGAAAAATAAAACGTTTTCATTTAACGATAATTAAACATTTGATCATCAACAATCAAAAACATTATATTCATCCAGGACTGGAGCAAACAAACATATAGGCAATTGAACATTCATGGATTGAAACAAAATTCTGAAATTGAAAGGCACAATCTTTGTTCGAGTATAGTCTCATCTGGATCACACTGCTGTCTTGGCAATAAAACTGGTGAACCAGGACCCCTTCCTAAACTTTTTTTTTTAAACATTTGCTGTTAAACAAAAAAAATATTTTATGCTTGTTTTTTTTTTATTCTTCATTACTAATGTACATTCCATTTTTACTGTATTATATTGTGCCACTACTTTTTTTTATATCTGAATGATTGTACGCTGAGAGTTTAAAATATTGGAAAATCTGTAATCATTATCATACGAGGGTGCCACTGGGAAAATAACCTAGAAATTAGAAAAATCTTACATTTGCGGTTGATAATTTGTATACATATGACAGATCAAGCTCAATTCCTCTCCATAATCCCATTTCAATATAGACAGATTTAATACAATAATAGGTTTTATTGTTTCAAGAACAAATGCAAAAAAAACAAAAAACAAATACACTTTCATAACCGTTAACCAATTATACACTTTATTATATTTATTTTTCTTTTATTCAGAACCATTAACAAAACAAATCACTAATAGCCCCCTCTACCTTCCTTTCCTCTTTTTTCTACTCTTGACATAACTAATGTAGTCTTTCTCTCTTTTTTTTTATTAAGAGAAAAAAACAAAGAAAGGCGAAGAGCAATATATATTTTGTTCTCGAAGGAACATGCGCTTTTACTTAAATAAGTGTCCAAACCGATCCAAATCTTGACCGGTATTGAGACTAAGTAACTTACTATTAGGAGCAAGTTATAACACAAAACAACTATCCTCTCTTTCAATATTTTCTCAACCCTTAATACTTTTCATTTTGCTTTCTAAATCATTTTTCATTCTATTCTGATAACATTCTCTTGGATTCATTTATGGGATTATTATCTTTTCTTAAACTCGCCAAATAGTCCTGAAAATTTAGTTAAAATTTAGCTAAACCATTCATAAAGAAAAATTAAAACATACAAATAATTTATGTATTTTAACTAAACAAATTAATGTAGATATAAACATTAATAAAAAAATCCCCTTCTATTGTTGTAACTCATAGTTCATTAATGGTTAAATGCAATCCTAAAACATAGGTTTAAAGTTCACAAATGTCTATAGTTCAATCAATAAACAAAGTTTCCGTTACCCTGATCGATCAGTGCACGTCCATAAGCATTTATTTGTATCTCTTGGGAATTGATTCTCACGGCTAGCTCCGCTTTCTCCTATGTGGTTTGATATTCCTTGAGGTGGTTTCACGGTTCGATGAAGATCTAGGAATAGATTAGTGCCCCGGCTGGGGACGGATTCTATTTCATTTAGCCTTCGATCATTTTTATTTCCATTTTTTTTATATAATAGTTCTTTTTTTATTAAAAAAACTAATAATTAATTATTCACAATAGGTTCTTCTCTTTATTTATAGTCCTTTTCTTCATTGACCTTTTTTTTTTTTTTGATCATGTTCCCGGCCAGTGATTGCATTCCTTTAATTTTTTTGTTTTTAACACCTTGCTAACCAGAAGTCACGACAATAGAATTAATTACAAGTCTTTTTCTCTCTCCCCTCCCTTCAGATTAGAAAATTAAAATAATTAATTACGAAATTGTTTAAAAAACTTTTAAATTTTTTTCTATCACTTTCAATTTAATCTCTCAATCCAATAAAAAAAAAGACTAATCTACCATTGTGTTTTTTTTTCTAAAATCCCAATAAAAAAACTAATAAATAATACTAAAACTTACTATAAAAAACTAATAAATAATACCAAAAAAAAACCTATCTATACACAGCTTTTATTTCTTATTTTCTACCTAATATATATGTGTATATACATATATTTACATACACATAGAATATAATGAGCCAATCGAAATTATCGGCTCAATATATTGATTAAGTAACACATTTTCTTTGATGAAAAAAAAAGTAATTTAAAGTTAATTTTACTTTTATTAATGTATTTCATAAATTTCTACGTTTGCAATTGATCTTATTTTTTGCCCATTTTGAAAAATAAAAAAAATTAAAAAACAAATAAATAATAATAAAGAAATATGTAATTTATAATTAATTTGTACTTTAATATTATATAATTTTGAGATTCAAATTTTCAAAAAAGGTTCAATTATCAATTAATTTTTCCAGTATGGCTTCAGTCGTCTACACTAGGTAAAAACAGAAACTGAAAAAAAAAAGTAGTATGACTACTATAAGATATCTATTCTTTTATAATAGAAAATGTTCTGCTACAATGAAATCTTTCAAAATTTTAGTATCCAAAATTTAATATTTTTATTTATATCCATTTGAAAATCTGCAAAAAACATTTTATTGTCAGAAATCTTTTTTCTTCTTAAAAGAAATTGAATATGTCAATAATTTTTCCAGAAAACAATGGAAAAATTGTTGGAGAAGCATTATTTGAAAATATTCTAAATGATCAACAGTAAATTAAGGAAATATTCATCTGTTAGCATTTTATTAAAAAATAACAAACAGTAATAGCATAAAATTTTAAATAAAAACTAAAAACAATTGAATAAATCATCAATCATCTTATTACCGAAATATTAAAAATCTACATATAACATTTTGTTTTTTTATATTTCTCTTCGATTTAAGAAATATATCAAAATAATTTCAAGTGTCAGGAATTGCAAAACGGTAAGATGAACATTGTACTAGTAATACTTTTAATGCTCAATAATAAAAAACTAAGTTTTAAAAAATGTGCCTACAATTTGATGTTATATTCAATGATGAAATATATCAATCATGTTGACCATGTTTTGGAGTATAAAAATAAAACATAGTTTGTTGTACAAATAAATCAAAGAAAACACTGTAGATGGGGAAAAAAGTTCAATGTATGCAAAATTTATGAACTAATCTTAATTTTGAAAACAAATATCTTGAAACTGATCATTCAGGATATAATTTTCAATTGGATGTGAGCATTTGCTATTTCCATTCTATTTTATAGTTTTGGCAGGTAATAAATTAATTTTGTGAAATGTATTATCATTTTCAATCATTATCAATCTAATGCAGAATTCTCTCCAGTGTCGCAAATCCCTAGCTTCTTTTCTCTACATACATTAACAAACTTTCCTATTTCATCCATCAATCTATCACATGATCTTTTACAATCTCTTCTTTTCGGCTCCAATTTAAAATTTCTACTTTTCATTATAATTTCTTTTAGCAATATGATCAGCTTCATTTCAGTCTCTTCTTTCAATGACATCAGTGATAGTGGTTTGTTCTATCATCCATGTATTTCATTTTCAAATCATTTCTTGCTACACATCTCATATTGTACAGTGGTATGAACTCTATATTGCTCTTCTGTTAAGTGTTCAAATCTCCTTTTAATATTATTTCTATCAAAAACACTTCATCCAAGTTTAATTTTATGAATAATTTTTTCTATTATCTTTCCATTTGTAATAATAATCTGACCAAGATATTTGTAGTTGTTAGCTTCTAATTCATAATTATCAATTTTTAGTTTGCCCTTCTGAGCACTACTTTAGTCTATTAAGATTTATCTTTAAATCTATATTCACCTGATAATTCTTACAGCATATCTTTAAGTTCTGGAGCATTATTTCCAAAAACAACCACATCAATTGCAAATTTGAATGACTTGAACAATTACCATTTACATTTATTTCCTTTTTTAATCCACAAAATACTTTTTGTAAACTACGGTAAAAAAAATTGGAAAAATAAAATTCTGTTGTACACTGCTATTTTTTTAAAAAACAATGCAATATAATCATTTCTATTGTATTTTGATATTTTTTAGAATATCTCTAATCTATATCATTCATAATTTCTAAAACTTTACACCACCATCAAAATTCTTAAGGAGCTAAAAACTTTTTTATAATCTACAAAACCAAAGCATCACGGCAATTCATATTCATTGATCCTTACTATAAGTTCTCCCAATATTTGAATGTGATCCACTATGCTTAAAATTAATTTTTAATCCTGCTTTCATTTAGATATTTGGTATATAATTTTGCAAACAATTTTTCTATTTCTTCACCTGCTTTTTTTAAGACATCAAGAATAATTCCATCATTTCCTGGAGTTTTTTCCTTCTTTTGAAATTTAGTTGCAAGTCTCTTTCTTCAAAATATTTGACAATTCAGAAAATGTAGTAATTGCAGAGAATACTTAAGTTTTCTGGTTGTTTATTACCATAGAATTCTTTATAAAACTTCCATACATTTCTTGTCATCTCTCTAATAATAGTTCAATTTTTTCTTCTTATTTCTGAAACAACTTTTCTTCCTGTTGTGTTTGGTCTGGATTACAGACTCAACCAACAGAAAATAATGTAAAATAATACTGAAACAAGTATTACAATTAATATATTTATTATTATGTACAAATATATACAAGTGAATATTTACAAGTTGAATATTGGATTTTAACGTAAACTCTGGGATCTGCCTGCCGCTTCCAGCCACACCTGATGGCTTACCTCACAGGTAGGGTCTATGACTCTTCCAGCTGTACAAGACAGCTTGCCTCGAGCCGAGAGTGGCCTTAGCAGCGTCCGGTCTCTGTGGGACTTGCCTAGCTGCGTAAACAAAATAGCGTAGTGCTATCAAATAGAATACTTGCTGCTGTTTAGGTTAGCACAGCTTCCCTGGGAGAACGCAAAGTCTTTTCAGGTTAGACACGTTCTTCCCTGATTCTTACAAAAGGCTGACTATTTATACCCAGATTCGTGACCTTAATGAAAACCTTCGGATTCAGCAAGCATCGTTGCTTATGGGCCTGTAATAATCATTGGCTATGTTTTTATCTATACATCAGCCTATTGCTTAATCCAATCAGATAAGGAGGCATCTGGAATAGTCTACTTCTGAGAGAAGGGAGGACTATAACATCCCTCCCCCTGGCTAAAATTTACCCTAGATAACATAGTCATGCAGGTGTGCTGAGGGACGGCTAAAGTGCTTTGGTGCTGGTTTGCTGTCATCTTCAGTTTGTTGGTCCTCCTTGCTTGTATCTTCGGTTTGTTGGTTCTCGTTGTTTGTATCTTCGGTTTGTTGGTCCTCCTTGCTTGTACTGCATGTCTCTGGAGCTTTATTCCTTGTGGCTGCATCAGTATAATCCAGTCCCAGTTGATCTCGATGGCGATGATTTTGACATCCATCTGCCATGTCCACTAAAATGGTGTGGTCCTTTTTGTTGGATTACGACTGCTTGGATCCATTTAACGGATCCGCTATACATTCTGCATAGAACACTAGTCCCTATTTGTAATTTGGTAGTTTTGTCCTTTTCTTTTTTTTTGTCATTTGGCTCAGGTATCAGAGCTGACAAGTTGGTTCACAAAGTTCTATTACACAGTAGTTCAGCTGGAGTTTTTCCGGTTGCAGAACTCGGTGTAAAGTGCTGAGTTAATAACATTCTGGCAATACGGATGTTCCAGCTTCATGTGTCGATCTTTGTGAGCAATTTTTTGGTCTCTTGCACCAATCTCTCAGCCTGGCCATTGCTTTCAGGGTGAAATGGTAGGCTGAAGACTAGCTCAATGCCATTATTGTCACAAAAGTTTTTAAAGGCTACTGCAGTGAATGTTGTGCCATTATCTGAGGCTATCATTCTAAAGCCATGTGTAGCAAATAGCCTTCTAAGAGCTTCTATTGTTGTAGTGGTCTGGAGCGATGGAACTTCCACTACCTCTAGCCACTTAGAATATGAATCAACTACTACTAATAGTAGTTTGCCTTTCCATGGGCCAGCATGGTCCACATGGAGTCTCATCCAAGGGCCTTCAGGTTTAGGCCAATGAACTGTTTCATCTTTTGCTGACATGTTTTGATTCATTTTGCAATGCCAGCAGTGGTGGACTTTAGATAATCTCTGTGTCCAAAGTTGGCCACCATACATATGCCCTTGCGAGCATCTTCATCCGGACTATCCCCGGATGCCCATTATGCAACAGGTCGAGCACTTGGGATCACCCAGCTAGGGGGATCACTACTCTGGATCCCCAGATAATACATCCCTTTCAATTGAGAGCTCCAGCCTTCGGGTCCAGTAGGCTGGATGCAACTCCTCTGGTTTTTTGTTTGACCACCTCTGCTGGATCCATTTTTTAATTCTTTGGAACCCAGGGTCATTTGTGGTCCACTTAGCCACCAATTTACTGTTCAGTGGTGTGTTTGTCCCCAAATCAATCATGTTAACTGACTGATCTGTAGTAATCAACCTGTCTGCAGGCAAACAACTTAATGCATCAACATGAGGAATCTGTTTTCCCTCAATGTAGTGTAACATAAAATCATATCCTGATAAGAAGTTGAACCACCTCAGCATATGTGGTGAGGCATGCTTAGGGATTCCTTTTTCAGCTGCAAAGATACCCAATAGGGGTCTATGATCTGTTTGCAGTATGAATGATCTCCTATAAAGATAGTCATGAATTTTTTTAATGCCATTAAGGCCAGAGCCTCTCTATCAATCTGGGCGTAATTTTTTTCTGCCTTTGAGAGACCCTTTGATGTATAGGTGAGAGTGACCCATCATCATTCTTATGGGACAACACTGCACCTGTTCCTACTGTTGAAGCATCACGTCAGTACCAGCACTCTTTCAGGGTCAAAGTGTGCCAGCACCACTTTCTCAGATATAAGGGGTTTCATTTTTTCAAAGGCAGTATCATGAGTGCTGTCCCACTTCAAGACTTTTTTTTATCTAGTAGCCTGTACAATGGTTCAGCTGCCTGTTTTGTGATATAAAAACCCCTCATAGTAATTTACAAGTCCTAAAAAGGACTGTAATTCTTTTTTGTTACTTGGTGTTTTGGCTTGTTAATTGCCATAACTTTCTTTTGGGTAGGATGAATGCCACTTGCATCTATCCTAAATCCCAGAAACTCCAGTTTTTTGGCTTCAAATATGCATTTATCTAAGTTTATTATTATGCCTGCTGCTTTGAACTTGTCAAGCTTTTTTTGTGGAACTCCAGAGTAGCTCCGGAGTCTGAGGCACCAGTAAGAAATCATCAAAGTATGGTAGGGCTCCTGGTATTCCTGCAGCCAGTTGATCCATGACTCTCTGGAATATTGCTGGGGCAACCGATATATCAAAAGGTAACCGGTTCATTTTAAATAAGCCTTTATGAGTTATTATTGACAATGCTCTTGCAGCCTGATCATTAACCGGTAGCTGCAAATATGCATGTTTCAAGTCAATTTTAGTAAAAACCCTTCCACCTGAGTGTGGATAGGATTTGCTTAACTGATGGTGGTGGATAATAATTCGATGCTAGTGCTTTGTTAATCGTGCATTGATAATCTCAACATATCCGCACATCACCATTTTCTTTGATGATTGGGACTATTGAGGTGGCCCATTCTGAGTATGATATAGGCTCTATTACTCCTTCTGCCTCCCACCTTTCAAGATCTGACTCAACTTTAGCTCTCAAGGCCAGTGGCAGTGATCTGCTTCGACAACAGATCGGTTTTATCTCTTTATTCAGCGATAACTGAATTGGTGGTCCTAGATACAGACCTAGATCTTTTTTGACCACTTTAGGGTAATCAGTCTTTAATTTAGCTAATGTTGTGATCTGGTTCACCTTTGATACTGCAAAGCCTAGGTGACTGAACCAGTCACAGCCTAACAAGTTGCTGTGATCACCTGATGCCACTAAGTGGTAAGCGTATAGTTTTGTTAGGCATAGTTATTTTAACTCTTGTCTGACCCAAAAGTTTTATTTTTTTACCCTGATAATCTGTTATAGTCCTAGTGCTAGGATGCAGATTATATTTATTATTTTTATTAATGATAGCCCAAGTCTTATTTGAAACAGTAGACACTGCAGACCCTGTCTAGTTCCATTCTCACTGGCGTATCGTTAATCATAATACTATGTATAAATACAGACTGATTGTCTTTAATGTGATTTTTACTGGCAACTTGTTTATTTTTCTTATAGTTGCCTGTTGTTTTTGGGAATGGTTTTTTTCATTCTCATATTGACTGTTTGTCTTTTTAAGTTTAGACATGCTGCTCTTATATGACCGACTCACTTGCAGAATGAGCACACAGTATGGTGTGGACATTGTTTGTACGTGCATCGCACCTATAACAACACTTAACACTCATTGTTGTTGAGCTAACTGAGTGCTTATCAGACTCAGTCTTCTGTTCAACTTTTTGAACAGTATAATTACTTTTTGTAATGGCTTTGCTTGACACGCTATAGTTTCTACCAGCGTGGCATGAGCTACAGCCTTTTCAAAGTCTATATCCAGCGTCATTAATAGTTTGAGTCATAAATTATGATCGTTCATCCCACAAATGAAATGATTGCATAGTGCTTCATTTAAGAACTCTTTAAATTCGCACGAGTGCTAATGTCCGGATTCGCGTTGCGAATTCTCTAGCTTTTTCCTCAGCTTGCGCACAGAGAATGAAATATCTCTGCATTATTGTTAGCAGTTTGGGGGAAAATATTCAGTGAGAATCGCTAACGCTTTCTCAAAATTCAAGTCAGCCAGTGTTTCTGACCCAATTTGCGATTTTAAAATATACGTTTGCGACCCGATTATAGTTATCAGCGTTGCTAATTTTATTTCAGACTTTTTGATCTGATTGGCCTGCATATAAAAAATTAGGAACTCTTTGTAGCTTGACCAGTTCTCAGGGAACTCTGGATCAAAAGCTTCCATCGAGCCAATTATATTAGCCATTTTTTTTTTTATTTTTCTCTGTTATCACGTGAGAAAAATATTTTTTCCATACATTTGCGAGTAACCACTCGATACGGTTATGTTCGACAGATTTTTTTACTCCGCTAGGGTGAGCTTCTGTAGTTTTAGCAAGGCCAATTTTGATTGGTTTATGAACCACTAATCGTGTTTGTGATCACTTTACTTTTCCTCCCAGAAAAGTGATTTTGACAATGGCTGTTTAGTAAATACTATTCGTGTATTTTACATATTTTGCCAGAAATAAGTGTTTTTAAGAATCACTGTTTAATAAATATGTATTTTCACTTGGACAGTATTTAAGTGTGATTTAGTAGTCACAGCTTCGTAACTTACGAGTGTCTATATAATTGTGCACTCGCGTATTTATGTTTTCCAAGTTTTTTCTTTTTCCAGCCGTGGGGGGAAAAATATCTTTTGTCAAACTGCGCCAAATCTGTTGTGTTTGGTCTGGATTACAGACCCAACCAACAGAAAATAATGTAAAATAATACTGAAACAAGTATTACAATTAATATATTTATTATTATGTACAAATATATACAATACAATATATGCAAGTGAATATTTACAAGTTGAATATTGGAGTTTAACGTAAACTCTGAGATCTGCCTGCCGCTTCCAGCCACACCTGATGGCTTGCCTCACGGGTAGGGTCCATGACCCTTCCAGCTGTACAAGACAGCTTGCCTCGAGCCGAGAGTGGTCTTAGCAGCATCCGGTCTCTGTGGGACTTGCCTAGCTGCGTAGACAAAATAGCGTAGTGCTATCAAAGAGAATACTTGCTGCTGTTTAGGTTAGCAGAGCTTCCCTGGGAGAATGCAAAGAGTCTTTTCAGGTTAGACATGTTCTTCCCTGATTCTTACAAAAGGCTGACTATTTATACCCAGATCCCTGACCTTATTGAAAACCTTCGGATTCAGCAAGCAACGTTGCTTATTGGCCTGTAATAATCATTGGCTATGTTTTTATCTATATATCAGCCTATTGGCCTGTGGCAAACAATGCTTAATCCGATCAGATAAGGAGGCATCTGGAATAGTCTACTTCTGAGAGAAGGGAGAACTATAACACTTCCAATATATTAAGATGTTTTACACTTTTAAAGATTTTTATTGTCTTCTATAGTTTTCTTTGACAATTATATTTCCTTATATCATTAACTCTTTTTCATACTATTTTATAAAACTATAATCTTAATAAATCACTTTAAAAATTCTCATATTTCTTCTTTTTATCATACATTAACTTATCTTAGTAAAAAAAATTACAGATAAATTGCTTTTTTGTAACAGCTACTCTTCTTGCAGTTCTTAATATAGTATAAATTATGTTATTAATTTCAGTCAAATCTGAATTACCTTCAAAATCAATTAATATAACTATAATATGCAAGTTAATGGCATGTTTCTGAAAGGTAGGAATATCAACTGGCTAAGAGTGTCTTTCTGATAGTTTTTAGCTCCCTAGTTTTGCACTAACTAACTAATCAATAATTGCTGTCTGTACTGAATCTGTTAAAAATACTACAATCTTAACATACATATTTTCTGTTAATCAAAATATCCAATTCTCTGTACTTTCATTTATATGCTTTCACATTCATTTCTGTTTAGTATTATTCCAAAAAAAAAAAATTACAATATATAACTTTCTTCCTCAGCAAATTTCACAAAACTCTGGTCTCCTTCATTTCTGCCATAATAATCAAATTTACTCATAGTATTTACATTTTCCAATTCTAATTTTAAAGTCTGTCATGACAATTTTAAAATATTGTTTGGTTTGATCAAAAGTATTTTGTATGCCCATATAAAGATACTTCTTCATTGTGAGAATTTCTTGGGTATAACCCTGAATTAATTATCTGCATTTGGAAGAGTGTGACTTTAATAGCAAATGTTTGATTTAAAAACAATCTGATTATATTAAGGAAAAGTTTCACATGGAATATTGATATATGAGCATTGATGATGGTTGACCAAAAGAATAACATTTTTCATATTTGTATAGTGCTGTTAGAAGATAATGAGAATTATATAAACAGACAGAATGAGAATAAAATACAAATCTACTAAAAAATTATTATGCAGAGTTATAATTGATGATCTATTTATTATAATTAAAAGGAGATAAAATAGTTAAAACATTTTTTTTGGAGAAAAGCAACTGAAAAATAAATATACTTCACACTATTTTACATTCAAACTGGTAGAGAGTACTTTTGTAAAGTAAGATGGATGGAGTAAATTGAGACAATAATATTTTCACAAAAAATATCTATTTGATAATAAAGAACTACAAAATCATTATTCAAGATGTTTATAACCACCAATCTTTAAGATTTGTTCTCCAAAATCACTAAATCCAATCCATTAACTTTAATAATCAAATAAGTCAAAGTCAGTTTTGCAATATTTTTGAACAAAAAACATCTGTGAGGCTGCTGCGAACATTCTATATGGGATAAAATCACATAGAATTTGAATAGTATCTAAAAAAATATTAAACCATTTTTCATAGGAAAAAACTAAGTTCTCAGAGATGTCTCATTCAAGAATTTCCCATAGAGAATCAATATTTAAATTGGAAGATTTAGGAAGCTAAGGAATCTTGGAAAATGGCAGTGATATCTGGAAACAAAATGTTTAAACATTTAGCTGCTATGATTTGTGCAAAGAATAATACTATAATTGACTATTGACATTGTCTCAGTTCACCACTGTGTTACACACTTAAGAAAAAATATAAACTCAGTAATTATAATAAGTGTAAATGATTATTCATTTGGCTGTATATGCTTGGTCATCCACTGTTCCATTCTTGTGGTCATGATTTCAGATTTTATGCTTCATTCTCTTGAGCTCATATATGTTTTGCTTGACATAAATGTTAAATTGGTGTTGACTTCTGCAGCATTCTATTCTGCTGATTTTGGCTACAGACTTTTAAAAAGACTATTAGTCTTTCAATAGGCATACTGACTTTTCACTAGTTATTCTTATATTCTTAGTAGTTTTTTGTTACCCAAACTTTAGTGAATTTATAATCAATAAATGGGTTAGCTGTTTTGATCAGCTATGCTATAATTAATCAAGTAACAAGATTGACCATCAACTTGCTCTTAGATTCTCATTGTAAAAGAAAAGAAGTTTCATTGCTATGTACTTCCATTTTAATGAAAGCCTGTGTAATAAAATATTTGCAAATGCAGTATAAAATGATTAAATCCTTTCCAAAAGTTCTATAATAAAAGATGCAAATTTTTTTCTCAACATATATATATATATATATATATATATATATATATATATATATAAAGTAGACAAATGATTTAATTAATTTGATTATGTGTAATGTAAGCTATTATGATGAATAATATTATGAGAACAGAAGATTAGCAAATAATAATATGAATTGTGTGATATGGATAAAATTGTGATCTCTTTTATTACTGACCTACATCAAGCTGTATTAATGGCTAATTCAAATCTTGACTTTTTCACCTCAAAAAGAAAATGAGTAAAAATTTTATGCAATCAGTGGAATATCTTGTCAAAGTTATAAATGTTTCATTGATACTTTTGTAAAAAGAATTTTCAATAAAGTCATATTACAAAAAGAAAACATTACATAACAAGGTCTTTTGCAATACAATTTCTGATGATACTTGGCATGATAGCCTAAGTTTATATATAAAATTATAAGACTGAAACTATTTGCATGAAAATAATGATATCAATCTCAATTACTTATAAATGCTATTTAAAATAATTGTCATTAACATTTATTTATAAACAAATATAACTATTCTTATTACAGACATAAAAGAAGAAATCAAAAAATAAAATTAGAACAAGATTGCAGTCAGCATGTAAATCTAATTACATAATCCCCTGGTAAAATGCAGAGATAACCAATGGCACAAAGAGGCATGAGAGAAATATGTCCTATAATTGAAGAACTAAAATGTGATCTTACAAACATACATTATCATTGTTATAGTTAAAAAAAAAAAAAAAAATAGAGAAATGAAAAATAATAATAATGATTAACTTAGTTATAAATGTTAATGAATTCAGTTAAGATGCTAACTTTCATCCATAACTAAAATGAACAAATATAAAGGTAAATTGCAGTCTGGACCTGTAAGTATCAAATCAATGGTGAAAGATTCCAAAAAATACAATTGTGTGTGGAGTGTGTGCTTTTTCATGTTTAACACATTTATGATTATCCTGATATTATCCTGGCACCTTTATTTCCGGTTAAAAATAATTAGATACTCATTAGCAAAGAAATATTTAATGATCAAGTCTGGGGGGGGGGGGGATTGGCAAAAAATTCCTTTGCAAATGTCAATTCCAGAGACTAACATCCTATCTATTATACCATAAGGCCCTTCAAACACACAAGTACACAGTTATAAGGACAAGAAAATTTTTAATTTATTAACAACTTTTTTAAAATAAATTGCATTAAGTCTTAACAGGTTTAAGTTTTTCTTTGTTTTCTTCTTCAAATGTTTTAACCCACTTGTTATGCATTAACAGTAAACGATCTTTTTCATGAATATCTGAATGGTCCCTGAAAATAAAAAAATATTTGATTACTAAGCACAAGTAAAAAAAGTTTTTAAACGAAATGTATATCAATTAATAACTAAGATTAAATAACAATATAGTATACTATCTCTCATATAGCAACATTATGATGATCTAAATATGATTTTAGAAGAAATAGGGATGATGATATAATTTTTTTTTCTATATTTCAAAATATCACATGAGATGTGATCGTATGCTTACACATGCTGTTAATATGAGTATTGTGACGTGATATGGCTACTCCTTTATCGAAATCAGGAATCTCTTAGCCAATATAAACAGAAAAACCTGTTAGCCATCTTACTTACTCTTTCCATTCATCACCCAAAGTTTTTCCCATATTCTTCTCTATCCCATTTCTACATCATTTGTGTCCACTCCATGGCCTTTATATCTAAATCCCCCTTATCTTTTTCCAAACCCAACATTAAGACCAGAAACCCACTTTCTGTATAATCACTTAGTTTATATTTATTCTCTCACAATTTCATTATTTCTACTTTTCTTGCTATTATTGTATATTAACTCACACCCAATATTGTTTATTTCTATATATATATAGACTTTTTTTTACTCTCCACACTAGTTCTCCATATCTCCAGCCCCCTATTTTTTTTATTAATGCATCTATTCTTCTATCCCATTCTTTACTACTATAGCATTTAAGAAGCATCTTAATACAATCATCCCATAATACTGACATAAAGTCTTTATCCAAATATTCTGCATGCAGTACTAACTTTCTCACATATCTTGTTGCTTGTCCTTTACTCGTAAGCCAATTAAATACTATTTTGGCTATTCTCTTACAATCCATAAATTGCAATCTACCAAACATTTTCATTTTGTTTTTTGCATCTCTCATATAAAATCATGACCATCCCATTTCTCCTTGAATTACCTCCTTCACTGGCCACACATCTGCATCTAATGCATGTGTTTCTACTCTTGGGACTTTTTCTAAATAATCTAACATCCATTTACTAACATATAACACATTTTTACCATAAGTTAATCCTGATACCGCCAATCCCATACAATCCTTGCTACATCTTATTTATTATATGAAAACATTGTTAATTTCTCTATCAGTCCCTTTCTTTTCTTTGCTTCATTTATCAATTTTTTCCACATTCATCCAAGCAATTCAAAATAGTTATATTTATTCAACCCCTAAGAAAAATTATTTCTCTTCTCTTACCCCAACATTTATCATCATTACTTTTGATTTTTCTTCGCTAAATTTAATTCCCATCTGTTTACCCACCCTTGTGCAAGTCTTCAGCACAACTTCCATATCTTCCCTATTTTCTGTGTATAAAAAAATATCAGCAAATAAGACTTGGTAATATATACACTCCCTTGCTATTTATTAATGGCATTGCTACTCGTCTTCCTAGTCTTTTTGTTGCCTCCTCCATTGCTCTCAAATATAACAAAAACAAAATAGGTGATATAGGGCATCCTTGCCTTAGTCCCACCTCATTTTTATCTCTGAAACTACATTTCCTAACTGATACGTATAGTAATTATTTCCATACAATCTTTTAATAAGATCAACTAAAGCTCAATTCATTCTCAAATTTACTAAACTTACCCATAATCTATTTCTATTTACTCTATCATATGCCTTTTTTATATCTATAAAGACCATATATAACTGCCTACTTGCATTCTTATTCATATCTATAAGTTGTGTGACTACAAATAAATTATCTCCTATCCGCCTATCCATTCTAAAACCTCCTTGTATTTCTATCACTATTATTTTCTTCTATCCATTTTGCCATTCTTCCAGCTACCATGTATGCAAAAACTTACACAGAGGTTAAACTCTCCATAATGATGATAATGTGATGTTTAAAGATTTATGCAAAAATTTTATTCAACACAGGTTACCGCTACAGGTCTACAATTGTTTATCTTTCTAGGGTCCTTATCCTTTCTTTTAAATAATAGCCTCACTCTTGTAATATTCCAGCTATCTGGAAATTCTGTCTTCTGTGCCATTTTATTAAAACATGATAATAAATTTGATTTTGCCTTTCCCCCCAAATTTATCACCATCTCTGCTTCCCATCCATCTAAATCTCTTAACTTTCCACTTTTCAACTTCTTACCAGCCTCATTCAATTCATTTTTTATAAAACTAATAATTCCAATACTATGTGCTTTTATATTTGTTATTTACCCTGTTCTTCACATCTAACATTTTATCTATATCCATTACATACTTATTTAAGATTGTCTCTAATTCTTTTCTAGTTACACTCTTTCTCCTCATCATTTAGTTACACTATTTCTCTCTCCTCTACATTCCTTCTTTTAATATATTTCAAAATTTTTTACTCCCATCTCTTCCACTTTTATTAATGTCCTCCAATAATTTTCTATTTAATTTCATTCTCTCTCTATAATTATCTATTTTTGCCAACTTCTTTTAATTAAATAGTTTTCCCATTTAATATTTACATTTATTCCACTTTTGTTGTTTTTAATAGTACATTTATATTCTCTGCATGCTTTTTCCCTCTCTTTTACAAATTTTAACTTTTTTATTTTTATTCTTCTGAATATTCTCCGTTAAAACTTTGTCACTTCACCACACCAGTCCTTACATTCAATCCCAACAAACTCTTCCATAATTTCTTTTACTTTTATTTTATATTCTTCTAAGTTATTCTTATCATTCACTATTCATCCATATCTTTCACTATCCTTTCTACTTTTATTATTATTTTCCTTCACATTAATAACATTTCTTTTATAAAAAAATTGTGATCACTATTACATTCTCTCTCTTTATTATCAGACATTTTCATTTTCTGTACTTTCTTCAATCCCTCTTTATCTACTAACACAAAATCTATTGTGTGAAACATATTATTTCTAGACCATTTGTATTGCTCCTCATAAATATTTGATAAATTTCCAATGCTCTCTATACAGTAGTGCTAACAAGTACAAGCCTTTGTAATCAATGCATCCGTTGATTATGAAGGCTTGCAGTTGGTGATACTACTGTATGGAGGGTTTAGTGCTCTTATTATACTTCAAAATCTATTGTAAACTAGAATAATCACTGGACACTGAATAAGAATGCTACTTTATATCATCAGGCTAGTCAGTGACAAATTTGGACCAAATGCATCTCACATACAACAATCACTTTTTCACTCTATTATCAAACTACATCTGAAAAATTTATAGAATAAATTTCAGATTACAAGCTTCATAAAAATGTTAAAGGTTACTGTCTGCTGTAGGTAAGATGCAGAAGATCAAAACTCCATATCAAAAAAGGCTAAGAAAAGAACTAGTCTGATAATATAGTTATAGTAGCACTATTATATAATGTCCATTGATTATGGAAGTTTATAACAGATACCAATGGAAGAGTGAAAAAAAATTGTTCTTAAAAGTATGTTAAATGTAATCAATCACAGTCTGATGTTTTGCTTTTTATCAAAGCTATTAGAAATTTTAAGGATAATAATCACAATTTCAAATACTTTTAAATTGATGAGAACTGAAGCCAAGCAAAAGTTTAAATTAATATTTCTAGATCTAATCAACAGAATTATAATTAGGGGTGTATATAAAGGTCATTCCAAATGGATATTCACTACCATGATACTATGATGACATATATAGTTGTTCTAGAAGATACAATTTTAACTGTCTATACCTAGAATGCTTACCACAGTTTACCAATCTCCACTTAAGACACTTTTTTATTGTAAGATGAACAGTGGATATCTGGTAAAGACATGCAGATAAAAGATATTAAATTGTTAACTAGTTATAGATCAGTAGCAATATAAATTCTATAGTTTATAAAGTATTTACATATAGCTTAACAAAGAAAGTAAGAACAGGGATAGAAAATAATTAAATCTTAGGCAGATTCAGAATGGATTTCATTCAAAAAGAAAAATAGGAAATAATTTATTGTATCTCAGTTAATTAAAATCTCTTAAAAAATAAATAAATCGCAGTTTATTGCACTTTAAGATATAGAAAAGGCTTATTATGGAGAAGTCTTGAAAATATGGAGAACGGATTTAAGGTTGTTAAGAACAAACGAAAGTCTTTACAAAGATATTTTCATAAGTATCAATTAGGAATATAGAATCAATAGAAATTAGATGTAAAATTGGATTGTAACAGGAATATCCACTATTACCTTTGATATTTATTTTATTTCTAATAGAAATGAAGATTGAGATAAAAAGATTAAAGAATGTATAAATGTGGTGGGTTTTTTTACTTTGTGAATATAATATTTTTTGAAAATGGTGTAAAAGATATGGAATTATTATTAAAAAAAACTGCACAGAGACAGACAAAAGTATGAAAACTAAATTCAATGGAAAAAAATCCTAGTATTTAATGGGAAAAATAAAACTGGAAGAAAAAAAATATTTGTCTTGAATAGATGAAGGAGCATTGGTATTGCTGTGTACGCACACATACATATAAGTATATATTATCTATTAAGAATAAATAAAGATGTGTGGGTACTCCAGAAAAAAAAAACCCATCTAATTAATTATTTAAAAAGGAATAAACCTTACTGAAAATAACTGCAAGTCAATTTATGTGTTAAGAAAAGTTACTTTATGTAAATTAGCCAAACTGATTAAAAAAAGTCTACAGAAGAAACAGGTAGTAAAGTGAAGTTGTTTTGGAATTTAATAAAAGATCTCTAGTCAAAAATCTATTTGGACTACCTTGATATAAAAGTGCTTACAGAAGTAAAATTACAGAACTGTAAAATTATAAATTACAGAATTAGATACTTTATATATGTTAATCTCTAAGGAGATAATGAACATTAAAGAGATATAAGTGATCTTCTACACAACTAGCAAGTTGCACTATTAATATCTTACTAAGAACCACTTATTATTATTCAGAATAAATAAACTCTTGAAGTGTTGTTTCATTATTTAACAAATATAATTATTTAGCTGCCTACTGACTACTTGGTCCTGAATATATTAGATATTTAGGACCTTTGTTAAATAAAATAAAAAACTATATAAATAGTTGGAATGAAAAAGTTGAAAAAAAAGCAAATAATAAACTAGAATTGATTAAAAATCTGCTGTTTCTCATAATAAATATGAAGTATGTAAGATAATTTGGAAATGTGTGATGGTGTCTACTTTAATATTTGGAAATAATGTGATTTGTGTTAGCCAGGTATTATAACTCAACTTATCTTCAACTAATGAACTTAACCAGATTATTGAGCACTCATCAACTACAGACCAATGAATAGATGATATATCCAATAGCAGAACCAAACTAATAGTTAAGATGTATCCAATAGCAGAATTATGCAAATAAATAATAATGCTCAGTTAATCTGATTGCTCTCATTATGGAATGGCATTTGGTTATAGACGGGTCATTTGGAGGTACAATCAAACAACAAATAACTGTCAGAGCCAAATGGCAGTCCTTATGTTGTCCACAATATTATTAAAATATGGTAAATTCACATTGAACAGGATGCTGCTAGAAATCTTTAACTCGACAGGAGGCAAGCTGTTGTAGTGCATATGAAAGTGTTACCGTCCCTACACACAACTCAAGCTGCCATGGTACAGTTGGAAATGTAAGGTAAACCTAGAAAAGTACCAGAGCCTCTTCCTTCAATAGCTGCATGGCAATTAGACACTATACCCAGCTAGCAGTATCACAGGTGAAAGTGAAACAGGTGTATATATTGGAAATATATGTTGTATATATTTAATCATATTTATTTGAATCTATATTTACTACAATCATATATAAACACAATACAAGGGAACTCAGAAATTATTTGATAGAATATAAAAAGTAGATAGATATACATTCATTATTGAATGAGACTATTAATGGTGAAATGGGCAGGCTTAATTTTTTAATAAGAGAAATCAAAAGTAAATGTAAAATGTTTGGAAGAATTTCAATAATGGAATGAAAATAGATTAGTAAAAATAGTGTTTAAGAGGATTATGTGGCGAGAATAAGAAACACATTGGGCATGAAAGTTTTCAGAATATGCAAAGTTCATAAATACACAATTTATTTCTATCTAGTTATATAAGAAATAAGATATATTTGTAGATAATACATTACAGATACATAATTGTGAAGAAAGTAAAAAAAAAAAAAAGATGAAAAACTTGGTAAGAAAACAAGAATTATAACTATGGAAAATAAATACAAACAAAAAATAGTTTTGAATTATATAAGAATTCTGTAGTTTATGAAACAATGATATTATGATAAGACTAAAAGGAATTTAAATCAGAAGCTTTAAATAACAAGAAAAGATAGCAAAAACGAAATAAGAATTTGGACTATTTGATGTAGTTTATATAGAGATGGGAGAGAGAGTAATGAATATTTATTTTTGGAGTATAATATATTCAAAAAAGATCAGGAAAAATTGTGTAATATGTAGAATGAGGGGAAAAAAAGAGAATGAAAGAGATAATCAATTTTGTGATTTTTTTCCTTTAAGTCTATAAAAATGGGATGATGAAAAATGAAATGAACAAGAGCTGGATGAATAATTGCTTAATAAGAAGTAAAAAATAGATGAGTTTATTGCGGTAAGTAAAGATTTTGGCACAAAAAATTCCTCACTTCACATCACTATTTTATATTATTTCAATAATATAAGAGCTTTATAACGTCTTTTAATTATACAATTGGTTATTTTATATGCATATTTAATTCCACTGATGAGGTTTATATAAAATGGAATTAATTAAGTTCCTGCTTGACTAGAACATATTTGCATTGCTTATTAAATGTATAAAAGGCAACACATCATCATCATCACCATCATTATAATAATAACAACAACAATAATAATTTAATTATAATTTCTAAATTCTAAAATTATACATATCTGCCAATTATATAGAGTATCACATTTTAATAGCAGTGAGTGTTTCATTTTTCACATTTTGAAACAACAAGTGAAATATTTTAATATCAATGTGATTCAAACCTACTATGATTTATAGCTAATGATGACATTGTCATATTTCACAAATCAGATAAAGTTGTTTATGACAGATCATATAATCTTAGCAATGGTAATTGAAGAATTTGAATGTTTTCATTAACACAGTTTTTTAATGTATTAATTACATAAATGATTATGTTATATCACCAAAGTGGTATAAAAACAGCCAAAACTCTCTATACAGTAGTGCAAGCCAGAAGGCTTGTGCATAAAATCCCTATCTACTGCCTACTCATACAATATCCCCAGACTAGTTTCTGGCTTACACCCTTCGTCAGTGAGGAGCCTTGGATCTGAGAGCATTGCGCCTAGATCTTAGGATCTAATGCAACCTTCCAGCAGCCACCTTTTATCTCTACTTAACTACAAAACTATGAGAATGAAATTGAAAACACAATAATATTTTCAATCCAAGCTCATTAGCTTATATAGTCATATAGATCTGAACTCAGTTCAGTACCCATACATTTTGGTATCTTTGGCTCATTAACAACCACAGCCACAACTATCCTATTAGGCAGGATTGGTGTTAAATCAGTAAACATCACATGATCATTGTTTCTTATGCTGCCCCTCATTGCAAGCTAGAGCAACCAATGGATGCCAGAAGGCTTGTGCATAAAATCCCCATGTAATGCCTACTCATCCAATATCCCCAGACTAGTTTCTGGCTTACAGCCTTCGATTACTTTGGCTTGCACTGAGTGGTACTACCGCATGGAGAGTTTTGCCTGTTTTAATAACAGTTATGAGCAAGCATAAGAAACAGTGATCATGTAATGTTTAGTGGTTTAATACCAATCCTGTCTAATAGGATAGGGGTGGCTATGGTTGTTAAACAGTCAAAGGCACCAAAATATATGGGTGCTGAACTGAGTTCAGATCTATATGACTATATTAGCTAATGAGCTTGGATTGAAAATATTATTGTGTTTTCAATTTCATTCTCATAGTTTTGTAGTTAAGTAGAGATAAAAGGTGGCTGATGAGGGTTGAATTACATCCTAAGATCTAGGTGTGGTGCTCTCAGATCCGAGGCTCCTCATTGACAAAAGCCACAAGCCAGACACTAGTCTGGGATATTGGATGAAAAGACACTAGATAGGGATTTTATGCACAAGCCTTCTGGAATCCATTGATTACTCTTGCTTGCAATGAGTGGCACTACTGTACGGAGTTGCCTGTTTTAATAACAGTTACAAGCAAACGTAAAAAACAGTGATCATGTGATGTTTAGTGATTTAGCACCAATCTTGCCTAATAGGATAGTGGTGGCTATGGTTGTTAAAGAGCCAAAGACACTAAAATGTATGGGTGCTGAACTGAGTTCAGACCTATATGACTGTATAAGCTAATGAGCTTGGATTGAAAATATTGTTTTCAATTTCATTCTCATAAATTTTGTAGTGCTAGAGATAAATGTTGGCAGCTGGAAGGTTGCATTAGATCCTAAGATCTAGGTGCAATGCTCTCAGATCCAAGGCTCCTCAATGACAAAGGCCGTAAGCCAGAAACTAGTCTGCGGATATTGGATGAGTAGGCACTATATAGGGATTTTATGCACAAGCCTTCTGGCATCCATTGATTATTCAGGCTTGCACTGAGTGGCACTACTGTATGAAGAGTTTTGCCTGTTTTAATAACAGTTATGAGCAAGCATAAGAAACAGTGATCATGTGATGTAAAGTGATATAACTGAAAAACAGATAACTGTATTTTTTTTTTTAATATTATTACAAAAACTCATGCAATCATTCATAATATATCCATTACATATGAAGATAGAAAAATGATTAAAAGTAGGGTGGGTAGTGGCAGATGCATTAGAAAGTAGGAAAGAAAAATAAATAGGGGATATGTAGTAATTTTTTAATTTGCTGGATGTGAGAATTGTATCTATAATTTATAAGGACACATTTTCATTAGATAAGAAGTGATCTTTGTTATGATAGGAAAGATTATTCTAAAAAAATTCTAAAGAGGTGTAATATTGATTGTTATCACTGCAACAATATGACTGAGGAGATACTATAATAGAGGGCTACTAATAAGATATGTTTTTTTTTTTTTAAAAAAACCCATTTGCCGCAGTAGAGGGTTTGTATGATTTAAACAATTTTGGCAGATTGAATATCATGATCATGAGTAAAATGATGAGTCCTTGCCATGTTAATATTATGTATCTATAAGATTAGAAGAATCAATTGGAATAATTGTATATAGTAAACAAAACTTTTGTACAATAAATAATACAAATATAAAAAAAAATGTTTAAAAGAAATAGTACTTGGTCTCAGAAGTGAATCCAGTATATAAATTAAAGTAAGTGGAGGACATCAATGTTTTCAGCAATTTTCAGATGTTAATGTATGTTGCATAATTTTATCATACATTGGCATTATATATTTTGGTGTAGAGATTGTCTGGTAGAATCAAAAACTACTGATTCTTGGATTGAAACTTTACATGTTACTTTAGTCTTTGAAAACTTCATGACTTTTAAGCTAACAACTAAATTATTTTATCACATGATTAGCTTTTCCTATGTGTATATAAGCTGTTAAAACAGAAGCAATTTCTATACAATAGGGCCACCCAGTGCATGCCTTAGTAATTGATGGATGCAAGGAGGTTTGTGGATAAAATCCCCCATTTAGTGCCTACTCATCCAATATCTCCAGACTAGTTTCTCACTTGTGGTTTTCATCAGTGAGGAGTCTTGAATCTGAGAGCATTGCATCTAGATCTTAGCATCTAACACATCTCTTCAGCAGCCATCTTTTACCTATTTATTTAACTATAAAGCTATGAGTCTAAGATGAAAACACAACAATGTTTTGAATCCAAGCTCATTCATTTGTATAGTCATATAGATCTGAACCTAGTTCAATATCTATATATTTTGATGCCTTTGTTTTTTTAAAAACTAGTGAGCCATATTCGTATGGGCAGGATTGGTATAAAACTACTAAAACATTACATAATCACTATTTCATATTCTTACACAAACTGTTAAATCAGTACTAACTCTCCACACAGTAGTGCCATTCAGCATAAGCCTTAATAATCAGTGGATGAAAAAAAATTTGTGCATAAAATCTCAATCTAGTTCCTACTCATCCAATATCCCCAAACTAGTTTCTAGGTTTTGGCTTTCACCAGTGAAGGATCTTGAATCTTAGAATCTAATGCAACCTTCCAGCAGCCATCATTTACCTAGTTATTTAACTATAAAGCTATAAATCCAAGATGAAAACACAATAATGTTTTCAATCCAAGCTCATTCACATATATAGTCATATAGACCTGAACACAGTTCAGAATCTATACGTTGTGATGTTTTTGGTATTTTTAAAATCACAGTCACCATCATCCTGTGGAAAGGATTGGTATGAAAGCACTAAAACATTACATGATCACTATTTTCTATGCTTGCACAAGCTTTTAAAACATTAGCAAACTCTACAAAACAGTAGTGCCACCCAGTGCAAGCTTTACAAATCAATGGAAGCAAGATTTATGCATAAAATCTACCTAATGCCTATTCAACCAATATTCCCAGACTAGTTTCTTCTAGCTTCATTCATCCAGTGATTATTAAGGTTTGCAGTGGGTGGCACAACTGTGGGAGTTTGCTATTATTTTAATAGCTTGTGTAAGCATATGAAATCCTGATGATGTGATGTTTTAGTGGTTTTATACTAATCCTTTCCATAGGATGATGGTGACTGTGATTTAAAAAAAACAAAGACACCAAATACAGATACTGAACTGAGTTCAGATCTATATGACTATACAAGTGAATGAGCTTGGATTGAAAACATTATTGTATTTTCATCTTAGACTCATAGCTTTATAGTTATCAAATAGAAAAAAGATGGCTGCTGGAGAGATGTATTAGATCTTAAGATCTAGATGCAATCCTCTGAGATCATAGACTCCTCACTGATAAAAACCACAAGCTAGAATCTGGTCTGGAGATATTGGATGAGTAGGCACTATATAGGCATTTTATACATAAACTTACTTGCATCCATTACTTACTAAGGCTTGCACTGGATGGCACTACTATATGGAGAGATTGTTACTATATTTCACACAATAGACTATATATTAGTAGAGAAATAGATAATGAATAAAGTATGGAAAATTAAAGTGTTTGATAATGAAGAGAAAGAATGTAATAGTGATCATAATTTCTGTATAATAGAAATGGTTAGTAAATGATGGAAATAATAAAAGTAGAAAGGATTGTGAAAAATGTGGATGGAGAGAGAATGATAAGAATAAGTTAGAAGAATATAAAATAAAAGTAGAAGAAATCATAAAATAGTTTGTCCGGTGTGGTGAAGTAGAAAAAGTGGCAAATAGGATTTTAAGTGAGAATATTCACACAATAGATTATGGATTAGTAGGAAAATTAAAGCGTTTGATAGTGAAGAGAAAGAATGTAATAGTGATCATAATTTCTGTATAATAGAAATGATTAGTAAAGTGATGGAAATAATAATAAAAGTAGAAAGGATAGTGAAAGATGTGGATGGAGAGAGATTAATAAGAATAAGTTAGAAGAATATAAAATAAAAGTAGAAGAAATCATGGAAGAGTTTGTCTGGTGTGGTCAAGTAGAAAAAGTGGCAAATAGAATTTTAAGTGAGAATATTCAGAAGAATAAAAATAATAGAAAAGTGAGAATTAGTAAACATATAAAAGTGAGGAAAAAAGCATGCAGAGAATATAAATGTCTATCAAAAACAAAGAAAGTGAAAAAGATGTTAAAATTAAATGGGAAAACTATTTTTTAAAAAAGAAGTTGGCTAAAATAGTTAATTACAGAGAAAGAATGAAATTAAATAGTAACTTATTGAAGGATATTAATATAAGTGGAAGAGATGGGAGTAAAAAATTTTGGAAAATAGTAAAAGGAATGTAGGGGAGAGAGAAATAGTATTAATAAATGATAGGAAATAGAATATAGCTCTAGAGAAGAATTAGTGACAATCTTAAGTAGGCAGAATGATAATAAACATAGAAGTACATGGTAATGGAAATATTTGTTTTACAGAAAATAAATCGAATGTGGCAAGGAGGACATTGAAAAGTGGGAAGGGAAGAGGTTTGGATGATGGGCAGCAGAGATGGTGATGAATTTTGGAAATAGGGCAAAATTAAATTATTATTATGTTATAACAAGATGGCACAGAAGACAGAATTTGAGGCTATTATTTAAAGAAAATGATAAGGATCATAGAAAGATAAACAATTATAGATCAGTAGCAGTAATGTTGGTGTTAGATAAAGTTTTTGCATATATGGTGGTTGGAAGGGTGGCAAAATAGATAGAAGTAAATAATATGTTGGGAGACTGCAAGGAGCTTTTAGAATGGATAGGCATGTAGGAGATATTTTATTTGTAGTTATACAACTTATAGATAAGATATTTATTTTATATAGCGCAATGTTTTTAAACTGTAATAATAATCAGCATTAAACTAATGCACATGCGCTTTGCAGATTTTAACTATAAATTAATACCCTCATTTTCCAAACATAAAATAAAGTCTTTGTGAAAAGATAGAATGAATCCATCTATCCTTTCAACACAAACGTTTAAGTATGGGAAGTATTTGGAAATGAAAGCGTGAAGATATTAAACAATCACTTTGAATTACCTTTACTATGCGTGAATGAATGACACTTGCGAAATTTACTATATGTAAATAAGATATTTATTTTATATAGCGCAATATTTTTAAACTGTAATAATAATCAACATTAAGCTAATGTACATGCACTTTGTGGATTTTAACTATAAATGAATACTCTCACTTTCCAAACACAAGATAAAGTCCTTGTGAAAAGATCTATCCTTTCAACCCAAACGTTTAAGTACGGGCAAATCTTAAGTATTTGGAAATGAGAGTGTGAAGATATTAAACAATCACTTTAAATTACCTTTACTATATCTGATTGAATGATGCTCGCAAAATTTACTAGAATTTACGATACATCATTTTTAGTTGAAATTAAACATATGCAAATAAGATATTTATTTTATATAGTGTGATGTTTTTAAACTGTAATAATAATTAGCATTAAGCTAATGCACATGCGCTTTGTGGATTTTAACTATAAATGAATACTCTCACTTTCCAAACACAAGATAAAGTCTTTGTGAAAAGATAGAATGAATCCATGTATCCTTTCAACCCAAACATTTAAGTATGGGAAAATCTTAAGTATTTGGAAATGAGAGCATAAAGATATTAAACAATCACTTTGCCCATACTTAAACATTTGGGTTGAAAGGATACATGGATTCATTCTATCTTTTCACAAAGACTTTATCTTGTGTTTGGAAAGTGAGAGTATTCATTTATAGTTAAAATCCACAAAGCGCATGTGTACTAGCTTAATGCTGATTATTATTACAGTTTAAAAACATCACGCTATAAAAAATAAATATCTTATTTACATATGTTTAATTTCAACTAAGAATAACATATCGTAAATTCTAGTAAATTTCGCTAGAATCATTCATTCAGGTATAGTAAAGGTAATTGAAAGTGATTGTTTAATATCTTCATGCTCTCATTTCCAAATACTTAAGATTTGTCCATACTTAAATGTTTGGGTTGAAAGGATAGATGGATTCATTCTATCTTTTCACAAAGACTATCTTGTGTTTGGAAAGTGAGAGTATTCATTTATAGTTAAAACCCACAAAGCGCATGTGCATTAGCTTAATGCTGATTATTATTACAAGTTATAGATATAAATAGGAATACAGGTAGACAGTTATAAATGGTCTTCATAGATACAGAGAAGACATATGATAGAGTAAATAGAAATAGATTATGGGTAACTTCAATAAATTTGGGAATGGATGAAGCTTTAGTGGATCTTATTAAGAGATTGTATGAAAATAATTACTACACATATTAATTAAAAAATATAGCATCAGTTAAGAGTTTAAAATGGGGTGGGACTAAAGCAAGGACATTCTATGTCACCTATTTAGTTTTTGTTATATTTGAAAGAAATAGAGAGAGCAATAGAAATACTAGGAAAAGGTGTAGATATACCAAATGGCAAGGGAGTGACACATACATTATCAGGTTTAATTTACAACAAAGATGCTATTTGATATTAAATTAAAATTAATAATCAAATTACCTTTTCATCACCAATTTATTGTCTTTAACTCCTTCCATCAAGTCTTCAAAAGTATAATCGCTCAAATAAAGAATTCCAAAAGACACCCCTCCTCCTAAAACACTAAAATTAAAAGTGTATTATGTATGCTGGATTTAATTTTATAAAATTTAATATAACAATATTAAAATAAATAATATCATTATAGACAGACTACAATGTGTCTGGTTAACTTCAATAGTATATATTGTAACCCTTGGTTTATTTCATCTATAAACCAATTGTAAGAAAATGATCTATTTATAGGCAATTTTTTTTTTATTAATTTAAGAAAAGTTGAAAAGTTTTATTTGGAAAAATCAATAATTGTATAGCTCAAATCTAACATATATAGAGATACAGTTTGTATTTGTATAAAATATAGCTAGCATTATTTAATGAAGGGGGATTTATTTTTTTTGTATGCGCTATAATAATTGAAAAATATATAATTGAAAAATAAATATAAATATGTCTAAGATAAAGTCTTCATGAATTTTAATGTTTGTCAATAAAAAGTTAGTGAAAGTTGAAATTGAATTCATTATAAATAAGTTTGTGATACAAGAAATTCTAATGGATATTTTATGTTTGTGATCATAATAAATTATAGTGGATATTTTATGCTCATGTGATCTGAATAAGCAGTTTTTTATTTAATGTTCTGCATATACGTGTGTGTGATACAGATATATGGATTTGATTTTTTTTTCTTTATAGAAATTTATATAGTGTTCTATATAATTTCATAATATAGTGTAAAAATGAATCTGTTTGATTTGTTGGTTGCAGATCCAAAATGTAAGTTTAAATAAAAAGTTATTTAGGTAACATTTATTTTGTGAAAATTGTCAGTAATCTTAGATAGTATTTTAATTGGGTTTATCATAACTCGCCTAGCCATGTGTTTGAGCCATATGGTGAAATTGGAACTGCAAGTAAGAAGTTAAAGTGATAGTTAACAAATGGTCTTTAAATGGTTGGTCTCTGAGAGGTTAATTAAAGGTCAGAGAAAGGCCAGCTGACAGATTTCCCCCCTTTTCTTATAAAAGAAGCCAAGTAGAGTGGGGGGGCTAATTCAGAACTAACTTACTAATTCAAAACTAGATTGCCAATTTTTATCTCTGAACATGAATATGAATTTCTAATTCAATTGTAATAGGTGTGTGTTTCTTTCTCTCCAAAGCCAATTATGAATAAATCAACTTTTAATAAGACTCTGTGTCCAGAGCCACAATATGTATATTTGGCTTATTAAAAATTCGTTTAAAGAGAGAACGATCCAACTGTTATATAATGTTAAAGAGCCAATTGATATTTTAATAATTTATTGGCTTATTAAAATTCGTTTAAAGAGAGAGCATCGAACTTTTATACAATGTTGGGAAGCCAATCCATATTTAATAATTAAAATCCACTTTTTTGACTGTATTTTAAGCCTAAAATAGAAAAAAGAAAGGAAAAACAACTAAATTCAAACCCAGGAAAGGAACTAATCAAAATGGAAAAGTGATCTGCAGAACTCTTTGAAACTATTTTAATTATCAGTGTGGCTACATTTTGATAAAATACAGTATCTTAATACAGTATGTGCGTCTATATAGCTATCTCCAAAATAAAATAAACTAAATAGTAATTAACTGGTGGACAATAACATCAAGTCATCAAACTTGGCCTCAAAGGAAAGAGACAATGGAAAGAGATTATCATAATGTTTAATATTTATTCTTTATTTTGCTTTATTTACATAATATGTAGCATGTTTTATAGAAACTTTTTTTTTTATGTTTTAAAAATGTTTAAAGGAAAGAAAATGATTTTGATCCCATTGAAGTAAAAAAAAAAAAAGGAAAAGAAAGATTTACAAATTATTGTTATATAATAAGAATGAAGTATAAATGCTTATGTATATTTAAAAAAAAAAAAATACAAAATATATTTTTTTGTTTGTTGACAAAATTTTATGCTTAATATTGGATATATGAAGAGTGATTGGATGGTCATGTGAAAAATCATTGTTATGCTATAATGTGTTAATGATCTGTTATTAATATAGATATTGGGTGGATGTTGCTGTGAGCTTCACTATTTAAAATTGAGATAATTCATAGTTTTGATTCGTGATCTGGTCAGACTTTTGTCATTTATATCTGGACTGTAATCGATGTATGTGTGTGCATATGTGAAGCTATTAATGCTTGTTATTACTGAGGTAGTTATCTTGCCACCTCATAGATAGGAAATAACTATCTCATAATTTATTTACTATTGTGCCAGTCAAAATCGTGTATTCATTCAACAAGACCAATAATCCAAGCAAAAGTACTTTGAATCCAACCATGCACAAGATACATATGTCAGGACAAGGATGAATCCTAACCTATTTGCCTAAATTATTGTCCCTCTGACTAATGGATAACGTTTGTGATGACACTAGCAGTGCTTGGTTTTATTCCGTCCCAGCTGGAGGTCATGGTTCACATAGAGACTCAAAATAATAAGAGGGTTTATATGAAAAATCAATGATTTAATGGATTCTGCCTTCCTGTTATCTAAGGATGGAGTGGTGAAAGGAACATTTAATGCTCGACATTTAAAACCATACTATGAAATACCTCCAGATCCAGGGAAAGTTTAAATTATTTTCAAAATGTGAGACCCTTTGTGTATGACCCCATATAATTGAAATACATATTGATTACGTTGCTGGACTGTTGATATATAAATCTTGTCTAAGGACTATTATCTAATAGTAACTAAATGAAGTAAGAAGACTAAAGTTAGTAGAATGAGGAAGATAAGAAAGAATTGCTAAGAAAATAAATCGTTTAATAACATGATAGTTTAAGAATTGTAATTTCAGCAGAGTAATAAATTTAGAAGAAACTAAAGGCTTGCAGAACTTGATACAGTTACCATTCCAATAATAATATAATAAACCTTGGTCATCAAACCCTTGGTCAGCCTCTATTGTCACTGGACACCCAAGTAAAATGTGTTTTTTTTCTTGTTTTTTTCCCCAAGTCGAGGGATATAAAGCTGGAAATATAGTACATATTCCTGCTTCACCTAGTGCCAATGTCATCAGCACTAGTCTGGGTTTGAACCCAATCTTTATTAACTGACACCCATCTCATAATAGGTGGTAGTATATTTTAATCAATATTATAATCTTTTATATTTCATTAATCTTATTTTATAATTAAAACTAACCTTTTTATATTAGTTTATTTATTTTATATTTGTAAAAATGTATATTGTGTTTATTTTATCAAATTGAATTGAATCCTAGATATCTATAAAATGTTACAAATATTTCAAATTCTTTATTAAAGTTCATTTTCTTCAATAAATCAGTTGGTAACATTTTATATTTATCTTTTAATCAATGTACACTTGATAATCAATTATTTAAACAATGTAATATTTTTAAGAAATATTTTGTAAATTACACTCATCGATGACATGAAACCAGCCCAAGTATTTCCAGAAGATAAAAATGTGATTGCAATGCTCCAGAGTATGATGAGGATGATCCAAATTAATGGGGAGTCAAGCCGAATGATGGCAGAGAGAACTCTACAAGAAATAAAATAATTATACCAATGGACAGAGATGAAGAAAGATGGTGAAGAACTGCCTCCACAAATAGAATCTCAAGAAGAAATAACCGGAATTGTAATTTCACCTAAAGAAGTAGTAATTGCAGAAGTTGCTGAATCTATTAAACCAAAGCCAGAGACAAAACCAGCAAGAGATATAATTACAAAGGAAGAAGCTGATATTATTATACCTAAACTGTTTGAGCAAAGAATTGATTCAGAGGTTGTAGAAGAAGAAATGTTACAAGTTGATATTCAAAAGATGTCAGAAATGATTGAAAAGGATCTTTTAGTGGAAGAACATTTTAAAACAGAAAGAGATCTGGAGAATATTGTTGAATTAAACCAAGTTAAAGAAACTTTAGAACTTCCAGCCAAAGATATTTTAAAAGAATCACCAGTTGAATATCCAATTACTGATGAAGCAAAACTTGAAAGTGTTAAAAAAGGAAGAAATTGAAATTACAAAGGATGTTATTGAAGTTGTCAGTCCACCTTCAGGAAAACTTCTAATTGTGGAATATATCTCTAAAATTGCAACAAAAGAAGCAATATATACAGAATCTGAGATGCAATAGTATCAAATACAGTAACTATGTAAAATAAATCATAAAGTAAGGTCAAAGTGATGTAAAGTTTTTTTTTCATCAGTGTCAAAAAACCAAAGACTGTGTTTTACAAACATAAAATGTTGTGTGAAAAGTTTTTTTTTAAATGCAAAGATTATAACTATAAGTGTAAAAGTATTGCTAGCTGTGGTACCTGGTTTTTCAACCATATAGATATTTTGTAAAAGTTTTTTTTTTTAAAACGCATGTATTACAACCATATGTAGATTTTTTTTTGTATCTGGTTTTACATGTACACATGAATTTGTTTCCGTTTTCATGTGTTTAAAAAAAATGTTTAAAGCCCCTGTACTACATCCATAAGCCTTATGTGTAAAAGGTGGTAACAAGATGTATTTAATGTTTATTCATATGGGCATACTGTGTTAACAATCAATAAAAGCACATATATATTTTAATATATATATACCTGTTTTTATATTTAGTAGAGCTATCTGTGTTATATTATTGCTGATCTTGATAACTGGCGCCCTGGTGTAGGGAATAGAGTACCTATTACCATTATAAATTCGTTATCAAGTTCAAAAATAAATAAATAAATAAAGAACCGTGGTAATTCTTGGCAACAAATTTTTTTTTATATATATGAGATTTGGAGAGTGAAGAATTTTATAACTGGTGTAATATGTAATAAAATTGTAAGCAATGTAATATTTATAACAACAAGATTATGTATTAAATTTGGAAAATTATGATTTTTTTAAAGTCCATTTCAGAGGCAAGGAGTGACCAAGGGTGGCCAGCTAGAATAAAAAAACAAAAACAAATCAGTCATTCTCATGATAAAGTAAAATTTTTTGTTGAAGTTGAAACAATTATTTAATTATCCAGCTTAAAACAGTCAGAAACTTAGTATGGCAGGTCAGAAAGGACACAGTCAGTAAAACATGATGGGAAGAGTGGACAGAGAAAGGGAAGCAAACGTTCGAATTAGTGATTATTTACATTCTATTTTTCAAGATTGTATTAAAGTTTCAGTGAGCCATATTTCCAGTAAAATAGCTTTGAATTCTAAGATCAGCATTATTATTATTGTCAAACTTTTCAAAATCCAAATGGATAAGAGCATAGAAAAAAAGGAAAGTGAAGATGTTGATGCCAGCATCCCAGTGAAAGAAGAAAACATGGAACAAATTTCAGAAGTCACTGTAAAGGATCCCTTTACACTCTCTCAAAGTAGACATAGTTCATACCAAGGGATCTTTTCGAGCATTGCCATTAAGATGTGTATGCACATCAAAATATTATTATGATTATTTAGAGACATGCTTTGGCTGGAGGGCTAACATTTCTCTTATCTCCTGTACATATCAGGAACTTCTTTAGCAAAGTCACCCAGAGGTGCATAGCAGACCTCATTTCTTTTGTTGTAATTTGTAATAGCATACTGCCCTCATCATCATTTTATAGCTTTATGTAGCAATCCTGAAGTGCTCTCTGCCATGATGGCACATCCTTCACAAACAAATTTTGTAATTAATTAAATCTGACTGTATAATTGTCAATTATTTATTTAAGAACTATTTTGCTTCCCACACTCATTATAAACAAATGATTTTAAATGTAATAGTATTTTAAATGCATATCTTTCATATCTTGTAATATATATAAAACAGATTTGTAATCGTTCAAAGAGGGCTAATAACATTTTATTGCTGATTGGTTTTTGGCCGCCAATTAACAAACTTTTACATTGTTTGTCAAAGCCGCATCAAAACGAATTAAATAAAATAACCAAGTTGTATAAACCAAGACTTAACTTATTTTGTACTAAATTCTTTAATAAATTCCTATAATATTGTCATTTAAATAAGCTTAGTTTGTCATCACTCCCAATCTCTAAGGTTAATTACTCTATTTGTTTATAATATTTATTTGATGTAAATTCACTTCTTTATAATTTGCCATAAAGAATTATCATTATTACGGTTCAAACCATTAGTAATCGATCAAATCATATTTGTACCGTTCGGCAATCGTCAGAATCCATTAAATCATTGATTTTTCATATAAACCCTTTTATTATTTTGAGTCTCTATGTGAACCATGACCTCCAGATGGGACGGAATAAAACCAAGCACTGCTAGTGTCATCACAAACATTATCCATTAGTCAGAAAGGCAATAATTTAGGCAAATAGGTTAGGATTCATCCTTGTCCTGATATATGTATCTTGTGCATGGTTGGATTCAAGGTACTTTTGCTTGGATTATTGGTCTTGTTGAATGAATACACGATTTTGACCAGGAAGTCTTCTTGTAATGATTTTTAATTTAAAAAAAAAAAATAACAGGGGGAGGATTTAAAGTTAATAGCTCATTGAATTTTGTAGTTGGCCATTTCAGTAAGTCAAATAATCTAAACAAACCGACAAAAATTAATTTAATTTGCTGCATCAAAATAATGTAAAATTTTCTAAGAATTGATATTTTAAATTGAATAAAATTAAAAGACGCATTTTAAACCAAGCCGTATAAACATTACACATATATATAACATATATAAATTAATATTGATTTAAACAAGTGAAATAAAATCAGTGGCTTGCAGCAAATTGGAGATTATAATAATATACCTATTGGAAGATGTTTCACGGCTTGACAGAGGCAGTTATTAGCAGGTTTACTTGACACAGACAGGCTCCGGCTAGATGTTGACAGCACTGGATGGCATCGATGAGCTGGTGAGACAGAGCTCCGGGAAGCACGGTTGATCTTTTAGCCAGCCATTCTTTTAGGCACAATGTCTTGTATATAGATTAATCACTTCTCTTCAGTAAACTCAACAATAAATCCCTAATCAAATTTTCCAATATTTATGTGTTCTGGTCTTATCTAAAGGATTAAATCTACACTGACCTCCACCAATTGTAACTGCTCACAGCAGTTCTGTGAGGTTGGTGCCACTTTGGAGGGGAAATCTCTAACTCTGCATGAACATGCCCCAAGGGTTGATTTGCTAATTAAAAAAACAACAACAACAAGCATATTAAGTTTATCAGTCATTGTACTAACAAAATCTATTTAATTATGGTTTAGATTAACAAAATGTAGATTTTATTCAGAAAAATTTGGTACAATGACTTTCAAACATATTTGGTATAAACTTTTACAAAATATTTCTTACGATAGAATGACAGCCTGTTAAGCTAATTGCGCAGACGCTGTGAGAATGTTATTAATAAATGAATACCTTCGAACAACCACATGATATAGTATTTGTATAAGAATAAAAAGGAATCCTCTTACTCTTACGACTCAATGTTTATATATGAGCAAATCTGAAGTAGTTGTAACGAAGGCGTGACTACATAATAGTCACTTTAAATTACTATATATAATGTCTGTATGAATGACGCCGATGAAATTTTCTAGAATTTACTAAATGCCATTCTAAATGAAACTAAATCATATACATGAATAAGCATTTATTTTATAACGTCTTGCGTGCGATTATAATTACGATAGAATGACAGCCTGTTAAGCTAATTGCGCAGACGCTGTGAGAATGTTATTAATAAATGAATACCTTCGAACAACCACATGATATAGTATTTGTATAAGAGTAAAAAGGAATCCTCTTACTCTTACGACTCAAATGTTTATATATGAGCAAATCTGAAGTAGTTGTAATGAAGGCGTGACTACATAATAGTCACTTTAAATTACTATATATAATGTCTGTATGAATGACGCCGATGAAATTTTCTAGAATTTACTAAACGCCACTCTAAACGAAACTAAATCATATACATGAATAAGCATTTATTTTATAACGTCTTGCGTGCGATTATAATTACAATAGAATGACAGCCTGTTAAGCTAATTGCGCAGACGCTGTGAGAATGTTATTAATAAATGAATACCTTCGAACATTCTCACAGCGTCTGCACAATTAGCTTAACAGGCTGTCATTCTATCGTAATTATAATCGCACGCAAGATGTTATAAAATAAATGCTTATTCATGTATATGATTTAGTTTCGTTTAGAGTGGCGTTTAGTAAATTCTAGAAAATTTCATCGGCATCATTCATACAGACATTATATATAGTAATTTAAAGTGACCATTATGTAGTCATGCCTTCGTTACAACTACTTCAGATTTGCTCATATATAAACATTTGAGTCGTAAGAGTAAGAGGATTCCTTTTTACTCTTATACAAAGACTATATCATGTGGTTGTTCGAAGGTATTCATTTATTAATAACATTCTCACAGCGTCTGCGCAATTAGCTTAACAGGCTGTCATTCTATCGTAATTATAATCGCACGCAAGACGTTATAAAATAAATGCTTATTCATGTATATGATTTAGTTTCGTTTAGAGTGGCGTTTAGTAAATTCTAGAAAATTTCATCGGTGTCATTCATACAGACATTATATATAGTAATTTAAAGTGACTATTATGTAGTCACGCCTTCGTTACAACTACTTCAGATTTGCTCATATATAAACATTTGAGTCGTAAGAGTAAGAGGATTCCTTTTTACTCTTATACAAATACTATATCATGTGGTTGTTCGAAGGTATTCATTTATTAATAACATTCTCACAGCGTCTGCGCAATTAGCTTAACAGGCTGTCATTCTATCGTAATTACAATCGCACGCAAGACGTTATAAAATAAATGCTTATTCATGTATATGATTTAGTTTCGTTTAGAGTGGCGTTTAGTAAATTCTAGAAAATTTCATCGGCGTCATTCATACAGACATTATATATAGTAATTTAAAGTGACTATTATGTAGTCACGCCTTCGTTACAACTACTTCAGATTTGCTCATATATAAACATTTGAGTCGTAAGAGTAAGAGGATTCCTTTTTACTCTTATACAAATACTATATCATGTGGTTGTTTGAAGGTATTCATTTATTAATAACATTCTCACAGCGTCTGCGCAATTAGCTTAACAGGCTGTCATTCTATCGTAATTATAATCGCACGCAAGACATTATAAAATAAATGCTTAAAATATTTCTTAAAAATATTACATTGTTTAAATAATTGATTCTCAAGTGTACATTGATTAAAAGATAAATATAAAATGTTACCAACTGATTTATTGAAGAAAATGAACTTTAATAAAGAATTTGAAATATTTGTAACATTTTATAGATATCTAGGATTCAATTCAATTTGATAAAATAAACACAATATACATTTTTACAAATATAAAATAAATAAATTAATATAAAAAGGTTAGTTTTAATTATAAAATAAGATTAATGAAATATAAAAGATTATAATATTGATTAAAATATACTACCACCTATATTATGAGATGGGTGTCAGTTAATAGAGATTGGTTTCAAACCCAGACTAGTGCTGATGACATTGGCACTAGGTGAAGCAGGAATATGTACTATATTTCCAGCTTCACTATGGCAGTAGGAGATGAGGGCCAGTTCCCATTCCATTTATTTTAAGGTAGGGAATTATTAATAGTTATTGTTCGAGTTGTAGAAAATGTTGTGCATGCCTATATAGAGTAAGTGTATAGACAAAGAGTTCTTCACATGATTCTAGGTCTTAGAGAAGTCCTCTCTCTGGCTAAAGCAGACATTTGAAGTTAGGAGTTGTTTTTTTTTTTTTAAATTTCCCTTACTAAGATGCTGATGTGTGCACATTATAAAATATGCATAGGGTTGTGAAATATATAGAGTATTTTTTCTTGTGTAGGGCAGGATAAAAGTTGCTGTGACAGGATGAGGATTTCAGTCGGATGTATGTAGGTTGATGAAGGGGATGTCAAAGATTTTAATTTGGAAGCTAACCGGTCTATAGTCAATTTTTGTGAAGGATGGTAAATTGAATATTGTCAAGCTGGAACAACATGCTGACCTATCAAAATATATATGGGTGAAAAGCGTGAATATTTGGCATGCATGAACATAAAATTATGGGTTTTTTTAAAAAATATATTTAAACCCATTTGCAGGACCAATGAGAGATATTTCATGTCTCATCATCCTTTTCATAAGAAATCTAAAAGATTATTGCTTGTCAAGTAATTAAAATTGATAGTTATTTATTATTGCTTGTTAGAATAATTAAAATTGATAATTATTTTGGAATAGTCCAATTGATAATGATTGCAATGAAAGGGGGAGCAGGAATTTATAGGTTTTTCTTAAAGTTAAAGATACGTAAATACAGAATTCTGATTCTGTGCGTAAGCATTTTTAATATTCAATCAATAAATGGATCAAAACAATGAATAAGTTATTTAGAAATTTAGTTAATTTAAATATGTATTTGTATCATCAGCATTATTCTTTAGTAAATCTCATACCATATAATATTTGAGTGTAATGATATTATAAATAAGAATGTTTTTTTATTATTTATTATTGTAATAAAGATTTGTTATTGTTATGAAATTATATTGCGTCTTGTGTTTTAATGTTTCAAATATCTCCAGAATCTACATCCAGCACCTATATTTAAAACTAATATTAGATCATATTTAAATTTAAGTTATTCATTTTTAATAGTGATTGATTCCATGATTGACTTATAGTATTCATTTTTATATTGATTATTTTCATATTCGATTCACATAATTCATTTTATATTGATTATTTTCATGGTTGATTCACGTAATTCATTTTTTATATTGATTTACATAGTTAATTTGCATAATCTATTTTATGATCGATTTCTATATTTCACTTATATCAGTAATTTTCTTGATCGATTCATATGATTAATGTCCGTGTTTTACTTCCATAGTGTATTTTGGCAAACTACAATAGATTTAAAATTATTAATTAAATTTGGTCAAACAGATTATATAATATAGAATAAAATGACAGGGAATAGTTAATTTAGGTTTATTAAATTTAATCATTTGGTTCGTTGCAATGTTATGAATATGGAGAGCAGACATAAAATCCCTTTCCTGCTTTCAGTATTTAATATGATTCCCATTGGTCAATTCACATTAAAATTTAATTTAGCAAAAGTTATGGGATCATATCCATTACAATGTACTCGTTCATATTTGCACCTCTTGGCAGATCTAGACCTTGAGAAAGAGTAGTTCGATTATTAATCTAAGAGCTAGTTTGGAAGTCAAGTAGCATATTATAATAAAATAGGAAATACTATTATTATAATAATGATCATGAATTGATAGTTGATTGAAAGGTCAATATGTGTGTTTAAAGAAATAGGATTAAGGGTTATCAGATTAGAGAACATAACACAGACATTCTGTGTTATATAATTGTGCTATTGAAAGTGATAGATGCTGAGAATGAAAATAAAGTAGTGGAATTAAATGGGAAGGATTTATTTATAATATTTTTATCTTGTATTAAATTAAATAATAATTTTATATTATAAGCATAAATTATGAGTTCTCTGCATCGATTACTGATTTATTTCCAGTCATGTATAAATTAGAAATTTATATAACATTTTCTGTAGTTACCACTTGAGATCAGATATTTATATTAGAGTTGTGGAAGAAAGTTGTCTCATTATTATTTATTTAGTAATAAATTTTATCATGATAATATTTGCATAATTGATGCTAGGGTTGAAACTAAGACCACAATAAATTGAATGGTTTTATGAACATTACATTTTTTTTTTGAAAGACAATTTAATTACTTTCTCCATTATCTACTATAGTCATAAGCATGGATGATGATGATGATATCTGGTGGGCATTATGATTTATAGTTGCAATTTGGTGCCCAGGTATACTTAGTCTTATTATTAATATCAGTAGATAAGCACACTAGCTATCCTTGTTTGATCCTAGGATTAATATTAGATTCAATTGACTGGCTACTTGAAATAAATGAAATGAAATAAAATTAAGGTAAAACATATAGAAAGGGAAGTTTGGTGCACGTAAAGTGAAGTTAATAAATAAATGAGATAAAGTTGAGGTTACATAAAGTTAAAAGATTGCGCTGAGCTAAAGTTGAGGTTACAATATATTGTAATAATAACCCTATATGAAAATACTACTGATAATGGTAATTACAATAAAATGAAAATATTCATGAATTAATTGAGTCTTAGGGAATATGAATACCAAATGTGTGACTGCATACATAGTGAAGTGACTACATAAATTTTATTTTTTTATTAACTACTTAGTCATGGATAATGACCATGAATGACAAGCCTTTATGCTAATCCAGCCTGTTTCCCGGCCATTATCTCTCCACATTTACTTTATCATATTACTTAGAATTTAAGATGCTGCCGAATTTAAAACACAGTACAATTTTAGGCTCAGAAAATTGGGAAAAAATTTTTTAAATGATTTTATTGAAAAATAAGAAACACTTTTATTTACTGAAATAGAAACTGATATGATATAGTTTCAATTCCAACATTTTCATTTCAAAACTTGAATTCTCATCTTCACTGTCTGGGTGTCATTTAAATAGTTTGCAATGCAATATTTTAGAAAGATTTTTTGATAATTTTTTAGGGATATATTTCCAAGACTGCAAAACTGACTGAGCTATTGTAGAAGATAAAAGCAGATGTTCTTATATCTTTGCCACATCAATTTCTTCTTTAAATAATTTATTCTTATGTAAAATAATTTCTTCAATAATATTGTATGTAAAAATAAAATGGGTATATCAGGGTTCATAAGACTAATATTTAATAATGATAAAATTTATTCTTAACTTTTAATTATTGAAGAATATTAAGCAAAAAATGAGATCCTAGTAACAAAACAGTTTCTTTAATTACAGTAATAATAATAATTTTAAACAAATATGATAAACTCTTAATAACTTACTAGAAAATATTCAGATATAATGAGTGGAAAAGGGATTTTATCGCCATTCCAAATATCACAGCAATCAATCTACTTAAAATATTTTCTGAATTTGAACAAAGTAATTCTATTATTCAAATTTATGATGAATCAATAATTAAATTTATAAATAGGATAAGGTAATCTCAAACAAGCAGTGATCTTTCAAAAATAAACAAAATTAATTAAAGTGATCTTGGAATAATGAATAATTAATTACAACTATTTTCTTCAACAAAATCATCTTTTTCTTAGATGTTTTCTTAACATCTTAAAGGTAATTTCAATAAATGACTCTTATGTCAAAATTTCAATATTAATGTACTCTCAATACATAAAATTAAAGTCAATTTATGATAAGCTTTATAAAATTCAGACTTCTGAAAGTGTGTGGATAATGATGGTAAAAAGTAAGAAAATTTAATTAACAATAAAATAACATTTATTTTAACATTAAACATATAACAATTCTTTTATCTTACAATGTCATCAAATAAAAATTTCTCACGATATTTTACATAAAACTTGGAAATATAAAAAAATTGCAGTTTACAATCATTAGACAAAGAAAGAAAAAAACATAGACAAATAAATAATATGGCTTGTTAATAAAACTTTCTATAATTTTGATATTCAACTAAGTTCTCACATTTACCCATGACTGCCTTGCTATTATAGTGTCTCTTATGAATGCATTTAACACATTTTATAAACCATATACCTACCAATCTAGTGGTGAGATAGATGCTGAAAAAGATATATATTATTTATTAATGTCATATACATTTTTAAAATTTATCGGATTTACATCTTGATTGCTGGCAAAGCACTGCTACAGGACCTATACATCAACAATATAATCTCAGATATACTAAGAGTGCAACAAGAGGTAAGGTTGGTGTTCCTCAATACTCTTAAAAAACATAACAATTGCCAGGATAAAATCTCAATAATACACTACAAACAAAATCCACATATGGGATGATAAAGTAAAGGCAAAGTAAAATTAAAGGAAAGACACACTTGAGGGCAGTAAATGAATTCAGATTTAAACTCTAGTCATATAAACAATAACAATGAACTATCAAGGAAAAATTATAATAAACAGAATTTGTCTTAAGTAAAGTATTACATGCTTAAATATGTGATAAAGAGCAATATAATTCAGTGGAAAAATATAATAATCTAAAAGAAAGCCTAAGCTATGATCTCCATAAAAATATATCGGCAAGATAAAAAACATTCTTAAATTAAGAGATTAACAGTACTATCTCTTAAATAAATACAACAACTGACAATAAATGGATAATTAATGCTAAATATAGCTTAATAAAATTAGACATAAAACAAGGAATAAAATATACACATCAGCTTCTACTTCATTCAGCATAAGCATATACATTCAAAAATAAATAACTTCATAAGAAGGGCATACATAATACTTTTAAAATATAGTATTATCAAATGATAATATTCTGAGAACATTGACAATATAATTTATCAATATCATATAAAATTATACCAAATAAAATTGCTTATAGAATAATAATAGCATTTTAAGCAAGAAATATGAATATTAACAAAAAAAAATAAATAAAACCAAACTCTTTTACCAATTATAAACATAAAATAAAAATCCTTCATCTTGGTTCCAACCATTTAACAGGATATAGTCAATAAAGAAAATAAAGTTCTGAAGACACTGAAAATATTCAGCTTACAGTAACAAAGCATAATTAAGTCTAAGAAACAGTACTTTACACACTAAAATTTAAGCATAAAATATTTAAGAATGCTAGCAGGAATATGTATGGGCCAGTCAATTAGATGCAAATATTCCATGGATAAAAGCAATTATAACAATACTTATTTCATATCCTAATATAATGCCATTTGACTTTTCCATCTTTTGAAAGCACTTTTTATTAACAATAAGCAGAAGGAGCAATTCTTTTATGACTTTTGAAATATCATATTTTATGGTAGAGCAGATTTTTTAAAAATAATGACAAAAGAGAGAGAGCAGACTTTTATAATAAACACAGAATAATTCAAAATAAACTTGACTAAAGAATATTCATATTTTTCAATTAATATTTTATGAATATAAGTTTCATACAAATAATAAGTCATTTATAGTAATTTCAACAGAGCTAAAAATATATATATATTTCTTTACTCTAACTTGAAATAGACATAACAAATATACAGTAAAGTAAAATTACTTTTACACCACTACTATGAACAATAACAAATGTCCATTAAGATAATAACATAAATGAATATGTGTTTGAGTAATGTAAGTTGAATAAATTAAATGTTTTTCTTATTAAAGTATGCGCAACTTCATATAAAACATTTATATAATATTTTTACTTTATAACACAGATTTTAATATCTGGAATTGAAAGTTCTTCACTTAAAAAAAATATGAAACAAACTGTAAAATAACCTTGCTTTGAAGTGACAAGAATTTTAAGAAAAAAAAATTTAAATAAATATTTCTCAAAACAATTATGTAATTCAAAGTCATTATTCATGTTAATAATTTAGATATGTATTAAATTAAATTTGAAATATCAGCTATTTATCATATGAATATTAGAATTAATTAAAGTTCTTATGTAACTGGAATAATAATACTGTTGTATTTTAAAATCCAACAAAGTGCAAAATTCAAATAAAAATGATTTAAACATTGTAAAATACTCAATAGGCTTTTCCATAATGTTTCACAGTAATGCAAAGCTTGAGCACTTGAAGTAATTCAGAATTTAAGCCTGGACAAGGTTAGTTTCCTAGCAACTCATTATTTTAACTTTTAAGAAAATAATATTATTTTTAAAAAAAATGAAAACTTAGCAAATTAAAACAATTAAGCGATTCTAAACAAGCAAAAAAGTATCCGATTTTCTGATTCAAGCATGTGGAAATATGTCTTATTTACAACTTAGTCATATGACCATTTTTTGATTAGTGAAAGTGACATTTTAAATTACTCTCACTTGAGCTCCATTGATTTGAGTTCACAAACTTATTAATTTCTTGGGAAAGATTCTAAAAATAAACTCATTTGCATATTCCACAGCTTTCTGGAAAATAATTATGTCTAGACAGAGAAATTAATTATTACTATTTTAGAAAATCAAATATTATAAAAAATTGAAAATATATAATGCAAATTACATTATTTTAAATAACATTACTTATAATATTTTACTTTAAATTCATTTTTAATTCATTAAAGAACCCAGAATATTTTAAAACTGACTTTTAAAATAAAGATGTTAAAGAGTAATTTTAATATTAACTCAAACAAGGAAATTTTTCTTAAGAAATTACAGTTTTACAATCCATGCAGTCACACATTTATTAATGCATTATTTAATTAAAGATTTCTAGTTTTATTATTACTTCTACTTTAATTAATTAAATTTGAAACTATTTAATTAAAATATTTTTATACTATAATTAGGCTTAATTAAGACATTTTTACAATTAATTTAAAAATTAACAACCCAACCTTACGGATTTGAACTTGGCTTTCAAGTTTTTTTACACCAATATTAAATCTTTAAGACATTGGGTTTTAATCTTATTATTTCACAATTAACTTAACAATTTAGGTTTATAATGTCCTTAAAAGTAAGCATTTAAAGTTAGAAATAAACATTTTTGAGATTTAAAACATTATAAATAGGCTATTAACATTACTTTTGAAGTTATAAAAATTACAAAAATTCTTATAAATTGGCTTATCATATAGCTAAGCTAAACATTAGACTATTAAGAAATGACAAAATGTAAATATCATAGAAATTAAACTACTGAAATTTTTAAAAAAAATATTACACTAATATACAACCCAACAATTTAGCTTCAAGTTAAAAGCTAAAAGTTATATATATATATATTGTAACACTACAGGTCATGACCTTGCATGACAGTAAACTTAATTGGTCATCAGAGTGGATGAGAAAGGATATCTAGAATTTTTAAATATAAGTGTTCATGTCCATTCCGATCTCATTCCTGGTAGATGATGTATTAACACACAAATGTATGTCAAAAATCTATCTGTACACTCATCTCCTTTCTCCATTTTGAAGTTCCATTAATTCCAGAGTTCGAACTCAGAGAGAATATATGATAAATTGAGAATTGAATATAAAAAATACAAATAACAACCTTTAATTTAAAATCATGTTTAACAAATTTATTTACAATTAACATAATTTAGGCCAAGGTTATAACAAAGATAAATAATTTGTTTAGCTAAAGATAAACATTCTTTGATTATTACGGTTAATATCATTAAAATTGACTCCCTGTTGCTCTTCAAAGAATATTCATCCAATATCAATACTAACACAAAAAATTAAATTATAACTTGTTATTTAAGTTTACACTTGCTAATTTAATTTTCATCTAAATTGTAATTCCTCATCTCCAATCATTTTATTGATGACTTCGTATCAATAACATGGTGGTAGTGGTAACAGAATCCCCCCTTCTATTATGGTTTGTCTCTACAAAGATAGGAAAGACCATTCACACTAGAGATTATTAATCATATATGTTGAAAACAAATAAATAAATGATGAAATGACTAGTAATAACAAAAAAAAAAACAAATAACAGTGTCAATGTCCAAGTGTTGGTATTTAATGTATAATAGGGTAAAATCTTACCTCTCCCCAGGTGATAATTTAATTTAACTGCAAGCAAGATCATGCCTGGACCTATATTTTATTTCAATTTACAAAGCTAATAATGATTTTCCCTTCTTTAAAATATTGAATAGTTTACCCCCCCCCCCTCAATCTATAGTTAAGGAAATAAATAAATGAAAAGTTATATATAAAATAACTAAAAAAAAAATATGACCAGAATCTAAAGATCAATTAACTCCATAAGGAAAATGTCCTAAAAAGATTATAAATGTCCTCTTTGATTCAGTTCATATTTCAGTTTGTGGGGGTCGAATATTCTAGAATACATCTGATGGTGATTAGAATTTCTGTTTGTATGGCCTGCTTTGAGATGTTGAGTTTGCAGCTTCACATCTAAATAGTAAAGTTGATGGTGTACATAATATAAATGAATAGATGATATGAAGAATTAAATTTGGTTTTGGAAGTTACAGCCCCATGGGTGATGACCCTCTTTTCCTGATATAACTTCACACTTAGCAAGGCATGATTGTATGTGTTTCTATAAATGCAATTTATTTGCTGTTGATAATCTCAAATTAGAGTTGATGTACTCTTCAGCTTAAACTTGGAAATGCTCTTGAAATATTGAATGGTTTAAAGCTATTATTGAGATTTTTTAATTTAGAATCCCTTAATTGTCTGTGTTTAAATCTGTATGCTTTTAATTTAACTTCACTCAGTATTCTATGAACTATCTTCATTTAATGCTTTTACTTTAATGGTTGTAAATTTTTCTGTTCAAACCGTAAGTTCAATTTTTCCACTCAAAGATTGTACATCTTGGTTGGCCGATGGGAGTTTTTAATCTGATTTTTGAGAAGGTCGTTTGTTTATATCTTTTACTAATCACCAAAACAAGATTGTTCAATTTGGATGTGAATTTGATGTTTTCAAACAGCAGATTCGTGTTCATGTATTTGATTAATTATTTATGTCATTTGTTATAGTTCATATATATATTGTAACCAAAAAGAAATGAGGAAAGGGAAGGGGTGTTGGAAGGAAAAGAAAAAAATAGAAATGATTAGAGATTAGAAATGGAATGAGAGAAAAGGAAAAAAAGAGAGAACGAAAATGAAAGAGAGAAAAGGAAAAGAAGAGAGAAATTAGAAGTGAGAGAGAGAGAGAAGAGAAAAGAGTAGAAATGAGAAATGGAATTAGAGAGAAAGATGATAATGAAAGAGAGAGAGATTGAAGAAAAGACATGAAAGAAATATAAATGATACTTGGTGATGAGAGAGATGGAAGGAAAAGAAGAAATGAAATGATTTGAAATGGATAAGATGATAGAAGAGATGTGAAAGAGAGATGAGAAATGATATGAAAAGAAATGAAATGAGAGACTCTTAATGACTCAGTTCAGTGGGGTTACAATAAAATTTAAGAAAAGAGATAATGATTCAGAGATGTACAATCAGATAGAGACCCAATCCAATACTAATGCAACTATAACTATTATGACATATTAATACTCTACTACTAAACCATACAAAAGATTATTTAAAATCATTAATTAATAGTTATTAGAATAGTCCTATCAACAGATCTCACACACTCTGAATAGGAATAATGATACATTGATTGTGAAAGATTATATTACTAAATTATATTTAATAAGACAACAAGAGTAAATAACCCCAGGGATTCTAAAACTAAAACTCTTGTGCAAAATTAAAGTTTAAGTTGCCTATAAAATAATTGATGGGTGAATAAAACAAATGAGTAATATCCGGGCTGACCATAGAATAACTATATTATGTCCAATCTTAGAATAATAAACAAAACAAATATTAATTCACAAATTTAATGAATCAATTTAAATTTAAACTAATAATGGCCTATTATCCAAGACATTACTCGAGCAAAAAAAGGGCAAGGGTACTTTTATGCCTTTCCCCTACTCACAGACAACCTACTCGACCTCAAATACAGATGGATTTAAATTCTTTAGATATATAAGGTTTAAGAATTTAATAGACAATGTGCAGTTAATATAAGATAATGTGCAGCTTTTAAAATAATAGTAAATAAAATATTCTTCCAATGTACTAATATTCTTAGTCTCATATTGCATTATCTTTAGTTTGAGAAGATATACTGATAATTTAGAATAAACTTTTAACTAAGCATTTAATTAAGTATCTGATATAGTGCAATTATCTGTTATTGTGATTCAATTTGAGAATCACGTACTTTAGCATGGCTTTATAATTTTAAAACCAATATCAAATATATTTAATTAATTTTATGATATACTTGTGAACTTTTGAATTGAAGATTTAATAAACTTTGGAAACTTAAGATTTTGTGAACTGGAAACCCAAGACAATCATATTTTCATATAAAGTAAAACAAACAAAAACAAACTTTTTGAAATTATAATAATTTAATTTATTGAGAACAGTAAGAAATGTTTATAATTTAAATGGAATACAAGCATTGCCAATATAGCGCTGGGACCTAATACAAGTATTTTGACCTTTGAAAACTTTATTTGATTTACAATAATACACAACTTCTTTAGCTACTGTTATTGACTATCTTTCTTAAAACTCTTTTACATTGTTTATTCTGATAAATAAACTAATAAAATAATATAATTATTCATAATAGCAGGCAAAGGTTATTCAATACTGAATTTTAATCTCTTTTAAACAATTAGAGATTTTAAAATCTTTGGACTTTAATTATAATGTCTGTATTTAATAAGCACACTTCTAATTTTTAATTAAAATAATTCATAACACTATGGTGTCTTCTAGTAATCAGAATAACACACACAACCAGGTTTGTATTTGAAACCCTAAGCTTAACTTTATAATCCTGAACTTAACAAATGCTAAGCTGGAATAAGCATATTCAGCATATTTTTGAAAAATATCATCACTAGTTACACTGATATAACTAATATTATAGCTAGTGATATATTTAAATCAATCTAAGCTAATTTTAAAATTAAACTAAATTAGATGTATGGGGCATTCACTCATCAGAGATCAGTTATACTCTTTTAAATAAATTTAGTCCACATAATCCTCAATGTTTTAAAATTAAAAAAAAATGTAACAGACTTACAAATCCAGCGGCGAAATTCTGGATGAAAATTGTGTGAATTGCTACTTATACCATATGCATATATTTAACATACTTAAAAATAAATAGAACTTCTTGTTGGTTAGCTTGTGCATGATGAAACTATCATAGCAGCACAATTCAAACATTGACATACCTATAAGCATTAAAAAAAATAGCTATTACTACTTGAAGAAACAAAGTTCCTCAAAACAACATATCTTGTTATCACAAATCTAAAACATATGCAACATCACCTACTGTGGTGGAACTAACATAAAGTCATCATGAATGATAGGCAAAAATATAAAAATAAATAGGCTCCTCAGAGTTGAAAAAGAATGTAGTGACCTTCAAAAATACCTAACTTTGAGGCAGAAACTAAAATGCCTGGAACTTGTCTACAGCACATCTGGGAACAGGAAAGACACACCAAGAAAAGCACAATCTTCTCTCATGGGATTTCCAATGCTTATAAATGTGATCATCATAACTGAAAAATACAATACAATAACCCTCTTTTGGGAACAAGCACTATCAAATCATGGAAATACAATACAATAAGGATGGAAGACCTTGTCTACTCCATAAAGCATACTCAAAATTATTAACTAAGCTTAACTCTATAAAGCTAACAAATACTAACTAATAGCAAGATATATACTTCACCTGAATTAACTAAGTTATTCCTAAGAAGTTTAAAAAACAAAAATGTATATACAATGTTCGAACCAACAAAGTAAACTGTGTCAAACGACTACTATGAGAAATACTTTAAAATTAAATGCATATAAATTATAGACAAGGCACAATGCACACATAATAAAATATTCAATACTAAAATATAATGACTAGTGGACTTTTAAAAAAAACTGCAAATTAAATGCAAGAATATTAATTCTCAATGCATATAAAAAAGTATTTGCAGTTATTACTACTATAGCACTCATAAAACAAATAAATGGAAACTCTCTGATAAACTTCTTTGGCTAGTTTAAAATAAAACTGAGTGAAACATCCCACTTATAATAAACTAAGACTGTGATATTTAAACTTCCGTAAATGAAATTATTAAATAGAAACTAGCTGGTGTAATGCTTAATAAATAAAATAAATTTACCTAAGAATGGCAAAATATTTGCTCATTCTAATAAACCCATTAAGCTTTAAAATTATAATCCTAATTTACCTGGCATATTTATGCAAAAAGTGTTACACAAAATATATATCATAAATATTTTTATGGTTTCATTTTTTTTTTTTAAAACCAATAAAACATACAATAAAAATAATAATAATACAGTAACTCAAGTTCATATTTCAACTCCATAATGGTTTTTCCATTTACAATATGTAGATAATTTATTAAGGCTAATTTATCTATCCAAGTTCGAAGCTTCAGTCAAAATATTTATAAACATGGCAATGATTTCCAAAACAAAAATGTTCAATAGTTCTTTAAGATAATACTTTCACTTTCTTTTATCTTTAAAGATAACTTTAAATATTTAAAATAATAAAATAAGCCGGCATTGGAAAAATAAACTCTTCAGCTGAGTACATTTTGTAAAATCCCGGGGTTCAAACGCATAATTTATATAGCTTTATTTAAATTTCATTATTTTCTTTTAGGCAAACACATTTTTATATAGCTTTTTTATTAAAAATATTTTTTTATATAATATTTGAAGATGTGTTTTATTTTAAAACAAATTTTCTTTTACCATTTAAAACACAAAAATAGACTTCTTTTATAATGAAAGACGTTCCTCGGTGTATGATCTAAGATTACTTGACACAAAGTTACTTATAAGTAATGGCAAATATAACAATTTACGATGTATTTGACAGATACGAGAATTATTATTTTAAAATACATATTTTCCTCTGTTTACATTTAGCTAAAATAAATTATTTCCATTTCAGGTAAAGGTATAAATGATAACCTTGTAGTTAATCATTGTTTGTAAGTTCATCTTTAATTAAATATAGGTTAAAATATTTTTATCCAACACTTTCCAGAATAAGATAATTACTATCTCATATACAATAAATTTTAAAGTTGGACATTAAAAAAAAAATTGATATTCAACTATAGAACGCTTTGCAAATAAAGTTCATTCTTCTTTATCTTAATATATTTTTCTTTTCTATATTTACTTTTAGAAAGAAGTATTATTGTGGAAGAGCATATTTAAATGTGGATATCAAGTATTAATGGTGACGCATCAAATTTAAAGTCAATTTTAATTTATGAGAAAGATGACGCATTTTCATTATGTTTTTTTTTTAAAAATTATCAATGTCTTTTAATTTCTTCCTCACATATATTTTTAATTTAATAGAATAAAGACTAAGTATCCTACAGCTACAATAGTTCAGTGCAAAAGATAGTTAATCCATAAAAATAATTAATAATTTATGCTTTAATTTTACTTTTAAATAAAGAAAAAACGAATAGATAAAATGCATATGAAATAAGAGACACTAAATTTCCTTCAAACATTTTTTTACTATAATCTTATGTTCCAATTGAAATTTGATTATCAGAAAACGGTTACCTCTTTAAATTCAGCAATTCATTACTACAAGACCATTTAAAATAGTTGTTTTAAAAACATACTTTTACTTTTAAAAATAAAGTATTTAAATAAAAATTACGACTTTTATTAAATACATTAAAGATCAGCCTTTCAAGTTATTGTGCATGCGCTTTTTTACGAGTATTAATAATAAATGAATACTTTCATTCCCATCACAAGATATAGTATTTATGAAAGAATAAAATGAATCCACTTATTCTTTCAAACCCAAATGCTTATATATGAGCAAATCTTAAGTACTGGAAATGAAAGCGTGACGATAGACCACTCACTTTAAATTACTGTTTACGATGTCTGAATAAATGATGATGAAATTATCTAAAATTTACTAAATGTCACTCTCAAATGAAACTTAAACATATGTAAATAAGCATTTATTTTTATATAGCGCTATGTTTATAAATTGTAATACATTAAAGATCAGCCTTTCAAGCTATTGTGTGCGCTTTTTTACGAGTGTTAATAATAAATGAATACTTTCATTCCCAACACAAGAGTGGTCTATCCTCATGCTTTCATTTCCAGTACTTATTTACATATGTTTAAGTTTCATTTGAGAGTGACGTTTAATAAATTCTAGATAATTTCATCGACGTCATTCATTCAGACATTGTAAACAGTAATTTAAAGTGAGTGGTCTATCCTCACGCTTTCATTTCCAGTACTTAAGATTTGCCCATATATATGCATTTGGGTTTGAAAGAATAAGTGGATTCATTTTATTCTTTCATAAATACTATATCTTGTGTTGGGAATGAAAGTATTCATTTATTATTAACACTCATAAAAAAGCGTATACACAATAGCTTGAAAGGCTCATCTTTAATGTATTATAATTTATAAACATAGCACTATATAAAAATAAAAACTTTTATGAAAGAAAAATTTCAGGATTTCCACGTGTAGAAACAAAATAAGTAAGTCCCCTGAATGAATTCTGGATTTCTATTTCTATCTGATAATCTCTAATACACCCACTTTTGATCAATTGGCTTGAAAACCAATGAAATTATTTTTTTAAAACTTTAATATTTTTGATAGACCAGCTGTGGAATAGATTTACTGACGTAATTGATCTAATTATACCAAACCACGTGACTCACAGCTGCAAAGTCAAAAATTCATTGTTAACAAATATCTAATATTCCTAGACAATATTTTATAAACACAATATTAATAAATATAAAATTTAAAGTTATTGCTCTCTATTAAACTTTTAAATTTTTAATTTTAATAATTTTTATTCATTCATTTGCTTTATTTTTTTTTAAACAATATTGGAATTAAATTATTTTTTTATTCTTATGTTTACATGTCTCTTGCATGCACATACATATTCTCACATATGGGTAATCTATAAACATGACCTCACACTAATTGTTTAAAAATTATTTTTAAAACTACAACAATAAAAATATTAATGACTATTTAATTCAAAATAACTTTCTAAGTGAAACGCTAATATAACTTACATGTAATAAATATTATTACACTGTTTTAATGCAAATTTACAGATTATTTTTAAATTTATTACTTAATATTATTTAAAACATTTATTTACAATATCTAATTATTATAATTTAGACATTGAAATGAATTACATAATAATTATATTAAAATACATTTAATATTATTTATCAACTCACAACTACTTCTGATATTTTCTTTACTTCAAATTATTGTCTGACATCCCTTATCAAATTAACTCATATATTATTGAAATATTTAGACATAATCCCATTATATTTAACAATTATTATAATACTACATGAGATTATCCTATTTTACTCATTAACTAAGTTAACTTTCATTTTTTATCATTATTTTTTTTTTTAAAAAATCAGAAAATTTCAAACAAAAGGTTAAGCTAAGATAACCTCAGGCACCTATTGGAACTAAGTGAAACTTCAGTTAGGTACAATATATATAAGATAGATTAATAACAATAAAAAATTTGCTTGTAATTTCTTTCCTTTAAATCTGTATTTATTCTCTTGCTTGTGTCTAAACTTTATCAGCTTTTCCTTGTATTGCTATAATGCGCATGAATTAGCAACAATTGACAGCAGGTTTTTAACAAAGGCAAATATTGGTGTCTAAGTTTAATAGTTTAGTGTAGAGTGCATCTTTATCATATGTTTATTAAATGTTTAATTATAAAAAAAATTAAACATTTAATTATGAACAGAATGAATTGTTTATCAGCTATAGTGCTTGTAACTACTTTCATCTGTTGATGAAAAGTTTTAGTTGATTTGCATTCTCATTATACATATTGCTTGCTTTCTATTAATGGTGGAGAATGTTGTTATTGTGGGTCTTGGATTTGAATTAGGTAAGGGTGCTATTGATGGCTTTGGTGGGGTATAGGACCACATCTTACAATATATATCACTATTTATGAAAAGGTCTCACACATTAACTAAATCACTTTCTAGCATTTGTCTCTTGGTCTGATCACAAAATATTCATACCTATTTCTCTACTTAAGGTAATCAAATAAAATGTAGTATTCCATTTTTGTTTTTGAAAACAGACTGAATATTGAATAAATAATCAACTTGTTCTATTAATTTTACTTACACTTGCTATAGTCAATTATCTATCTCTATGTACAAAATCAACCTAATTCCAGTCCATAATTTCCTCAATAAACAGTTTTCTTCTCTTCTCATGTTAACACTTTTACATTGCTAATCATATTGGCTAAACCATTCTTTTAAACATCCATGAAAGTACAAAATATTTAACAGGTTTCTTTCTTTGATTTGAAAGGATTATGTAATAACCTTATACTTTTATAAAGTCAATATATTTAGTCACTGTAATTCTCAATCATTTCTGCATTAGTACTTTCATTATTGGTTAACCAAACTCCCAAGTATTTAGAAAACTAATCAATTTAAAACTTCCCATTTAATGTTTATTAATAATCTTTTGTTCTCATAGCTTATTGCCATTGTGTTAGCTTTATTCATACTTAATTTCATCACAATCTGTTAATACCATCTTCACTATTCTCAAATAGTCATATGACTAAAATCTGATACAATGGAATCTTTAGCATTCTATGCAAAGTCCATCATTATAAAAACTAACTCAATTTAAGATATATTAAGCAAAACACAAGTTACAAAAGATTCTTGCCCTATATTTCTTTCTATTATTTCTTATATAAGAATCCAACTTAATCTTAATCACCTGATTCAAATACAAATTTCCCAATAAAGATTTCTTCTTTGAATCTATATCTTTCTTTTTAAATATATCCAACAATATATTCAATTCACTGAACAAAATCCTTTTTAAAGATCATAAAACAAATATTAGCTTTTTCTCCATATAAACAATATATCCTAATGAACTTTCAAACAATCGTTTTTCAAATACCAAAGAAAATAGCAGATGTAGAGGAACAAAAATCTATCAAAATTATAGACCTATTCATAGAACAATGAAGACCAAATACATTACTAAGATAATTCACAAGATATGTTGTCTTAGAAATACATTCAAATTTGTTTGTTTCATAAATAGATTCATATTCTTGGAATTATATATTTGATAACAGGTATAAAATAATTTGGTCAATATTCATCATATATAAAGTACAACTTAAATGTTAACTGTAAGTACAGCTTAGATATTATAATTCAAAACATTCCATATTTATTATTTGGAAAATGTAAATGCATATACTTACAAAATATAATATATTTTTAGTATTTCAATAATTACATATGCTCTTTTAAAAAAATAAAGTAATAAAAATGCCATTTTAAATGGATTGTGATTTGTTAATGATAAATGTGTAAAACAATGATTCCATAAAAACAAAACATATTTTAATTTGTGAAGCGCATATAGTTGAAAATTGAAATAAATCGAGATACTGCCAAATCTCTAACGCTCATTTAGACTCAGTGAGGTAATTGTGAAGATATTTAAAGCTTCAAGCTTTCAAACCTAAATGCTTAGATATATAGAAAGAAAAGTAGAGAAAAGGGTGGCTGCCCTTTTCTCGTAAAATCTTTGTTGTGTGATTAGGTTTGGATGTCATTTGGACAGCTATTCCTGACATCTGATTGGCTGTTGGTTAAGTATTATAATGAGTGCTAGAGATTTGGCAGTATTTCGATTTATTTCAATTTTCAACTATCTGCGCTTCGCAAATTAAAATATTGGTTCTAGTCTCATAGCTAAAGACGCCGCTCTATGGCGCCGTTTTTGCGCTAAAACACATAAAAATGCCGTTTCCATGGCTGACACGTTCGAACCCGCATTTTCTATAATACAACTTTTTTGTTGTGCTATCGATTGCAGGCTGCTATGTCGTGTCGCAGTACAGCATGTATGTCGCATCGTAGCAAATAAATTTTCCGAATTCACAGTTTATAAAATGGTTACGGCTTGGTGAGAGGGTGTGTGTATTTGAATTAGATGGAAATGTTGTTTTCATTGGATTTGTTTTTATTTTAAAGTATTGAAATGTTCAGATTTTGTAAAGTAATAATTATCAGACTTTTTACACCATACTGTATTGAAGTTTTAAGTGGGAAAATGTTGACAAGATATATGTGTAAAGTGAGTTGGAATTAGGTAACGTGTCAAGAAACATACTGCTCGTAACATTCCATGAGACAAACAAGATTCTACCGTGTGTATATTTTTGAAGTAAAAAAGAGTGGTAACACAAAAATATCCAATAAGAAAAGTACAATTCTGCATGGTTTTTTGTAAATTTCATAAAAAGCATATATTATAAACATGGTTAATAAGTAAAGAAGACATTTTATATATATGTGTTTGTTGTTGTTTAAAAAAGTATTACTTTCTTTTCTCCGACTACGGTTATACTTTGTTGAATATAGTTTACGTTTATTGTTATCATTTATTTTATAGATGTTACTAAAAAAAAATATTTACAAAATTATGATTTTGACATTTTTTATTTTAGCATTACAAACAACAGAACCCTAACCCTAACAACTTTTACTTTTTGTTGTCATTCTATTTGAAGTAAAAAATAGCGGTAATATCTGTTTGTCTGTAAAAAAAAAAAGTAAATCGAAGACTAAAAAAGTAAAAAATAGCGGTAACACAATAATATCTATTTCTCTGTAGAAATAAAATGTAAAAGGAAGACTAAAAAATTTTACTTTTTAATTCCGATTATGAGCTTTTAAACAACAACAAAAAATGCCGTAACCCCAGTAAAAAAATATCCGATAGAAAATTGATCTTTCTAATAAAGCAAAATAAAAAACACGAATCAAATTGTAATTTGTTTATTTTATTTTACATTTATTATTATCATTTAATTTGTATACATTAATAAAAAATAATATTTAAAAAAGACGATTTTGTTTTGTTTTTATTTTCGCATTACAAAAAACACATCAAAATGATTAAAATCAATGGCCCGGGAATGGTCATATTTTATAGTTTTAGTGTGAAAACAGCGCCATCGAACGGTGTCTTTATCTATAAGACAAGCACCAAAATATTATTTACATACTTTACTGCTTGTTATGTATTCTAAAAACTACTTCGTAGTAAATCATAGGATTTCGCATTGTACGTTTGTGATTTAGGCTCAGTGAATTAATTGTGAAGATATTTAGAGCTTCAAGCTTTCAAACCTAAATGCTTATGACTGGCTTAGATATATAGAAAGAAAAGTAGAGAAAAAAATGGCTGCCCTTTTCTCATAAAATCTTTGTTGTGTGATTAGGTTTGGATGTCATTTGGACAGCTATCCCTGACATCTGATTGGCTGTCGGTTATAACGAGCACTAGAGATTTGGCAGTATCTCGATTTTTTCAAAAACAAAACATGTATTTCTATAATGTTAATTTTAGGATCAAACAAAGCAGATAATAAATGCATAAAAATGATATATGCATAAGCAATGTATCGAGAGTTTACTATACATACTGTATTCATAATAATATATCTATTCTAATTTTTCAAAATTCAAATTATTCTTTAGATTAAAACATGTATCTACTTCTATTAGAAATAAATCTCTAAAGAATCTCTAACACTTTATCCATATATAATTATTCTAAAATCTTTATATTTTTCTAAAAGAATCATAATTATTGAAATATAATCGATGAACATTCTTTTGAATCATATATTGCATTAAAAACATACCAAGTCTTTCAAAGGCTTACAGCTTTTAATCATTCAACAGGACTCTCATTAAGTTCCTGAGCTGTCTCATTTCATCTCAATAAAACATTTTATAATTTCTTTCAATATTATACAACTGTTTAACATTTATTTATCAAACTTACTTTTCAATTAATATTGATAAAATATTTCTATTTCTATTATACAATTCATTTTTATATTTTTCAATAATCTATTTTTATTACTAATAATTTATCATTCAAATTTGAGATTTTACTTTTCACATATATTAAATCAAATGTATTTTTTCATTGTAATTGCTCTATCTCTCTACATCCCCATTATAAATATTTCTTCTAGTTTTAAAATTTGAATTCATTGTCAAGCTTTCTAAAAAATTAACATTTCCCCATTACTTCTTTCATCATTTTATATTCTTTAGTTTATAATTTATTGCCTTTAGTGTAATATTTTTTTCAACCTTTTTACTAAAATTTCCATATTTTTATTGAATTTAGTATAACAATTGCCAATATTTTTATCTGGCAAAAATTTATCTTTAATATCTTTTTTAGTTTAGTGCCAATAAATCAACCAATATCAGATATAATCTATCTTAAAAATTGGTACAACAATGTTATTGACAAGCAATTACATATGTTTATATCTTTTACCAATTAAAGTCTTCACTTTAGCTTACAATTATATGAAACAGTACACACTATGCATGTGTACTTTGCGTCATTCGATACAACTTTCATTCAAACAATATAATTTTCATTTTTGATTTTAAGATAATTTTCCAAATAGCACATATTTCTTTTTTACTTTTTTGTTATTCCTATAACTTAATGTTTACCAAGAAATTTACAGCAGAGAATAATGGATTATTCAACTGATTCAAGCATTGATAATGATTTTTCCACATGGGATTGAGAGACTGTTTCTTGTAATTTTCTGCTAATGATTTCTTAAAAGTAATACTAGTTATAGTGCCTAAAAAAAAAGAAAAAAGAATTAAGCCATCTTTATCCACAAAATGCAGTGATTGTCTTTACCACACAGTCTTTCTCCTGATAGATCGGAATAAGTTTTTACTGTTAAACATTATTATCAAGGTTTTCAGTCACTCATTTATTTATTTTTTCCAATTATTTTATAGAAAAATTGATGAAAAAAAAAATCATTTGTGATATTAACAAGTATAAGAAAAATTTCAGGCTGGAAAATTTATACTGTGAATTAGCACATTTTTGTTATAATAGATAGAGGATATCTGGATTTCAATCAGAAAGAGACATTTTTATTTTTCAAAAGTTATGATTCTTTTTATATATTTTCTTATCTAAATTTTAATGATAATAAAAAATGCCAAATATAAAAATTGCAAAAAAAATTAGGCCAATTATGCATATCTATATATGTTGATACGAAGAATTTCACGGGTTGCATATATAAAAGACATTTTGTGGGTTCATCCGTGTTAAAAAATTTAAATATTGATATACCAATGTAGTCATCCACTGGGTGATAAAAAAAAAAAAAACGTCGGTATATCAATATTTAAATTTTTTAACACGGATGAACCCGCAAAATGTCTTTTATATATATATAAATGTGACCACTGCAATGCAAACTTTACAGCTGTATATCATATGCATAGAGATAATAGTTGATAAAACTATTAAGAAATTTACCAATTATACTAATATAAAATAGTATGATCACTCAAAATCCATAAAATGAGATTTCAAATGATGGCTCTGTGGTAAATAGCTATTAAAAATCAGGTTCAAAGTATGGATCTGTTCAGATAGTCATAATGGACATGTGTGCCATAAGGAGTTTTTTATCTTAGGTAAAAATACAATTTCTGACATCTGGTTACTCAAGCTGTGCTTTTAGTAGTTTCATAAAATTCAAAAAGAAAGTGTTGTGTTGTCTACCTAAAAAAGAGGCATGAATGTTTTTTTTACTAGGGTAAATGAAAACACAACAAATATTCAGAGATGGTTTTATTGTTTATCAACTGAAATTGAAATAGACAATGCACTTCTTCAAACTCCATGTCATTTAGTTTTATTCAGGATTGTTGACCGATATGCCAGTTCCTACAACATCTTCCTGTATTTATGCTTTGACTTTGTGATCATACGAGGAGTCACAAATAGTTCTAATGGGTAAATTACATCAACAATTTTATTTATATGTTTATTCTTTTGCTGTGCGGTTACAATAACATCTATTTGTAAGCAATCATTTTGCAGTAATCACTTGATTTTATATTTTAGATAGATTCTATCTATCAGTAAAATCTTTTTCAATAGATGAAAAGTAAAACAGTCAATAGAAATAGCACTTTTTTTCATTAACATTGTATATTGCACTAAACCTAAACCTTTTTTTTCTATTTAGCCACACATGCAATGTATTTGAGTCACGTATAATGTAAAGCTATTTTAGACATTGTTCTTTACCACTTTCTCTTCATTGATTATACAGATATCTACAAGGAAGAAATAGCTAAGATTTCTAGAAAAAATGAAAGATATCAATGTCCTTATTTTTTAATATTTTCAATCATTATCAATCCACTGCAGAATGAAGTGAAGCAGATAATTTGAAGCTCAGATTATGCTTCATGAGTATCAATAATCATTGTACCATTTAACCGGGTTCCGTCTATCTCTCCACGCTTGTACACGTACTCGCTATTTAGCCATAATTTTTTTTTTCACTTCAATATTAATCCCGTTTTCAATAGAAATAAATTAATGATTTGGGAAATAAAGCGAATCAATAGAGTCGTTGACATGCAACAAGATAATTTAAATCAAAATATAGACACATTTTATTGTACTAATAATGTTATATAAATTAATTGGGAAATATGTATTTAAAATTTATATATTTTATTCATCATGGCGGCACAAGATAATGCAATCGGGTTGAAAATTTCTAGAAACATTACTATAAAATTTAAAACAAAGAAGGGGGGGGATTAATTAGTGTAAGTCAAATTAATCAAAAATTCTATGAATAAAAGTCACTTTTCCATTAATATTTAATTAATCTATCTAAGAGATCTTAACAAATAATAAAATAGAATGTAAAATAATAGTTCAAGAATTTTTCAAACCGATTACATTATCTTAAATTCCTTATGAAACAAAGGTGGGCTTGCTATAGAAAATTAGTTATTGTATCAAAATTATATATCGCTTTAGGCCACAAGTTTGAAGTGCATTGCAACATTCCAAGGGATGGTATAAATGGGGCAAAAATTGGATTGATAAGGATTCATTTATTAATCAGATAATCAAAAATTAAAATCTGACTCTGCTTTATTTTTAACTTAATCTGAAGTATTAGTTTTTTTGAAAGAGCTTGTTTAAATGATTTCATGCCATCCGTTACCATAGACATGACTGAGGAGTAAACCATCGCGCCTTTCCTTTGGCCGTTCCTGAACCACTCTCTATGGAAATGCTTCTCGAACTTAAATGAAACCTAGAATTATTTAATTGTGCCCTGAATTTGATCTGGTAAAGTATGCTACCTGCCGTTAATTTCTGACCACATAACACCAGCATAGACTCAAGAAAGTATTATTAAGGTAATAATGCCGCCTCACCTTTATCTTCTATATCTTATGTATATTCATTGTGACTAAACTTTAATGTAAACTAAATGCACATTATTATAAAAGTAACTTACTTATATAACCGTAATATACATTTCTTTTTATTTCGTTCAAATAATATGCCATTAATTTATTCCCTAACTCTTCAAATGTGTTTAAATTTAGCTAAGTCTCCTGTTATTTAAAAAGAAGGAGCATCATTTAATTAATTAAGTTGTTTATTATAAAGTTGTACATTTGCCGAGTTGGAAAGTTTTAAAATGTGATTTTTCTTAGTATTATTGTGGTCTGAAAGAGGGGGAAAACATTTCCCAAATTAATAAAAAAAAAAGTAAATGATTTAAGATCACAGATTTGGGGAAATTAAAAAATAAAGATTATATATATATGTTTCATATGCCATTTTATGTTTAAAAATTGCCTAAATATTCTCAGCCAGGTAAATCATTAAATGAATGCTATTAAAACTTTGTTTATCACTTTGTGTCCAATCCTAAAATAATGTTAAAGTTAGATGGCATAGGGAAAGGAAAAATTGAGTTCTATATTTTAAATTTATTAACAGAAAGAAAAACTACTAAAGTGAGACATCAATTTATATTTCTAAATATGTGTCATAATGTTCGTTAAATCAGCTTAAATAATTTGATCATACTGTCAAGAAAAAGAAATAACTAATACTTTGGGTTAATTTTAAGCAGCAGAATAAATTATATATATATTGTCCAAGCGTTGCTAATGTTGGTCTATCTCTTAATCGTGTGCTATTCATCCGCTGTAGGAATCAGAAAAAACTCGAGCCACTCATTCGTTGCTTCCAGTCCATGATAGGGGAATAGACCCTGGACCATAGACCTGATTAATAATGGGATTTTTGCACCATCAGTGCGATCCCATTCAGGCTGAATATTTCATCATTCCAATGACCGATCTCCGTAAATTTGGAGTGTGGCAAGTCGGTTTCATATAATGCGAAACAAAAATCGTATATCCATTCGCTACTCTCATAAGCACACCATCGTATCTCGTAAATGAATTTCTTTAATATAAAAACAGCCCACACATTAGCACCGCCATTACTCTACTTTATTATTTCTTTATTAAACCCTGGCTATTCAATTCCGTAGTTGACGTTGTGATCACTTGAGCTGAAGTACACATATTTAAATGTTATAGCTGAACTTTATATTTAAATCTATAAATTAATACATTAGTATCCGATTCTGGATAATTAAAATGCTCAGTATGCCCTTCCCTTACGTTCCATCTGAAATATAAAATCTTTATTGACGTATAATGTCCTAATGCAATAAACTATTGCGTAAATAAAATGTTGATAACCTATTTCCAGTTAAGTGATTGTTTATAAAAACTTATATATATTTGCGTGTAACATTAGGCTGATAATAATTAGCGTACTATTCAATTACTGCAATCCCTCTTTTACTCCATTAATGCAATAATAAAGAATTAGTGGCATACCTATGAAACCGCACTATTCATAAATGTATTGAATAAAGGTGTATCTGTTTAAATATATGTATAAAACCGCAATGTTAATAAAAATATTGAATAAAATTATATCTGTTTAAATATACGTATACGACTGTTCTATAAATAAATAAATTTAAAGAATATTATATACTTGTTCTTAATATACGTATAAAACTATGAAAAATGTAAATGTAATGCAAGGCTAATATTTATATTTAAATGTAATATATATACTATTAACGCATAATATGCGTATTATTAAATATATTTAAATTCGTACTCTGAGTCATTGCCTATACTATTGATTATGCTTTCCCACACACATATATCTATGCACATTAGGTTTATACGTACTCCGAAGACATAAATAATTTATTATCGATAACTATTATATAGATCTGGCCAGTTGCCTAACTAGAGTCTTTTTGTTTTACCGCTGAGCTGCCGGCCAGAAATAATTAAATACGACTTGTATCATCAGTATTGCTAATCATAAGTAAAGAGACCTAGGTTTGAACCTGTAAGCAGAGTTAGAGAGTGTCTCTGACTTATGTATCTTGTACATGATCTGACTCGAGGTACTCAGGCTAGAATTCCAGGTGTGGTTGTATGAATTACACAAACTGATCGGTACAGAAGATAATACTGACATCATTGAAAGAATTAAAATACTGAAATGGAGTTGGGTTGGACACATTCCTAGAAGAGATGATAATAGATGAACAGTTGGAATTTTAAATTGGATTCCAAGAGATTATAAAAGACCTAGCATATGAGATGGATGAAATAAGGAAGTTTGCTAAGATAACGTGGAGAAGAGAGGCTAGAAGTAAGATGGATTGTTTTAGATAAGTCATGTTATATACCATTCTATTGGAAATTTTGTAAGAATTATAATGAACCTTTTCATAAAAATATAATTTTAAAATCTATCTATTAAAAGTTAATACTTATAAAGAAACATAAAAATAAGAATTTTTAAAACTACAAATATTTTTTTTTACTATTTTAAATACATAATGTCTATATTTTTTCAACTTTATTAAATTCCATGACATATTACTTTTCTAATAATATACACCGCTTGCTTTTTGCATAATGCAAAGTGAAGTTATCATAAAAAATATGTATTAAGTCCAATTTCCAAAAATCCAATATGGCTGCCTAAAAGTGTAAAGGTTAAATATATATATATAGGTAAGCAAGTAGATAAACAATTAGAGTGAAAGACAAATAATTATATCTAAAGCCGTTTTAAATAAATAAATTCACTCAAATTTATGGACTAATTTTACAATAAGAACTTGAAGTAGAATTACATAATTATAGAATAAATTTTATATTTAAAGAAAATTTTATGGTAGCGTGAAACATATAATTTTCAATATATGTAAATTTTCTATCATGGTAAAATTTGGTAGGAAAAAAAGTGAAACGTGGTTATTCATAATTTTATAAAATGGAAAATTTTAAATTCTATTTACAATTAAATTATGGAAGAATTTGCTTTACTGAACTTAAAAAACTTTTATTATATATGCATATATGTATGTTGTTTAAACAATTTTGTAGTTTACTATTATGTAATAACTAACATTTTATGTCACCATTAGTTTTCTAAAGGACCCTTTAATACAGTTATAGATGAATTCTTACAAGTTTCAACTCGGTACAATATTTTATAACTGATTATAAGTATTGTAATGGACGATAAATATGCCTAGATACGATCCTGCCCACACGCCAGTTGTAACGGGTGGGAAAATAACCTGTGTACTGTGATGCTATGCAGATGTAGCAATCTATTGCCCTCGATGACACAGTCCGCAGAGTTCTACCAGGCTTGAAAAGGGAAAAAGTCGCATCTAACTACAGTCGGACTTTGGATAGGATGCTGATGAAATGCCTAACCAATGACTGCATGTACTTTTAATCGACGAGCTCTATACCTATTTAATAATGTCAGATGCAATTTAGGTTAGTCATCATTTTTTCACCCCTTTCCGATTCCGTTATGCCATAATATTCAAGCCCAGGGAGAATATTGCCTTTGTCGCCCTTAACAGGTATGAACAGATACACAAAGCAACTCCTGCACCTCTATATAGATTACAACTAGCATTTAAAATATTTGATTTACTATAAAACTATTATATGACAATGAAATAGGTGTGTGAGCATGCATAGTTGTTTGTTAACTGTTGAATGTCAGGACAACTCAATAAAACAGAGACCGGAATAATATAAACTCTTTAACATTTATTGACAATGATAAATGAAATTAAAATAAAGTATTATAACAATAGCAATATACATATGTCACATATGAACTTCTACCATTCTGTTTGCTAATAATTCTCTAGATCCATCCCTTTTACCCATGGTAGAAATCCATCTATGACACTCATTATTTACAAATCATGAACTGTACAAGAAAAATAAGCATTAATAATTCAAAATGATTATGATGTTAACTAGTTAAACATCTATTGATTTCACAAAGCAATCTATTTGGTTTAAGTTCCCCCCATCTAAGTTTAATCTTTGGTTGTGTTTTAATATTATGTTTTTGCTGGTCTGGTCGAATTTTGGATTTGGGGTAATTTTAATTAAATATATATATATATATGATAGGTATAGGAATTTAAACTAGTTGATTGGCCAATCACACTGGAAAAATATATAACAATGGTTAATCAACAATATAAAATATATAAGGTGAATTCTGTATCAAGTGTTGTGATTTAATCTGTAAAAATAAATGGGAATCTTACCTTAATATAAACATAAATAACCTGATGTGAAACAGGTGAGAAACTGAGCTGACCTAGACTTTATTTACAATAAAAAAATAAAAAAAATAAATTAATCACCCCCCCCCCCTTTTCTTCTCTGCTAACTCTGAGAAATGAGGTTTCTAGCAGCATAAGACTGTGATGTGCCCCATCAGGGTATGAAAATACAACGTAGATAACAGAAAAATCAAACAAAAATTTATAACCTTAATTTCTTGATTAAAATAATAGTTGAAACAAAGTCCATAAAATCATCCTAGTAGTAGTTGATGGTTAGGCATATTACTTTCCAACAGCAGTTTAACTCAGCAAATCATTTTCCTTGGTAAGGATAGATTTCGCAGGGATGTTTCCTGGCATCCTGTATAGTAACCACATCAATCCTTGGCTTATTCACCTTTAAATATACCTGTGCATGCTTATTTTGAACTGCAGGCATCTTCTTGCATATTACAATAAAGTAGAATAAGAATAGAGGTTTTATGCCAATATGTTTGGGAAGATCTCACAATAGCATATTTTCCTTTACCCCATATTCATCTTAAAATACCATTAAATAATTATTTATAATTATAAATTATGATATAGATATAGGAGAAACTTTACATATATATATTAAAAGAGTTATTTCATTTTTGCTTTCTATTATTAGCAGAATTAATTTTCATTTTTTTTCTGAAAAGATTTAAAATATTAAAATTCTTTCAGTCACGATCAGAACACGATTTAATTATCCCAAAAATCTATAAATTGTTCTTACTTTCCATTTCTCACTTTTTCTGCTTAAATTTGACAAAATTTAAGGTACAATATTTGATTTTAAAAACTTCTATAATTCAAGTAAAAGAAAAAACAAAACTCCATTTTGGCGTTTGAAATTTTAATTTAACTGTTGTTATCGTAGTGTTTGTAAAAATGGCAGACATTTTTGTGCACTCCAGAAAAACTAGAATTTATTCGAGAGATTGTTTTTAGATCGCGCTCTGATAGCTGAGGAATTTAATTAGTACATTGACATAATGGCGATCGACAATTCCAAGAAATATTTGCTGATTGAGACGTTACCTTATTGGTCAGTGTTGAAACAGTAAGATTCGTATTCGAATCTTAAGTTTTACCTTTTTCTATAGTCTCTCACTCATCGGTCTATCCTGCCCAAATTTAAACTTTTTGGTATCGAATTGTGTGTGTAGCAATATTAAAAATGTATAGATATATGTAGAATTCACCATAAACACGCACATATTTTGATCTCAAATTTAAGGCAATAAATAAAGATAAATAATATAATTTAGATTTCTTTTAGTTATAAAAAAATATATATATTTTTAACCATTTATTTTAAATTGTAAAATCTGTTATTTATTGCTTTGTTTAAATTTCATTTAATAATAATTTTAGAAATCAGATGTAATATTTAATTAAAAGTAAAAGTAATCGTATGTTCCCTTTTTGTCTTTGAAATTTTAAAAAGAATCGATCGGTGAGAGATAATGGATTAATTAAAAAGACAAACTCCCTAAATCTAATTGTAAAAGTAAAATGTAAATGTTAAACAATAGAAAGGCAGCTGTCTCTAAATTAGAATTAACAAAAATGCATTGATTATCCTCAGGGCAGATTAAGTGGAATCTAAAAATACACTAACCAAAAATGTAAAAGATAAGATCTAAGGAAGAGAGGCCATCTTAGACTTGCTAGAAACAGGCACTTTAACTTTAGCTCTGCTCTCGATCAGTTGAGAGTCTCCAAAATATTAAATAAATTGTTCCTGCCACGGTATGACCGAGTAAAAGTGCCCAGACTATTCTTCGCCCGGGAGATGGCCTATCGGATGCCAAACCCATTGCCCTTCATAAATTCAACCACGAAGATCTGCTGCCTAAAATAATGAGAAAGCTGCTGCTGCTGTTAAATTAAACGAACCACCTAAACACAGGAAAGAACTGCTAATCATGAACAATTTGCTACTAACCAATGGAATTGGAAAATTTCTCATAAAACAGGTACCTGTGTCCAAATTCTCTAGAGTACTCTACTAATATGCTATAGCTCATTCTTCATACTACTTATATAACTTATAAAATGTAAAATTATCATTTGTAAACTAAAATTTAATAATTAATTTATTGTGTAAATTTCTCTAATAATCTAGCTTACCTCACTCTATCTTTCTTGGGTACGTATTTCTAAAATCTACATTTTATCATATAATTATCGCATGCTCATAATTTTCTAAGTTTAAATCTATGATCGCTTGAAACAGTGAATGCGCGTCAAATTTTCATTAATATTTACTTTCATAAATAATTAATTTTCATAAAAATCGACACACATTCAATGCTTCATTTATTGTAATGCAGGGGTCTACTACTTCGCAAATGGCTGGCGTATTAGTTGTAATAATCAACTAGTTTATATATGTTTTATATTTATTAAATCTTAATTAATAATTCCATAAAATTTGCATTTCTTTGAGAGTCGCCAACGTTCTTTATTAAATGTTGATAATGTAAGGCCGAGTTAGAAATATATTTAAGTCTTGACAGGATTGTCTGTACATTATACATGTGCTACATTAAGAGACGCATGACCCATTACAAGTCGTGAATATTCCGGATTCCATAGGGTTGAAATTAACCCCAGTCGTCCTACATAAGCGGACATAATAAATGCTCCCGTAGGGCTTGACAACCGTCATGCAGCCAGCAGGCAATTTTGGCACGAACCGCTTGTCCTGGTTATGCTTATGTGACACCTTACTTCTTTGGGCCGATGGCAAACACCAGCCCGTCATTCTTATAAGCTCATTCCCGGCTTTGCAGTTTCAATATACTGCCATTCCATATCGCCTTTCTAGCGTACCATGGGTTTTCTTTAACTAACTTTATTATTCTATGTATCACTCCGTCCCTGCATTATCTTCATAATTCACTCTCAGATAAATGTTTTCCCTTAGTTATAAATAAATATTTTAATTAAATAAATATATGTCCACCGCTACTCTTATAAATTTTACTTTAGACTCTTGCATTGCAAAGGTATAAATCCCTCAAGGCATGCCTTAGAAATACTTGCTCGAGAATTTTAGGTAGCTAGATTACGCCTTCAAATAAATGTATTTCTTTTGTAAACATTACAGTATCGGAAATACCGCTACTGAGGTCTTAAATATAAAATATGTCTAAATAAATAAATGTATTCTTTAATATATAATAGTATCGCAAATCCTGCTACTGAAACTTTAAATCTATAAAATATTATTAGTAAATGATTTTTTTATTAAAATGTTTCAATAAATAATTTTAAACTATATGTCTGCAGTTACGTTTTATTTATTCGATACCCATTCTATATAATATTTCCTCGATTATGTAAATATGAATGTTTAATTAATATTAGTGTGATTATTGGCTAATTCGAAAATAAAATCAGGAATCTCTTGCATATCCCTGACCACCGTGCCTAAAGAAATGTTTACTAATGTCGCATCAGATGCGTTGTTTCATAGATTGTATTGTGGAACCGATAAACTATGTTCGAACTTAGTACTATGGGTGGGTTCGCTACCTAGATGGTGCTGCAGTTCTGTGTGGTGGTCGAATTCTGCACTATGTTAACGAGTCACGCGTTTTCTGACTGTTACAGTGTATTGATTGATTGTTGCAGTTGTCAGAGAGCAATAAGAAGACTGGGTAATAACTACGCAGTGTAGTAGAGAGCAGTCACGCAGTAATGAGTAAGCAGTATTGGAGAGACGTCTGTTTAACACCAGAAGATATCTCGCGTTAGTGCTAGCGGTTAATGACCAGCGCCCAGTGGAAATGTAGTTCACGGGTATAGCTGAAGGAGACCGCAGCGGAGATATTCAGAGCATTCGTTACAGAGCAGAGCATTAGTTGCAGAGTAGAAGCATTCGTTGCAGAGCAGAGCATTAGTTGCAGAGTAGAAGCATTCGTTGCAGAGCAGGGCATTCGTTGCAGAGTAGAGCATTTGTTGCAGAGCAGAGCATTAGTTGCAGAGTAGAAGCATTCGTTGCAGAGCAGGGCATTCATTGCAGAGCAGAGCATTAGTTGCAGAGTAGAGCATTAGTTGCAGGAATAGACCATTCGTTGGAGAGCATTAGCAAACATTATTGGATAGCCGCACAGTATGACTTGCAGATATAACATTGGCACAGTTGTAAGTGCGGATATAACATTGGTGCAGTCGCATTTGGAACCTGTAAGTAGCGAATAAGTTAGACGGAGAAACCTGGTGAAAATAGAAATCCCAGTTAGTAACGTTAATAACGGAAGAGAATGGCTAAAGTTTTCATTGCAAGTTTACATGATGAAACATCGGTGAAAGTTTTGAAATAAAACGTTTGTGCAGTTAACATCGGAAGCTGAGTTTACCACACTTGCGCAGTCACCATTGAACATAATTGGCAAAAAAGTTTCAGCAGCAGTTAAATCGTACATTTCTGAGTGAAATAACAGGAAAGTAGCAAGAGAAAAACAACATCAAGGAATAGCAACAAGGGTTTTTCTGGAATGGAGGGAGGAGTGTAGTGTTTGTAAAAATGGCAGACATTTTTGTGCACTCCAGAAAAACTAAAATTTATTCGAGAGGTTGTTTTTAGATCGCGCTCTGATAGCTGAGGAATTTAATTAGTACATTGATGTAATGGCGATCGACAATTCCAAGAAATATTTGCTGATTGCAAATATTTCTAGATAAGAGACATTACCTTATTGGTCAGTGTATTGATTGATTGTTGCAGTTGTCAGAGAGCGATAAGAAGGCTGGGTAATAACTACGCAGTGTAGTAGAGAGCAGTCACGCAGTACTGGAGAGATGTCTAACACCAGCAGAGATATCTCGCGTTAGTGCTGGCGGTTAATGACCAGCGCCCAGTGGAAATGTAGTTCACGGGTATAGCTGAAGGAGACCGCAGCGGAGATATTCAGAGCATTCGTTGCAGAGCAGAGCATTAGTTGCAGAGTAGAAGAATTCGTTGCAGAGCAGAGCATTAGTTGCAGAGTAGAAGCATTCATTGCAGAGCAGGGCATTCGTTGCAGAGTAGAGCATTCATTGCAGAGCAGAGCAATAGTTGCAGAGTAGAAGCATTCGTTGCAGAGCAGGGCATTCGTTGCAGAGCAGAGCATTAGTTGCAGAGTAGAGCATTAGTTGCAGGAATAGACCATTCGTTGGAGAGCATTAGCGAACGTTATTGGATAGCCGCACAGTATGACTTGCAGATATAACATTGGCACAGTCATAAGTGCGGATATAACAGTTATATTGTTGTAGCTGGAGTATTATTGACAAGAAAAACGATTTTAAAAAGGTTTCTGTTTTTATGCAGTTCGCCTGCTTATGTCTTGCGACTCACTCAGATCTTCATTTGCTGTTGGACTAACATGATTGTCTATTGTTTAAACACACTTCATTGATAAATAAAAAAATCATAGTTCTATTTTCACACTCTGTTTCTATAGCTACCTAACTTGATCCCAGGTTATCTCTCAGTCACTTGACTACAAATTATTTTACATTATTATTCAATTTAGATTTAAAAACAATCCGTTAAAGTCATATACAATATTATTTCCTAGAATATTGATAATATTAAATGATTTGTTACAAAATAATAATTTTTTTGTGACTTCCCTAATTCTCTCTGAATGTAAATAAATATTTATGTGTTGTACATGTAAATATGTGTTAATAATAAATAAATAATCTTCCCATTATTAATGCAAGTTTCAAATGGATTTGATTCAATAAGTAGGCTAATCTTGGCAGGAATAATTGTGCTGCAAACCAATTCTTACAGTATATGTATACATTTATTGCACATATTTGCAATAGAACCATTGGGAGTATATGGGGGGTTAAGAAATCTATCACCATCTGGACCACTTATGTCAATCACTAATTTAAGATGATATTTCTTGCTAATGGAGTGATGAAGTCAATGCTTTTCTAAATGATGCTCCAATTTATAGTACTGCAATAATTGCAAACCATTGACTATTATAACATAATTACTGATTTAATTATAATTACACTGGCATTAAGGCAATTAAGGCTATGAGGAGAATACTGTATAATTTCAATGCATATCTTCTTATTACTAAATCCAAGAATTCCTGAAATAATGTTGCAGAAGCTGCTTATTGATAAACATACAATTATATTTTTATTATAATTCTTCCTCTTCATGGGGATTATCAAAATGCTATCATAATTAAGACTACATTCTTGTCTTAGAATATCCAAAAAGTACAATTAGCTTTATGACAATCTCATCTTAGCTGGGGGAAAAGGCCTGATTTCAAACTCTGGGTCTATAATTATAACAATCAAAACAATAAACTCTTATTTGTATAAAATAAATATGATTGCTCAAATTTCTAAATTCAGAAAAAAAAAAAATACATAACAAAATCTTAAATCCAAAAATAATGAAAGATTAGATGACGTTTTAAAATAAACAGATTTAATTATATTTGTCTAGCAAAATAATTTTTTTATTTTTTAATGACAATTCCTTAATTTACTTACTTCAGACTGATTTTATTACTTCATTATAATATGAGATTAGATTAAGAGCTTTATAATGGAGTTGATTATAGACTTATCATTTCTACTATTATAAATGATATTTGATTTGAAAACAGCTGAAATTCAGAAAAGCAGATCTAGGCAATTAACTCCACAAACAGTTTATTTAGTTAAATATATTTAAGATCCCATTTAATGGAGATATAAAACATTTTAGAATAGGATTAATCTGCAGCTTCTCTAAGTCTTGGCTATTCATGGTTTATAACAGGGGTCCCCAACCTTTTTGCACTTAAGAGCACATTCTATAATACCGGCCAGGTGGCGGGCACCATTTATTTTTTCAACGTAAATTTATAGTTGGATATTGTTAATAATACACATAATGTACAAAAAAAAATATTTATTTCAAAAATAAAATTTTAATATATAATTAACATTTATATTTTTACGCTGTAAAAGTATAGTATGCCCTACAATTTGATTACAATATAATATAATAATTTATAAGAAATTTTAAAAAATAAATTTATTTGTATCAGATAAATAATTTTTTATCGTGTTCGGATAGCGGCGGGCACACGTCAAATGGTCTGCAGGCACCAGGGTGCCCGCGGGCATAGGGTTGGGGACCCCTGGTTTATAACATTAATTCTTCTTTCCACTTACACAGAAGACTCAAATTAAAACTAAGCACCAAAATAATTCTCTTTTATATCCTGATACTTCTTTATACCAGGTGTTTTCCAATTTTATTATTTGTCAGACAATGTTAAAAATTATTCTGACTAAATAACAAATCTTTTTTACCATTATTATTTATTTATCAAATTTTAATTAACTTGTCATTATTTAATAAAATAAAAATATTTTTCAGTTTTAAAAAAAATTAAGTAAAAATATCACAAGCAGTTCATTTTTAATTGTGATAGAAAAAAGTATTATCTGACACATTTTAATACCCTGGACGGATAATGTGGCTCTTCCTAGGAATGCTTTTATACATAAAATATTTAATGACCAAGTATAGCCAAATCAGGATTCAACACTTATATAAATCAGCCATATTCATAGACGAATACAATCAGGAATAATCTACAAATTCAAACATTTCTTAGCATATGTCTGTTTAAACATTCAGTTATGGAATACTTCAGGCAGAAGAGGCAGATACATATATTGATAAAATAACCAAATGGTTCATTAATACTCTAGGCTGTAAAGAAAAAAAATACCTGGTTAATAAACATCAATATATTCATCCCATGCCAACCTTGGCATGGCCATACTAAAGAACAAAGTACACCTTGGGTATATAGTTAAAAGTACACAGCAGGAAATATACACCTGTTTAAATCATTAATACCAAAATATAACAACAGCCTAATTAAAAAAAAATATTGTTTAAAATCCATTATTATTAAATCGTAAATTAAACTGCCTGAAAATTAAATATTTACACACAGATAGGCATAGAAACGTCTTCTTAAATGGCATAACAACAGCATCCTATATACAAATGTAAGCCTATCAAACTTCATGGAAAATCCCTTTTTGATTGTAATTAAAAATTCAGAAGTATTGAATTAAACAAATCATTTAGATAGATCTATATCCATCTAAAGATTATATAATATGCTGTTTTTAACAACATATGATTACAATTGGCCTTACATGGCTACTAAAGATTATATGAATAAATTTATATTGTCCGTATTTACTATAGTTGCCTAAATGTTATAATTGAAAATTAAAATTCCATCATGGGTAAATTGTTATCATTAAACTTTTATTTGACACTAAATTACTATAATTTATTCTACAGTTAGAGTTCTTTATCCCATGGCATTGAATTTAATTTATTAATTAAATTGCAAGTCTTACTCCTAATTGTTTGAAACCTCACAAATGAATCACAAAACAAATTAAAACAAAATCTTTAAAACTACTCAAAGAAAATATACTACTACCAGAATAGAATGTTGAGGGGAATGGGACATTTAAACACTTTAGAAATTAATCTTTACAGTTTCACTACAAAACAATTAGCTTGTTAAGATTGTTTTGGAAAATACAATTGCACAAATATTGCTCTACTTCTCAACAACATACATATAAAATATACATTCATATAATAAAATATTAGAAACCAGTCACCACCTAAACATATCAATATAGATAGTAATCCATATTTCTCATTGTTGTCAAGGCAACCTCTCTCCTTTTAATAATATACTGTAATATTAATAATATACTGTAATTATTAGAGAAATATTCTAGTATCAATAATAATAAACAAACTGCCTAAATAAAGATAAGGTTACTAAAAATAATACAGTATATAAGTAGGGTCTTCTGATTGAGACATTAAAGCAAAAAAAAGTTGCACACTAGATTAAAAAGTATATATATATTGTAACGGGCACATATGCACGTTACATTGTTTTTTTATTATTAAACATGAAAAAAATAAAAGTTCGCAAATAAAACTTCTTTTTTTAAGAATTAAAAAGTGAAAATTAAAAAATCATCTTAAACTCGTATATATATAAAATCGCACAGATGAAAAAAATTATTAAAATAAAACTTTATTAAAAATAGAAAAAGTATTTTAAAAGCAAAAACTTAAAAAAGATTTAGAGATAAAAATTTATCTTTAAGTTTGAAAACAAATTAATTAATGTTATTGAAAAATGGAAATGATTATTTTAATTAGTCAAAGTGAACTAGCCTTTGGGCATTTCAAATGTAAAAGCACCGGTCAGATAGGAGAGGAAAAACAATAGGAACAGAATGGCCAATGAAAGAAATCCATCGGGGAAATCGGACCTCAACGGAAGGATCATCATCATCGATGACGTAATGTCAATTGAATCCTTAAAATTCATATAAAAGAGAAAGTTTGATAAAATTTTTAGTGAGTAAAGAAAATAGAAGCGATGTGACTATATGTGTTAGTGCGGAGTTGAAGTATAAGGGATTGAAAAGACGCACTCTTCAATCCCTTCAGTCTCGTTAAAAAAGGAAAGAGAAATGACATCATTTTCCTAGATTGAGGACCATAGGACATCGAGGGAATTAACGCTGCTCCAAATGACAAGCAACTGCAAGAAATTAGAAACTACAGACTTATTAAAACCGTAAGAACTTTATAAAATCTAATGAACAATATTAATTTGAAAACACTAAGAACTTTAAAATATAAACTTTCCCAGTATTTAATTTATAGAAATAGAATCCTATCTGATCAAACTAAATTCTTTATTAATAAGTAATTTTAATTTGATGTATTTCTTTTGTAAAATCATTTCCATTTATTTTTTTGGTTCTTTTCAGTTTTATTTATGATTTTTGTTTTTCGCTAATTTAATAATATATCAATGTTAAACTTAAGTCGGGCATGAATGGCTATATAGATTTGTAAAGTTATATTAGGGGAGGGTAATCTTAGGTTATTTGTTTCGTAGTTAAATTAAGTCAATGGATTGGATATATTGGTGTAATTAGTAGATGTAGTAAGAGATTCGCTATGGGCAGAATCGCTTTATACGCCACACACTTCTTTTTTGGCTATGGAATGCGATTCGTAAGTTGGCAAAATGACCGCAGTCCTTTCCTATGGATTTTTTTTTTTGCTCTTCTTGTCAGATAGACGTAGTATTCCTATCTGACGAGAGGCAATTTCTTCTCTTAACCTTTTGTGCTGTCGTATTTCGTATTACATTGAATGCATCAATATATCAGATGAATTGACGTTGGTTTGACTGCGAACGTTTGGCCTAAGGTTAAATAAGGATAGAATATTTTCTTTCAAATGCAAATCTATGTAGTCTATTCATACTCGACACTCTAAATAAAAATGCATTAAATTTAAGTTGGGTATGGACGTTGCATGGATTCGTTATCAGTTAATTCTGTTTTGGTTTTCATATTTGATCAAAATATATAGACATTCGGTAAATAATGATACCTTACGGTGAGTATCTAAAATGTATTTATTCGGATGTCTTTTAAGTTATTGGTGCCAATGCGGCATCTTACGATGAATGCTATTGGGTTTTTTATAAATTTCCCTCTGCAATTCCACCAGTGATTTTATATTTTGATCGTTTATGTTTATTTTGAAATGTTTTTGATCATGTAATCTATGTAACCGATCTATACTCAACATTATAAAACAAACTTTTATAAATCCATCTCTGCGAACTTATAATAGTATAAAAATTAAAATGTCAATTAAAATCTAAAAATAAAAGTTAAAAATAATGTTAAATGTTAAAGTAAACATACTAAAATAATAATGTTAAATTTTATATATATGTGTGCATAAATAAATGTTTGTATGTATAATTACTGGCAGTGGCTTATTTTATTTTTTTAAAAAAATTATTCTTAGATAAGAATTTATGAAATATAAATCTCTGCTGTTCCATTGAGCTAGTGACAATGGGCTAATGACCGGAATCAAAATATATTAAATTAAAAAATAAAAAAAATTTTTTTTTTTTTTTAGACTTACATATCTGCCTACTTTATAAATTTTCTAGGTTCAAATGCCTAGTGGTGCTCTGTAGTGCAGATTACGTTAAGTCTCCCTATTCTCCGGATTGTTATAATATATTGTAACATTTTCCGTCTTGCTAGGCCTCTATACGCAATAAACTGAACGAGTTGATCAAGCAAAAAAGAAGAAAGTTGTATTTCTATTTCTAAAAAAACATAACTATATTTCCTGATCAACTCGGCCTAGAATTGTTATGAGTACAGTTGCAAGCTGAATCAGTTTTTTATTTATAAATGAGGGCACCAGAGTTGCTTAGACTCACTGATTCTGCGTCAAACATATCATAACTCGTAAAGTAGTAATTATACGATCGGGATTAAAATTCCCGTTAAGAAGAAGATATTCCCCTTTGACTTAATTAAGAAAATAAATCTACTTAGCAAAGGTAATTTGTACACTAATTTGAATCTAAATAATCAAATATAAAACTTAAATAAAGTATAATATTTGAAAGTATTATGTATAACGAATTTAATAATTTAATTCAAATATTTCTCCTTGAAGTAATAGTTAGTTTGTGTCTTATTTTTCCGTGGTAAGTTTCATTCACTACTCAGTTCGCAAATCTTTAGATCAAAAAATTATGGGATAAACATTTCATTCAAATCTCAGTTCATAAAGCTTTATATAAAAGTTATGGCCATTAACTTACCGGTAAGTTGATATTTAAGTAGGTCATTGATCATCCGAAGTCCAATTCCTTCAATGGATAGTCCGCAGTAGTTTTTTTAGTTTTACTCCTTCCAAATCTCCGATCAATATTTAGGTAGAGCCAGACGACGATTTAGGTGACTTTTCTCGAGAGAAAGTGTCGGCAAACGATAGAATTCTACTCACTCATAAAGAGTGGTTTCAGTTCGTATCTAAGTGGACACATTTTATTAATTTTTTTTTATAAAAAAAATACGAGGCACTTCAAATTGCTCAACACTCTCTGGAACAACAAGACAGAAACCCTTTTCAAACCTGTTGGCTCCTTTTATATCCCCAGATTCTTTTTAGAAGTTCTGTGCATATTCCTTTTACCTTTTGTTCTATTTTATAAACTTCTACATTATTTCTCTTTTTATTACAAAGTCTCTTTTCTCGTTATGAATTTCTACCATTTTTAATTACTATCAGAAAGTCATTTCTGATAGCAATCTTTTACCTTTGAAATTTCCTTTCACTATTTGAATCAATTATTCAGTATCAAATTTATTTTAATGAAATTATATATATAAAAAGAAAAATTAAACATTCACTGTACGTTTTTCTTAAAACAACATTACAAAATAGTACAAAAAAAAATTAAAGATCGGGTTCTCTCTTTTTTATTTAGATGATATACAATATTAAATAGCAATTTGTACCATATATATATATATAATTAAACGGTACAATATATATATATAAGCTATCAACATTGGTATGGTGACAATTCAAAATTATCAATCACTTATGTACAAGCAAAATCTGGGGTCTGAACATAGCTATATTTATGTAGTATAAATCGTGTAGCTTCATTGGAACTTATTCAATTATTATAGTATTCTTTTGATAAATTTATTTTTGGTAGATGGATTTTTTCCTTTTATTCACAGAGCACTTTAAATCATTTCTTCTGACAGAATACTTTTGAGCATTTTATTTGGCAAAACTGAGCTAATTTTGCTCACAGAGCCTTTCACTTCTAATCACAGAATTTTTGTTATTAAAAATTTTTTTTTAAAGAATATGGCAGAAATATTTCTTTTGACATACTCTTCTTTCTGGGATCTTTAGCACACATTATGCCAAATCAGTTACACATTTCTCTTACATTAATAAGCAGGTGTTCTTAATGATAAATAAACATATATGACTTCATAGCAATAAATGGCCTAATGGATATTCACAATAGAACAATAGCACACTTTCAGAAAATCAACTGATCAGAGGGAATTGATTATCCTTTCTGACTATTCTCTGGAATGTGATTTTTTTGGTTTTTCTGGCAGAGCTTCCCACTGCTACTGATTTAAAGAATTGTTCAAATATATTTTACAAGGTTTTTATATGAAATTTAAACAAAAGATTTCCAAAACATTCTTTAATTAAAAGTTTTCTATAAAATTCTATAATGAAAATTTTTTTAGAAGATTAATGAAACTTTTGTCATAATGAAATTCAACAAGTTTTATCTTAGCTTAATTTAAGTTCTTATCACCTCCCCCTATCAAAAAAAAAAAAAAACCCATTCTTCTGAACACTTATTGTTTACTTATAGCTTCAATCTTTTCTTGAGCAGTTTTGTAAATGCTTACACTTTTAATTCCCTGCTAATGACAAAAAGACTAATTGGCTTGGCCATTGCTTAGATAACAATCAAAAGAATATCTTTGCTAACAAAACTAAAACTTAATTCAAAATAAAAGATAATATGCTTTTATTAAAACTAATTTCAATCAAATTCCAATTATTCTTTTACTTTACATTTTACTAATTTCCCAGAAAAATATTGGACAAATAATTATAATAACACAAAAATATAATTAATTTAACTAAACTAAAAAAAATTCTTTTTCCTTTAATACATCCCATTTTAGTTATTATTTTTTCTAACTATATACTTTTAATATTTAAAGTAATGTAAACTAAATAATGTATAGGAGATAAGTTTATTTGTAGTTACACAACTTATGGATATGAGTAGGAATTTAGGTAAACAGTTATATATGAGTTTTATAGATATAGAGAAGGCATATGATAGAATAGATAGAAATAGATTATGGATAAGTTTAGCAAATTTGAGAATGGATGAAGCTTTAATAGATATTATTAAGAAATTATATGAAAATAATTATTATATATATCAATTAGGGAATATAGAATCAGTTAAAGTTAAAAATGGGGTGGGGTTACGGCAAGGATGCCCTATGTCACCTATTTTGTTTGTGTTGAATTTGAGTGAAATGGAAAAAGCAAGAGAAAGATTAGGAAGAGGGATAGACATACCGATAATAGGTAGTAAGGGAGTATATATTTTGTCACGTCTTTTTTTTGCAGATGATATATTTTTGTGTGCAGAAAGAAGAGAAGATATGGAAGTTATGTTGAGGACATGTGCAAGGGTTGGTAAAGAGATGGGAATTAAATTTAGTGAAGAAAAATCAAATATAATGATGGTTAATAATGGGGAAAGAGAAGATATAGAATTTTTATTGGGAGATATTAAGTTAAGTGTGGTGAATAGATATAGTTATTTGGGAATTATTTTAAGTAATCAGAAAAATTATTTGGATGAATGGGAGAAAAAATTGATAAATGAAGCAAAGAAAAGAAAGGGATTGATAAAGAAATCAACAGTGTTTTCATATAATAAATATGATGTAGTTAGAATTATATGGAAAGGAGTTGCAGTAGCAGGGTTAACATATGGTAATGATGCATTATATGTTAGTAAAGAGGTATTAAATTACTTAGAAAAAATTCAAAGGGAAGTAGGAAGACATGCATTGGATGCAGATGTATGGACAGCAAGAGAGGCAATTCAAGGAGAAATGGGATGGTCAAGTTTTCATATGAGAGATGCAAAACATAAAATGAAAATGTTTGGTAGATTGCAGTTTATGGATAATAAGAGAATAGCTAAAATAGTATTTAATTGGGTTATGAGTAAAGGGCAGGTAACAAGATGGGTGAGAAAGGTAATGCGGTATGCAAAAGATTTGGATAAAGAATTTATATCAGTATATTTGTACAAAAGATGGGATGATTGTATTAAGAGAATTGTTGAGTGTTGTAGTAGTAAGGAATGGGATAAAAGAATAGATTTATTAATAAAGAATAGAAAGTTAGAGAGATGGAGAAATAGTATGGAGAGTAAAAAAGAGTTTAAATATATATAGAAATAAACAGAATATTAGGTGTGAGTTAATATATGATAATAGTAAGGAAAGTAGTTTATTATTTAAGGCTCGAACAGGATCTTTAGCTACAAGAGAATATACATGTAAATGGAAAAAAATGGGTGATTTATTTTGTAAATTATGTAAAGAAGGAATAGAAAATATTAGGCATTTGTTAATTGAATGTAAATGCTTGAAAACAGAAAGGGCACATATAATGAAGTTATGGGAAAATAAATATGAAAAAAGTGATTATACAGAAAGTAGATTATTGGTTTTTATGCTGGGTTTGGAAAAAGATAAGGGGGATTTAGATATAAAGGCTGTAGAGTTGACAAAGATTATGTTGTGGAAATAGGATGGAGCAGAATATGGGAAAAATTAGACTGGGGAATGTAAAATTAAGTAGCTAACAAGTTTTTCTTGGTATAATTGCTGAGAGATTCTTGACTTCATTTAAGGAGTAACTACAGCACATCACATCACCATCAACACTTTTTGAAAAATTTTTTTATCACTTGCAGGTTCCTGACCGGTTGTTGATGGAACCGCAGTGTCACCTGGTGGTGACATGGCACGTCGGATTAGAGTACCAATGTAAATAAAACTGATGTGAGCCTAATTAAATATTGCAAATGTACTCTATACAGCTCCACTCATGCCCCCCCCCCCCAACAAATAGTTTCACTTAAATATGATTTAAAATGAAATAAGTAGATGCAGACACACATATTTGGCTCCAATACATTGAACTGCTTTTATTTCATTCAAATCATTAACCCATTCATATGATGTGATGTAAAACAACTTGTTTATAGAAGGTTCAACTAGATAATAGCAACATATATTTGTCAAGTGTGTAGTTTTAAGTTACCCAATGAATACAATAGACTAAAAGATTACTATTATTAGTATCTGAATAAATAGCTTTCATTTATTCTAGCACTAATGAATCTATCCAATGGCCAATTTCTACAATCACAGCTAAAGTTTTGCTACATACACAAATATAATATTCAACTAGCTTGAATAAGTCAGCAACTACATACTTTAATGAACTGAGTTACATGCTAATTAAAAGGTCAAAGCTCTGGAGCATTAAAAATGGTGAAATCATTAGCTGAAATATTTTAAAAAGACATGAGAAATGTGTTAAAATTCACTCTATTCACAAAATGACAATAATGAGAAACAGGTCAGAACTTAGTTGTCACCACCCTCTGTTGTCCATTCATTATTTATACTGACAATATAGATCTAGATTTTCAATGTATGCCAATAACATCATATTATATGCAGCAATCTTTGATCAATCAGAAAACATTTAATAAAATACATTTAATGAAGTAGGAAAATATTTCCATTTAAGCATCAATATAAAGTAGAGTATTTTTTATAAAGTCTAATACAAACAATTTGCAAAACTTCCATTCCAAAGTGGGCACTATATTTAAAGCTGCCAAATTATTTGCACAGTGAAAAATATATGGTAAATTAATATCAATCATGTATACAAATAAATTTACAATAAGATACCTGCAGTTGAAATTGACATAAATTCCATTCAAAATATTATAAAAGATAAAATAAATTTTTCTGATATTTCTTTAACAAATTGTTGTTACTAAAAACCAATTAAGATTTTTCATTACTCATACGAAATTAATCTATCTCTTATTAAAACTGAAAAACCAAATATGTTCACAAACAGGTTTTAATAAAATTGTATGTAATTTTGTAAACATGAATGTAATTAAAGGTAGGTAAAATAGTCAATTGCAGAGCAAAGGCTTCAAACAACTCTTAGAAAAAAAATAGAACAAGATAATATTTATCGAAATTGTCAAATGCCAATATTAGATGATCAGCTAATATTGGGGATTATAAGCTTGATTGTAACCTGAAAAAAATTTATTAAACTGGATTCAAACCCAAGTGGATATATTTCTACTACAATATATATCTTGTAAAAAATGTGTTTATAGGAAAGACATAATTCTAATATTACAAAAAAAAAAAAAACCGCAGGTTTCCAAATGTATATTGTTCCTTACATTCATTATATGATAAAAAAAATTATTGAAATTATTTTATGATCTACATCATTTTTTTTAGATGGGTGCCAAAATTATTGTGGACCTTTGAAAACCCAACTCTAACCGTATCTGTCATGACTCAGAAAAGTAAATATGCACACACATCTTTTTAATTTTATTCTTATTTTCACCATTTAATTATAAACAATAAAACTGTGTATGGAAAAATAATAATAATACATCATGTGATCACTATATGGAGAGTTTTGCTTTGTCTATAAATAATAATACATAATAAAAAAAGTAATAAATTAATTTGATGAATATATTATATTTGTAATCAAATTTCATATTTCCTATTGTTTCTCATAAATGTAATAAACTACAATACTTCAATGGTTTTCAGCTTCAATTGATTCTTAAAAAAATTTAAATTATTTTTCTATTGTTACTACAGAAGTATGTGTGACAAATTAGATCTATTTGTTAGTGGTATAATGAAGTTTCATTAAAATTGATTTTCCCATTTGAATTTCCTCATTAATCAAGTTCTTTTTGTCTTGAGGCTATTTTCTTCCCAAGAAATATGCAATTAAATGAATCAATATGATTTATTCCTACTTTTAAAATAGCTGGCAACAAAATAAACAAATAAAATGAATTATTTCATACTGATGACAAACCATAAGTTTTAAGTTGTAACTTCTTGATCGCTTAAGCAACATCTTTTGTACATTTAATTCTTACACAAATAGAATAAATGAATGGAAACCAGGTCTAACAAAAACTTCAAAAAAGCCTAAATATTTTACTTATGTCACATAATTTGATGTAGAAATAGAGTGACAAAATCTGGATCAGAATATCCACGGATTGTGCTTGGCTGTCACTTCTAGTGCTTTAACTTCATACGAACTCCAGAGCAATAAAATCACATGCTCAGCATCCAAAGCTTATTAACTCCACATGATTCTTTAGTATCATCTATACCATATTTTATAATCTTTTCTTTTGTTTAATACCAAAATTTAGGATTTCTAATTTCAGATCATCTTCATTCAACATATATGGTCATATACTTGTAACTTCTGCATAATTTTATTCAGCAAAATTTCTTTCCAATGCATTTAATACCCAATTCTCAATAACATTTTGTAGAATATTCTCTCAAATAGCAAGATTCTTCTCAATGAATATTTTGTCATTATCAATGCTTCACAACTATAAAATAAAACAAATAACATGCATACATCTAATTTGATTTGTAACATAATGCCTTTGTTTTTCAATCCTATCTATGGTTTATAAATATGTTCTTACATGATTATTCTTAATTTTATATTTTTCTGACAGCCAAGATCACTAGTGATATTATTTCTAAAATATACAAAACTTTCTACATTGCCTGCCTACTAAATGTTTCATAAATTCTGACTTTTCTCCTTCAAACTTGCACAACATAATATATAATACGTAAGAGTTTAAAATAATAACAGCATTGAGAAAAATATTAGTACAGATTAAACAAAACAGAACACAGTCTACAAATTGTATGTTAAATCTTGATTTGTTCAAATTAATTGTTGAATATATTTTAAGTTCTATTATTATAATAATTAAAACTTGTTCTAAAACAATTAATTAAGAAATTAAGGGTTATGATAATTTTATTTCTTATTTAATGTTCCTTAGCACAAAATTCTGCAGATTTTTTTAGAACAGCTTCAAACTTATAAGCTTTAATTATCACCCTTTAAGAACATTAATTGTATTATAATTCTCAATTTTTTTCAACCATACTCCAATCATAAAGATATTTTTTATCCAAGAGTTAAATCACACAACTTTATGCTCACAAATTCATATGTTTTTCCAAAGATATCTCAAATACAGTTTCTCCATATAAATGTCATACATCTTTCCAGATAGTTGCTCATTATAAAAATCCATAAAGTAAACAATCAATCAATAGTTTCCAAAAGATACTATCAAAGTCACAAAAACATGACAAAAAGCAATGCTTAGAGATAGGAAAATGGATTGCCATTCCAAATCACATAAAACTCTTCAATACACACACATGTAGAAGAAATGTGCTCTCATCAATATTTTTTATAAGTCAGAACAATTAAAATATCAGTACAAAACAGATGTCAAAAATTCCTGGTTTACACATTTCCTAAAAAATTTCAAAGCTTTAAATCTAATATTGTAACACTATGTTTTAAAACTCCTCTAGGAATTCCATCAGGAACCATAGCCCTTCTGTTTCTAATATTGTAGGAACAATTTTAAATTCTACAATTAGGATGATTTTGTTCAAATCTATTTGTTAATGTACTAAATATATTAAATACAATCATCTAAACTCATATTATCATTCAAAAGATGATCAAAGCATTCCAGCCTTCATTATACCATTGAATCTTCTATTGGAATTATAATATTGTTGTAATTTAAAACATGACAAGAAAGATATAGAGTAACTAATTCTTTACCCAAACAAGAATCTTTTACAGTATGTTTTAATTAATTTAGATACGTTTCATTTAACATTCATAAACAAAAATATAGTTGTTGTTTTTTTTAATATGGTTGTCATTAAAAAAATAATTATCAAAAATGATTAATTTTGTAAATTAATTTATCTTTATGAATAAATTTTTAAAATCAAATTTTTCTACAAAAAACAAAATATTTTTTTCAATTTAACGTAAATTTATTTAAATGGGAACACACACACACACACACACAAATAATCATATGGCAGATATAAATAAAAATCATTTGAAAAATAACCAAGGATTAATTTGCACTTTTATTAAGGAATTAACAAAGTTAGTGTGAGTTTGGGAAATATATATTATAACCTTTTACTCCAGCTCTTAGATACTTGCGCCACACTGTGCGCCGCTTTTAACTTTTTGGTTGGATGGATGCTCCTCCACTCCCAGCTAACATTAGCTCTAAAGCCTCTCTCAGGATTGACGATGATGGGATAGAACATTCATAATTATATTTGCCAGGGTGCCAAATTACAACTTCAATGAAAATATTGAGGCTAAACCTTATTTCAATAACTTATTAATAATTTCTAATAATGATATCTAATGAATGGGTTAATAAATAATCAATAGACTAAGAGAATACTGAGAATGCATTAAAAATAATACTAATACTCTTGGAAACTCGTGGTTGTTAAAGAAAAGAAACTTTAAACTCAACTCTCATTACAATTTATATTCTCAGCACACTCTCCATTCATTACCATTAAAGTCACAATTAAAATTTTGTTTCAGATTACAAATAGTTAAATAGTTCTATGTCCATCTATCCTCACATTCCTAGGTCTATTGCACTACTATCTCTTTTACTCTCAAATTTTCCATCGTACTACCTCATTTATCTCCTATGATAATCTCTTCTCAGGGTTTTAGAACAATAAAGTCTGGAAGTCGAACAAGCTGCTATGGATTATTGGTGATAAATACCCCTCTCATGATCACCACCGAACTTGGCTGACTCTAATGTAGCCAATGCCCACTTACACTAAAGCTCGAATATTTAAGCTTACATTAAATCTTTTAGAAATAACATATTATAACCACTTTCATAATTAAGGAAAAATCATAAGGAAGCATGTCTAGAGAGGTGTTGGAATACAATGGATGGGGACAGGATTTTATGCCCACCCACTGCATCCACTATTCTGCCATTCATAATCTATACTTCAACTATGCTGAATTATTTCTGGAGTATTGGTAATTTTGAGTCGTGCCATGCTACATAAGCTTAGAAAATTAATCATTTAAATAAATTTTATCTGATATGATTTACCAAAATGATGCTTAAAATATAAATAATAATGTATTGATGCATGATTGGATTTAAGATTTCTAGATTGCAATAACCCACAAAACATTGAGACTTACGCAAATTTTTATTTTGAAAAAATAACAAATTTTATTAACAAATATAACTCAATAAAATAATATGTACATTATTTCTATGATTCACATGGCTTTGCCTTGTTCTACAACCGTAGGATTAAAAAAAAAAGATCCCTAAATCAACAGATAATTTTATGAGAATTTAAAATACAAATATTAATTCTTAATTACTAGAGAATCACAATTGCCATGGAGTAATATTAATAAAACAGACAGATAAGGATAATAGCTACCTTCATATATATTTTGTTCTTAATTTTAACTAAGACATAGTGAACATTAAATTTCTCCCCCCAGTGTTTAATGCCTTAAATTACTGATTTATTTTCTCATCCCTACGAATAACTCTCCCAGTAATAAAATTTAATAATTTCCATTAACTATTTTAAGCTAATATGCCTTCACCTTATGCTTTACAATGGAAATATTTTATGTGTGGTTGGACTTCTCGCCATTAAGTTAATTTTAATTACTTTTCAAATGTCAAGAAATCGGTACTTAGCTTAATCATTATCATACGTGCATACAATCTATATTCATATTCTTATGACAATTATAATAATAATACCTCAGTAATCTTACCATTCCAGCAAAGTTCTCAGCTGGCTGTGGATATATTTTTTAAATAATTTTATATACGCACTGCCTACGATGTTCTCAGGTTTTATTTAACCCTTACGTTTAATATTTATTTATGTTATTATTCTTGGCTCTTATTGATCAATTAAAATATATCAACAAAGCAATGTTCAAGTATATTATTCGCACTCATCCTGACATCAAATTGAGTTTGCAACCCTGTAGCCAACATTTAAAAGTAATACTTAGCAATAGCTGTAATTCATACAACCGTAAGAGACGTCAACATTAATATGAGGGTAGGCAGTGACCCGAATAAGAGAAAATACCTTTTCATTAAGGTTGAGGTAAGCTAGGATTTATCGCTAGTCATACGAGGAGACTTTGGTATACCCATTAACCTCTGACCATCAATACAGAAATCATCTTACGGTGTAGAAAATAACCAAGTGGGAAACTCTTCCACTGTATTTAAATACTTTATAAAAAATGGAATAAACATCTTAGTGAGTGAGCTAAACTATGACTCCACTAGCTTGGTGGGGACTCTTTGTCCATCCACGTATACACATATACACAGGTCTAACACCAATTTGTACGAGTAAAACTTTCACATCTACATTCCGCTCATGAAATAGTATACCAGAACATTATCCAACAATTTTTTCCAAGCCTTAATTAGCTTATATCTAACTTTAACTTAACGATAATAATAATAGTAATAAGAAATGTGTATTAAATTTTTAAAATTATCTCTCTGCACTTTTACAGCATAATGATGATGTTTTAGCCAACGTTCACATAACCTTTATAAAACATATTAATAAGTCTAAGCATTTGATAGTACTACCTGATCCGATTCAAAACATTTCACTTTACAATATCTCTCACTCTCTTCATAAAAAAAAAAGTAAAGCACTTAATAGAGGCACATACAAAATGATTTGATATTAACTTATCTACCCAATAATAATAATAATAATAATTTTAACACAGATTAACTTTAAACGAATATATATGATTAAAATCTTTTTTTTATTTTTTATAGATTAAATGTTAGAAACGAATAATAAGTAATAAAATTATACTTAAACAGTCCTCCCGGATCGTCCTTTCGATCTCTGGTTTCCATTTTTGCTGCAGCTTTTTCCTTCTTTTGTTTGTTCCGTGTGCTCACATATCACTTTAGATAGTTCGTTTTAGTTGCAAATCTTTAATCTGGGGCTTTATTTGAAAGAGTCACTTTTATATAAGTTCAATCCTTATGCTAAAATGTAATAAAATTTTCATGTTGATTATAAGACTTTCTCCATTTTGGGTTCTGGGCATTAATTACACTTTTATAACTGAAAATAACTAGCTTTTAATTTTTGACATGCACAAGTCCACTTATTGATGTATTTCTCATTTCACTTACGATGATTTGATGCTTCATATGGGATTGTAGTGTTCAGTTCCACCCTATTTGCGAAATCAAAATTAATTTTCTCGGAATTTTGGATAGTACAAACAGCTAAGTCTTTTAAACTTAATAAATTTAAATGTGAAATAATGATTCATATAACTCAGTGTTTCTCCAATTTTTCCAGAGCAAGACTCCCTCTGCAGTTTAAGTTTCATCACTCGCCGTTTCCTGATAAATTGGGTATATTTAGATGTAAGACAAATCATGAAGTTGGTCAATTTTTTTTTGGAGAGGACAGGGTGTGCGCCTAATATAAACTTACTCAACTATCATTTTGTACTAATGTTATAAAATTTGAAAGGTTTTTTATTCAGGAGACAGAACAGAAAATTAACAACAAACTTATGATTTCCTTTCTCTCTCTCTCTCTCTTTTTTAAAATTGCTTATTTAACCTGACAACAAGGCTTCTCTGGATAACCGATGATGACTAGCAAGAAAAGAGAGAGCTCTTTAAAGACAAATCAAGCTCTTATATTGCCTGGATTCCTCCCCCCCCCCCCCGAACGATTGACCTGCCAAACCATTTATGACTGTGTTTTACTTGATTAATTACCTATTGTTTTTTTTTTAAACTTACCCCCTCCTGAATGATTGACCCGCCAAACCATTTATGTCTACATTTTAATGGATTGATCACCTACTGTTTTTAAACTTATACATTCCAGTATCACAGATATCAAGCGATTTTCTTTAGTATTTTTCCGTTCGTGGAAATCTCCCCAAAGAACAAATGAAAGAAAACTCTCCCCAAAGAATAAATGAGAGAAAGCTCTTTTTCCCTCCTTTTTCTTTTATAATAATAAAAAAAAATGTGTAGCAACCCAACTTCAAACCCAGAATCTTGACCGAAAATTGGCCACTATGAATGAATCATTGTAACAAATTAATTCTTCTTTAAGGAGTTCTCAAACGAGATAACATGGGATAATTATTATTCAATCATTAGTTTATAATTAAAATTCACAACTAAATCATATACATACACACATACAATTCTAATTAGACCGATTGCTCAATACTCTGATTAATTCTTAATGTCTTTTTTTTTTTGACAATTTGATTTTATCAATTATTGCATTTTAACTTATCATTATTGTAAAATTACGATTATCTATTTTCACTCTCCCAAAGTAGTTTTGTAAATCGCACAACCCCCTCCCTTCTCTCCAATCTCCAACTATTAAAATGATGTATAAATATTGCTAATCTATAAATTTCTCAATTATATCTTTGGCTATTAAATTACCTTATGAATCAATACTAAATAAAATAATTTTTGTTTAGAAATTTTTATGATTAAATGTTTAGTTTGCATACTAAGTAAAATTACGCAATCCATAAGAATATGACTTGGATTCAAACCCAGCATTGGCTAGAAAGCTCGTCTGTTGAAGAAAAAAAAAAAGCTCATGAGGAAAATTTTCATCAAACACTGTTATACATAACTAAGACCAAAATCTAATGGACCTTTGGGCAAACCCAAGGGTTACAATATATATATATAAATTTTTCTTATAACTTTCTCACTACTACAAAGAGACTTCTTCAAAAATAAAGTTTAAATGGAAAGATCATTTTTGTATATAAAACAATAAATAATTAATAACATTTTCTTTATTAAATATTCACCATTGATATTTATATATGCACCACATATGAATAAATAACTCTTATTTAATAAGAACTAAGGATAAAATGAATCCATGTATTTTAAGTTTTTGATGTTTACATACTTACTCATGACAACACTGTTGAAAATTCAGAATGCATTTAATATATGTCAAATTAAAATATAGCATTAATAATTACTGAACTAATAATCAATTATACAAGGATGGAGACAGAATCTCACTTTTAATAACCTTAGTTTTAACAGAGAAACAGAAGTTAATACAATTTTAAATATGAAATTAACACATAGCTTAAAGTATCTTCTCTTTGATTATTAAAACTAGATTATTACAAATAAGATGCTATCTCCATCTTTGCATAATTAGTTATTAGTTTAATAATTATTAATGCCATATTTTCATCTGGCTGATTATTAAGTCACTTTATAAATATCAAAAGCTTAAAGAATACGTGAATCCATTTTATTCCTGATCCTTGTTATAAATAGTGTTATTTATTCATAATCTATGGGAGAGTGGTTTGCTCCTCTTAATTATATATACACATACATATAAAATATTTTTGGAGAAAACAAATTAAAAATTGGATAACAAATTAAAGAAACAATTCCTTTGCATATTGCTGATGTAAATTTATATTGTTACTGCTTCTTAACTGAAAGTACTCTAGTATCTTTTAGATGAGTTTATATTGCTTACAAATGTATGTAAGAATTGATTATTATACTAATAAATATATAAATCACATTATCATTTCTGTTTTCAAAAAACTAACTTATCTGACAAATATCAGATTATAATAAAAGTACATGTAAAACATGTGAGAGCAGTTTGAAAGTTATTATATTGGGAAATAGTTAATGATATTATAGATTTCAAAATGAACAGTGTGCTGAAAAATCTGAATCTGATTGGTTACATATATATATAAATGAAAACTTACCCTAAAATACTACCAATTAAACAACCTCCAAGTACAAATCGAGGACCAAGATTAAGCCTATAAATAGCTCCGGATAAACCTAAAATAAAAACAAATATGGTAAAGGTAATAATAAATGTTACTCCTCTCATTAATTCACTATTAATAAGCATTTTCCATGAATAAATCGATACTTATAAGAATAAATTTTAATGATATAATAAAGCTCATTAAAGATTATGATGTAGCTGCAAATGTTTAGAGACTGCACCAAATGCATTAAGAAAATGACAAATGCTAATAATAATAGTCAAAAGTTATCATGTGATCATTTGTTATTCCACCAATGTATGGGCAGAAAACTTAACATGCACAACAATATGCATATAATATTAACCTATAAATAATTTACTGAAAATTGAAGCAGATTCTTGGCATCTCTTTTGTAAAAAATATTTTTGACAAATTTGAAAATATAATTAGATCATCATAACTTTATAACTTCAATCTAAATATTATCATGTACATGAAAACTACCATTTCCTCTCATGTTTTTTCTAAAAAAAAAAAAAAAAGTAAAGACTAATGTAAGGATAATCATAAAATATTTTTAAAAAAAAACTGAAAAGACAAATTATAAAGGTATATCTACGTTTATAAAAAAAAAAAAAAAAAAGTTAAAAATACACCTTTCTGTTGTGTATTCAGTTATGAAGCTGACTACCAACAATTATCACAAAAATTATTAATTAACCAAAACGTTATTAAATAAGAATAAATACATTTATTTACATATTCTATATATACATATAAATTGAGATTTAACTAAATAGTGTTCACTAGTTCCTTAATATACACATTAACAATTAATCCTTGATTTAAAGTTCTAAATCTTCAATGCTATATTACACCACCAAGCAAACAAATATTGCCACTGCAATAGTGATGGACCTAAGTGAATACCAAAGTTTTACACTCACAGTATTTAAAATAAAATCTCATTTGGGCCTTCTCAGTACACAAAATAATAACAGACCGGTGAGGTCTATAAACATTTTCCCTAGCTGGTTTTCTTTCACCTTCAGAGGTACAAGCTCTGGGACACTTCCATCATTGCAGAGAAGTAGGGCCACTTCTCCCTCAGCTTTTCTCAAAGGCCCTTATGACAGCAATAACAACTGCATGCGATGCATGGAGAAAAGCTGATGACAGCACTCTTTTGTTGCGCGCTCTATTTATACTGTTTTATCCTTGCTTGAATTCATTGACAAATTCCTATCATTACAATGTAAAAGTAAATTCATTTGACTAATGCATTTTTACAATGATGATAAGGATCCGGCTTCTAATTATAACCATTCACATTCCACAGTAATTAGCTTCAAATATTTATTTCATTTGTTTTCTCCTAAAATAGTTTAATGGTTTGATTTTGACAATACACATATTTCTTGGTATTTTAAATCCACGAGTTTTATCTGGCCTTGAAAAAAATCATTTGCATTATCTTTCAGCAATCTTTTATAGAATGCTTTTAAGTTACAATCTTCAGCTGTTTAAGTCTAATTTATCTGTAAACCACTATTTCTCTGTTGAATTAGATTTAAACTCAAATTATCAAAATAAAGTTTCCTTTATTTTTACAGAATTTATTTTTCATTATTTACATATATGTGCATTTACGTTTCCATTAATTATTAGCAATTTTTTTATTGCTTTTTAAACTAGATACGTATTTACATTTCATTACTGTTTTTTCTCTGAAGTAAAACTTAGCTTTATAACTTATAGCTCTTGAATTATTAAAGTCTAATATATTTTCTACAAAATATAGCACTTTCACCGTAGGGAAAAAAGACTATATCATTTTTTATATAATTTAAACATTTTTTTATACCAAATAAAATTTAAAAATCTTTATTAGTTACAAAAAAATAATTCCAATTTGAAAACAAATAAATAAATATGTACATTTGTCCTTTTCTAATCCTAATATAAAAATTAAAAAAGGAAAATAGAAATTAATAAATTTTAACATTTTAGTTCTCAGTGTAACTGCTAGGAGCTGTGATTGCAAAACATCACAAGCCAATTAGCGCATGTAATCTTTTTCAGTAAAGTAATTTGAATTTTCTAACTAATTGCAAACAGAGTGAAGAAAAATAATTTTATAGCACTTGTGTTTTGTCAATTGATTATTATACGGTATCTATTTCTACTTGTCCATTTAAAAAAGAAAAGAAAGGGGATACCCTTTTATTTATTAATAAAGAAAAAAAATTTTTTTTTCCCAAAAAATATATATTGACTTTATTCATTATAAAATTGCAAATAATAGCACATCTAATTTTTATTAATTATTTTTATTGATGTCTTAATGTGTATTTTTAGGCGTGCAACAAATCTACTATATAAAATGCATACTGTACATGGTTTTCTACTAGCCATAAATCTTAGTAAAATGTTGCATGGGAAAAGATTTCCGTATCTATATACCAAATTGCTAATTCCAAGTATAATTCATAGCAAAACAACCAACACTTAATAAACCAAAAGAATATCATAATCTTTCATCAAGGTAATGTCTATGGATATAAGATGGAGGCATTCGACTTTTATCTACAGAGATTATCTTTACAATAGATTGTAAATATTCTTTTGCATTATTAAGCTCTGGCTAGTATAATCTGAATTATATTTGAAAACTAATCAGCTATTGGAAATTTATAATTATATCTAAAGTTTTGAATAGGAGTTTGTTAGAAAGTTTGCAAAAATGATTATTTATTAATATAGTTTATCTTAGTTGTTAAATTGGAATTTATTTAAAACTTCTAGGCAGATTGAATTTCAATCTGTTACAGAGATTGTGTTTTCACTTTTTGTTTATTTAAGAGCTTAGATCAGAGTAAAAGATGGAATGCATCTTTTATATATAAAAATAGCCTTAACAGCAGATTGTGATATTTTTTTATGCTTTATGAAGCTTTGATTATTAAGCTGTGAATTATATATAAAAGTATAAAAATAAAATGTTAAAAAAAGAAAAAATAACCTTAAAAAAGTTAATCCTTTTATAATTTTGTTGTATTTTCAATTAAATTGATATAAAAAATTCCTTACCTCCAGCAATAATAAAGCTAGAAAGACCAACTTGGCCTTTATATGTTGATATAGAATAAAATATAGTCCTAGAAAAAAAGAAAAAAATTTTTCACTTAACACTTAATGTAAAAGAAAATCTTAAGATATATACAATACACAAATTACTTTTCTTCAAAATCAATTTATTTTAAAAAAAGTTGCTTTTTCGACTACAAAATTAATAATTATTCAGCAACGACTCTAAACAAATTGTAAATTTTAAATGCTTATATGCTGAAGATTTTTCTTTCAGGTTAATAATACAGTTGGCCATCTAATCATCTATATAAAAAAATAGTCTGATTGTTATATAGATACATATAAAAATAAATATATTACAAATCATAGTTGCTGCACATTTCAATAAAAACATGGATTACATTAATATATCAAGAGACTGAAAAACCAAGACATATTTAATGATAAAACAATATTTAATTAATAACAACAAATAATTATAATACTTACATGAATTGATTATTAGAAATAATTTCATTATTAGACAAAATATTGTACCAATTTTAGATAAAGAAATAATCATACTTATAATATCTCTGCAAAAATAGACTACAATCCAATAAATAATCTTAATAGGAATTGATTTAAATAAAATGCTAAAAAGATTCTAATTTTAATTATATCTATTAAATATCAATTACTAAATTCTGTAAAACTGTATATTTGACTGCATGTTTGACTTCACACGTGTGTGAGAAAATTACTTATTTTAAGATTGATGTTTTTTTTATCATACAGAATAGTACTATGCATATGAAATGAAATGGTGGGAACAATTGGTAAAGAAGGCATTTTATAAATAAAAGCTTAATATAAACTCGAACTATTAAATTTATAAAAGATAACTTTGAAATGATAAAAAATAAATTTCAATAATGACTGAAAGTGCAAATATTTTTTTTTATCTATATAATATTTTTTCTCACAGAACAATAATTTAAAATATTTTTGTAGACTTTCATACCTAAAATATATCAGGATTTAAGATATAGGTGCTTAAATTTTTTCCATAAATATATGGTTCAATACTCTGCAATAAGAAAATTCATACCTCAACAATGCATGAGAGAATATTAATTACTTTATGACAACCATTCTCCTTCAAAATGACAAATAATAATTCAATGAATAGGATCATTTTATATTTATTTTTTGCCCATATGATAAAATGTTCAAATATATTAAAATTAAAATAATTATTGCTCAAAATAAAACAGATCTACATATACTAACGTACACTATACAAATACATGAGAATCCTAATTATTTTGAAATTCTCAAAATAATTCGGAGCTCTTCTAAATAATTATAAAAAACACAATATTTTTTGGCATAACATGCTAATAATGATTTGCTTAAATGCAAACACTACTACTAATTTATATGCATATAAACATATATAAAATCAATATGTTATTTTAAGATTAAATTTAGCTAAATATTATTTTAAATTTTGTATTTATTTATTAAGAGAATAATTAAATCAGTGTTAATTAATTTTTATGCTAAAGAAAATTTACCTGATATTTTAAATATCACTATAAAACTAAAAACAAATATTCATTGATAACTGCAGCTAATTTTTATAACACTGTTAAGCAACTAATCAAGATATTTTTATCTTCAAACATTTGAAAATACTCTAGACCAGGGGTGGTCAACTTTTGTGTTCATAAGATTGACTTTTTATTTTGAAAATGTGTTGCGATCGACTTGTTGTCATAGGCGTAGTCTAAGTGGAGAAAGATGTGAAATACATACTATTTTTATATATCTACCTATGTAAAAAATAACAATTATTTAACAGGCTAAAAAACTCATGTCCATGGGAATTAAAGCCACATGATTAATTCAAATTAGCTACTGATAAAGACATATTTAGAATTTATTTTATTATCTTAACATTAATGGGAAAACTGTGTTTGCATATCTCTAACCAAGGAATCATAATTAAATGTATATCCTGACAAAGATAATAATAAAGAATCCTCAGTACGGGAATCAGTTAGGACAGAACGTTGTTTAGTCTTTGTTAACTTTAAGTATGAAAATGCCTATTCACACAGGTATGTAGATCCGAAACAAGAATAAATATATTCGCTACATTTGATGATATTGGGATATTTTTCTCGGTTGACGTATTTCCAAAAATCTTCTTCAAATTTTCTAGCTTGAAGGATTAAATCAGTTTGTAAAATTATAATTTCATTTTCTAAAGCCTTTTGCTCCATATGAAATATGTCTGAAATTTTTTGGCTAATGCGTTTCACATTTAAATCTTTTTTAAAAGGAAAAGATATACATTCCACAATTTCTTTAATTTTTTCAAATTCTTGGAATCTTACCTTAAAATCTTCAATTACTTTTTGGATTTCCACAACATATTTGTCAATATTATAATTAATATTTTTATGCTTTTGAAGGTGATCCGCCATATTTGGAAAATGATTCAGATGATTTTGTTGCAGATCTTCTATTAGCATAATAAATTTTGTCTTATATGCATCTACACAGCTGATCATATCAATTACTGTTTTATTTCTACCTTGTAATTCTATATTTAAATGACTTAACATTGAAGTAAAATCGGTTAGAAAAGCTAAGTTTCATCATTTAAATTTTCACATTTACCATCTTGCTTGCGGAGAAAATCTATTACATCAGGCAATAAATCATCAAATCGTTGCAGAAATTTACTTCTGCTTAACCATCTTACATTGGTATGTAATAATAATTCAGGTTGGCCTTCATCGAGCTGCAGTTGGAAGAGACGTTGTTTGAGGGAACTTCCTCGAATTGAATTAACAATTTTAAACACTATGTCTATTACTTCTTTCATGTTTAATCTCTTGCTGGCTAACACTTGCTGGTGAATTATGCAGTGGTAGCTCAAAAAAGCTGGGAATTCATCTTCATTTTGACATAGGGCTATAAATCCATTTATACGACCTATCATTGCAGCTGCACCATCCGTTGTTACTGAAACTAATTTAAAAAGTGTTACTTTCAAATCATTGAGCAAGTTTTTAAAGGCTTTGAATATATCTACACCTCTAGTTCTTTCTTTCAAAAAAATCAGACCCAACAATTCTTCTTTAGATGTAAAATCTTTAAAAACCATACGAATGAAAACAAGTAATTGTGCTGTATCACTTATAACTGTTGATTCATCACATTGAAGGGAAAAACAAGAACATCTATTAATATCATTATATAACTGTTCTTTTACATTTCCACTCATCTTCTCAATTCGTCGCACCACAGTGTTTCGACATAGTTGCAGATCTTGAATTGCAGCAATAATTTCACTCTTGTTATGAAAATTGCTAAAAAGTGAATCTGAAATTTCCAAAAAAGTTTCCTTTACAAATTCACCCTTGGAAAATGGTTTACATTTTTTTTGCTAAAAGATAACTTACTTTGAATGATGCAGCAGTTACAGCTTGTGACTTCAACATTGGCTTTTTAAAAACTTTTTGTTGATTTTTTAATTGAGTTTTAAGATCCCTAACTTTATGTTTTCTCAATTCGGTACTTTGTGGATAATCTGTTTGATATTTGTTATGTAAAGTTAAAAAATGTCTCTTCAAATTACCCTTTTTAGCAATGGCTATCGAGGTAAAGCATATTAAGCAATAACATTTATCATTCCACCATTGTAAAAAAGTAGTAGAGTTCCCATTCTTCATTGAAATGATAAGTTTTCGATTTTTTTGGTTTACTACTCATGTTCATGGGTATACTAAAATGAAAAAAGAAATACTTATGACAATTTTATTTCCCCAAACTTAACTGATAAAAATTGAATATTCAAAGTAAATAATAAATATTTAATTAAATATTTTCCAAGAAAATTAAAAACTCATAAACTGCGATCATTAACTCCGTTAACGACTTCAGCTTAAACATCTGTTGCCGAGAAGGCTCATTAATCAAGTAAATAGATAGATAAGAAAAGCCACAATTTAAATTAAAGCAAAAGAAAAGGTACTTACATTTTAAACAGAAGAAAAATTGAAACTCCACGTGGTCACCGTCAATAGATAATATTGATTAAAAATAATAATACTGTTCATACGGGGGCACTACTACGTTCTGAATATTAGAGAATGAACATTTAGTAATGAAAACTGGGAGTTTTTATATCAAATCTTTCTCTTCCCCTGCATAAGTTATAACTTGTTGACAACTTTAAGTCTTATATTTTAGTTTTTAACATTACTTTATTAAATCTTAGTAAAGACAAAAACTCCAGCTGAGTAATTGATAAATAGTGCTGGTCCAGTGATTTTGCCTTTGTCTTACATATAATTTTAATTTTTTATTTAAATATCAGCTCCTGGTTTCCAGGTGTGAGTCAGAATGATTTCCAAGAAATAAATCTTTTTTAAAAAAGAGATTTAAGTTCTGTAAAGTGTAAGCATTCTCTTATATGTGTAACACTATCACACTGAATTTAGGATTTTATATGCAAATGCAAGCAAATTTATAAATTAAATTTATAATAACTTAAAATAGATAATTTAGAAAAGTTGTAAGTTCACAAAATCTACCACTTTACAGTTTCCTTTGCATATATACATAGGTGTGCTTCTACACACACAATAATGTCTACACAACTTACTTTATTTATTATTATTTTAAATTAGAACTGCGTATTATAGTTATATGCATACAGATACTATTAGCTAATTAATGTGCAATATGAATATATGCACATACTCGTTAACAGAACTTTTATACAATATTTTAGTATTAATTTAAAATATATATGGACTTCGATGGATGTGAATTAGAAAAAAATATACTACTATGAAACGTAGTCTGAAACTGGAAGATAGATGAATCATACTGTTTCAATACTAAAGAAAAGAAGCTATCGTATAACACTACCAAATATTCAAGCTAAATAGCTGTGTTTTTTTGAGTCAATAACTGTATGCATACTGTTGCATTTGCACATTATGTTCACGCATTGCATTCGGTTACAAAAACACATTAAGTCAAGATTAAAAATATTATTTTCAATAACGATACGACTTATTGGACTTCACCTATCTAGAACTGAAAATAAATTTAAAACAAAAACAACAAAAGTTAAAAATCTTGACAATTTGTTTCACTCATAATTGGATGGTTCTTGCTAGCCAGTTCTTGGCAGATTAGCCTAGTGATCGACTTTTTGGACACCCCTGCTTTAGACTAATAATAACAATTTGTATCAATATGGAATTTTTCCATATCAAAAAATAAATAAAAATTAAATTCAAAATTAAAATGTTCGTATGTATACCATATATATATATTGAAACAGACTCATTGTTTCACAAATATATTTTAAGATTTATTTTCCCCTTCCACCTAAAGTGATTGATTAAAGTAAAACAAACATATATAAAAGAAACCAACTTTTCAATAATCTTATAAAAAAAAAAAAGCAAAATGTTTAAATTTAAGAGAAAATAATGATTAAGAATCAAAAAAAAAAAAAGATAAATCTTCATCATTCATTTTTATAATTTTTAAATCACAAAATAAATACATATTTTAAGTATTTAAAACTGGCATTTATTAAAATATTATATTTTTAATTTTTGAGCCGATGTTGTATACAAAATGTAATAATCGCTGCCTTGTTTTCCAAATTTGATAATCTGCCTAATTTCTCATCTGTTCCCACTGAAACTAAAATATCCAATCATCAAGAAGAGAAAAACACACGGGATTAAATGAAAGCTTTTTGACAAATCAGATACAATGGAATCATACTAGATTAATCTAGACTTGATTAGTGTATAAATAGTAGAGCTTGAAGTTCAAAAAAAGTTCTATCTATGTGTTGTTTAGCTGTTGAGTTGCCAAGTGATTTTAGTGCAGAGTCACCTTTGGAAAATTATATTTATGGCCACATAGCTTATCCCAGCTGAGAAATCTAGTTTTACTAAGTGTGAACCCTACAGTTGGTGGACGTTGAAAAGAAAAGTATTAATATGGGAAGCATAAGGATGATAGGCTAGTCAGTAATAGCTTTCTCTCTATCTACAGCCATGAACTCCAAGCCATGCCTGGGTGAATATGCGTGGAAAATAAATAATGCCATTAAGCTTAAATAAACCAACCCCTTTTTGAAATGCAATAGTGACCTGTAGTGAATGAACACACCGGATGAAAATGAAGGTAATAACCTTATAAAGAATAAATACTTATATGTTTATAATCAAAATACATCTTTCTTGAAATAAATAATAAATGATTATATTTTTATATGCAAATACGTTTTTATTAGGATAAATCATAAATGCTTATACATTTTACATACCAAATACGTCTGTGTGGAAATAAAAAATAAATACTTATATGTTTATAATCAAAAAACATCTTTCTTGAAATAAATCATAAATGATTATACATTTTATATGCAAAATACATTTTTATTGGAATAAATCATAAATATTTATATATTTTAATATACAAAATATGTCTGCACTAGTATAAGCCTGAATGAAATATAAACATTATATAATTAAAATACATCTATAGATGGTGGAATAATAAATGTTATGTACAAAGCACAGTTATACTGGGAAGGATTAGAAATGCTTAAGAAAATAATGCACATCTATAAGAGAAGGAATTACAAATGCTTATAAGAAAAATACAGCTGTACATGGATCAAGGAATAATATCAAAAAAATGTTTTTATATTATTCAAATGTATTTTATCAAATATATATTATTTCTACATTTATATATAAAAAAAAAGTAATAAAAACTAGTTCCCCAAACTAATTCAAAAATTTTTTTTTACATCATTCAAATGTGTTTTTAGCTAAAATTCTATCGTATATAAAAAAAAGTTTCTAAAACTAGGTCAGAAAAATAATATCAAATAAACGTTTTTATATTATTCAAATATATTCTATCATATATATATTATTTCTATATACATTTAATTATAGAAAACAATAATAATAATAAAAAAATAAATAATAAAACTAATTCAATACTCACAAAATCCTGGCTAAATATTAGCATCAGTTTCAAATTTGAATCCAGTTATGAAGGCATCAAATGTGATTATTATGGAGACTAAAAATAACAGTAATCCTTTTTTCTTTCTGATATAATCTTTTTTTTTACTTTCCTTCTTCTAAATTTTTTTTTTTAAAAAATTGAGTTTCTAAAATAAGAGGGCTTAAAAATGCCCTTCAATGGGTAAATGTAAATACCAAGCTGTAAAACGAATGCAATCGACCATGAAACATGATTTACGGTCATTAAATCTAAAAAATAAAAAAATTAAAAATTGTATTTTACAAAAACTTTCATAAAAAATCCAAATTTTATTGTAGAAAAAAAAAAGCAATGCCTCATTTAAATCAGAGAAAGATGGCAGATCGAATGGTCTGAGAACTGTAAGTGTAGTGCTTATACCGATTCCACGCAAACTCAGTTGAAAGTCTAAATTTTTGTTCAGGGGCTCTCAGGAGCTCTTTGGACTCAAGGGGCTTAGCTAAAGGAGTAAGTTCAACTCCTATGCTAATATTATCACTGGTCAGGCCAACATGTGTTGTCTATTCATGAGCTATTACTAATAAGTTATTGTATTTGAAATGTTTAAAATAAAGTTTACAATTTTCTATACATTCAACATTTACTGATAGAAGATAAAAATAATCCAATATATTATTACATCTAATATATCATCATCACAAACCTTCATGAAAATGCATAAGTAAACAATTCTTTATTACATTTATTTCATGCTTCTAATTTTTTTTTTTAGTTCTTAGAAGATAATATGCATTATTGATTATTATTAGATCAACCACAGCATTTAACAAAAAACCTTTAGGTCCAAAGTAAATATCAATCTTATTCTGCAAGATTCAAAATTTTACACTAAAATATAATTACGAATTCATCTTGAATTGCCTTTTTATATCATTGAAAGATGTTTTATCACACACACATATATAGAAATAGAAAGAAACCAATCAGAAAATTTTCTTTATGTAACAAAAAAAAATATTTTAAGTAAATCCTAATATTAGTTGATTACTTAATCTTATTACATACAGATGACATTAAAAGGCAATTGCAATTGTTTTACCAACATTCATTAACAGCAATTCCAATGCAAATAGCGATGGCTTTTGATAACACAAGCAGTATCTCTCAAAAGAATATTGTTTAATCAATCACACTCTTATTTAGCTGATATCATTTCTTATCACAAAATAAAAAATAAATTAATTCTTTCAGAATTATATACAAGATTCTTATAAGGCAGCATCCTAGACAAAAATAGGTTGTTGGTCATAAGCAAATTAGAATATTCTGAGATTACTTAAGTCTTCAATTTGAAATAATTAAATTAGCTTGCTCATGACAGCCTGCACCTTGATAACAGCAACAATATAAATATCTTAGAAAAAGCAAGTTACAGAAATATCTCTCTTATTTTTTATAGCAAGAACTGCTATCGCATTCTCAAAAATTCAGAAATAGAACAATAGTCAAAAATATATCTAAACACCACAGTGAACAGTTCTTTTTTGGGGAAATGTAAATAAAAACATCCACTAAAGCATTGAATGAATGAGATTTCAACAACCTATCTTCTAAAAGCTTGATAACACCACTGATTGAAAGTCAAATACTGATGACTGTTTTCATTTATACTCATTAGAGAAACCTTTAATGCTCTGGTTTTCAGCTCTTAGACATAATAAATTATATAAATGATTGCATTATTTGCAAATTTATATATTTACCACTGGTGAAATAAGGTAATGGTTATTATAATTTATTGGGAAAAATATTGATGGAATCCTAAAATTAAAGTCCAGATGAAAACATTTCTGAAACGATTTGTAGTAGCTCACGCTATTTAGGAAATCCTATTAGTCAAATTTATTGTTATTGCATAATCTTTATGATTGTTGTAATATTTAATTTCCATCTCAAAATCTTGATCGTTTATTTTTAAAAATTCTATGTTTTCAAATTATTTTAGCACTGAGCCAATAACACCTTTTTCAAAATTGATTTATTAAAGCTCATTAATGTTTATGACGTATTCTCTAAGACAAAAAAGATAGCAAATAGCAAAATACTGTACTACTAACAATTATCAAGTGTTATCATGTGGTTATTATGCTTATAATAATAATCATATTATATCGATTGACCTTAATACCTACTGCTTAGACATGTGAATTTGTTCTAAGATAGAAAATTTAAATTTGTTACTAATGTATATAAAATCATAATAGTAATACTAAAATGACAAAGATAACTAAAGAAAAATGATTATATAGAGTAGAAATTATTCATTGAAAATTTTTAAAAAATAATTTCATTACTAAAAATAAGTAATTGAATGGTTAGTTATTATGAAATATGATGTTCAGGCTCCAGAAATATAAGTTGCGCTTCAATTAAAAAACTTTAAGCTTTTGAACTAATTCTTATTAAGCGCATGGTCAGTGCATAAATACATATAAGGCTTTAACTTTAATACTATGCACCTTGAATGCTTAATTTTACCACAAGAGAGACCTCTACAAAAAGATTACGACTTTATAAAGATAAGAGTGGCTGTCTTATATTTATAAAGTTGTAATCTTGGGTTAAGATTTGTAGAGGTCTCTCTCGTGGCCCTTGAGTAAATCAACATTATTGCACTAATTTTCACAGGGCAAAAAATTAAATAGTTAGTTTTTAGGAAAATCATGAAATATTCAAGTACCAGAAGTGACAATTTAAGCTTCCATTCAGAAGTCTTTATCTCAAATATTTGTTGCCTACTACAATAAAACAGTTTGTGGATAATTAATAACACAGTTCAAAAATACTGTTTTAATTGAGAGGGGGGGGCACTATAATTCAGTCAATATTTTATTAAGTTCTCACACAAGCCCAATTATTAGCATAAAAAGTATCAAGATGTTCCATAAATTCATTGCAAGCAGAAATAATTATATCCTGTATTAACAAAAAGAAGAATATTAATAACTTTTGAATAAGATGTTTTAATTTGGTAATACTTTTATTTATTTTTATCCATAAAACACCCCCAAGATGCTTAATATACAAAAGTCTCTGCATTTAAAAGCCATAATTTGAATATAGTTGAAGATTTTCATATTTTTTCTTTAAAAAGTCACTGAATGCTAAATAGCGATTTTATTTTCCATAATTACAGTATAAGGTTTTCATTCTCATTTATACAATATTGATTTAATCCCACAAAATATATAAAAAGTTCTTGAACTTTGAATTTCTTATTAATGACTAGAAAACATTTTAAAATAGATTGTATAGCCATATTGACAGGTGAGATAACAAGACAACAATGCTAGCACCAACATACTAAAAAATACTTAAAAGAAGTGCAAACATTTTTTAAATTATCATGTATAATAAATAAATAATAGAATATTTATAAGTTTACAGACAATAGTATACTGCTACTTTTTTAGAGAGGCAAAAAGATATCATTTGATTTAATTTCCAAAATTGCTTAGCCTAGCTCTGATAATTCTTGTTATAATCACATTATTAAAAATAATAATAATTTGAAGTCAACTGCAATTTAATAAGCTGAGCTATGGATAGAACAGGACTGGATAGAAATTTATTAAGCGCTATTATTTGGCATCTATTCATTGCTCAAACTTACATTAGATAGCACAACTGGAGTAGAAGAAATAGAATTTGCTACTGCATTGAAAAAGCTTATAAAAAATTCTTATTGAAGACAAAAAAATTGACTGATACAATATTATACTACTCAATTGATAATCAGTAAAAATAATGACTATCTTTATCATTTCATACAAACATGTCTCCTTAGACATATGATAATCTTTCATGTTACATGATCACCATTTATTATGCTTGCTCATAACTGTTATTAAAACAGACAAAACTCCCCATACAGTAGTGCCAATCAGTGGAAGCCAGAATAATCAACGGATGCCAGAAGGCTTGTGCATAAAATCCCTATCTAGTGCCTACTAGATAGGGATTTTATGCACAAGCCTTCTGGCATCCATTGATTACTCTGGTTTGCACTGAGTGGCACTACTGTATGGAGAGTTTTGCCTGTTTTAAAAACAGTTATGAACAAGCATAAGAAACAGTGATCATGTGATGTTTAATGCTTTAATACCAATCCTGCCTAATAGGATATTGGTGGCTATAGTTATTAAAGTACCAAAGGCACCAAAATGTATGGGTGCTGAATTGAATTCAGACCTATATGATTATATAAGTTAATAAGCTTGGATTGAAAATATTAGTGTTTTCAATTTTAGACTCATAGTTTTGTAGATAAGTAGAGATAAAAGGTGGTTGCTGGAGGGTTGCATTAGATCCTAAGATCTAGGTGCAGTGCTCTCAGATCCAAGGCTCCTCACTGATGAAAGCCACAAGCTAGAAACTAATCTGGGGATATTGGATGACTAGGCACTAGATAGGGATTTTATGCACAAGCCTTTTGGCATCCAATGATTACTCTGGCTTGCACTGAGTGGCACTACTGTATCAAGTGTTGCCTGTTTTAATAAGTCTTTCATGTAAAAGTAATTTTTTTAAAAATGACTTTAGATAAGTTGATCTGAAACTTTTAGCTAATTTGTTAATAGTAAAAAATTTTATAATATATCTGGTACAATTTTTTTGTCATTAATGTTTCTAATATCCAGTGAATTGAAAAAGTTGGTACAGATAAGTTAACAGTTTTCAAATAGCATGTTTTGGGGCACAAACTCTTTAATAACCCTCGTAGAACATCAGTGGAGAAGGCAGAACTCATGCGCTTGACAATTATCAGTTGAAGTGAATTTGAGTAGTTAAGAATAGCAAATTATTGATCAGTATTGAATAGTTAGCCAAGTTACCTATAGACTAATTATCTGAGGGAAAATAAAAACCACAAAACCTTTACATTTGCTGAAATGAAATCTTTACTATTTGTATATAAGAGATTAAACTAGTTTATTTAATTTATTCAGCTTAGCGTATAAAATAGAGAAATCAAATGATTTGATATTTAAAAGGTGTTGGATTTTTAGCTTTCAAGACTACTATTATTGTACTGAACCTCACAAAGCAGTTTGAAGTATAATGATCTGTGATACATGATATATTTTGCATGTTTTGGACATCTGTACTTGGATAGAACTTTTAAAAATATGTATTACTAGAAAAAGCCTCAGTAACCATTGCCAATATATTTCTGTATAATAATATACCAACAATGACATATTTATAAAATTTCATTGGTGGTGTTTTGATCAAGTTTGTAAATTATGTAATGCAGATGAGAAAAGTTTTCCATATAATAAGTAAATTCAATTCTTATCCCTACCAATAGCTTCTTAAGGCAGTTCATAAATCATGTAAAATAGAAACAATTTTTTCAGTATTATTGTATAGTTCTTAAGAATACAACCATTTTTCAAAAAAAGTATATCTTGCTAATTTTGTGAATAATAAAATACTCTAGGAATATAAAGTAACTGTCAAAATATTTATACATAAGAATTGCTCTTTAAACATTAATGAAAAATATGAAGGTACTTATTTTTATTATCATTTTCAAATTAATATTAAATGATTTCTAAAATGGATTGAAAAGTAAAACAGTGATGTGATGTGCTGTGACTTCTCCTTATACAGAGTCAGGAATCTTTCAGCAATTATGCCCAGAGAAACCTGTTAATCACTTTGACTTCCCTTTCCATTCCCCACTCCAAGTTTTCCCATATTCTTCTCTATCCTGCTCCATCCCATTTCCACAACATAATCTTTGTCAACTCCATGGCCTTTATATCTAAAACACCCGTATCTTTTCCCAAACCCAGCATAAACACCAATAAGCCACTTTCTGTATAATCACTTTGTTCATATTTATTCTTCTACAACTTTATTATTTGTACCCTTTCTGCTGTCAGACATTTATATTCAATTAACAGATGCCTAATATTTTCTATGCCTTCCTTACACAATATGCAGACTAAATCACCTATATTTTTCCATTTATGTGTATATCCCCTTGTTGCTAAAGATCCTGTTTGAGCCTTAAAACAGTAAGCTACTGTTCTCGCTATTATCATAAATTAACTCAAAACTAATATTGTTTACTTCTATAAATATTTAAAATCTTTTTACTTTCCATACTAGCTCTCCATCTCTCCAACTCCCTATTCTTTATTAATGCATCTATTCTTCTATCCTATTCCTGAAGACTATAACACTCAACAATTCTCCGAACATAATCATCCCACCTTTTGTATAAGTATACTGACATAAATTCTTTATCTAAATCTTCTGCATATCACATTACCTTTCACACCCATCTTGTTGCCTGCCCTTTATTCATAACCTAATTAAATACTATTTTAACTATTCTTTTATTATCCATAAACTGCAATCTACCAAACATTTTCATTTTTCTTTTTGCATCTCTCATATAAAAACTTAACCATACCATTTCTCCTTGAATTGCCTCCTTTGCTGTCCACACTTCTGTATCTAATACAAGTCTTCTTACTTCTCTTTGTACTTTTTCTAAGTAATCTAATACCCCTTTAATAACACATAATGCATCATTACCATATGCTAACCCTGCTACTGCCACTCCCTTCCATACAATTCTAGCTACATCATATTTATTATACGAGAACACTGTTAATTTCTTTATCAATCCTTTTCTTTTCTTTGCTTCATTTATCAATTTTTTCTCCCATTCGTCCAAGCAATTTCTCTGATTATTTAAGATGATTCCCAAATAGTTATATCTATTCACCACACTTAACTTTATATCCCCCAATAAAAATTGTTCGTCTTCTCTTTCCCCAGAATTAATCATAATTACTTTTGATTTTTTTTTCATTTCAATTTAATCCCCATCTCCTTACTCACCTTTGTGCATGTCCTCAACATAACTTCCATATCTTTCCTTCTTTCTGCACACAAAAAAACATCATCCATAAATAAAAGACCCGACAATGTATATACTCCCTTGCCACCTATTAATGGTATCTCTACCCCTCTTCCTAGTCTTTCTATTGCTCTCTCTCCATTTCTCTCAAATACAACAAAAACAAAATAGGTGACAGAGGAAATTCTTGCCTTAGTCCCACCCTATTTTTAATTTTAAATGATTCTATATTCCGTAATTGATACGTATAATAATTATTTTCACATAATTTCTTAATAGTATCCACTAAAGCTTCATCCATTCCCAAATTTACTAAACTTACCCATAATCTATTTCCATTTACTCTATCATACGTCTTCTCTATATTTATAAAAACCATATATAACTGTCTACCTGTATTCCTACTCATATCCATAAGTTGTGTAACTACAAATAAACTATCTCCTATACGCCTACCTGATCGAAAATCTCTTTGCATTTCTCCCACTATATTATTTTCTTCCATCCATTTTGCAACTCTTCCAGCCACAATATATGACAAAACTTTATATAGCACCGATGTTACCACTATCAATCTATAGTTGTTTAACTTATGATCCTTATCCTTCCCTTTAAATAATAGCCTTACTCTTATATTACTCCAACTACCCGGAAAATCTCTCTTTCTGTGCTAAATAATTAAAATATCAGTTTTAATTTTGCCTTCTGCCCTAAATTCATTACTACCTCTGCTGCCCATCCATCCAAACCTCTTGCCCTTTCATCTTTTATTTTCTTATTTGCCTCATGACAAACTTTCCATACAGTAGTGCTACCCCGTGTGAGCCATAATAATCAATAGTTGCAAGAAGGTTTGTGCAAAAAATCCCTATCTAACATCTATTCATCCAATATTACCAGACTACTTTCTAGCTTGTGGCTTTCATCAGCAAGGTGCCTTGGATCTGAGAACATTGTCTCACTAAGTTCTTTGATCCAAGGCTCCTCACTGATGAAAGCCACAAACTAGAAACTAGTCTGGGAATATTGGATGAGTAGGCACTAGGTAGGGATTTTATGCACAAACCTTATTACATCTATTGATTACTCTGGCTTGCCTTGGATAGCATTACATATGGAGAGTTTGTCATTTGAAAGTGGTGATCATGTGATGTTTAGTGATCAAAAAGTAACTGAAAATTCAAATCTAATATTAAAAGATGTCAAACAAACAATATACTAAATTTAAATTCCCTTTGCAAATCCAATATGTCTAGTTTTTTATTAATAAGTGTAAATTCTAATTCATTATTTAAAAATTTGAAAGACAAATCAAGCAATAGTAATGATAAACAATGTTCTTATGCTTCAGTAATGAAAAGTAATACATTTTCAGGTAATTTTATTTCTCTTGACTTAATTAATAATTTTTTTAATGTACAAGATACCAGCACAGAATAAATTAATATACAACAGGTTTCTAAAAAAATGAAATTATCCGAGAAAATGTATACTGATATTAGTATTGTGTTCAACAGCACAATTACTAATACAGTAGTAAAATCTTTAATAAAGTTTTATAATGATAATTGCCAGAGAATCCTAATAAAAGAATACTTGATCATGAAATTCCATAATGCAGGCCAGAAGAACTTATTCCAAAAATCTTATTTACTTTCTTGGAAACGAAGTCTTACTATGCAGACATATACTGTCAATCAGTCTCACTGGACAGATACAAAAATTGTCATCTTAATTTCACATCAAGTGATTTACAATCATGAAAAATTATAGAAAAAAATCACATCTGTATGATATAAGAACACCAATATCAGTGCTTACTAATACCACTCTATTTCATATTATATTATTCAAAAACATTCAACTTATGGATGTACCAGTATTACCTGCTATTGAGATATTTCTTATGATCATCGCTTTTAAAGGCACATCATTTCAATACTCAGTGCAAAGTGAGAACATACCAATCAAATACTGCCCTGTGAGATGGTGCAATGATTTGAAAAATCACAACTCCCACTGACAGTCCAAAAAGATACCTAAGTATCTAGTAGCTCTGTACCAATGTGGACTCTTAACAACAAAAATTTAATTACAAAGATGGATCCTACTATTATAAATCATGTCTTAGAATGTCAAAAGCAGCAGAAACTTATAATAAAAACATACTCAAACTACTGAACTTCCAATATTCAATGAACTTTGATTCACAAAATGAATCAGATAACTCCAATCTAAGAAAGAAAATGACAAGCATATAAAAAAAATAACATCTTCCATTTAATACAAGGAAAAGAAATAATAAAAAAGAGAATTGTTAAAACACAACAACTGCCAATAGTATCTATTAAAGCATCTATAATTTTAGTAAAAAAAAAAAAAAAATTCTAGATAACAAACTAGTATTCCAATTCAACAATTTGAACCAAGATCCTAAAACTTTAAAATTCTCAAATGAATCTGATGAAATTGAGCCAGAATGTTACTTTGGGTCAACTTCCTTTCTTGAAGACTCTCCAGGCAGACACTGAAAAAAAATCCAATCTCCCCAAGACAGATTCTAGCTTCAGTCAAGAAAATCATGCATTTCATGACTCCATACCATGAGATGGGAATCAATAAGTTCACTTTATATCATTTTATTTTATTAGTACAATGTATATTTTCTACTTATACAAATTTTAAATATTCATTTTCAAAAATATTTAGCATTAAAATTTATCAATGCAGAACAATCTGCTAGCATTAAAGAAGTCAAATTAAGATAGAGAGGTGTTTCCTTAATCCTAATAAATCAATAATCATTATTAAAATATAAAATAATTCTTAATATAAATGAGATAAAGATAAAGAACATTAAGTCCATCAAATGCCTTTTTAGTACCAGCAATTGGATTGTCAAATTTTCCTACATCTTTACATTTTATACAGAAATAAAATAGTTTTGTAAACTACTCACCCTAAGTGATACTAAGTAGATTATGATACTCTAAATTTTTACTTACTGCTGTAGTTGGACACCTCTCATAATAAACCTTATTCAAAATTATATATCTAGATCAGTATATAAATATTGTAATATTCAACCATTTCAATTTTACTATTAACATTATATTCCACATAGATACAATAAATCATTTTCTATTATTTAATTAAGAAATAAATTTAATCTTTTATTCTGTTAACAGATTTTAATTTGCTGTATACTTACTTTGTATTTAAGTACATGCATCTAATTAGCAGAAATCTTATGAGTGCAGAAGACTTCTTCTCTAGTAATGCTATTTCCTTTTACACACAAAAAACACCCATTCTTAATTATTTTTTTATTTTCTAGGTTTACATTTTATCATAACTCCCTCTCTTGGTCCAGTTAATTCTTCTGACTACCTTGCATCGTACTGGACATTCAAAAATGCAAGAACAATATATACAATCATCTTTTACAATCAGAAAAAATTAATGTCCAACAAACAATAAAAGAACTAATTACTTCCTCATTGTGAATCTTCTTCTGCCTTATGTTTATTTTTATTATTGCTTAAACAAGAATACAAAAACAAGCAATTACTATTAGCTGAATACCTTTCAAGCAAAAATTCAAAAAACTTTCTTGCTAATCTTCATGATCCAAATATAAATTTGCCATGTTTTCATTTATGTTTTTAAAAATCTCAAATGAAACAATTTATTTCTCCCACCTTTCATATTTCAAAACTAATTAATGGAGAAGATATATTATATACTATTCAATCAAATTCATAAGATACAACAACTTTATCCAGAATCACTGATGCATTTTCCAAAAAAAAAAGGATTTTTTTTTTGCCACTTAAAACTTAAACCAATTTCTATGACTCCACTTAGCAATAAAAATGTTCATCTGCTTGTTTAAAGATAAAATACAACCATATGTCTTTCAATATCCCACGATCAAGAAAAGACTCTTCAACTTCTACAACAACTATACATTTTAGGAAGATCATAGAGGAATTAAGGCAAATAAGAAATTGATTTCAGCTAGACATTGCGTTTGTCTCCGATTCAATAACCAAGTTTGTTAAAACTGTTCTAATAGCAAGGCTTTGCTCTATATTCTGGAGAATTTATTCTTTAATAGAAAAAATCTACATTATTTTAAGTAGTTGAACATAGTCTAATTTCTTCCATCATAATTTAATTCCATAAGGTTCACCTTTAAATTTTTTATTTCCTGTAAATATCTATTTCTTCTAAAAATACCAACAAATGCAAAAAAATCCTAGGCAGATACTTTTTTTTTTAACAAGCCAATTAATCATATTATTTATATGGATAACTTGGTAATTTTTTTTCCGTAATACAAAATCTCACTTTATTCCATATTAGAAAAATATTCCATTAACCAACTAATAAATCATTTACATAGTGCATTCTTAATAGAACTAAATACAATATGTTTAAATTCCTAACCTCCATAAATTCTTGACTTTTCTATTCATATATCATACAATACATTGAGACAAATAATACTAAAGCAGCTTTAATGAGACAATAATAATAAAGCAGTTTTAATCGAAGGTAATAATATCATAATTCCCTTTCTAAAGACTTCTCAATTCACACAGAAGTCTTCCTCTTAAACATTCTGTTATTTCCCAAATTCACATATTATGCATATTTATTATTAAATATACAAATTCTTTCATTAAAAAAAGGCACTATTTCAGATAATAAATTTATATAAGTAGAAAACAATAGCAATCAGTTCAAAAATATTCCAAGGCTAATGGTCTTTCTTTACATTGTAGTCTTGTTTTTTTCTTACAGAGAACAATCAATGAAATTTACAGAATTATAGTCTCCTATCCTGAATGACAAACTTTCACCCTTATAACACCTAATGACACTCCACCTCCAATAACGACAAATTTAATTCAACTTCATTTCAAATATGCAACTACCTATAGTGTATGGAAATTCAAGCATTTGTATTTGGAATCAAAATTCTTGATTTCTTAATCATAATAAAGCTAAGAGCTCTACCTATTAATGACTTTTTGTTGAAGACTGACTATCCATTTTTTGTATAGAAGAGATAAAAAATGATGGAATACTTTATATTTAGGTGTCTTTCTCTACAATTCTATTATAATCTAATATTTACCATCACTCATTACACCGATCTAATATTTACCATCCCTCACTATACCCATTTCGACATAAACAAGGGACTATTCTCAAATATTAGAATAATCATCTTCATTCTTTTTCTCCTTTGATTTCTAAAATGTATTTGTTTTTTTCCAATCCTTCATCTCAGAAATTTCAATCACTGTTTTTAAATAAATTTAATAAACTAAAGATCAGAGACCAGGCTTTGGACTACTGAATATATGCATAGCCATTTAGAGTCTGCTCTCATTATCAATATCACTGTAATTATAAAAAACTTAATTCAACGAATGAGATCCCCCCCCCACAAATTATTTTTATAAAAATTATTTAATTTTCAAATATGTAATATTTATTAATTTTTTATTATTATCATATATGTACAATTGTATTCTTTAAAAATGTAACATATTAAAGTTTCTTTATTTAATTATGTAATTAACTTACCAATTGTCAATAAAACATTGTATTCTATGTCATACCAAAAAAATTTACTTTATGGTTAGTGTTCTGTATATTGTAAGTATAATGTGAAGCAGTCAATCTTAGCTTAAGACTGTGCTTCATGTTTCTACCTACTAACCTGTGTTTAAATCCCTATTTCCCATCCCGCTCCTTTTGTCGTATATATATTTTTATGTATATATTTGAGATGCGCGCCTAAATTATAAAATTTAATGTTTCAATAACATGTTTTAAAATTATTATTAATTCTTTTTATTAATTATTAGTTCTTTTTTATTAAAGTATTATAGATGCAGCTCAAATATATACATAGGAGCAAAACTTACTAACAAAATATTGATGTTTTTAAATATTTATTATATGTAATTTTTAGCTTTTTCTTTTTAAATTGCTTGTTTTTCTATTAAACTGTATATTTTTTATAAAATCCAATATGGAAGATGTGACTGTTGTTAATTGTCCAAAAATAATTAAGGGTTGGAAGCACTATTGTTTTAATCTGGGGTAGGTATTTTTAATTAAAGTTTTATTTAAAAGGGGATTAAGATTAGAGATACTTTTGTTAAAAAAAACATGTTGTCAAATCTATTTCTAATCTGGAAATAGATTTGAATTTATTTTTGGACGTTATCTTACAATTGCATCTTCAAAAACAACTGATAAAAGAAAAAGTATAAAATGACTGAATTTTGAATCAGAGAGGGGATTAACTATTATTGAAAGAGATTAGCTACTTTTAGAGAGAGGTATTATAAACATATTTCATTTTGCTTGAAACTTAAAAATGATGTAGCAGTAAATCCATCACTTCTCGACCCTTTTGGGGTCATCATCTTTCGCGGCCGTACTATCCTGCTGCCACGAAATGAAGAAAGGTCTAAAAAGAACTTTAGAATGCTAATAGAAGTTTCCTGCCACTGAAGTACTTGCATTTCAATCGCCGTGCACGTGCCATACTTTAAAATGGATTCTTAAAATTGCAAGGTAAATTTCCAAGCCGCCACCTAATAGTCAATTTAGTCTAAATAATCTATCAAGATCTCTTCTCATGTATTCTTTAACTTTGCCTTTTTTTTTGTTTTAAATATATATGTAAATTGCTTTTTAATAATTTCTATAAATTTAATCCTATCTCATATGCTTTAACTTCTTTTTAATTTTGGTGCGGTCATTTATTTATATATATTTATTATTTGATTTATATATCTGCTTGCTTATTAATATGTCAATCTAAAACAATCTGATGAATTGAATTTTCTAAAAATCCTTTCTACTTTTTTTAAGTAAACCTTCATGAAGCAAGTTATAAATGTCCATTTAAAACAATGCATTATTAATTAATATACTCACCAGATTGTTTTTCGAGCCAACATTCTATTTATGTTTTAATATAATATATATATATATTTGTTTAACTCTGGATTTTCTACCGGTGTAAATCCAGAACTTAAGCTAATTAATGCTTTGAAATCTTTTAAAATGTTTTGTTGTTATTCAATTCTGATAGGGTGACCCATTAATTATTTTCTAAAACTGCCAGTCTTCTTATATTTTCCATACTCTTAAAATTTCAAATCTTGTATTTAAATATTTCAGTTATTGTAAAATCAACGAAGGTGAGATTGATTTATTTTAACTAGCAGAAAAAGGGATGGGGGAAAATCTTAATGTTTCTTTTACAAAATCAAATCTTAACATATATTTTATTAATTTGAAATCTAAATCTTAATGTTTCTTTTGCTATATAAAATCTTCAAGTATATTTTAAGTAAATGAAATGTAAATCTCTCTCTATATATTATAATTGCATGGCGTATTATAGTATTCAAACAAGGGTCATTTATTTTTAAAGCAGTAAAACTTTTCAATGTCGTTAGTGACATTTATCATTCGTACGGCGTTCCTGACATATAGCCGATCTTCGTGATTATATATATGTGCTTCTTAATCTGGGGGTTACGACAAGTTCAAACCCATAGATAGTTGAGCTATCTGGAACCACATTTATTCTGTATCAAATGCCTCTGGAGATGATCCCGTAAGTTTGGCACATGTTATGCAGTTACACTTCGTAGATAAAAGGCCTCTCGCGTCGGTTATAGCAGCAAAAGTCTGGGCCACGCCATGCCTATCCATTTTTCTCTAAGCACTACCCAAGAAGGGGGTGTGAGATTTCATTTTTTTATCCAGAAGCATGACCTTTTCCTCTTAGTTATTTTAGGCTATTATGTCAGCACTGCAAACTTATTTGTATTAGTATTTCTTTTGCTTCATGACCCAGTTTTAATGCTCTAACATTAAAATGCGCTCTGCTTAAAAGATATATATAAATGCCAATTACTTCTATTTTATTAATTAAGTTTATTTCAATCATATACAATCTCACCGTCGTAATTTATATATCTATATTTAATAGTATCTATATGCCTTGGGGAAAATAAAGCGTTCGTCTTACTATTGTTAAAATAATTTGTCATTAAATATTTTGTCATAGGTTTAAATATAATCAAATGTTTTCAAATGTATTTTATGTATTTTCACGACCATAATGGCAGGAAAATAGTTTGTATTTATATCTGTAATGAATCTCAGAACGCTCCCCTAATATATGTTAGTCACCACGTTTCTGAACCGTAAATTAAAGCGTTAATAGCAATTTTATGTAACTTCTTTCTAATACCGATTGGCATCTTAATATTGGACCCACCAAAGATGCGTGTTTCTTTGTAATATATTATTTAGCTAATAAAGAGCATATGAGAACTAATAGCGTGAATGACACTATGTAATTATCTACCGCTTGCTCATTCACGCACATACTAATGTACTTAATTTATAAATGTATATAACTAATTTTCCATTATATTAAACTATTTTTATTGTCTAACTTATTTGAGTAGTTCGAATTCCTTCTTTTCCTCCACTTCCACATATTACAGCCATGCTTATATATTATTTTAATATAGTCATAGTTAATAGATGTCTCATTGTTTTGCTCAGCTTTGCTAGTCGGCCGGATTAAGATTGATTCTCATGTGCCATCACTATTATGTTATTCATTAGGTGTTTGATCTGGGGCTTAGAGAGTGGGTTCGAATTCAGGCTGGTCCCTGACCTAAATCTTGGGCTTGACTGGATTTGAAGTACATTTTGTGAGTTCCAGCTCATGTTAGATGGATAAACATATTTTGACTGGCACATAGGTAAATCATTAAAAATAGTTTGAAGTTGTTTCTGTTATAATAAAAAAAAACACTCATTTGTAATAAACTTCCTTTTTGAAAGACTATACATATATAAATATATTAAAAAAATCTATTGCATTTTAAAAAACTTACATAAAAATGCCTGTAAATAGTGAAGTTCTCCAGCCCCACCTCCATCCTCCCCTCATCATATTAAGGGTTATTGAATCTTGAAGTTTTCGCTAAAAATGTTTACAAATTAACATGAGTAAAAAATTTATAAAAATATTCATATACATCTATAAACATTGTAATTATAATAAAAAAATAAATAAATAAATTTAACAGTAATAAACTATTATAAACAGTCTTTAAATCTGCAGAAGTACTTTCGGTTAATTTCTTAAACCTAAACTTATGTATAACATGCACATATAATCACTCAACTCATTAGTCATCTACCTCAGAATAACATCAAACATCATAACTCTTCTAACCATCATTCAATCTGCATTAGACAGCAGTATCTTCTTTTGATCTTACTATAATATCAAACTGTATAAACCCTGAGTAATCAATTAATCTTAGATAGCAGTACACACATATTCCTGTGAACAGTTTCAGTTTAACTGGTTTTATTTAAATAGAAAGTTTTGCATTATTAAAAGTCATATGATGATTAGATTTTTGATTTATGTTTGACATTTTACTGTTTACTAAACAATCAGATGTGCCTTAAATTAGTTCAAAATTGATGTTTGTAAAATACATTGTTGCAGATCTATATAATAACCACATCTAAGAGATAAATTTAAACATTCACAATTTAAGAAATATTCAGCCTTCAGCCTAAATAAAGTAACAATAAAATATAGCTTCTGGATGCTGATAATATAATGCAGTCTCCTATCAAAAAACAACAATTAGTTTTAAAAGTCAATCCAGAATAAAGAGGTCACTATTTCCTAGACTATTGTCTCTTCCAATATTTATATTTGAGGCAACATACATGTTAGTCATGACAAACAATTAATAAAAAATACAGATTTTAATTTTAAAATTATTTTTATATAAGTAAAAAGTAAAAGATATTTAAATTGTTAAAAAAATCTGTAAAGAAATTTTATTTATTTTACATTTGGATTTTTGTGAAACATTTGACAAACTTTGTACAAGAGTTAATTTGTTAGAAGATGGACCCTAATATCGTAGAGATACATATAAAATAAATAAAATGATTTCATATTGTGTAATATATACATGCAAAATAATTAGAACAGAATTTTAATGAAAGATAAATTTGTAACTTTTCAATCAAATGGAAATATGTGTAATCAATGCCATCCATAATATACAAATTATATGAAATGGCAAATCAGATTAAATAATTTATTCTATTATAATCACATAGTTTATTACTTGGGAGTTCATACTGGAAGTGACAGAGTTGGAGTTGCAATCCATCAACCTTGAGATCCAAAGTCTATTCCTTTACAGTTTCATTAAACTGTGCAAGGCATTCATTCCACTATGCTATAACCACTTTTCTTTTGATTAATTTACATCTAGAATTAACTGGAAGCAATTTGTAAAGATCTTAAAATGATAGAAGAGAGATAATCTTTAATTCCTATTATCAAATTTTCTATTTTTCTTAAATTTCATATCACAAGTTTATATTTCTTAAATCCCACTATCACTAGTTTATATTTTTGTCATTTAGTATATCTTTATTATTCAGACATTTTGTACATAATTTTATAATAATATTTCTTTTCATTTACTTCTTTTAAAACAACTCTAATGCTATCATTATTGTCACAAATTTAAATAAATGTCCCGCAAGTAAATTAAGAACATGTTGCATTCCAATTTTTATTATTGTACAAACTGCCTTACTTTCCTAGTCTTTAATATTATATAATTATTTGTATGATTCTCCTATCCATTATATATATATAATTTAACACTACCTTTGTTGATACTGTCATATTTTCTTTTACAGATAAAATAATTTTCCATTCAATATAAAACTTTCATTAGACTTTTGCTCCCTTCTATATTTCTCTTGCTATTTTTCACTTTCTTATATCACCATATCTCTGTTTGGTATTGCTACATCTTTGCTCACTAATACCCAGAGGAAGAATAACAATTTGATACAGAATCTAAATATTTCTCTTGTCATTTTTCCACTTTCTTATATCACCATATCCCTGTTTGGTATTGCTATATCTTGGCTCACTAATCCCCGGAAGAATAACATTTTGATACAGAATCTAATTTTCAAGGACACAAAGAACATAGTAACTCAGATTCCAATTTTATGCAATTTAATATATAAGCATTAAAACACACAAGTACAATATATATTGATACATGAATCAAAAACACTATTCTAATTCAATATAATCCAACTGCAGCTAATTGGGAATAAGTTCTTTCATTTACTAAGTCTATTCACTAAGAATAATTATAATAATAATGATAGTACTGTTACCTTTACTACTGTCCCCATTCTCTTTAAGCCTGGCAGCCCTTAAGGAATTTAAATAATAATATCGGGATGATCTGTTAGGGCCCTAATCAGCTTATTGCCTTCATGAGCCGAGATACCGGAAATAATATGTCTCCCGCTGGTTTCTTTTGCTGCTTCACACTTATTTCCAACAGTTGCCTTGAAGACAATGAAGAAGAGCATGTGTTCCTTTTCCCTCCAGTTTTTATACATTCCATCCTTTTATTTTCTGAGTAATTAAGCCAATGGGGAAAATCAGGATGGTGGATATATTATCAGTTTAAATTTGCCTCTGTAAACTTAATTAGTATTTTAACTTGTACTAATTAAATTTTTCTCCATTATCTGATATTTTTCTTTCTGATAATTTACTGTTACACAACACATTTAATTAAATTATTTTTTAATTAATCTTATTCTGATTAGTTATTATTTAGCTATTTTATTTATTTATTTCCCTTCTCTATGAATTAAAATGTATTTTATTAATATACATTTATTTCAATAATTTCCCCCTTATTCCAGAAAATAGGTTACTACATTTTACATATTCTTGTAATTTTTTCAACCTCCACCTTTGATGCTGGAGTCTGGGTGATCTCTGTTCTATTATTTGGTTCCATGGGTACCTCATTGAGTCTGTTGTTTCTCTTGCATTACTTCAACAGACACTATATTAACTATTTCTTGTTTTAACATATCATACCATTTACACCTTTTTTAAACACTTTATCAATATTTTTATTTAAATCAAACTAATAGTTTCGATTGTCCTGCAGATATCATCAGAGCTACAATATTCTAATACATAATTATACAATTAATACACTTATCCACATATTGATATACATAATTAAATACACAATACAAACAAAACTAAATATACATTTTAATATGACCATATATTTATTTTTGTTTATACTGTGTATATAATTATGTATATCAATATGTGGATAAATGTATTAATTGTATAATTATATATTTGAATATTGTAGTTCCGATGATGACTGATAAAGTGTTTAAGAAAAGTGTAAATGGTATATTAAAGTAGAAAACAATACATAGGAAAAGAAGAAGTAGAAAATTTATATTATTTCGTTTTCTGCAGATTTTAGTCATTTCTTCTCTATCAGTTATTAATGCCTCTGGAAACTGTCTTCTATGACTTGTTGGCAGACATGGGTTTACATGTTTCCAATATTCTGTTCTGTTTTCTATTTGAATGATTACTAATTTTCCCGATGATTATATTTTCAATCCATTTCTTTTTGACCAGATCGTGTATTTTGGCAATAACATTGATAGTTTTAAACACAGTTTCCTGTCATCAGTAACTCATCTGAAGATTTTCCTACAAACCATCAACAGCATGGAATGTTGATGTAGCATAGCATTATATAAAGTTTGTTGCATGTTCATATTGTTAGGCTTTCATAGAGCCCTTTTAATTTGTTAACGGTTTTCTCAGTCAAGCTGTTTGACTCAGGATAATATACCTTAATACTTAAAAAAAAATATTACCTTTCTTGAGCAGTGAATCCAGTGCCATTATTCAAAACAATTATTTCTGATAATCCATGGCATAAAAAAAACTGAATTCAAACTTTAGTTTGTGTAAAAATTTCTTCATGTTTTTTTTAAACACTGTCACTTTTGGTTTCACTTTAATAATTCATAGATGTTTAACTACTTTAGACTTATTCTGTAAAAACAGTTCGAGACATCTCATCAAACTGTCTTGAGTTTTTTTTTTTAACATTTCTGGGTTTAGTAGCATTTTCCACAGCTTTTATTTTCTCAGATGATGGTCGCTTACCCTTGTTTGAGATTATATGTCCAAGGATTATATGTGTGAGCATTTAACTTTGAATCTCTGCAACTTTTCGCATACTTTAAATAGTCTTTGACAAAGCGCCTCTTCCAAGCATGGTGTTATAAGTATTCATCAAAGTAATAATGTCTTAATTTTTGCTTGAAATATGCTTGGCATCATTGAAATACCAAACAGTTGCTGACTACATTTAAATAATCCCACAGGGATTGTTAAGGTTGATATTTCTGACTTGCCCATCACCAGTATTTGATGAAAAGTGGAATTTAGGTCCTATTTTGCAAAGTGTGATGTGTTTTAAAAACTGGCCAATATCTTTCTCATATTAAGCATTAGATATGCCTCCTTATTTAAATATGATTATGAAAAGGCATTTGATTCTATAAATATTTCTTTGGTGATTAAAGCATTGGATCATCAAGATATACATCCAGGATATTGTCACATTTTAAAGAATATTTATAAAAACACAACAGCAACAATTAAATTACATAAATGATATTAGAAAAGTCAACACGGAGAAAGGTGTAAGACAGGGTGACTCCATATCTCCAAAACTTTTTACAGCAGTGCTGCAAGAAGTATTTTATTGATTAAAATAGGAAGCTAAAAGAGTGAAAGTAAATGGAGATTATTTTAAGTCATTTAAACTTTGCAGATGATGTAGTTGTTTTTGCAAATAATGCTTTAGAGCAGCAGGAAATGTTGCATGAGTTATCAGATGAAAGTAGGACTAAAGATAAATGTTAAAAAGACTAAAATAATGTTCAATGGATTTTCTCAAAATATGAGAATACAGATTGATTATGATAAGTTAGAAGAAGTTAACAGCTACAAATACCTTGATCAGATTACTAATACAGATGGAAACATAATGGATGAAATTAATCATAAAATTAAAATTGGTTGGAGTGCTTTTGGTAGAAATAACTTGATGCTAAAAGGAAATATGCCTATGTGTTTGAAAAGAAAGATTTTTAATAAATGTGTTTTACCAGTTCTTATTTAAGGATCTGAGACTTGGACACTTAATAAAAGAGCAATACAGAGACTTCAAATCACTCAAAGAAATATAGAGAGGTGCAAGAAGAGATCGAAAACGCAATATATGGGTAAGTGAAACAACAGATGTTACTGATCTCATTGAAAAAATTAAAAGACTGAAGTGGAGTTGGGCTGGACATATTGCTAGAAGAGACTATAATAAATGAATATTTGAAATCTTAAACTGATTCCCAAGAGATTGTAAAAGACCCAAAAAGAGACAACACATGAGATGGATGGATGAAATAAGAAAGTGTACAGGGGTGATGTGGAAAAGAGAAGCTAAAGATCGGAAGTGGATTGAACTTGGAGAGACCTTCATCCTGCAGTGGATTGATAATCATTGATGATGATGATAACCTCATAATCCCAACATATTACGATTTGGTCATTGAGTTTTGTTATTACAATTTGTAATGGATTTCACCTTTTCGTGTGAATCACGTATATATAGGATGATATGCATATTTGCATAATTATAATGTAATAGTTTTCTTTTCTCTTTTTTTTTCTATATAAAATATATATATAATTCTTTTTTGGTCAGTAATTCTACATCGTACTCCTATTTCTTGCCCAGCATATTTATGGATGTCAATTTCTGACTCCAAATGCCAATCTTACCTACCTGTAAATAAGAATTATGCTGGGAGAGGTCGAGTGCTAATTTTGAACAAATGGAACTCCTACCACTGGCTAGCTCACTCAGGATGGGTGGCTATTAACAGTGGAAAAGATATGGGGACATAAATGTGCAAAGATGCTTAATCGACTCTCTTATACATCATTTTAACTACAAATCTCTATCTCTATTACCCAATCTAAAATAAAATAAATCAAGATATAGATACATACACTCATGCTTAAAATAGATATTTAATACTCGTTAATGTAAAAATCTCATAATAACTATTTTCTAGTTTGTGCTCAAATATTTTAAAGATAACACATGTACATACATATACTGCACAGACAAATAAATACAACAAAATCAGATAATATAAGACAAATGAGCCAATTCAGCATTTAGTCTATTCATCCGTATAAAACATACTTGACAATGTATAAAATGTTTCTTTTGATTTTTCTCTTTCTTTTTAAGTCTTTACGCAATATTATTATTGAAGATGAATTATTATTTGAAGAAGTGAGTAGCACTTATGAAAGTGTTCACATTACCTTGATTTCTCCCCGGGGGTATCGACGAATAGCAGCGTTGGTTCGCTCGATACTATGGCATTGTGAATAGTTGCTTTTGGATAAGTATATCTTGATCAATCCCTTAATATAATATCAAGAATGTTCGATGAAAATCATTCTATTTGTTAGGTTTAAGAGGGACTTCCTTCCAATGTAGACCTATTTGCGGTATCTTCGTAGGATGGCTTGCAGAGCCCAGCACATTTCAGTCCTTACCCCAGCCTAATCATGGCTGGTTACATGTAGTTTTTAAAATAATATTTTTACGATCTCACTAGTAGAACAAATCTTTTTAGAATGCCTTGAAAGTCTGACTGAAGAATTCTCATTAATTCCATTGTTCCATTTTCTTTTTATTCTCTCTTTTTTTTTTAAAAAAAGAAACCACGTGTTATTTTTAGGTTTGCAAAAACCCTTTCACTTTTTTTTCTTGACGTCAAGGAATTTCAATTAACATCTCAAAATCCATATCCGACCATTCTTTGTTTCTTTCTTGGAATTTTTCTTTTCATTAAAATTTTTTTTTATTTATCAAGATAACAATCTATGCATTTTTGATCTTTTTTCTTTGATTTAATATATCTTTTTGACGACACCGCACTATGACTTCCAACTTGAAAATAAAACTTTGCCTTATTATTTGTTTTTTTTTTAGTGAGTCCATTCCACTTATTCACCAATACAGCAATACAACTATATGCGTTTTTAAACAAAATACAAGACGACAAACTTTATAACTCCCCCACAATCCTTTCTGTTTTCCCATTTAAAAATATACACACACACAAAAAAAGAAAATCAAGTTTATTACAAATTTTGATTACATATATATATGTGCATATATATATCACCATACTTTAAAACAGGTTTTGAACCCAGCCCTGTTATAATACCCCCCCAGTCAAAAGCCTTCAAATACCATTTTGAGTATTTGAATGGCTCATTTCTAAACCAAAAAATAACTCTACTCATTACTGCCATAATATGAAGACAAGGGTTTGAGTGACCAAGCATTATAAGATCTCCTTTATTTCCTGCCCGGTGTCTATCCAAAATGCATGATTTCCCTGACATTTCACAATCGTGAATGGACCCTCATATAAATTTCTTTACATATAAACTTCCCTGGTTCACTCACATGGGGTGTCTTTACCAAAATCCGGTCACCTACCTTAAACCTATAGTATCCCATTGACATTCTATTCCGCTTTTGGCTTTTTCTTATGAGATTGTGATACGCCTGTTTTTGATCACTTTTGGTATCTATTGACTTTTCTCACTTCTTGACAGGTTATCCGGGATTAATTAAGGAGCATCTCTGCCAACATGTAACCATACAGGAGAAAACCCTGTTGACTCGTTGACCACCCAATTAATAATATCCCCAATTTTTCGGACCCAACCTCTGTGGTTGGTCGGGATGTAAGTTCTGAACAATTTCCCCAACTCGTGCATCACTTGTTCACATGGGTTTGATTGCGGGTTCCGGATAGACATCAGTATATGTCGAATCCCTGATGTCTGAATCCATCTTCCCCATTCTCCAGAAGTAAACGGTATCCCATGATCTGAGAGGATAATCTGACATTCTAATATGCGAATCATGTTTCTCGTATTTGCTTGAGCTATTGGGTAGGCAGCCATGAATTTGGAAAACACATCGTATACCACCAGCAAATACCTCTTTTTATTGTACACCGGCAATGGACCATAATAGTCCACCGCTACAATCTCCCGTGGTTTCTTTGGTATTATGGACGTCATTGGGGCTGCATAATTTCTATTTACTGGTTTGGCTCGCTGACAAATTTCACAATGACCAATGATGGCGACTATCTTACTATGCATGCCTCACCAATAAAACCATTTCTTGAGCCAATGTTCAATCTTCCACACCCCATAGTGCCCATATGCCTGGTGGACATGAGCCACCACTGCATCTGTCGAGGTATAATTGGTCTCCATTCTTCCGGGTCATCCATGATTTTATATTGAAGTATGGATTTGTCTACATTACACTGTCCAATCCTATGTTCATACCATCCGACGACCTTGGTCCCTCTGTCTTCCAAATGCTCAATTACCTGTTTCAATTGGGCATCTTCTCTTTGGCGTTGAGCCAACTTTTTAAGGTCACTCTTGAACCCATCTATTCCTGAGCTCACGCCTGCAATACATAAATTTTCTGTTCACAAATGTTGAGATTGTGAATGTGCAGTGTTCCAGCTGAGAGTATCCACCACTATATTCTCCGATCCTTGCAGTATCTGATAGTATAATTATATTCTTGGAGGTATAGACTCCAACATACCAACCGACTATTGGTTAGGTAACTATGATTGATGAATTCCAAGCTTTTGTGGTCAGTGACCATGATGACTTCTGATCCTAACAAGAGTGCACAAAGTTTTTGGATATCCCAAACAATTGCCAGGGCTTCCTTTTCAGTAGCAGTGTAATGGAGTTCAGGTCCCTTAAGCAATTGACTCAGGAAATACAATTCTCCTATCTGACCATCCGTCTGCAACTGTGACAATATTACTCCCAGGCCATACCCACTACTGTCTGTCTGCACTAAGAATGGCTTTGCAAAATCAGGAAATGCCAACATTACGTGTTGCATTAATGCTGTCTTCACCCTTTCGAAGGCTTGTTCTTGTTCCTCCTTCCATTCATACGTCACATCTTTTTCTCAATAGCCTAACCAAGGGTTCCATTCGTTCTGCAAATCATTCTTGAAACCGGTTGTAAAAGTTGCATGGGCCAAGAAAGGACCATACTTGTTTCCTGGAATTGGGGTACTGGAAGTCTCCAATAGCTGATACTTTATAGGGTGAGGCCTAATACCTTGGGCTCCTACTATATGACCTAAAAATGTAACCTCTTCCTGAAGCAATGTAATTAAAGTTTATTTTAATTCCCTTTTCTTGGCATTCATTTAAAAACATTGTAACATCCCTTATATGCTCTTTCACAGTGGCTGAGACCACCAATACATCATCCACATACATTGTCATCAGATCTTTTACTTCAGGGGATAGAACCTGATCTAAGCATCTTAACAACCCTGCCCCACTGTTAATTAGGCCAAACAGCATCCGGTTGAACTGATATGAATAACCCTCATATTGAAATGGTATATACTTACGATCATCTGGGTGTAACTTCATCTGCTAATAACTAGCAGTCAAGTTAAATGTTGAGAATATTATTTTGCCCTTGAATCTTCCCCAAAAGTTCTTGTATAGGTGGAGGAATGTTACAATCGGGAACGGTCACTTTGTTCAGTTGTCTCACATCGAGGCACAGCCTGATCGCACCATCCTTCTTCCTCATGACTACCAATGGGTTACAGTATGCTGATGAGCACTTTGAAATGATGCCCCATTCTATCATCTGGTCTATTTGTTTTTTCACTTCATTTCAATATTAATGGGGAATAGGGTATGATCTGGCTTTAAAAGTTGGTTGTCATTTACTCTAATCCTTTGTTCAAAACCCAGTATTATCCCGGTATGTGGTGAAAACTTGATAGTATTCCCGCAATTGCCTTAAGATACTTTCCCAACTTCCCATGGCCATCTTTGCCTCTCGTACCCATTCCATAATGATGTCACTCGTAAGGTCTTCTACCATACAATGCCCCTACTGATCTATTCACCCCATTAAGAACTTAACTACCTTCCCTTTACATGTGCTTGCCTACCTTCATAATCTAAAGTGCATTTACATTTATGCAAAAAATCTGATCCTAACAAGTGTCGTATATCAAGTCTTTCATTATCAAAAAGACATGCGGACAGTCTCCGTTGATTTTAACACCTAGCCATATTTGTTTGGACTCAATCTTGACTTTTCAGTGCTTAGCAATTGTTACATGAATTGACTTCAATGGGAGAGTAGGTACATCCAATTGTTCCTTCCTGATTCTGTGGTATAGGCTTTCTGCTATCACCAAAACCTGACTACCCGAATCCAAAAGGACCTCCACTTTTATCTCTCTGTTATGGGAATTTTGGGACATGTGTGACATGCATAACCTGGGACTCAGTCTTCCCATAAACACGCTAAGTTTCCTATTTCCCTTTTTTTCTGTCCTTATCCTTTACTTATTTCATAAATCTGTCTTTTTCCCTGACCTTAATCCTTGCTCATCAATTTGTCTCATTTTTTTTACTTATCTCTATCTGACTGAATAATCTATATCACTTTCGCCAACTTCTCACTCTCTTTTCATACCATCCAGTTTATTTCCTCCGGTAGATTCATGCATACCATTCCCACAAACTGTTTCTCAGATAGTCTGCAAGGTTCTAAGGTCTTTAGCATGGCTACCTGTCTCCTGAAAAACCACATATTCTTCTTCATTATTTTTCTGAAACTTTTCCTTCATTAACTGTATTCCAATGTGCTCCTGCAACTCTACTCTCCAGAAGACCTTCTCTAGACCCCTTTCATAATCTGGGAATGTTTGTGGCTGGTGTAAAAGTGAATTCCACCAAGCCTCAGCATATCCTTCGAGATGGTGGCATGCTATCATTACTTTATCATTATATCATTACTTTATCATTATCTGGTATTCTGTGGCTATCATTTGCAGACTTTGAAAGTGCTTTGTTGGCCACTCCTCCTTTCCCCTCTATATGTTTTTATTTTCACCCATTCCATTTCACTCCACATTTATTCTAATGTTACTGTTTTTCTTATATATATATATATATATAATCAAAACTACCCCAAATCTAAAATTAAACCAGACCAGCATAAAAATAATATTAAAACACAATCTAAGGTTTCACTGCTACAAGCAGACTTCTCAAGTGTAAAGAACTACAAAAAAACCACACATTACATATACTATTAAAAACTACCCACAAATCCATTCACTTCCCATCCACCCTTAATATTAAAAGAACTCTTAAATAAGTTAATTGCTTCAGAATAATAAATTTTCAATAATAAAGACTCTTTAATTCTTCTTTTGATTTCATTTCTCTCAAAGAAGACAACCTTAGCTTCATCAAAATCAATAGTGTGGCCTGTATCTTATTCATGGACATACAAAGCAGAACTAAGATATATATTTTTAACTCTACTTTTATGAACCTTTATTCTTTCATTTAAACTCAAACTACTCTGACCTATGTAAACCTTCTTACAAAATAAACAAGGAATAAAATATACCACACCAGGAATAGTCTTTCTATCAAAAACTTCTTTTGTATTATTTAATAAATTATTCAATGTAACACCCCTTTTCCAAGCAATTTTCTTATTTCCAAACAATTTACTATTTCTACACACAATTCTATAAGAAGACAATTTAAATGGCAAAGAAATAAAATCATATTTTTCTTTAACCTTTACATCCTTACAAATATTACTATTAAATAAAATACTTTTAACAAATTTATCAGAGTATCCAACACTCAAATAATCTTTATAAAATTGATATTTCTGAAACAAAGCTACCCCACTAGAAAGATCTTTTGGTGATTAGAAATATAGAAACTAATTGTTTATTGATAGTCATTTAGTTAAAAGTAAAGAATTAAGATCTATAATTAAACCTGATAGCTATCAGTCTGTATCTCATAAAGTAGCTGCTTTAAGGAATTATTGTCATAGGAATATTAAATTAAATAATTCTAGTGGGGTAGCTTTGTTTCAGAAATATCAATTTTATAAAGATTATTTGAGTGTTGGATACTCTGATAAATTTGTTAAAAGTATTTTATTTAATAGTAATATTTGTAAGGATGTAAAGGTTAAAGAAAAATATGATTTAATTTCTTTGCCATTTAAATTGTCTTCTTATAGAATTGTGTGTAGAAATAGTAAATTGTTTGGAAATAAGAAAATTGCTTGGAAAATGGGTGTTACATTGAATAATTTATTAAATAATACAAAAGAAGTTTTTGATAGAAAGACTATTCCTGGTGTGGTATATTTTATTCCTTGTTTATTTTGTAAGAAGGTTTACATAGGTCAGAGTAGTTTGGTTTAAATGAAAGAATAAAGGTTCATAAAAGTAGAGTTAAAAATAGATATCTTAGTTCTGCTTTGTATGTCCATAAAAAGATACAGGCCACACTATTGATTTTGATGAAGCTAAGGTTGTCTTCTTTGAGAGAAATGAAATCAAAAGAAGAATTAAAGAGTCTTTATTATTGAAAATTTATTATTCTGAAGCAATTAACTTATTTAAGAGTTCTTTTAATATTAAGGGTGGATGGGAAGTGAATGGATTTGTGGGTAGTTTTTAATAGTATATGTGTGGTTTTTTTGTAGTTCTTTACACTTGAGAAGTCTGCTTGTAGCAGTGAAACCTTAGGTTGTGTTTTAATATTATTTTTATGCTGGTCTGGTTTAATTTTAGATTTGGGGTAGTTTTGATTTTATATTGACTAGTTTAGCTTTATGCTTGTAATGTTTATATATATATCAACAAGCTAATTATATAATTTTGTGTCAACTATTTCTGCATCGAACGTGCCGGATCTACTTTCCATCCCCAAAGTACTATGCTACCTGTCTAATTTCGCTATCTAACCCACTCCAAACCTATTTCCTGATCTCTCTTCCTTTAAAATTCACCGAAACAATTATAACATATCACATTCTTTTATTATTTAACTTTTATATCTAATTCTTATCTTCTACCCCCCATACTTTCCACTCTTGGAAAGCTCCTTTATTGGGATGCCATTGTAACGGATTTCGTCTTTTTGTGTGAATCACGTATATATAGGACCATACACATGTTTGCGTAATTATAATGTAATAGTTTTCCTTTCTCTTTTTTTTCTATATATATATAATTCTTTATTCGGTCAGTAATTCTACATGGTATTCTTATTTCTCACCCAGATATTTATGGAAGTCAATTTCTGACACCAAGCCCAGCTTACCTACATGTAAATAAGAATTATGCTGGGAGAGGTCGAGTACTAATTTTGAACAAATGGAACCCTACCACTGACTAGCTCACTCAGGGCTGGTGGTAATTAACTGTGGGAAAGATATGGGGACATAAATGCGCACATAGACGCTTAATCACTCTCATACATCATTTTAACTATGAATCTCTATGTCTATTACCCAATCTAAAATAAAATAAACAACCATAGATACATACACTCATGCTTAAAATAGATATTTAATACTCGTTAATATAGAAATCCCATAATAACTATTTTCTAGTTTGTGCTAAATATTTTAAAGATAACACATGTACATACATATACTGCAAAGACAAATAAATACAACAAAATCAGATAATATAAGACAAATGAGCCAATTCAGCATTTAGTCTATTCATCCGAATAAAACATACTTGATGATGTATAAAAATTTTCTTTTGTTTTTTCTCTTTCTTTTTTAGTCTTTAGGAAATATTATTATTGAAGATGAATTATTATTTGACAAGTGAGTAGCATTTAAGAAAGTGTTCATATTACCTTGATTTCTCCCTGGGGGTATAGACGAATAGCAGCATTGGTTCGCTCGACACTACGGCATTATGAATAGTTGCTTTTGGATAAGTGTATCTTGATCAATCCCTTAATATAATATCAAGAATATTCGGTGAAAATCATTCTATTTGTTAGGTTTAAGAGGGCTTCCTTCCAATGTAGACAGCATCTGCGGTATCTTCGTAGCATGGCTTGCAGAGCCCAGCATGTTTCAGTCCTTACCCCAGCCTATTCATGGCTGATGGTTATATGTAGTTTTTAAAATATTTTTTACGATCTCACTAGTAGAACAAATTTTTTTAGAATGCCTCAAAAGTCCGACTGAAGAATTCTCATTAATTAATACCACTGTTCCATTTTCTTTTTATTCTTTCTTTCGTTTTTTCTTTTCTTTAAAAAGAAACGTGTTATTTTTAAGTTTGCAAAAACCCTTTTAGCATTTTAGTTTCTTGACATCAAGGAATTTCAATTAACACCTCAAAATCCATATCTGACCATTCTTTGCTTCTTTCTTAGCATTTTTGATCTTTTTTCTTTCATTTAATATATCTTTTTGATGACATCATACTATGACTTCCATCTTGAAAATAAAATCTTGCCTTATTTTTTTTTAGTGAGTCCATTCCATTTATTCACCCATACAACAATACAACTACATGCGTTTTTAAACAAAATACAAGAGCACAAACTTTATAACCCCCCCCCCACCGCAACCCTTTCTGTTTAATCTCTTCTAGTAGCGTCAATATGCTCTTATTAACCAATCCCTAAATTTTTTCTCCTTGACTTTTGTTTTGTGTGAATGGGATTTGTCATGGTTTATACACAACTGGGCAGTGCATTTTCACCTATCTCAATTTATCCTAAGCCCATTGATATTACACCTAATTCCTCACTGAATAATATGTATTTTGAATTTCTTGTTCGAGGGAATTTTTTTTTACAAATACTAACTTGAATTCCTATTGTGCGGAGCTATTCCCTTCTGAATATAGAGTTAATTTTCTCTTTCCCTATATACAGTTGTAATTTAACTATTTTCTTGTGCTATCTAATTGGTACTTTTACTCACCCAATAATTTCAACACATTCTTGCTCATGTCTTGAGCCTTAACATCTGTTTTTTTCTATTTTAATGTCAGCAGCTGATAGTATACTCCAATCTACCTAGGACATTATAGATATTCATGAGCCACTATCTATCTCATTGTAATCTCTTTTCGACAAATTTGCAATTTCATCATGAATTGCTTTGAGCCCTGAACCTCCATGTTTTTTACAATTTGAATATTAAAGGATTTACTTCCCCTATTTTTCTGCACCTGAGTTTTCACTTTGCTCTTCCCATTTCCAAATTTTCTACATACACACACTAAATGTCCCTTAGTTCATAAATTTAAAACATGTTTATTGCTTCCACTTACAATCTTTTGCTCTATGATCTATTTTTCCAAAGCAGAAACATATGAATTTATCTCTCTTTTCATACTACGGTTTTCATGGATTAGTACATTTTTCATCCATCTTAAAAACTCCCATATTATCTTCATGTTTAGTTTTAAAAGTATGAGCGGCTCTAAAATTAAGTAGTAAGCTATTCCTTTCTTGATAGAAATTTCATGTTAGATCAGTCTCTATTAACAGCTGATGTCTGAGCTTGTCAGACATCCCCCAGAGTAATTACTCCACAAGTATTTCCTCGACAAGCTTCCCATACCCATAATCTTTTACTAGCTCCCTCAGATCATTAATCCTTAAACTATTTTATGGAAGGGTGATTGAGGGCTAAAATATTTGCTTAATTTTCTTATTAATCCCTTGTAAGATATGTCATCTGTTACAGTAAGGTCTTAAAACATTCATTATCTCAATGACTTTCTTTTCAAAAAAATTTGAGTGCTGTGACTTTCCATTTATTGTCCTCTATTCTGTTCAGTGCAAAATATCTCGACTTGCGTTAAGTATAATGGCCATTATTATTCACATCGAGCTCGGCGATACAAGTTTGCCTAAATGATGACATTTTAAATTCCTTCAAAACTAGGTTTGAATTTTCAACTGCTTATTTTTTGTCTAAGCTAGGTTCAAACTTAGTGATTGTACTAAGTTTAACTATGTCTTAACTCACTAATCTCTGAGTAAGAATAACAATTTAGTACAAAATTTAATTTTCGAGGACACAAAGAGCACAGTAACTCAGAATTCAATTTTATGCAATTTAATATTGAAGCAGTCGGATCTAAGTTTGATCCGAACTTCATGAGATCCCACCTTTAACCTAATTCAAATCCTGTCACTAACAATGGATATTTCCGAATGTAATGGGGCTTAATACTATTTCAATCCATGCTAGTTTCGCTTAAAACAGATTATTATTTAAGTATTTATTAAAGTTAATTATTTTATGTTTAAACTTGTTAGTATTATTAATTACCTCATGATAAAATATTCATGAAAATATATATATTGTAATTGCATGGATTGTACATATATATTTATAAATAGTTAAATATGTATATTCATTATAAAGTTTCATTACATCGGGTTTATTTTTTATTTTACCATTTTGTTCAAATTTATATGATTAAAAGCTGCATTCTTTCGATAAACTTTCAGGTCATCCTTTCCGAAAGACAATGGGGAATTTTTATTAATTAGTTAAAATGATAATTTAAAACTGTAAGGACGGTTCTTAATTAAAATCATTTGTTTAGATTTTACAAATTCATTTTCTAAATAGAAAACGAATTCAAAGTTAATGGATTTGAAAGTCTTATCGGAAGAATGGATCGGAAATCAATTAGGGGAAATTTTAATTTGTAATAAGGTAAAAAGCTTTAGCCTTAAGGCATCAGAATCAGAATGGACGGGAAACCGTAGGAAAAGTATAAATAGCCCGGAAAAGTTTCTATGAAAAAAAAAAGCCATTACTTTTTTAAAAAGTTGCTATCATAAGCTACGTCACTTTTAATCATGATTTTTGATAGTATTTTCAGCATGGTATGTGGCTAACTTCAGGGATCTGATTACTGGACCCCAAAGCTCCCCACCAATCTTCAAAATGTAGGTGCTAAATAGAACTTTCCATACCAATCGTAAGCTGCCAAAATACATAAGGAAACTGATCCATAAAATGAAATTCACATAAATCAAGTGCGCGCTTACATTATCTCCTAAACCCAACTAGACTCTGTCATATGAATTAATGAGCAAGCCATGGAAAGGACTGGTAATACTTTTATTTTATGAACCGCAACTTTCTGGTCTGTTTATGAACTCTATCAAATCATAATTTATGTTAACTACTGTTTAAATTTCTCTATTCATTCTATATTTTGTATAGTAATTCTCTATTCTATTACCTCTAGTCTTAAAATTAATATCTTGTTACCATTCTTTTTACTACTATGGCGGTTCCTTTTAACTAATTTTAATTATATTTATTTGAATGTTCATAATATCATTAATTTTGATAATACGTCAATAATACGTTCAACTCGATAATAATCTCTTTCATTTAAATTCACCCTAATACAATAATATTGTATTAAATTTCATAGATTGCCCATTAGAACTAACTTAATACGGTTCTATTCATTATCAAGTTGAAGGATTTATTTAATGTTTGATATTTTACCAACGGCTGATAAGTATTATTAGCCCATTTTATAATCTATGCTCTCGGCTATTTTATTTAAGTTTCACAAACATTTATTTATATTGATCATATTTATCAATGTTTTACTAAACGTTAATAAGAAAAATAAAATAAATATATTCTGATTTAAATCTCGTATTTTATATTAGTATTCAGGGAGAGCATGATATAGAGGGTATGACTATTATAATTACATAATTGCATTTAAGCATTTCGCTCAGAGTAAGTTTGATTTTAATCTGACATGATCAGGTCACTATGTGAAGCATATTTTATATAATTTGGGCTTTATTAATTAAATATGATGATCATTGAGCCCCTCTCTTGCTTCTTGGCTTGTCATATCAGTGATCTTATTGCTAGTTTAAATATAGCGAGGGCGGAACACCAAAGGTTTACAGCTGTGTCCCGACCTGGCTTTCCCATGTTCCATGGATCATTTGTAAGGCAGAAAGTACTTGTTAAATACAAGCTGCCCTTTATACTTCTCAAATCACTGACAAACCACTTTATTTCATATTCGTTTAGCTGCTCGTAAGGTGTTAGTATCATTTATTTCTTATTTCAAATAAAGGCCCGCTCTCTTGCTTTGTAAATTGTAATGAATTGATTTCATTAAAAAATTGATTTCATTAAAATCAAACAAGTTTATATTCATCTATAATTTAAATAATTTTTCTTTGTTAAATATTGAAGTTATACCCTTGATATTAGGGTTTTCTTAAGTTTAACCAGCAATAAATACAATTTACTTTCATTTATAATTCTATAAATTTTAATAACTACTTTCAACAACATGGACATACAATTATAATATAAAATAAAACACACAAGATTTCATTCCATTTATTTACATACTAACATAAATAATGTTCACTATTTACCAGTCCTTATTTTCATGCCTTGCCACAGCAGCCATTTTTATCTACGGCTTTCTCTGCTACGGATTTCATATTTTCCTTTAGGCCTTGCACTGGTAAAATCCCGGGAACTGAGAGTGATAAATCTATGCCATCAGTTTTATACTACATCCAATTTATCGGGCATATATCCTGAAAACCATAACTGACAGCAGCGCTCTTTATATTTTTGTGAAGCATTTACGTTACGAGGTTAGTTCAATGTCACTATTTATCACAAACCAAACGTATATATATATAATCACTATTTATCACAAACCAAACGTATATATCTATCAGTTCTTCCTCCACCCTAGTAATACCTTGTACCGGTTAAAAGATGTTTATCCATCTAACATGAGATGGAACTCATAAAATGTACTTCAAACCCAGTCAAGCCCGAGATTTAGGTCAGGGACCAACCTGGATTCGAACCCAAAAGTCCCAGATCAAACACCTAATGGATAACATAATGATGGCACATGAGAATTAATTTTAAATCCGGCTCACTAACAGAGCGGAGAAGACAATGAGACATCTATTAACTATGACTTAACAAAAATATGTATATGCATGGCTGTACGTTTGGAAGTAGAGAAAAAGGAGTTCAAACTACTCAAACAAGTTAAGCAATAAAAATATACAGTTTAATATAATGCCAAATTATTTACATCCATTTATAAGTTGCATACATTAGTATGTGCGTGAATGAGCAAGCGGTCTACCAAACGATAGATAATTATGTATTGTCATTCACGCTATTATTTCTAATATGCTCTTTATTAATTAATACTATATATACATTTACACACATCTTTGGTGGTACGGTATTAAGATGCCAATCAACTATTAGAAAGAATTACATAATATTGCCATTAATGCTTTGATTTACGGTTCTGAAACAAGGTAACTAACATTATTTCAGTGAGCGTTCCGAGATTCATTACAGGTATAATATAAACCATTTTCACGCCATTACGGTAATGAAAATAAATAAAATACATTTGATTATATGACAAAATATTTAATGAAAATTCTCTTAATTAGCAATGGTAAGAAGAATGCATTATTTTCCCCTAGGCAAATACTCTTAAATACAGTAATACATTATGACAGTGGGACTGTACAAGATTGAAATAAATTTAATTAATAAAACTAGTAGTAGTGATACTAGGCACTTTATATATATATATATTTAAGCAGAGCACAATTTTAATATTAGAGCATTAAAACTGATCCATGATAAGAAGTTTACAGTGCTGAGATTGTGGCAAAGAGATAACAGGAAAAGTTCTGCTTCTGGATGAAAGACGAAGTCTAAGACTTCCTTCTTGGGCAGTACTTAGAGAAATATGGATAAGGCATGCCGTGGACATCACCGATGAGCAGGCCTTATATACGAAGAAAGTGGATAAGCATAGCGTGTGCCAGACTTACAGGAATCACTGCCAGAGGCCCTTTTATACAAAATAAATGGTCCTGGGAAGGTCAACTATCCTCAAAACAAGGCTTGAGAAGAAAATCTATGGGTTCGAACTTGTCGCAACCCCCAGATTAGAAGAAAGTAATATATATATATACGAAGATAGGCCGAATGTCAGTAACGCAGTAATGATAAATGTCACTAACAATATTGAATAAGTTTTACTGCTTTAAAATAAATGACCCTAGTTTGAATGCCATAATTTATATAGATAATGTGTGATGCCTCTGTAATATATATATATACAAGATTTTACTTAAGAACTAAAATAGTTTAAAATATACATTAAAATTTACCCCCTTCCTTTCTGCTGTTTAAAAATGATTCAATCCCACCTTCGCAGATTTTACAACAACTGGAATATTTAAGTACTGTATTTGATATTTCAAGAGTATGGAACAATAAAATAAAAACTAGCAGATATATATGGAAAACAAATAAGTCACCCTTTCAGAATTAAATAATAACATTTATAAAATAAATAAGGTTTCAGAGCATTAATTAACTTGAGTTCTGGATTCTCCCCGGGTAGAGTCCAGAATTAAATAAACAAATTTTTATACTAAAACATAAAAAAATGTTGACTCGTAAAACAATCTGGCGAACATATTAATTAACAATACATTATATTTTTAAGGGAACGCTAATAACCTTAATTCATGAAGGTTTACTTAAAAAGAAGAGAAGATTTTAAAAATTCAACTATTCAGATTGCTTGAGATTGGCATCTTAATAATAAAAACATACATATAAATAAATGACCTCACTGAAGTTAAAGAAAGTTAGAGTATATGAGAGAGAATTAAATTTATAGAAATCATTTGAGAGCAATTTACATATTAAAAAAAGTTACAGAATTAAATTATACATTAGGAGAAATTGATAGTAGGGTTTGAGACTAGTTAGGCAAACTAGATTTAGTTTCAATGGTGGCGGTTTGAAATAATTTACCTTTCACCAATTTAAGAGTCCATATTAAAAAGTCCAGCTCATGCATGGCAGTTCTTATGTGACAGCAAACTTCCATTTAGCATTCCAGAGTTCTTCTTTAGGCTTTCCTTCGTTTCAGGCAGCAGTTAGATGGTACATTAGTGGAAAAAATGACCCACAAGGGTCAGAAAGGTGATTGGCGTCTACTCTATCATTATCTTAAATTTCAAAGTTGCGTGGAGTATTGTCACAGTTCTCTCAGTAGTAGCTAATCTGTTGGTGATTAAAATTGGCCCATTTTATACTCCTGCTCAGGTATTTCTGGAATGCTTTTAATTACTTGATTTTAGCTTAAAAACTAATCTCTGATCTTTAAAAAATTCTTACTTTTTCTTTATCCATTGTTTTTGAAAATGCAACTGTAAGATAATGTCCAAAAATAAATTCAAATCTATTTCCAGATTAGAAATAGATTTCACAAAAATGTTTATAACAAAAGTAGAATCGTTAATCTTAGACTCAAATTATTTTAAGTAAAAACTTTAATCAAAAATATCTTCCTCAGATTAAAACAATAGTGTTTCCAATCCTGTAATTATTTTTGGACAATTAACAGTTGCATCTTCCATCTTGGATTTTATAAAATATAGTTTAACCTTTTAACCGCTAATTATATTATTGGTTGTATGAGGTACAAATCAAATCTTTTAATTGGCCAATTCACAAACTGAAGACAAAGCCTATTGTTAAAACAAATTCGCCTATAATATTAAATTCAACTCAGATACGTTTATAAAAAGTATATTACTAATTTTTCAGGTTATGAAGAGAACGAAAGTTCTTTCAAAAATAAATTGCTATTTATTTATTCTAAAATATTCAATTTCGGCAACATAAAAGCTATAATATAAACAAAAAGGTCGACTTTTACATTATAGAAAAGTAAATATTTCTTTTAAATATTTCTTTAATATTTTTACTAAAATCTTCAATATTTTTCGAAAATAATTTTGTTTTTTTAGTATTCTCTCTGAAAATAATTTGTAATTTCTCAAAATATTCTTTTATAATAATTTAAATCATGTTCGAAATGAAAATCTCAGCGTTTTTCTTTATTTTCTTTGATCAGGCGGTTTCTTTGTTCTTTCCAGCCAATCAGAATGTCTTTTTCGGCTGAGAGCATGCTAAGAACCAATCAAAACTCATGTTCTTTCTTTGTTTAGGTTTAAATGCGTTTTTTTTTATTTTTTACTTGTAAAATAAATCGGAAGAGGTCACCATCTTACAGAACTTTTAAAAACCTATTCAAAACCTATCAAACGAATTTTTTAGCATAAGAACTTGCAGAGTTAGAGTGACGTCAGATGTCTACGAGGAGCTTCGTAAGAAACAGTCTTTTGGTTAATAGGAAAAACAAGCAATTTAAAAAGAAAAAGTTTAAAAAATGACGTGTAATAAAATATTTTAAAGAAATCAATATTTTGTTAGTATTTTTGCTCCTATCATATATATATAGATGAACCACACCTATATACTTTAATTTAATAAAAAATAATTAATAATAATTTTAAAAAATGTTATTGAAATGTTAACATTTTATAACTTAGGCGCACATCTCAAATATATACATAAAATATATATACATGACAAAAGAAGTGGGATGAGATATAGGGTTTGAATACAGGTTAGTAGATGGAACCATGAAGCACAATCTTAAGCTAAGATTGACTGTTTCAACATATTACTTTAGTTTACTACATAATAATTAAATTTAACTGGTCGTCTCTGTATTCGGGAAATTTTAGGGCTATCGTTTCTATTTTCCCTTTGCACTCTCAATGAGTCCAGTTCTTGCTTTGTTACTTCATCTTTGGTCAGTTCAGGCTCACCTTTCTTCTTATTTTGTTCTTTAGATGGTCCCTTCATGATGTGATTCATTTCTGGCCATATAGCTTCGTCTTCCTGTTTCACAACCATCCCCATGATGGTGAAGGTGGTTTATGTGTTTTCTTAACACTTTTTGACTTTCTAACTCAATTAGACAAATTTGACTATGCAATGACTGGTTTACAACTCCTGGGCTCCGTTTGTGTTTTAGAACATCCAACACCCATATGCAATCGCCTGGGAAAAAACTTTACCACTTTACTATTATTATTATTTCTAGTGTTTCCAGGTAGTAGCTTTGTCAAATGGGTCCTGAATGTTCGACACATCAATAGCTCCACTGGAATTTTACCCGTTGCAGTGTTTGGAGTGAAGTGTTGAGCGTACATAGCCTGTATCAAGGCTTCTGCTATGTTTTTGTTCTGAAGTTTTTTAAGTGCTGTACTCCTTGTTCCACTATCCCATTGCTTTCAGGATGGTATGGGGGTGTAAACAGTTGTTTAATTCCTCCCTTGTTTAGAAAATCCATAAATTTTCTTGAAGGGAAACCTGAACCATTTCTGTCACAATAGTTTCTGGATAACCATGCATGGCAAATAGTTCATTTAACACTCAGATGGTACAGTCTGCCATAGTATCCTTAACTATTCGATACTCTGTCCATCGAGAAAAAGCATCAATCACTAATAGTATCAGATATCCATCCCATGGGCCAATGTGATCCAGATGAACAGATGTCCATGGAGACTTAGGCGGTTTCCATGTTTCTAATGCTTTAGTGGTAATCTGGCCACTTGTTGGCAGTTCCTGCAATTTTTTACCCGGGTCTCTATTTCATTTGTTAAGTTTGGTCACCATATATATGACCGTGTGAGGGCCTTCATTCGTACCCCTCCTGGGTGTCCTTGATGAAGGTTTAGGACTTGAGGCCTACCTTCCATAGATACTAAGTCAGTCATTATTTAAGATGCATCCATCGCACACAGAAAGTTTATCCCTAGCTATCCAGATAGCTTTCCTCAATTCACTAGGGCATTTCTTTGGCCACCGATTTCTGATCCACTTTATAAGCTGTACATAAGCATCATTTTTTCTTGTCCATTCCCTTATAGTCATGCTATTTATCTCCTTTGACTGTAATGTGTCAATGTAGTTTATGTCTGTAGTTTTGAATACCCTTTCTGTGGGATCTGGCAGCCTAGACAAAGCGTCTCCATGTGCGATTGTTATCCCAGGTTTGTAGATTAGCTTATAGTCATATTGTGACATCAAGTTGGTCCATCGCACCATACGTTGACTTGGGGGTTCTATAGATCCCTTTTCACCACCGAAAATCACTGTTAAGGAGCGATGATCTGTATAGATAGTAAAGTTACGGCCATACGCATATTGGTGGAATTTTTTTACCACAAAAATCACTGCCAATGCTTCCTTTCTATCTGGCTATAATTTTTCTTTGCAGCTGTCAATACTCTTGATGCGAATGCTATTGGACGCTCCCCTTCAGAGCATGGGTGTGATATGACACTCCCACACCATACTCGGATGCATCGGTCAGGATGTTCACTGCCCAGTCACATACATAATGTACCAGTAGTGCTTCTGACATTAATAAGTCTTTTGCAGTTCTAAAAGCATTCTCCTGTGCATCAGTCCAGATATATTGGTGTTTCCTTTTTTAACAACATGTATAGTGGTGACAGCAAGGGTGACTTGACTTCTAAAAAGCTCTCATAAAAGTTTAAATGTCCTAAAAATGCCTGCAATTCTTTGACGTTTTGGGGTTTCTTAGCATTTTTTATAGCCTTTACTTTTTCAGGATCGGGTTTTCGACCATTTTCATTTATTATGTGTCCCAGGAACTTGATTTCTCGAGCTGACCAAATGCATTTATTAACATTAAGTTTTGCTTTGGCCCAAGACAATCCTGAGCAAACCTGATCTATGTGTTTCTCGAGTTCTGCCTCAGTTGCACCAATAATTTAAATATCTAAATAAGGTATCACTCTTTCCATAGATCTGAATAGCATGTCCATTTTAGCCTGGAACACATTCGGAGCAATGGTTATCCCATATGGCAATTTATTACATGCATATACACCTGGCTCTCGTTTTAGGCAATAGAAAGATTCCTCAGAAAACACGCACAAAAATAGATGTAACTTACATTGGGGGGGATGCGGTCTGTGATTTAAAATTACTTTAAAATTCACGCAAAAAAAAAAATAAAGAAATAAAATATGATTAATAAAAAATGTCAAATTTGAAAAAAATTGATACAAGACAAACTTTTTTTAACTATAATATTTAATTTTATTCAAAATAATATATTTTTATGCATAATTTACAGTACAGTAATTTACATTTTTTTATACACATTTTAATTATTATCGCTATTCTTCACAAGAGGAAATACAACTAGCGCCAACTTCACACTCATGTTGTGTCAATGGTTTTCTGGTGATAACGTAATTAGTAATTAATCTTTGAGACTATGATTTTATTAATTGTTTATGAAACTAACAAATAAAAATTAAATTCTTATTTTTGTCTTTAATTTTTTAATTTTCAATTCCGTTTAAAAATCAAATTTCACATCACATTCTTTCAAGTCGCCGTAAGTAATTTTTAAATTGTTAATTACAATTAAAAATCAATTTTAATTTTTAATTGTCAAATTTAATTGTGCTCACTGCTATTACCCACCTTTTAAAAATAAACTTGTGGACACTAAATGATTAATAATTGATTATGTTCTTTTTTAAAATGCAAAAACAAAATGTGATTTAAAATGCAAAATTAATACGCACAATGTTTGAACAAATTTACATTATAATCTTGAAAATTTAATGTGTGTATACATAAAATGTGGAAATCATGATTTTAATTTCATTATTGCATAAAATCTTACTATTATAAAGCACTGAAAATATTGAAATTACTAAGATAAAAGTCGAATTCCAATAATGTGCTATTACTTTCAATATAACGTAAGTGCGCGGAATTTATTATTTAAAGTAATAGCGCATTATCGGAGTTCGACTTCCGGTGAAACATGAATCGCGTAACTTCAAAATCGTGTTAAATAAGTCCACGTAAAAAGAGACCCAGGTGTAATCCCTTAGGCATGGTCAGTGTAATTCGGATGTACCTTTTGTTACTGGGATCGGGTGGAAAACTGTTACATGCATATAATCCTTTAGGCATGGTCAGTGTAATTCGGATGTACCCTTTGTTACTGTAATCTGGTGGAAAGCTGTTCTTAGATAAATTTTTGTAAAATTCTGTAATGATGCCAGTATTTCCTTTACACTTGGGACGGGGTATGCACCTTTGTTTATATATTTGTCGATCGTTACTCTATAATCCCCGCATAATCTTATACTCCCATCTGGTTTTACTATGGTTACAAGAGGAGTTGCCCAGGATGATTCTTCAGTGGGTATTAATACTCCTTTTGATACTAAATCCATTACAGCCTTTTTCACCCTCTCCCTCATCATGAATGGTACTTTTCTGGGCTTACAAACAATCGCTTTGGCTTCTGGTACTAATTCTATGTCTACTGGTCTTGTTCTAAAATCTGCTAGGCCTGATGTAAACAGTTCCGGATATTTTTTTAAAATTTCTTTTTCTATACGGACAGTCTTTAGTATATTTAAGTGTATTTCCAACGGGGCAAACCAGTTTCTGCCCAATAATGAACTAATGTCTTTATTAACTATATACAGTGTCAAAGATATATGTCTGAAGTGTCACATGCACAGTTAATTTTCCTCGGATATCAACTTTGTTTCCGTTTATATCTGTTACAATTGTATCAGCCTTACATAGCTTTAACTTATATTTACTGCTTCGAGTGATCTCTGTCCAATCCTAAAGTGATATCAATGATATTCCAGCTCCACTATCCACTTCCATTGTGATTGCTTTTCCACAAACCTGCAAATACAGAAGAATGTGATCTGTTTTTATTATTGCCTTTTAATACAGTCTTAATGGTTGATTTTTTATATTCTTCTCCTACCCGGGGTTTGAGGTCTACATTTTTTCTTTGTGCCTCGCCGTCTTTATAATAACACAGGGCTATTAAATGTCCTCTTTTGTTAAATTTTCTACATATTTTATCCTTGTGCCTACAGCTACTTTTTGTATGACCGGATTTTCCACAGCAAGCACAATTTTGTTGTTTGGTGTGTCCGCCGAAAAATATAGAGTCAAATTTTTTCTTTTCTCCACTGAAAGTGATCTTTTCCAGTAATTTTGATCTGGTATATTCTGATGCGATGTTGAGCATGGCCTCTTGCGCCACACATTTATCAATTGCTGTTTTGTATGTTAATTCCGGATCACTCAATAAGACCTTCCTGAAGTTTGCGTCCGTCATTCCGTACAAGAACTGTTCCAACAATGTGTCATTTATCTCTGAACTGTATTCACATTCCTTGGCTAGTTTTCGCTATGAAAGATCATGATCCACGTATTTCTCTTGCGGTGACTGCATTCTGTTTCTCAGCCTAAGACGTGCTATCCATTTAGACTGTTTCGGCAGAAAGTATTCATTCAACTTTGGTATAAATTCCTGATAAATGAAATCTTTGGGTTGGTAATCCTGTTTGCTAATTGGTTTGTGAATTTTCCTGCTAAATATAATAGTGTGGAAATCTTATATCTGTCATCCTCAATTTTATTTATGAACATATAATATTCTGCATGTTCAATATAACTCTCCCTCATCGAACTTGCGCATTATAGAGTTTATGGCCGCCAAGTTATTTTTATACATAACATTTTTTACGAGTGTCTCACTTTAATCTTGGGCTTCTAATCCTGAATGACTGCGCCACTCTGCTATGTCTTACATTTTCTTAAGTTTAACCAGTAAGATAGCAATAAATACAATTTATTCTCATTTATAATTCTATATATTTTAATAACTACTTTCAACAACATGGATATACAATTATAATATAAAATAAAACACACAAGATTTCATTCCGTTTATTTACAAACTAATATAAATAATGTTTGCTATTTACCAGTTCTTATTTTCATGCCTTGCCACAGCAGCCATTTTTATCTATGGCTTTCTATGCTATGGATTTCATATGTTCCTTTAGGCCTTGTACTGGTAACATCCTGGGAAGTGAGAGTGATAAATCTATGCCATCAGTTTTATACTATACCCAATTTATCGGTCATATATCCTGGAAACCATAATTGGAAGCAGTGCTCTCTTTATATTTTTGTGGAGAAGCATTTACGTTACGAGGTAAGTACAATGTCACTATTTATCACAAACCAAACGTATATATATATAACAACCCTACGTATTTATCATGCTGTTCATGAGTTGATTTCTGGATGTGTGAAATTAAATCTCACATCTTTCTTATATAAAATTAGAATTATAGTTTCTTTCCAAATAAAATACCAGATAATGAAATGTATGTAATTCATTCGGCACAAACGCCATAAATACCTTTGTTTATCTTTGTCTACTTTGTCAGGCCATAGATATATATATATATATTTCCTAAATACTTGCATACTAATTATTGGCATATGAGTACAACTGCCATTATTTATTGTACATTGTAATTCACACTCCAAAGACTAGAGATAAAATATAATGCTTATTATAAATAGTTGAACAAATATTTACTTATTACTAAATATCTTATACAACATACTTGGTTTGACTTCATTATTTATTAATTATTTTTAAATATTAATGCTCACTGTCTGTATTGGCAACCCAAATATACATATATGAATTTACTTAGAAATATCCATAGTCATTTTATTATACGTTAGTTAGATCCAGATAAGGGGTCTCAAAAATCATCAAATCTGTTGAGCTAGTTCCTTGGTGTATAGACATGTGCCATCAATATGTGTTATCCATTAGGGTTGATCTAAGCTTGTGAATTGGGTTCGAATTCAGTTTGGTCTTTGATATAATTCTTTGGTTTGACTGGGTTTGAAGTCCAACTTTGTGCTTTTAGGTCGTGTTGGGTGGATAATACGTTGACCGGTATAATATATACAGATTAAAACACACAAGTACATTATATATAGATACATGAATCAAAATTGCTATCTAATTTAATATAACATAATTGCAGCTAATTAGGAATAAGTCCTTTCACTTACCAGTCTATTTACTAAGAATAATAATACTTACCTTTACTACCACCACCATCCTGTCAGCCGTTAAGGCATTTAATATAATAAGATCAGAGTGATCTGTTAAAGACCTAGTCAGTTTATTGATTTCAGGAGCCGAGATCCTGAAAACAAAATGTCCCCCACTGGTCTTTTCCACTGCTTCACACTTGTTTCCAATAGTTTGCCTCAAAGAAAATCAAGAAGAGCACATGATCCTTTCCCCCTCACTTTTTTATACTTTCAGTCCTTTCGTTATCTGGAGTAATTAAGCCAATGGGGAAAATCTGGGTAGTGGGTATTGAACCGGTCAGAAAAGGAGGTTTTATTCTTGCTAGGTTTAAATAACTTTTATAATAATTTTTGGAATGTCAACTTTAAAAAGTTTTAACAAGTTTACTTCAACTAGTTTAATATCAACAATAAGCTTAACTTGTAATTCTAAATACACCTGGGTCTCGTTTTATGCGGTAGATAGGTTCCTCAGAAAATGCGCACAAAAGAAATCACACAAAAATAGACTTAACTTACCTTGAAAAATGGGGGATACATACTGTAATTTTCCAAAAATCGCATAAAAGCAAAGCAACAATGTAAAATTACTTTAAAATTCACATAAGAAAAAAAATAAGAAATTAAAATATGACTAATAAAAAGTTTCAAATTTGAAAACAATTGATACAAGACAAACATTTTTTATTAACTACAGTATTTAATTTTATTCAAAACAATATATTTTATGTGTAATTTACATTTTTTTCATACATGTACAGTATTTTAATTATCATCGCTATTTGAGACATCAGATTCGTCATACTGTAGCTTCTCCTTAAAGGAAGTCAAGAGGAAATACAACTAAAACATTTTCCAATCACTGTTGATCCTTCCCATTTCGCTAAGCGATCTAAAATTGAAATTTTTGTTCCAAAGAAATTCATTTTCTTGGGTGTTTTTTTCTCTCCGTTAAAGTAAATTAAAAGTTTAAAATTTAAGAACTTAGACTTACGATAATACAAAGACACTGACTCACCACTGTTGGACAAAATTTAATTAAAACGAACAATTAAAAATTAAATTTTTATTTTTGTCTTTAATTTTTTAATTTTGAATTCCGTTTAAAAATCAAATTTCATTGTTTCATGTCACTTCGTTATGTAATTTTTAAATTGTTAATTTTAATTGACAAATTTAATTGTGCCCACTGCTGTTACTTACCTTTTAAAAATAAACATGAGGACACTAAATAATTAATTGATTATGTACTCGTTTTATAAAAAGCAAAAATTGAACGTGATTTAAAATGCAAAAACAACAACATACACCGGGCATCTATAACGTTTGAACAGATTTACATTATAATCTTGTAAAATTTATTACTTGTGGACACTAAATGATTAATTAATTACATATTCTTTTTATAAAAAGCAAAAATAGAACGTGATTTAAAATGCAAAAACAACAACATAGTATTTTTCATCTATAATGTTTGAACAGATTTACATTATATTTACATTATAATCTTGTAAAATTTAATGTGTGTATATTAAATGGGGAAATTCTGAATTTAAGTGAATTATGAACTTCTTTATTACATAAAATCTATTACAGTACTATTATAAAGCACTGAAAATATTGAAATTATTAGATGGAAGTCAAACTCTGATAATGCGCTTTTACTTTAAATATGATGCGAGTGTGCGAAATTTATAATATTTAAAGTAATATCACATTATCAGAGCTCACTTCTGATCGAATAATTGTTATCGCATAAAAGAAAACCGCATACAAAGATATTAAAAAGAATCATGAATTGCATAACTTCAAAATCGCATTAAATAAATCTGCATAAAACGAGACCCGGGTGTAACCTTCTTGGTAATCATTATTCTATAACTTTAATACTACAGAAACATACCGGCCCTTCAAAGTTGAGGGGAGAATACTATTGATATGTAGCCATCAACGATACCCATGATCAGATCAAGCTATACAAGGCATAACACAACATTTGCTACTGTGGCCAAACCTCAACTGCCACATTCAAACCTCTGTCATTCAAAGCATTTCATTTGTTTTGAGGATCAATCTCAGTTGCCGGCCAACTATAGGTTATATAGTAGGCATGTTTCAGATGACAGGCTTACAATCCAGGCATTTGAAATATCCCATGGCTAGCTTTTCTTCTCAGTTGTAAAGGGGAGTCTTTGACACATTTATCCAACCCATATATTTATTTAAAAACTAATTTACTGGTGACGCAGTTACAAGAGAGAGAGAATTGACCAAGTAACAAAGCAAACCAATACTTATTTTATACTCACACATATAAGTATAACATAATATAATAAAGTTAACACAAGAAATATTAAAGATTATTTTAGGCTAGTTATGACAGTCCATTAGAGTTCATTCATTAATATATATTTCTAGATATTTACACTAGCACATGACACCTTCATTTATTCAGTTTTCTATTTTTTTTTTTTTTACTTGTTGACTACCAACTGGTTGGCCTTTTGATTTCCATCAAAGGGTTCTTGTTTCCTTTCTGTTCTTCAAGTTGACAATGGGAGAGAGAGATTATCAGCTGCTCACATATCACAGGTCAGGCATTGGTTCCAGGTTGAGAACATCTGATGGTACTGAGGACTCCGGAAGGCTAGTCAAGCACTCCTATTGTTCTTTGTCTGCTATCTAATCTCATTTCGAGATTAATCTAACTATCTCATCGTTTGATGAAATAGTTTGTGTGGTTTAAATTAATTTAATTGTTAATTCTATTTTTTCTTTTATCAGTCAGTAATCTTTTATTAATTATATTTAAAAGTTTTTCTTTTTACAAATTAACTTTTGTTTTGATTTTTACATTTATTTGTTATTGTTTCTTTTTTTCATATATATATATTTTCTGTAATTTATAAAAAGGATGAGCTAGTTTCAACCTTTACTGAAGAATCCCCCCCCCCTCCAATCCTAATCTTTTACTCTATTTTTTTTAAAAAAAACTTTGCACATGCAATCGTTCACTTTTGATGCAATTATTTTTCTTAAAAGAAAGCTGTTTACATTATTTCGTTTTTAATAAAGTAATCACTGCTTTCTTCTATTTTCTCTTAAAATAAAAATATGTAACACGACTATAATGTGTAGTTTTAACATATATGTTTCGCTCGTGTTACAGTATATTATCAGTTTAAACTTGCCTCTGTAAATTTAAATAGTATTTTAACTCATACTAATTAAATTTCCTTGATTATCTAATATTTTTTATTACAGCAATTTAATTAATCTTATTCTGGCTATTTATTATTTATCTACTTTATTAATTTATTTTTTCTCTCTGTGAATTCTCATAACTTATTTTATTAATATATATATATATTTCAAGTAACAAAGTATATAATCTCCCACGTTCAGTTCAAAATGCGTAGTTTTTAATTATTTTTATATTCCTATTTTTCCTGAGTATATAATCTTACCTCAGTAGAAAAATTGCTAACAAAATTAATACCTTGCATTTTTGTTATTGGTATCAGCATAACTTTTTAATAAAATATTTATATTCCTTTTGATCTTATTAAGTCTGAACAATTTTCAAAATATTTTTAAAAAATTCAAAGCAATTTGTAAGTTCTAGATTGAATTCACTGGACTAATTCTAATAGTTTAAAGCAGTGGTATTCAAACATTTTAACAGTATGACTCCGCATGGGACATCAACGTAACATGCTGACCCAAAATTTAAAAAATCAATAATCTAATTCTAATTGCTCAAAAACTAGGACTAGATAATATTAAAAATTATGAAGATGTTAATTTATTTTTTATTTCGTACAAAATAAACATAAGTGTCAATATAAGTACAATAAACTGAAAATCAACTCTGTAGTTACCAAAATATTAGATTGAAAAATCAACTAGTATTAATCATTTATAATCATTTTGTCATAAATTAAATTTATTTACAATTTTTTCATCCATCTTGCGAACCCAAGGTAATTTTTTGCAACCCTGTTTAGGGTCATAACCCATAGATTGAATACCACTGGTTTAAAGAAATCAACTGTTGATACAATCTTTCTTATCAGCTTTTCTCTCTCTAGCTTTGAATATCTCACTAATTGTTGATGATTTTCTGAACTGAATGTAATAAACATATTTTCAATTAATCAAAATGTAATTCAGCTCTGCTGTGGCTTGATTTTTGTTTTAAAAAAAGATTAATAATATATAGTATGCAGAGAAAGTTATTATATCTTTGAACATTTTAAAAAATGAAGTTTGATTCATTCAAAAGCACCTTTCAAAAATGAACAGTAAAAGAATGATAAAGCTAGCCAATTAACTAAAAACAGTCAAGTATCCATGTATTACCTAAGTAATTGGCAGCTACTTGGTCGACAATGCAATGATTATTTTAAAAAAATTCTAAACCTATTTGTTATCAGAAATTTTTTTAAAGTTTTAGATCATTTGAATTTGAAATAAATCATGGGCAGTCAAATTTATATATGTCTTATTTCTTAAAACCTTTAAAATCCATATCTTTATGCACTCAGATTTAATAATTTATTATCCTTTATTTATTTTCAGTTTCGACAGATCTACATCAGATCAATCTCCTAAATTGTATGAATAAAAAAAATAAATTAAGGAATACATTTAATGAAAACAATACACAAATAAAATATAATATAGCACTGAATTCACATTTATACATGAAACATATATTAAAAGAAATGTGATTACTGCAAATAGTTAATTGAACATTTACATATCTAGTTATATTAAATACCAGTTCCAGATAGTATTAATTAAACAACACATACACCTTGGTCCATATATAATATCGTAGATATTCTTTAAATTTTTTACTTTATTATATAAATTTTAAATACATAAATAAAGACAATTGAAGAGTGCTGAATCAAACAAAAATGTATTTTGGGAAATACTTATCTTTATTCAGATATCTTTATTCATGAATTTGAAATATGTATAGTAAAATAAGAAATTTTAAAGTATAATTATGATATTACATCTAATGAAAAAGAGGAATAAAATTCAATCAATAACATTATTTAATAAGAATAGATGTATTAATCATTAAAATGTTTAAAGTAATCTCTAGTTCAATAAGTGATTGGTTATAATCATTAATATATTTATCTAAAACACAATGTTATCAAATAAGAGAGTGTAAAAAATTTAGAAATGAACAAAAATAATGAACATATTAAGAAAAAATGACATGGGCCAATTGAAATGCTAGTTCAGCTAGAAATGAATCCTGGAACTCTTTTTTTTTTATTCATGTGTTTGTAAAGTAAAAGAGAAGTTTTAAATTATATCTAAGACATTACATCTGGGAGTGGGGAGATAAAGAGGAGATATATCACAATTTTTAATTATATTTAAATTTATTTCAGAATAAAAATAATAGAATTTGTAGCCTAATACATGATTGATAATAATCAATAACATATCTACAACATATCTATCTATAATACAATGTTGTCAAATGATTAGTCTTCAAATTGAATTATAGTAATTTTTGTATATCTCAATATTAGTTTAATTTCACATATAAAATAAAATTAACATAAAACTTTCTGGATAATGGAAAAATCACATTATGAGTATCATCACTTTTCTGAAGAAGAGGTTATTATAATTTCACACCTCTGACATGTTTGTTAGTTTTATACTTCATTGGAATAATTAGGTTTGCAAGTGTAATAAAATAAAACAATTCACTAATACAATTTTTGTAGACTAAGAAATGATCATTCAGCCTTGAAATCAATGCTATATTTTTGAAACAGTTGTAGTAATTGCCAAGTTCATATTGCTTCAGGTATGACAAACAGAAATTATTTCAAGAGAAAATTCTTTATAATTGTAAATTAGCTTTCTTTATATATAAATTAAATATAGAAATTAATGTTTTCATGTTAATTTTTCTCATTTTCTTGAATAATTCTTAACAAAATAATATGACAGATTCAAACAAAAAAAGTTTTATTGCATAAAAAAACTACAATTTGTACATCTTACTTCAAACACTTTTAACAAAACAATTTTTTATTGTAGACACAATCTGATATTTTGACTGTCCTGCAGTCTTCCTCAGAGCTATGGTATAATAACAAATAAAATAAAATAAATAAGTATATAAATAGTACAATAAAAAATGTAACAACAAAAAAGTAAATAAAGTATAACAAAATATAATAAAATTAAAATAAATTAAATGTGATAAAATGGAATTAAAACCAAATAAAATAATCCAAATAATATAAAATAAGATAAAATATACACTATTAAAATAAAACATAAAATAAATAGAGATTGTACAGGTGTATTCCTGTTTGATCAACCATTAATTTAAATATATTATTTCTTTTATTATTTTTTAATAATCCCCTAATTATTACTATTCTTTATAAATTCAAATTGTAATTTTATTATCCCCAAATTAATAAAATATTTATTCTTTTATCTTTATATATTTATCTTCATTTATGAAGGTAAAATAATAAATATTTTATTAATTTGGGGATAATAAAAGAAACAATATATTTAAATGAATGGATGTTTATGAACATACATACAGATAGGAATATACATGTACAATCTATATTTATTTTATATTTCATTTTACATTATCTGCATTATTTTATTTTATTTGGTTTTAATTCCATTATATCATGTTTAATTTGTTTTAGTATTATTATGTTTTATTGTATTTTATTTATTTTTTATTGATTACATTTTTATTATATTTATAGTTATTTATTTTATTTGTCATTATGTCATAGCTCTAAGGAAAAAATGTTTGAAGTAAGGTATAGAAATTGTATTGATATTAAATATTATAGAAAAATAAAGGAAGTGGAAGAATTAATGAATAAAAAAATATTATTTTAATTCCGTAATGATTTCAAATATAATATTGTACCGGTCAAAATAGTATGCTCACTTAACAAGATTCAAATCCTAAGCAAAAGTACCTTGAATCCGATCCTGCTCGAGATACACAGGTCTGGAGCAGTCCTGAATTCTAACCTATTTGCCTATTCTTCGAATTTCTGACCCAATGAACAACAATTCTGAGGACAAAGTAAAATTATTTTAAATCCGTGCCCAGAAGCAAAGTGGTAGAGCATAAGATCAGACTGATAATGGTGATCGAGGTCGGAGTAGCCCAGGAATTATATTTATTATAGTTATTTATTAATGCTAGGCTCTTAGCTAAAGAAAATAGTTCTAAATATTAACTAGAAAATAAGAATTCAAAAACAAACCAAGATTTACATGAAATTATATAATTCTTTAATCAATAAATCTTCACCATAATCTTTTTAAAAACTTTTATTTTCATCATATATATTTAAATATATATGATGAAAATAAAAGTTTTTAAAAAGATTATGGTGAAGATTTATTGATTAAAGAATTATATGAATTGACTATATATTTTTAAAAAGAATGGTGGAATATTTATTGTTATGAAATTATATATATTTAATAAATGTAGAAAATGCATATATATATATATATGTTACAAAATTGCTTCACGCTTGGAGTGATCTTATACATTTTGACAAGTAAAATCCCCTTTACATCAATTATTTCATGAATATAATTTTATAAAATGTGTTATAAGTTGTGCGGGTTAATATGCCAAATTACAAATGTTTACAAATGAAATGCTGTGGATGTACAAAAGAATCTACAAGATCGGAACAGATTCGAATCACAGAAAGATACATGATAATTTAACATTAATCATTTTGACAAATAAATAGAAATGTACGGTCTCAATCATTTATTTACAATCTTAAAATCATTACATATGTTTGATAGGCATTGTTTGGACATAACGTCTTTAGAATAAGTATACATAAGAAACAAACAATGTGCAATATTTACGAGAATAAATTATACAAATTGATTTATGTCTCTGGGAATCGATAATGTTTTTTTTTTTAAACGAAAGCAGTTTTAAGATCAACATACTGAACGTATTTTACGAAATGAGTCATTATCTTTAACACATCATTGTGACTTACTAAGGTTACATGGACGGTGGTCAAATTAAAGAGCAAAGTAACGGTACTAGCATACAATAAAGAAATAAGGCCTCATGGTGATTGTGGATATTTTATCATTTTAAAAGAATATTTGAAACGAACTTAGATGGGATATGTCCGCGCATTCTGGTGGAGCGATATCAAAGGAGAGGCTGGGTTTGAGAGCCCAGATCTGGATATGCTGTCATTCGCAGCACATAAACCTCATAAACTTTACGGTCCACAGGAAGTAGTGTCCCTGATTACGAACGATTTTGAAAAGGACAGGAGCTTCATGCTTCCGACGCCCCAATGACAAAGCAATCAAGAAATGGAAAGATAAAATATCAGAATAAAAGAAAATGTATGCCAACAACGTTTATATAATTTTATAATATTATTTAAAGTTTGGAAATGGTCTAACCTCTCGTGCAATAATCTGTTTTCAATTCTGAGTCATTTAATTAATCATAATGAATAATAACACTTCTATTTATAATATTATTAAACTAACAACATTTATATTTAAAATTCGATTCCCAAATAGGTATTAACTGGTAGAATTCACCCTTCAGGCACCAGCAAAAAAAGGAATGGATTAATTCTGTGAAGGTTCACAATCTTTTTAAAATACAAATTTAAAGACAAATTCAAAGCAGTAAATTTAGCAAAATTCATCCACAGTAAAAGTTTTTAATTTACTTTAAGAATAATGAATTTAAAATGAAACCAAACTCGCGAGCAATTTCTATTTAATATAAACAAAACTTTATTGATAGGTTTTAAATAAAGCCCACCCTTTTTCCACGTAAAACAAATATTTCCCCCTTACTCGCGAATTTGGCGATTTTGGCATATTAAAGAAAATAGATTATATCTATACATTAAACCAAAATACATAAAATCTTAATGGAGCCGCACACAGTTATCTATATAAGTTAATTAAGCATGAAAGGTAGGTTAAAATACCTTATATTAATAAAAGATTACGGAGAGTTTAAAAGCAAAATTAGCAGAAGCTTATAAATCAATACATAAATTAAGATATGAAGGTTGAACTATAGATTACAAATTACAAAAGTATTGACTTATGAAGGCAGTTCTACGTTAAAGGTTACCTAAGGAAAAACAGCATAGCGGCACCATTAGCAATCAGCAGTCGGAAGCAATCATGTTGTATGGTCGGCCGGATGGAACATGGCAGTTGCAGGCAGACAGTTCTACGAGAGAAGAAGAGAAAGGTGCTAGATTCCTTTACTCACGCTCCATCATGCAGGACTTGTACTGGCTTCTTAGAGTTAAGGTCTTGAAACGCTTCGAAACTGACTGACAAAAGTCTCAACTCACTGAAAGATAACTAAAATCTGAAAGTAACTAAAAACTAACTTCTTTTGTTCTGTGGTTCCTTTTATAACATTTTAATACTGCCCAGAATGCAATTTCATATACCAACACTATCTCTGTAATCCCTTTAAAAACAACATTTAATTAGCAAAATATTTTCAACAGATAAGGCTCGAAATATCATTTTAGCTGTTTTGAAAGATTTGAAAACAACTGATAAACGATTTGTTTTCGATCTTAATTAAGATTTATAAATTTTAATTATAGACAACGATCTGATTAGAGATAAAGATAATTTCAGTATTCCAAGCCTTCCCCATTTTTCTTTGTTGTTACATTCCAATAGTTTAATTAAATACTTTAAATCAAAATACATATAGATATAACAAATAAACTTACAATTATATAAAGAAAATGTTTAGTTGTCAGCAATAAACATTAATAACATTATTGCTTCATTCATATATATACGCATCACGCACACTACTGTTTTACTTTACTAAATAAAAATTAATTTTACTAATTTCTCCAATGATTCGGCATACAGTGTGTGAGTGAATAGCATATATTTATAGCAAGGTCTGAATTGCGGACCCCTAGGAAGTTAGTATAGATGGTGAAACATGAAGCTCGATGATGATTAGACATCGATTGCTTCAATATAAAAGAAAAAATATCTACTTTATGCCCCCCCCCATACACACACACTTATAAACCCATAGAGATCAGATATCAGTATTTACAATAATTGTTTGAAAAGTGCATATAGAAACTATATTCCCATCTTGATTTTGTTCCTTTTAATAAATAATATATCATACCATTGACACCTTCTTTGACACTTTATCAATACTTTTATTTTTATTATTTGTATTACACTAACAGTTTCGACTGTCCTGCAGTCATCATCAGAGCATGTTTAATAACGTTAATATACGTTATTAAACATGCTCTGATGATGACTGCAGGACAGTCGAAACTGTTAGTGTAATACAAATAATAAAAATAAAAGTATTGATAAAGTGTCAAAGAAGGTGTCAATGGTATGATATGTTATAATAGAAATCAATACATAGGAGAAGAAGAAGTAGAAAATTATATTACTTTAATAAATAATAGATTTCTGACAGTTATATTATTTTATTGTTTTTTTTTTTTTTACTTATTTCATTTAAAGATTCTAACCAATGAAATTATGAATTGTAACTGTGAATTTGTATTACTATATTAAGGTGATATTATTTAATTTTTTTTAGCTTGCTATAATATAAACAAGAAAAGATTTTTTCTTTGCTATTTATTGTAAGCATAAATAACATATTTTTAAATAACAATAAAATAATGCTATTAATTCATCTTATGCTATGAATTCAAAATTAACCAGTTTTCTGATTAGTTGTTCCTGGCCAATGCAATGAAATTTTGAATTTATCGCTTAGGAGAAAATGGGAGTTTTTTAATGCCTTGATAAGGACTCATAGAGTTGAAAGCGCTTGGCAATAGTTATTTTATTTATATTAATAGTTCTCTGTTTTAGCAATTGACAAATTGTCATATTGTATTTTATAAGTTGTATTATTATATTGATTTATTATTTAAAATAAGAACTAGTAAAAAACTGATAAAAGGTCAATAGTAATTATTTTTAGAAACAAATGTGTAATTTATAAATTTTGATAAAAATTGGCTGACTTTTTAATAAAATCTATAAATAAAAACAATCTTCAAACTGACATTTATGGCTTTTGACTTTGTCAGTGAAGATTAGGATTCAAAACTAGAAATAATGCCCTTACATATTTAGTAGCTATCTTTTACTCTTTTATACTATTCAAACTAATACTCTAAATTTTTAAAAAAATCAACCCTAAGGTCTCACATCCAGGCTAACTGCATAGCTATATAGATCATCACCAAGACAATTACTATATATTTTAAATGTCTCAGTTCTATAACAACAGTAAGCTCCTCTACCCTCTGGCTCTATATTATCTTATTTATATGATTACTCAAGTTTTATGGTAGATGTCTCTAGAATAGGGTAAAGATAATTATCCTTGAAAGCATATGAATAGGCATATGAGAGTTTATATGATATATTAAATATATATATAATGCAAATTAATCATTCAATTGCCAAAATGACATTTCTTCTGTTTTGCCCCCTCCCCCAAAGTAATAACTATTTATAAAATTGTAAAAATACACACAACATACTTTATAACAATAATTTAAATATTTTGAACTTTGCAAACAATAATATTTAATTTTTTAGATTTACACATTTACAATCAACACTTGATTGTCACCTTTATTTTTCTTTGTAGTTATTTCTGAAGATATATCAAATTAAAATACAATAAAAAAAATTTAATTTAAAAGAAAAAGAAAGCAGTCTTTTTATTATTACAATTTTATAAATATATATATATGATGTGAATTCTCTTAAAAATGGACAGACCTGTTTCTCACATCTATATATATTGCAACCTTAACAGAGAGAGTTGAGGATGTCAATCGTAACCTAGGGAGATTTCTGTAAATATGGGAGAGATATAAAGAAAAATGGATGAGACTCTTATTCTGGAACATGGACTAGACTCAGTAGTGGTTACAATAAAAGAGGATACTTATTTAAAAATAATAATAATAATATTTATTACACAATTAAATAATTACAAATGAAATAAGGAAGAGGAAAACTGTTCATTCTTATCCATAAAATACTTTTACTTTCCCTCCATCAGAATATATTCTTTGAATATATAAGTTATTTGCACCAACAGAACCTTTTATACTGTTCTTCATCTTAAAATATCTTAATATTTAATATTTGCTATATGAGAATGTCAAAGGAAGCATGAATTCAAATACTCTTCTCTTGCAGAGTAATAAAAAAATACAGTTTACTTCTCAAATAGCACATGGACTAATTATAGTATCTTTTGCTAGAACAAGATGTAATTTAAATGAATGATTTATTCAATAATATGAACATAAAAACAATAATGATCATCTCAGGGTTCTGAATATCTTTTAGGAATTCTTCTGTAATCACTGGTTGCCAATGAATAACTAATATCCTGGGAGACTCTAGGAGCTTTTCTTATAAGAAATTACTTCCTAATATTTTATTACAACAGAAATAATTACACAAAGAAAATATTTAATTTGCTAAGTAATTGCATAATACCTATTCTAAATTCAGAATAATCATAGCCATTTATCTAGGATATCATTCGAAAACAATAGAAAGAAAGGGTACATTTTATGTCTTTCTATTATTCCACAGACAACACAAACTAAATTATCAAGTGCAATGATTATATCTTCAAATTATAAAGAAATGATTAATCATGAGTGCAGTTTGAAAATAGCTAGACTAATCTTCACCAAAATTGTATTAATCTGAATTTATCTCAAAATATTCAACTTTAATTTCTCTTATACGAAATTCCAATCTTTGGAATAGAAAAGTTTTTGTAAAAGATTTTCATTGAAATGTCAAGTTTTGGAACTGCAAAATTTGGGTTATCTATTACCCAGATTTCTACTAGAAATCAGAATTGTAAATATTGTAATCTTTGCAAATGGGATACTTAATACTTTTAATGGACACATAAGATTTTGTGAATTCAAGACAAATGACATATAGAAAAACAGAAACTAAATACTTAAATAACAATGATTAAATTTATTAATGATTAGATATAAAAAATTAATAATATGTATAAGTTTTTATTATATTTACATTAAACATTTGGAATTATTTGCCAACATAAGTGCTGTTATAATTAGTTTACATCAATTGGCATATAAGCGCATACAGATATTTACTGACAATATTTCTAAGGTTCAAATACAAATCCTTTAAGTAGGTTTTACATCAAATATTCCCACAAGATTGGTTTAACAATAAAATTATCTTGTATCTTAAATTAGCTTATAGATAATTAAAAATTTAAAATAAGTAATATCAAGAGTTTAGCTTATACTAAGCTGAGCTAACAATTTAAAATACACATTTTTGTCAAGTAACTTTTATTATAGCCTTGAAAGATAAATTAACATATCTATTAGGCTAAATTAAAATTAAATGAGCTTAAATAAATAATAAACTATTACAATACTAATAATTATGGAATTCAGGCAACTAAATTAACATTGCATTATATGCTAACTGGGTTTTAATAAACAGGTTGGCAGAATATCACTAATTATAAGATTTAGACAATTTAAGCTTCTACATAAATTTTTAAATGAAAAGTGGACCATTTACCAGAAGTCACACACATAAATCATACCAAATTACTGTCCTATTATAATAATAATAATAATATTTTAAAAATCAAATGACTTACAAATCCATCAGTGAGGTGATCCAGCTGGGTATACAGCTAACATAAGGTGTATGTATTATCTAAATGCCAAGTGCTAAATATTAAATGTTTAAAAGATATAAATATATTGTTGGTTTACTTATGGCTGGCCAAACGACTCAGCAACACAAAAAGACATTGTTATACACCACAAAGCACTGTACATAGTGTTACCTGAAGAACTAACTCTCCATAAACTTCATGTGATCACCACTTATTATTCTTGCTTATAATTTACTAATTATTGTCATGTCAATTCTAATACAAAGATAACTTCACCTACTATTGTGGAAAATACAAAAGCTCATCATGAGTGATAGGAAAAACATAGGCTCCACAGAAGAAGAAAATATCAATGAAAGTGGTGGCTTTCAAATACCTACATCTGAGGCAAAAGAGGATGCCTGGACTTTGTCGCAGCACATCAAGAAAATGTCGAAAGACATACCAAATATAAATGATCCTCTCTAGGGATCTAGATACCTTTAGTAATAATGAAAAGTGATAACTATCACAAAAATACAAAGCACTATCAATCTCATGGAATAAATATAAACCATGGGGAGAGCTTCTCATCCCACAAGGCACAATAAATTATTATAACATAGGCCTAATTTCTAAGGCAAACATCTCATACAAAAAACAATGGCAAGATAACTTAACACTAATAAGATGACTAATTTAATATATGCATAAAATTATTCAAAACAATAGGGAATCTCTGACACCAACAATAGTGGTTATCAAATGTAAGAGCACAATAAAATTCTGGCAATGGATAATAGAAATACACACATATATGAAATAAATGGTATAAAATCTAAATAAATAAGTAGATGTAATGCAAAATAAAGTATAATATGAAGCAGATAAACACGCAATTAAATTGGTATATAACGGTAAGCTATTATATTATCATAATAATAGTAAACATACTAGACTTCTGATAAACACTTCTAAAACTGTTTTACCAATGAGTGAATGAAACATTCATGAACCTTGTAATAGAAAGTAAATGTAAGAGATGAATATCTCTAATAGATAATGAAATGTATAAATTTTACCTGTGAATGTATGGAAATACCAATACATTCTAGCATAAATCCATTAAAATAACAATAGCAATAAAAATTATCTTAACACATGATATAATGATAAGAATATCATAATAATATTAAAATAGAATAAAAAAATATTAATTTTTTTTTTTAAAACACCTTAGTTCACTAACAGAAATTTTCCGTTAAGAGCAGTTTGCTGAGGGCGCAAAGTTCTTCTTTGGCGGATTGTCTACAAGATGTACCAATGAAGAATAAGAATTTTCCTTTTATAATAGCAAATATAATTCCGGATAAGCATAATAATAATAAGCATTAAAAGTTCTTAGTTCTAAATTATATCTAAATATAGCATTCATGAACATTTGGAAAAGTTGGCCAATATGAAATCTAGTTAGAAAAAAATTCATTTAACAACGTTGAAGTGTAGCATTATTTATTTCATAGAACCTTTTTTTTTTTTTTTCCGGATCCATGGTTTTAATGAAATAAGCAAAATATTTGTAACTTCTTTATATTTTTCCAAGAAGCACAAACAAGTTTAAATGACTGATAATAAAAGTCAAATCCAGGTGTTTGAATTTTAATAATCTTTTATTTAAAACATTTTTTAAAAAATAAACTGGATAGCCTGCAAATAACACAATGCATTTCAAAAACGTCTTGTGGAATATTATAGAAAACTATTTTAAATAAACGAATATATTTTAAAGTTTTTTTCATTCACATCCTTATAGAGTATTTTAAATCATTAATATTTAGAGAGAACGAAGCATATAAAATTATTTATATTTTTTTACAACACAAAAGATTAGTCAATTCCAGGTTTTCTTGCAGATATTTAATTTAATAGCAATATTCGGACAGAGAGTAAATATATTTTAATAGCATTTCCTCATGTGCTAAAAACAGTAAGTTATTTTCATATAACTGCATAATTAATTTTTTTTTTTTAAATGGTGAGCAGGGTATTGATAATAAATTAACAAGAGATATAATTCTTTTAAACGGTTCATATAGCAGAAGAGGTCAGCATAATAGTTTACTTAAAATTTTCTTAAAAGTTAGGTATTTTAGCTCTCTTCTTTAAATTTAAATTTCCTTCCTTTAAAATAATGACAAATAAACATGTGAACTAGTATAATATCCAACATTAGTTTATGGATGAACATTTTGAAACATATTACCTGGTTTGTTTTAGAACTTATGATTAAACAAAAACGAAGAAATTTACTTTTAACAACTAAATTAATTTTTCGTGGCATTTGAGTTAGTAGTATAAGAGTAAATTCAAGTATTGAAGAAAATACAGAATAACAGAATCACCTTAGCATAATAGTTTATTTAAAATTTTCTTAAAAGTTACGTATTTTAGCTCTCTTCTTTAAATTTAAATTTCCTTCCTTTAAAATAATGACAAATAAACGTGAACTAGTATAATATCCAACATTAGTTTATGGATGAACATTTTGAAACATATCACCTGGTTTGTTTTAGAACTTATGATTAAACAAAAACTAAGAAATTTACTTTTAACAACTAAATTAATTTTTCGTGGCATTTGAGTTAGTAGTATAAGAGTAAATTCAAGTATTGAAGAAAGTACAGAATAACAGAATCACCTTTGGGTAGTTAGTAATGCATTGTAGGTTCCAAATTCAAATAAAATTTCTACTTTATACTTTGATTAGAAATAAAAATAATTATAAAAAAAAATATTTTGGTGTGACACAATGTTTTCAGAGCAGCAATAAGGTGGATGGTAAACTGAACACACCAGAGCAAGCATGAAGATGAGTACAAAAATAAGCAGCAGTTGCAGTCATAGTCCCTCTTGAATGATGATGATCTGATGTTTTATATCGGGGTTTTCCCAATCAATCAAAACTTAGCCACTGCCTATGAAAAGAGACATCTGTGGTTAAAAGGTTAATTAATTTCAGTAATTACTAAGAATCATAAAGTCATTTTCACCTAGATTATTTTAAAATAACATGTTTTTTAATGGTCTTGAGTTGAAAAAGAGGTTATTTATAACTTATTAATTAACAAACTTAAACAATAAATAAGATAATTTAAATAATTATTACATTTTTAAATAAAAATAATCTTCTTCTTCCATTCTCTTATTTAAAACCTGTTAACATTTAAAATTAACCTTTTATTTTGTAGGTTTAATAAAATATTTTAATATTAAAATTTTAACTTTTAAAATTAAATAACTTGGTAATTAGAACAAAGTAATTATTAAATATATGCAAGCACAAACATTTACACACACACAGATAGAAAGTTAACTATTTCTTTAATTTAGAGATGCTTTATTAACTAAATGAAGCTGATTTAAATAACTAAATTTATTATTTAGCTACAAAAACTAATTTATCCAAAATTTAATTGTCTTAATAAATTTACTAATTAAACATACTTATCTTTAATAGCTAATTAAAATTAAAACATTAACTAATTTTTTCAAAGCAACCTTTTATTATTTACATCTAGTTTAACAAGCTTCATTTTTAAATTAAAAATATTTAATTTAGCAAATAACTTTATTAAACAGAGACTTAGTTTAAAGTATTAAATAATTCAATATTATTTACTCCTACAACTTCTGGAACAATTTAGCTATCTTTTAACTTTATACAAGTATTATGTCTTATTATAATAAAGGCTATTTTAATATAATATTTTAAACAACTAAAATTATTAACTGACTATATAGATAAGAAATACAATATTGGCATATATTTTAAAAATCCAGCTGACAAAATAACCTGTATATAATGACACTCTGGTTTATAACTTTAAATTATTTATTGGTTACTATTTTCTTTTTCTTTTTTAAAAAATATTAACAAACATAGCAGACTACTTTATAATAGTATGTACAGGAAATAATGTAAAAAGCAGTGTTACAATATATATTTGTGCATACTGCATTTAAAGTATAATTTCATTATCCTAATATTCCATGTATTTTAAAATTTTAAATATTTTATTTTATTTACAGATATATATCTATGATATACAAAAAAATTTTTTTTAGCTTACCTATAAAGATGAATCTAAGTTCTATGTTATTAAGTATATCGCACCTCCTATTATAATTGGTCCAAAATACATTATATAACTATTTATCTGAAGGTTTGTAATGATGGTATATTATTAGATGTGATATGTTGGACTATTTCCATCATTTATGAGTGAATGTTGAATGTATAGAAAATTTTAAACTTTATTTAAACTTTCTAAATACAAACAACTTGTTAGTAATAAAACAACGTTTCGAGTAGTATTATTCTCCATTCTTCTTCAGGTGTTGCTGGCCTACATGCACAGTGACAATATTCGCTTAGAAGTTGAACTCGCACCTTTAGATTCTTGAATATTGAATTTAAGGCAAACCCTCTACCATCTGAGCTATTCTGTCAAAGGCAACATATAGTAGAAATTTGATATATTTATATATGAGGGTGGTTCAAATCCTCCTGAGTCCTTCAATTTTTTTTTTTTAACGAGGCTAATTAGTTTTTTTAAATTTATTTTATTTTTTCCTAAGAGCAAAATTAATTAGAGGCTTCCATACATTGTGTATTGCCACACTGGGTTGACTTATAGGATTATTTACCATTGTCATATGAACAGCTTCCTTGAAATTTCTTCTATGCATTTTTTTCTCTTTATCCAATATCTTTATATTTTCCCACTTAAGCATGTGGTCATTAGTACATACATGATCTGCTATGGTAGACACATCTGTTTTTTCTCCTTTAACCATTAATTTGTGCTCTTTCAATCGCTGTTCAACAGGGCAACAGGTCTCATCAATGTATTTCCTTCCACATTCACATGGTATTTCATAGATGCAGTTTATGTTCTTCAGCATTTCCAGTTTAGGCTTAGTAGAAGTAAGCATTCCTCAAAGTGTGGTATGGCTTTGGAAAGGAGTTCTAATGTTATATTGACTGCAGATTTTCTTTAATTTGTCCACCATTTCTGGTATGTATGGATACACTCCTGTACCAATAATTGTTTTCTCTTTTGGTGTCTCTTTGTGTTGTCTATTGAAGGTTTTCCTGATGACCGCTGATGGATAACCATTCTTCATAAGCATTTGTTCTATGTGAATCTTTTCTTTTTCTAAAACCACTGGTTTCTGAACAAACCTTTACTCTGTTCCATAGTGATAGTACAATTTCCTTGTTTAGTGCTTCTTGTACGATTGGATGTATATGCCAAGTATTTGCCAGTGTGAGTTGGTTTACTATACACTGTTGTTTTTACTTTGCCCCGAGGGAGTCTTGTCACAAGAGCATCCAAGAATGCCAATTTTTGTTCTTGTTCCGATTCCATTGTGAATTTAATTGTAGGAGATATGTTACTAATGTGCACCCAGAATGACTGTAATTCTACCTCACCATGTGGCCATACCACAAATGTATCATCAACATATCGAAGCCACACTTTAGGCGGACATGGAGTAGTATTTATGGCTGTGGCTGCAAGTTCTTCCATGTAAATGTTGCTGAGCAAGGGTGACAGTGATGATCCCATGGCCATCCCTTGATTTTGTTGGAAGAATTCTGAGTTATATTGAAAGTATGTTGTTGCTACTCAGAATGTTAATAATTCCATTATACTATCAATAGGTAGATGTGTTCTAGTTTCTAAACTATTCTCATCATATAACCTTTTCCTTACAATAGACAATGCCTCATCTCATGGTACATTTCAAAACAGACTTTCCACATCAAAACTTACCAATATGTCAGTTCTTTCCATTTTCATGTTCCTTACTAAAGGCTGTGTCCTGTACACCAATGGACTATGAACTTAAAGAAATCTTGACAAATTTTGACATAGTGAATTTCTAAAACTAACAATAGGTCTTAATGGAATGTTGTCTTTATGGATTTTAGGCAGTCCATACAGGTGAGGAATCTTGCTGAAATATGAAGTTAATTTTCTTTTTTCTGAATCACTGCAATATCTGTGATGCTTCCGGAGTAATGCTTGTAGTTTTACCTCTGTATTTGGAATTGGATTTTTTGCTAAGTTTTTTGTATTGGCCTGCTGTGAGAAGGCTTTGTATTTTGCTATCATAATCAGTTTTATTATCCATTACAACTGTAGTGTTACCTTTGTCAGCAGGAAGAATGATCCACAAACATCACATGATCACCATCTCTACACTAGCACATAATAGTTGTAAACAAAGACAAAACTCTCCATACAGTAGTGCCACACTGTGCCAAACAGAGTAATTAATGGATGCCAGAAGGCTTGTGCATAAAATCCCTATCTAGTGCCTACTCATCCAATATCCCCAGACTAGTTTCTGGCATTTGGCCATCATCAGTAAGGAGGGTTGCATTTGATGCCAAGATCTAGGTGCAGTGCTCTCAGATCCAAGGCTCCTCACTGATGATGGCCAAAAGCCAGAAACTAGTCTGGGGATATTGGATGAGTAGGCACTAGACAGGGATTTTATTCACAAGCCTTCTGGCATCCATTGATTACTCTGTTTGGCACAGGGTGGCACTACTGTATGGAGGGTTTTGCCTTTGTTTACAACATTTGTGCTAGTATAGAGATGGTGATCATGTGATGTTTAGTGGTTTAACACCAATCCTGCCTAATAGGATAGTGGTGACTATGGTTGTTTAAGAGCCAAAAACACCAAAATGTAAGGGTGCTGAATTGAGTTCAGACCCATATGGCTATATAAGCTATTGAGCTTAGATTGAAAATATTATTGTGTTTTCAATTTCATTCTCATAGTTTTGTAGTAAAGTAGAGTTAAAAGGTGGCTGCTGGAAGGTTGCATTAGATCCTATGATCTAGGTGCAGTGCTCTCAGATCCAAGGCTCCTCATTGATGATGGCCAAAAGCCAGAAACTAGTCTGGGGATATTGTATGAGTAACCACTAGATAGGGATTTTATGCACAAGCCTTCTGGCATCCATTGATTACTCTGTTTGGCACAGGTTGGCACTACTGTATGGAGAGTTTTGCCTTTGTTTACAGGAAGAATAATTATAAATGTATCCTGTTTGAGAGATTTAATAGCTTTCCTCTCTCACTTGAAATGTTTGACTTCTGCTTGTGCACTTGATGTCTTTCAAGTGTCCTATTTAATTCTCCAGCGAAACTCTGCCGCATCTAATAGAGACAAGTTTTGGATCACCTCATCAGTGGCTGCCATTATATCCAATAGTGGGACAGTAGATTGTGACCCAAAACTTGACTCTAGAAGATATGGCAGAGTTATGCTGCAGAACAAAAAGGACACTTGAAAGACATCAAGTGCACAAGCAGAAGCCAAACATTTCAAGTGATGAGAGGAAAGCTATTAAATCTCTCAAACAGGATACATCTATAATCATTCTTCCTGCTGACAAAGGTAATACTACAGTTGTAATGGATAAAACTGATTATGATAGCAAAATACAAGGGCCTTCTCACAGCAGGCCAATACAAAAAAGTTAGCAAAAAATCAAATTCCAAATACAGAGGTAAAACTACAACCATTACTCCGGAAGCATCACAGATATTTCAGTGATTCAGAAAAAAAAAAATTAACTTCGTATTTCAGCAAGATTCCTCACCTGTATGGACTGCCTAAAATCCATAAAGACAACATTCCATTAAGACCTACTGTTAGTTCTAGAAATTCACCATGTCAAAATTTGTCAATATTTCTTCTTGAAGTTCTTAGTCCATTGCCGTACAAGACAGTCTTTCATCAGGGATTCTAAGCACTTTGTAGAATCAGTCAGGAACATGAAAATGAAAAGAACAGACATATTGGTAAGCTTTGATGAGAAGAGTCTGTTTACAAGTGTACCATGTGATGAGGCATTGTCTATTGTAAGGAAAAGGTTATATGACGATAATAGTCTACAAACTAGAACACATCTATCTATTGATAGTAAAATGGAATTATTAACATTCTGTGTAACAACAACATACTTTCAAAACAACTCAGAATTCTTCCAACAAAATCAAGGGACGGTCACAGCATCATTACTGTCACCCTTACTCAGCAACATTTACATAGAAGAACTTGAAACCACAGCCATAAATACTATGTTGATGATACATTTATGGTATGGCCACATGGTGAGGTAGAATTACAGTCATTCTGGAGGCACATTAACAACATATCTCCTACAATTAAATTCACAATGGAGTCAGAACAAGAACAAAAATTGGCATTCTTGGATGCTCTTGCGACAAGACTTCCTCAGGGCAAAGTAAAAACAACAGTGTATAGTAAACCAACACACACTGGCAAATACTTGGCATATACATCCAATCATACAAGAAGCACTAAACAAAGAATTGTACCATCACTATGAAACAGAGCAAAGGAGGTTTGTTCAGAAACCAGTGATTTGGAAAAAGAAAAGATCACATAGAACAAATGTTTATGAAGAATGGTTATCCATCAGCAGTCATCAGGAAACCTTCAATAGACAACAAAAAGAGACACCAAAAGAGAAAACAATTATTGGTACGGTAGTGTATCCATAAATACCAGGAATGGCGAACAAATTAAAGAAAATCTGCAGTCAATATAACATTAGAACTGCTTTCCAAAGCCATACCACACTTTGAGTAATGCTTACTTCTACTAAGCCTAAACTGGAAATGCTGAAGAACATAAACTGCATCTATGAAATACTGGGTGAATGTGAAAGAAAATACATTGGTGAGACCTGTCGCCCTGTTGAACAGTGATTGAAAGAACACAAAGTAATGGTTAAAAGAGAAAAAACAGATGATGTATGTACTAATGACCACATGCTTAAGTGGGAAAATACAAAGATATTGAATAAATAGGAAAAAATGCATAGAAGAACATTCAAGGAAGCTGCTCATATGACAATGGTAAATAATCCTATATGTCAACCCAGTGTGGCAATACACAATGTATGGAAGTCTCTAATTAATCTTGCTCTTAGGAAAAAATAAAATTAAAAAAATATTAGCCTTGTTAAAAAAAATTTTGAAGGACTCAGGAGGATTTAAACCAACCCTCATATATAAATATATCAAATTTCTACTATATGTTGCCTTTGACAGAATAGCTCAGTTGGTAGAGCATTTGCCGCAAATTCAATATTCAAGAATTTGAAGGTGCGAGTTCAACATTTAAGTGAATATTGTCACTGTGCATATAGGTCAGCAAAATCTGAAGAAGAGTGGAGAATAATATTACTTGAAACATTTTGTAATTACTAACCTGTATGGTCTATTTGTGTGTTTTACTAACAAGTTGTTTGTATTTGGAAAGTTTAAATAAAGTTTAAAATTTTCTATACATTTAACATTCACTCATAAGTGATGGAAATAGTCCAACATATCACATCTTACATTATATAACTATTTGTCTTCTCAAGATTTGCACACATATATAACTTAAACATTAGATTATAAAATTTTATTAACAAAAGTCAAGTCAAATAAACAGTTATTTTAATGAAATCAAATATTAAAATAATTAGATTTCAATCATTCACATGCATGTATAAAATAATTATTTATTTTAACTAATATCACTAACCGAAACTCAAAATGTAGAGATAACCTAAGGTCAAGCGTATCTTAACAACTAAATGCAAATGAAATAAAATTAGAACTCAATTAGCTAATTATTAATTATGATGCATTCAACAATAATCGAATACAAAATCGTGAAATGAAATAGTAATTTAACACATGCTAATTACCGAAAGTCGATTCCACTATAAAAGTTAAACCAACTAATTTCCAAATCAGTTTCATCTTTTATAAATGAACCAGTCACTACACATATTTATTTTGCTGTGCTCGAATATCAAACACAGAGAACTCTAATATCACTTAAGTAAAGAGTAAATAAATTACTCTTTAGTATCATCAATAATAATTTCAAAAGCGAAATTATCTTTAATATAATAATTAGAAAAATTCTTAACGATATCATTCTAAATTTGAATTCCAAGGAAGACAAATATCATCAAACATATTTATATATTTAAATAAATTTATTTTAAGAATATTTTAAGTTATAGAAAATGCATCATGAGTAAACACATTTTGCCATAGGATCAAATGCTATTGTTCTAACCTAAAGCAGTGTAATTATTCATTCCTACTGAAATGCCTAAAATATATATATCAGCTACATAATTCAATATTCAACTTCGGTTTATAGCGAGATAATTTAAGAAAACGGATGTCAACGTCATGCGAGAGGAATATTTATGAAACAATGGAGTATACTGATTGCCTCACCGATGATTGGTGACCAGAAATAAAAGAACTTTATTCTTAATGAACATTATTACTCAAATTATGGAAAATAAATAGGATAATATCATAAACTTTAAACACATCATATCATAAACTTTAAACACATCATATCATCTTTGCGTATCAACATCCATAAATATTTAATATTATTTCCTTTGTCTCTAAAACCTACTTACTTTGGGAAATCCATTTTGGAAAATCATTAGATGAAAAAAGTGGAAACATCATTGGTTTAATTTTTTTTTTTTAGTTAATAAAATTTAGATCTTCCTTATAGAGCAACTTGTTAAGGTTAATAAGTAAACTTAATATGAAGGTAAGATTTTATTGTACTTCATATTAAATTCATTCACTTATGACAAGACAGAATTTTTGTTTACTATTAATTTAATTAATTTAGTAATATTTGTTTGCTTATTATTCGGTATAAATGACTAATATCTTTGGATGAAAGGTCTTTTCTTTCAACGATATGGACCATACATAGATGGGAGGTCTTATAGAAAATGGAATTTTTTCAAAAGGATTGGATATTACAAAGATTTCCATTTATATTGTTTAATTTAAATTTAGTTAGCTAGTATTATCCTAATCTTTGGAATTATAAAATATTATTTATTTTTTTGCAATCAATTAAATATTGTTTGTGCTATGATACATATCTACTATCAGATATGGGAATATTGTTTGTGCTATGATACATATCTATTATCAGATATGGGAAGATATAATTTTAAAATTTATATACTAATATAGCAGAAATGTATTTAAACACTTGCAATTAAAAATTGTGTTATATAAAGATAAATTTAAATTGTTTTCAATCAGTAAATATTGTTAAATTTATTTTAAATTTAAGGTCTCTGATTTATTTAAATTATTTATTTTATTTTCAAATAAAATAAAATTGAATACATATACCCACATATACATACCATCCTGACTTAACATCATGATACTTGGTTAGAAGGAATTTTGAGAATCTATCAAACTTATATAAAAGTATTATTATTGCTACAGGATATCAATTGACCCCTGAAGAAAGTTAAGTGTAAAATTAACCCAGAGTTCGAATACTGAGCATAATGGAATAGTAAAGAGAGGTGAAGATTGGATGAACTGGTCTAAGTTGTATCTGTATTGAATGTTTAAATATTAAATTATCATATTTGAAATAGATGCAATCATGGATTAGATTTTTATCACATCATTCATGGCATTTTACATGAAAACCCTAGGTCAGACTACAGTTAGATGCATTCATCCTCAGTCCCTTAAGGGAATACGGACCATTACAATTGTATTAAAGTAAATTAAATATAAATTTTACAAAAAAAAAAAAAATTTACAAAGTAAAAAAATACTAATTTTTTATTTTGATGACACTTGGCATTGCAGAGTTTCAGCAAGTTTGTCAAAATTTGTCTTGTTAATTCTTAAACATGATTCCAAATGTAGGTCCAATAATTGTAATCTATGTTTAGTTTTTATCGCATTTATGCATGAAAATGCTGATTCACACAAATATGTTGAACCAAAAAATGCATTGAAATATGCAGCAATTCTCCAAATATTTGGATATTTATTCCTGCTTATTAATGTCCAGAAACTCCCATTTGAAGCCATTGATTTTAAATGTATATCACATTTCATATTTACTACTTCTTCTTCAAGGCCAGTTGAATTTGTACATACAAATTCATTTAATTTCATAGCAATATCTTCAATATTGATATTAACATTAAATGAATAAGACAAAAAACTAGTGATATCTTCAAGTTTGTTAAATTCCACGAATCTTCCCTTCAAAATTCCTTTCTGAGGAATATTATATTTTCAATATATTTGTTATAGATTAGATTCTTTCTATCTTTAAATTTATCAACTATATTTTTTAAATGTTTTAATTCACGATACTTCAGTTGTATTATACGCATACTTAATTTTTCCTTGAATGACTTCAAAATGCTTATCATAACTGTTATTGTTTTTATCTTTTCCTTGTAGTTCTACATTTAAGACATTTAATTTTTCTGTAATATTACAGAAAAAAGCAAGGTCAAGAAGCCATTCTTTGTCATTCAGTTGTGGATATGAATCACCTTTAGTTTCCAAAAATGATTTTATTTGTGGTAGAAGTTTTCTGAATCTGATTAAAAAATTTTCTCGACACAGTTCTTATGTCAGTATGTAATGATTCACTAAGTTCACTCTCGCATTCCTTTAGCAAATCCCAGAATTGATGATGTAACAAACTTTTTGATCTTATTTTATTAACAATTTTGAAAAGCAACATTCATAACATGATTAAATTTCAGTACTTTTGAACACAAAGCATGCTGATGTATAATACAATGATAGTCCATAAAACTAGGTATATGAATATCATTTTTACAGAGTAACAAAATCAATTTTACTGCCAATCATTGCAGGAGTTCCTTCGGTAGTTATTGATACTAATTTATAAATTGGAAAATTTGTTTGTACGATATAATTCTTGAATAAATCATAGATATCTTGACCTGCTGTCCCTCTTTGAATTGAAATAATTGTTAATAATTCTTCTGTGGCTGACATATCAAAAATCGTGCAAATAAAAATACATAATTGTGCAGTACCTGTACAATCAATAGATCAAATTGTAGTGATAAAAAGTTACAACTGTTAATGCTTTTATGTAAAATCTCTTCCAAGATTTCGATTAGTTTGGAAAATTTGTTTGTACGATATAATTCTTGAATAAATCATAGATATCTTGACCTGCTGTCCCTCTTTGAATTGAAATAATTGTTAATAATTCTTCTGTGGCTGACATATCAAAAATCGTGCAAATAAAAATACATAATTGTGCAGTACCTGTACAATCAATAGATCAAATTGTAGTGATAAAAAGTTACAACTGTTAATGCTTTTATGCAAAATCTCTTCCAAGATTTCGATTAGTTTCTTCTGTCCTATGCATGATTGTGTTTCGTGATAATGCCATATTGTTGATAGAAGTCATTATTTCAGATTTATTCTTAAAATTTTCAAATAATACTTCATTAGCTTTGATAAAGGTTTCTTTCCATATTTGTCCATCTTGAAAGGGTTTATTGTGTTTAATTAAAGTTTCAGCAACTTTGAATGATGCAATTGTAGCAGTTTTTGAGCTTGTATTGTAATTGTCAAAAAATTTTTGTTATGGAGTGAGTGTGTCTTTAGATGTTGTGCTTTAGCTTTTCTCAATGCTGTGCCTCGTGGATAATCATCTTCATAAATTTTTATGAACAGTGCGAAAATGTTTTTCAGCATTGGTTTTCTTTGGTAAATCACATGCACATTGCAAATAATACATATACATTTGTTTTTCATCATAATAAAAAAAATAATCTTCCAATTCTTTATGATAGTGATAAGTTTTTATTTTTTTCATATGTGTATTTTGGTTTATTCATTGAAATCCTGTTGTGTATTCACTTTCCAACAAATAACCAAAAAAATACAAGTCTAAAGAAAATTATCACTAATAAAGATGAAAAAATATTTATTAACTTTTAAACACATATCTCTAAAAGTTCAGCATTTACAAACGTGATCAATAAGTCTTTGATTCTAATTACTATTTTCCATAAATACTAATATTCACCGCTGATAATAGACTAACATCAGCCATCAATATTCTTAGGCCTGAGTTTAAACAATTACAAGTTATTTATACTTATAGTCTTTCTCTGCACCTACTGAAGCACGTCAGGCTTACAGAAATAAAATGATTTGTGATCCGTTTTTGCCTATCCAGCTATTGATACCTACAGAGACATGGTCTATGGGATAATTCCCTCATGACGGAAAATTGCTATAACTGTCCAGGCAGATTTCACTCTCCAATACTTTTTCAAAAGTCTAATATATGCGACAGCAGCATTCATGAAAAGTAAAAAAAGCACATTGCTCTTTTCAGCACACACTATTTATATCTATCTCTGTTTCATATTCGGTATTAATATTATAATTGATGATCATTATTTTTCTTTGGGCTACTCCATGATAGATTTAAGTCTTTTACCAAAAATATTCATTAAGCTTTAATTGCATAGGTGCATATTCCTTCCACTGCAATTAGTCTTTTCGATATTAATTGTACTGAACTAACAATTCTTCTTTACTCTTTTGTTTAATTAGTTTTAAAAATAGCTTTCTGGTCTAATTTAATAATGCTATCTTTTTTCTACAATTAATCTAACAGACATTTACTGAATTATCATTCCCATTTTATTTTATCATTCAGCAATCTTTTTTCATTGCTCTTTACTTAAAACAACTTTTTATATTTAACTTTCTTTCTGTTCTCTTTTTTCTGGAGTAATTAAACATGGCTTTATAACTTATACATAATTAAAGTTAATCAATTAATATTTTTACCAAAATATAATAAATTCTGAATTTATTTTTTGATTTTTATAAAACTTTTGTTTTTTGTATTTTTTGATTCACTTGTATAATTAATAAGTAAATACAAGTAGGGAAATTTAAAACCCACCCCCCTCCTAGCATAGCATCAAAAATTTGCTAGAGAAAAAAAAAACATAACTATAAAAATAATATTTTACAAAAGTTCTGGAAAATTCCCACATTTTCTCTGCTAACAATCTGTACAATAATTAAACATAGAGTTAGTTTCTTGTTTTGACACCTATTTTTTTTCGTAGATAGGAAAAAGTCCTATTTTTTTTTAAATCTTCTAGATGAAGTGTTTTAAAAAGTTCACAACTTCTTTGTTTTAAAATCAGTTCGTTAAAATCCTTGTTTCTCCAGGACAAATTATTTTCATTTCTCCTCAGGAAAACAGCAATTAAATATTTCAAAAAATTTTTGCTCTAGCTTTTTACACAAAAATAATTTAATTCTTTCCAGCTTCTTCCAATGTGAGATCGACAATAACAACAGGTGTTATTTTAAATTTACCTATTTTTAAATGAGAATAAGTTTGAATTTTTACTTTTTTTATTTTTTATATTCAAATCAGCTCTGAATTTATCATTATAATTTGTCAATGTTCATCTCAGTTTCGCAGTTGACATCTTGGCCACCCCTGGTATATATGCTAAAAGTGTCTCTACTTTATATATATATATACAAGTTTAAAATACATAAAATCAGTGACTATTTCCAAATTTTGAAGAACTTGGAAATAAATGGTATGAATACAAGAAACAAACTGTATTATTACAGATATATCTTAATTTACTGTATTTTAAGTGATCATAATATACAACTTTTCTATAATTACATGAATATTATTTCTTAAAATGTATTTTTCAATTAGCTATGGTTATTACATTTTTTTTTCTTTAAAGACATTAGAATTCAAATATTATATTTTTATAATGATTACTGAGTGAGTAAAGATTTTAAATTTATGTATGTTTTTTTCTTCAGTGACTATTATTTGTGATATTATATATTGATTCTATTTATGCAAATAATTGAATACCAATGCTGTGTCACACATTCAGTAATTGACTAAGCTACATTTGAATTTTTTTTTAAAAAAAAAAAAAAATTAATTACTGATATTTATTATTGATAATCATTAAAAAATACCTGTGCATCTCTTGTATTCAGGTAAATAGAAGCCTCATTTGCCCTGACAAAATCTTCATAAATGCCACGAGTTCCAACAAAGCATCCACACATACCTCCAACAAAAAAACTCAGTGATAAAGATTGATAAATTATCCGCAACTGAGGACTAATTTCTTCTATTTCACTAAAACATAAAAAAAATAATATCATGGTGAAAGAAAAACATAATTGCAATATTTTAATCTTGACATATTACAATAACAAGAGTTAAGAATAATGACAGTAAAAATATGGTGGAAAAAGGAATATATGTAAGTTTTTTTAAAAAAGGAAGAGATTGGAGCACATTCATAAATATAGGCATATAATAAAAAAATGTTAGAAAAAAGTAAAATTTTGATGGATGATTTTATGAAGAGAGGCAATAATGGTTTAAGAATCGAAATTTAAAGAAAATAATCTGTATTTTAATTATTTATAATTCTGAGATGTTAATTTTAAATATAATAATAAAAGTTTACAAAATTAATAATAAACAACTTAAAAATAAGTAACATTTATTAAAATCATCAAAACAGTTTTCTTTCCTTATATGAATCTCATCAAGAAGTCTCCATTTAATAATCACATGACAAAGAATTCTATAGCAACTCCATCCAGTGACATTATTCAAATTATAATACATTAAAAACATTAAGAGTAATATATATATATATTTATATAGATTAACAAATAAATACAAGATTATTACTATCTAATTAATAATTTTATTAATCTTTACATATATATTTAACTTTTAATGTTTCTAATATATTATAACGTGAATGATGTTTATTGGACAGAGCTACTATAGAAAAGTTTGTCATGATTATTAAAAGGAGACATTTTGATAGGATTCCTATAAAAAATGAAAACTGCTTTGATATTTTAAATAAATTTTATTTATTTTTAAGTTATTTATTATCAATTTTGTTTAAAATTGAGTAAAATATTAACTTTTGTAATGAAGACAACATTATGGACAATTTTTAAACTAGAAATTTGTCCATTTGAAATGACCAATAAAAGTATATGTAAACTAAATGAAAATTGCCAGTTTCTAATTCAATAATATAAATTGCTACAATTTTGCAGAGAAAATAATGTAACTGATAAACCAACTTATGGTTTAATGATTGTTTGCAATTATGTCCTGGAATTTTTTCATGTAACCTTTCGAGTTTCAGCATATTTGTGATCAATATTATTTTTATGATATATTTAGAACTCAACAGATTGGATTTAATTATAAACATAGATAACACAATCCATTATAGTTTGACATATAAATCTTAAATGTCTTAAAATATGCTATAAACTATCTAACAACATACTACATGCAAGTAAGATTTTATTTAGAACAAAACCAGCCTTGCTATGAAAGAAGAATAAGCTGATTTCTGGAATGAATAAGAAATTAAACATAATTGCTAAAATATAATGTATAAGGATAAATGAAAAGGATAGTGAATATTAGAAAAAAATCAACATGGTATTTATTTATATAATAAGGCATTTGGTTCAGTTGATCAACCTAAATTATTTTGGAACTTTTGCATTTTAATTAAAAATTTCTAAATATACAATTACAAATCAACACTGGCCGATTCAGATATTTGAAACAATCATAATTTGCTTGTAAAATTTTTAGTTAGATAGGAAAAAATTTCAAATTCTGAAGCCTGATTCATGAAACTTCATCATTATATTACATAAATATAGAAGCCAATTATGGCTCTGAAATGTCTTTGTAAATATATATGACACTCTCTCTTACAAAATGTAAAAACTGTATCATAGTACAATCAAGTTTTTATTTACACCGAGGTTAAACTCTCCATACAGTAGTGCCACTAAGTGCAAGCCAAAAGGTTTACAAGTTTTTATTTATGATTAATATTGATATTTGTGTATTTTTTTAAAAAAAGGATGTTGGAATTTTATATATGTATAACCGAACTAACTTGAAAAAAAAAAAGAAAAGAAGAAAAAACATTTTTTGTATACATATTTTTACATTTTATTTAAATACTATTCTAAAAAATTAAAGCAAAAGATATGAGAATTGAAAAAAAAAATGGCAATTTTTATATGATGAAGATTCGAACATCAGAATAAATAAAATTTTATAAAACTTAATAATGTGAGAAAATTTTTTTTATAAATAAAACATTAAAAAATTTGAGGAAAGAATTTATTAATATGCTTTATAAAGAAAAATAAAAACTGATCTACAATATTAAAGTTATATATATAATAAAATAAAAAGATTAACGGCATTAAATGAAAAAAAAAAAAAAATTAGGAATATTTGTATAAAAAAAATAATAATTTAAAAATATATTATTAAAAATAATCATGTGAAGAAAATGAATTTTGTGCTTGAGCAAAGTATTAAAGATAAATGATTTGATTAAAAAATGTAAAAAAATTTTAACAATAAAAATATTAATAAGAATAAATTTCTTCTTAACTAAATTAATATAAAATATAATAAAAAAGAAATAAAATTAATAAAGGCTTGAATCATATTCCCAATAATTTAATTAATAAAAAAACAGAATGAGAAACCAAAACTCAACTAATTGACAAAAATAAATACAGCCTTATAAACTGAAAAGATATTTAGAATAATGATAAAATCATATTTGATGAATTAAAATATAAAATAAGGAATATTATTAAATTAATTATTTTATAAAAAAAGTAAAATTAATTATCACATGGTCTCCATTTCATATGTTTACACAGGCTGTTAATAACAGTAATGTGGTGTGATATGGCTATTCCTTTATCAAAGTCAGGAATGTCTTAGCCACTAAGCCCAGAAAAACCTGTTAGCCACCTTATTTTCCCTTTCCATTCACCACGGTATGTTTGTCCTATATTCTTCTCTATCATGCTTCATCCCATTTTACACAACAATTTTTGTCCACTCTATGATCTTTATATCTAGAATCCCCTTATCTTTTTCCAAACCCAGAATAAAGACCCACTTTCTGTATTCTCTCACAACATTATTTTTATCCTTTCTGCTTGTAAGTATTTACATTCAATCAGTGGATGCTTTAAAATTTTCTATGACTTCCTTACATAACTTGTAGAATAAATCACCTATATTTCTCCTTTTGTGTATAACAGTAGCAAACTCATTCATACAGTAGTGCCTCCAAGTGCAATCCTTCATGATCAATGGATGCAGGACCTACTCATCTAATATCACCAGACTAGTTTCTAGATTGTGACTTCCATCAGTGAGAAACCTTATATTTGAGAGTACTGTGCATAGATCTTAGGATCTAATGCAATCCTTCAACAGCCAACATTTACATATTTGGTTAACTATAAAGCTATAAGGCCAAGATAAAAACACAATAATGTTTCCAATTCAAGCTCATTTGCAAGGTATAGTCATATAGATCTGAACTCAGTTCAGCGACCATGGTCACCATTATCCTATGAGCAGGATAGGTATAAAACTACCAATACACCACATGATTACTATTTCATAAGTTTACGCAGACTGTTAAAAACAATAACAAACTCTTAATACAGAAGTGCCACCAAGTCTTCATTGTCAATGAATGTAGAAAGGTTTGAGCATAAAATCCCTATTTAGTGCCTACTCATTTAATATCCCCAGACTAGTTTCTAGCTTGTGACTTTCATCAGTGAAGAGCCTTGTATTTGAGAGAACTGCACTTTGATCTTAGGATCTAATGCAAATATTATTGTGTTTTCATCTTGGGCTCTTAGTTTTATAATTAACCAAATAGGTAAAAGGTAGCTGCAGAAGGGTTGCATTAGATTCTAAGATCTGGGAGCAGTGCTTTCAAATCCAATGCTCCCCAGTGATGAAAGCCACAAGCTAGGAACTAGTCTGGGAATATTGGATGAGTAGGCACACTAGATAGGAATTTTATGCACAAACTTTCCTGCATCCATTGATTAGGAAGGATTAAACTTGGTGGCACTACTGTATGGAGAGTTTACTACTGTTATTAACAACCTGTATAAGCAAATGAAATGGTGATCATGTGATGTTTTGATGGTTTTATACCCATCTTGCCCAAATAATAGTGACTGTGATTTTTCAAAAACCAGACATCAAAATCTATAGATGCTGAACTGAGTTCAGATCTATATGACTATACAAGCAAATGAGCTTGAGTTGAAAACCATTATTGTGTTTTCATCTTGCCTCCTAGCTTTATAATTAACCAAATGGGTAAATGATGGCTGTTCAGGGGTTGTATTAGATCCTACGATCTAGGTCCAGTCAAATCCAAGGGATTTTATGCACAAACCTTCCCCATTCATTGATTACAATGGCTTGCACTTTGTGGCACTACTGCATGGCTGTTAAAAATTAATTATGAAAAAAATTGGATTTTAAAAAAAAAATCAAACATAATCTAGTCTTGTGTTTTTAAAAGTTGACATCCGTACATATATGGTTAATACGTACTACAGAAAAAAGTTTGCAGACCCTTTCATTCCTCTTTGAGATCTTAATCAAACAGGGCAAATTCCTAATGTCCATTCCATAAATTCAAGTCATTGCATTTATTATTATGTGATTGTTCCTATAATAAACAAAAATGGATGAGCTGCTCATTAACACACATCAACCAACATGGTGAGTTAATTGGCTTTTTGCCTCCGAGATTATGATAATAAAACATCATGGTCTTTCTTTTAAGTTTTCTAATAGTTTTAAACTGAAATATTTGAGTTGAGTTAGAAGGAGAATGAATGTGTGTGCGTATGATCTTTTATATAATGAACATTTACTTTATGATAGAAAAAATTAAAATAAGGACTATAATTCTAGCAGTTGATTAACTGAAGGCAGTTAACCTAGTCTCCTATGTGATGATAATCTTTTATTTAGATACCAAAATTGCACATCACTTTCAAGTAAAGGAAGATTGAATGAGTTGGAAAAACTATCTAATATTTAATGGGATATTGATGAACTTCATGAAGTTAGAAGAAAAGATAAAAAGGCAAGTGATTTTAAAAGTGAACATATACTTTACTATATAGGCACAAATCGAATGAGAGCCATTATAAATTAAAAGTGGAAAAACAACATTGTGGATATTGATGATACATCTACCAGAGTGGCAAGATTGATTAATCAACTTAATGAATGATATCAAATGCAGATAATGCAGGTTTATGTCCTAACAAGGTCTCATTGTGATAAAGAAACAAGGGATTTTATACGGATATACAAAATGCTTTTGATCAAAAAAAAACAATATTTGTAAAATTATCATGGTAAACTATAATACTATAATTAATAAAATATTAAAAGATGAAAGTGCAAGAGATAAATTTGATTACTGTGAGAGAAATGACAGAGGCCACAAACTTGAGGAGTTAGCAAAAAAACTATGTCATAAATTCTTTTTCTGACAAAAATGCTAAATTGACATGATCATGGAAACACCCAAATGAAGGTATAGCAAAATTAGATTTATTTTAACTAACAAAAAATATGTATTTTGCATTGTAATGTTCTTAATAAATTCAACCCAGGAAGAGAGGATCAATTAATGAGATGAAACATGTTAATGCAAAACTAGAGGCCAAAACTACTAAGAAAGGCACAATTGATATTCCTAATCTTCAAAATTACTCCAATAAATTTAAATAAGAAGTTGCAAATCATTTTAAAATATTAACAGACTTTAAAAATGGTTCAGATTTGACTGAAATCAATAAGATAACTAGTACAAAAAAGCAGCAATTTACTAGTAAATGTTCTACTGAAACAAAAGAATATTTGAAAAAAATGAAGTAAAATGAATTTTTTTTTTTTATAAATACAGGAAAAAAAAAGTTAATAATGAAATAAGAAAATATAATAGTGAAATTGGCAAGCAAAGCTATAAGAGAAGAAAAGTTTCAAAATTGTAAAACCCCATTTTGATACAGAACAAAAGGTATCTCTGTAACAGGAAGAAAAGATGGAGCTATTAAAAGAGCGATGGCATCATGATAGGTGTGAAAGAGTTCTAGAAAGAATTATATAGTAATAAAAAACAAGAAATAAGTATCTCATATGCATCATTTTAAAATGAAATGAAACATGTAATTAAATCTATAAAAAGAAAAAGCTCCAGGAAATAATGAAATTATTATTGATATTTTAAAAGCAGATGAAGAAATAAAAAAGTTGTTGGCAAAGAATATAAAAAAGTGGTTGGCAAAGAAATATACCATATGTCTAAATGATAAACATGCATCAGATGATTGAAAAAATACAATAATAATATTGATATTTAAACAAAATAATAAAGATATTACATATTATAAACTTATCAGTCATCTATCAGTATAGTACAAAATCTTTACCAATTTGTCTCCAGCAAACTTTTGATTATAACAAACCAAAAGAATAAACTGGCTTTAAAAGTTATTTTAGTATAATGGATTATGATTAAGTATTTAGAAAAGTTACAATAATCCATTCAGTAAATACGAGTTGCAATTATTCTTTGGATTTGCAGATTACGAAAATAAGTTGATCCAGTTAGCATTTCTACAGTGATTAAAACATTGGAAGAAGATTATTATCAAGAAAAGTGTACATCAAGGTGGTTCTATATCTCTGAAACTTTTTACAGAAGTTTTACATTGTGAATTAAAATAGAAAGTTAAGAAAGTAAAAATGAATAAAATTATTTAAGTCATCTAAATTCTGCTGATGTTACTGTTATTTTTGCAAATAATACTTCAGAATTTCAGTTGCAAAAATTATCAGATGAAAATAAGACTAAAGATAAATACTAAAATACTACTAAAGTAGTATTCAATGGATTTTCTCAGAAGAAAATAAAAATTGATAATCATAAATTAGAAAAACATGATAACTGCAAATACTTTGATCAGATCATTAACATAGATAGAAACACAATGAATGAAATTATCCATGGAATTAAACTTGGAAGGAATGCATTTGGTATTTGAAAAATTTTTAATAGATATTTTCCAAGTTCTTATTTATGGATCAGAGACTTGGACATTTAACAGAAAAGCAATGCAGAGACTTCAGACTTTTCAATAAATTATAAAGAAGTATGTTAGGAGTAACAAGAAGAAATCAAAAACAAAATATATAAGTGAGAGAACAAACAGGTATCACTGAAATCACTGAAACAATTAAAAAACTGAATCCTAAAAGATTATAAACAATCTATAAAAAGACCATACATGAGCTGAATAGATGAAATAAGGAAGTTGCTGGTGTAATGTAGAGAAATTAAATATTGGAATAACTGAATTAAAATTGAAGAGACTTTTGTCCTGAAGTGAATCGATAATGACAGAATATAATAAAGATGATAGTTGTTCTATCTCAACTTATCTTCAACTGAAACACTAATCCAGATTCCATCTTATCTTGATTGGACTGAGCATTCATTGCCATGGACCAATAGATATATGAATAGATAACATCGAATGGTAAAAACAGACTAATGGATAATGATGCGTAGTGAATTCAATTATTTTCATTGTGGAAGAATATGGCTATCATCAGTCCAGTTGAAAGTAAAGAAAATAACTTACTATCAAATCTGAATGGCAGTAGGTTCATTATCCACTATATGGTTAAAGCAGTGAGGAAAGTTTGTTAGAACTGAAAGCTGCGAGAACCTAGATTAGACACAAAGCAAGCTTCATAATACAGTTTGAAGTGATAAGTAAATCTAAGAGTATCTGAAGTCTCTTACATTAATAGTTGAACATCAATTAAATACTATACCAAGCCAAAGATATCAGGCAAAGATATAACAATTGTATATGTTAAATACGCATTTGTATATTTGTTTTAATAAATAAATATTTAATAGTATTTTATGAGTCTATATTTATCATAATCATGCAATAAAAACAACAGTTGGTGTAGTTATGACAGGATATTGACAACTAATATTCTTAGTGCATCAATAATTTTTTTTTTTAAAAATCAAATGTGAGTGGTTACTCATTAACTATAAAGAAGTCAGGGTAAAAAAAAAAATTCACTCTCTCAGTACAAAAAAAAAATCAATATGGCTACAATTGCTCATTAGAAGAGTTTGATCTGGCCTATCCTAAAAATCAAATTAAAAAGCCAGAAAGGCAATATAAAATCAAATAAAAACACCAATGCTTGTATAAATATTATTGAGTACTGGTTTGGTTTTCATAAGCATAATTATTATTAATAATATGCCAATAACAGTGGAACTGGATCCTGGAACTGCAGTGTCCATTGTTTTAAAAAATATGTGGGCTATCATTAATAGAAAAAGTAATGATCACTTCCATCCTACCAGGAGATTGATTACTAATTATCAAGGCAATCAAATATTATGTTTGGGTCAAACAAAAGTTAAAGTTACTATCCTTAATAAAACAATTTATTTGCCTCTTGTTGTGTCTGCTGGAAACATAGCAATTTATTAGGTCATGACTTATTCAATCACTTGGGTTTTACAGTGATTAAAGTGAACCAGCTAAAAATAAAATCTAATAAGATCTATCTAGGTGTGGTTAGTAAGAAACCAGATTTGAACTGTAGAACAAACCATGAAAATAAAAATGCTAAAATGCGAATAGGTGCTCAAGTCCTATGCCATATGTTCATGGAAATTATCAAATGGATTCCAGCAATTGCAATCAAATTAAAAAGATTGCGAACAATGAGCATAGAAAACAGTTAAGATTAAACTATATATGTGAAAGCAGTGAGTTAATCTTATATTTAACAGACATTTCTCTCATTGCATAGTCTTAAAGCTCTCAGTGTATTGATTACCGAATTACTAAGTACTGAGATCACGGATGGCTTGGTTTGGCAATATCAATTTTGATATTGGTAGCTATTACAATAACATTATTGTTATTTTATTTTTTTTAAATAAATTACTTTGTTTAATAATAATTTTGTTTCTTTTGTTATTGATTATTACTTGAATTATAAAATATTGATATGCCAAATTAACAAATGTCCAAATGTAACTCACAGTGGGTAAATTTATCTTTTTATTTCCAATATTTATTATTAGTTGGAAGAATTTCATTTTATAATTTATAGCTTCCCAACATTTTTGTGTAATTGTGACTTTAATAGTAAACTTAACTTTACTTCTTTCTTTAGTATTTTTAATAATATTTAACACTATTAAATTACAATTTGTTTAAGAAAGAGGTATCTAGTGGCGCCTTTCAGTAAAGTTATTTATGGAACTATTTATCAATTACAGGAGAATATTTTTTTTAGCATTTTGGCAACTCAATTTTTATGGCTTTGATAAGCTTTATATCCTGAGAGAGAAAAAAAGTTATTTGTGTTTTTTTTTATTGTTTTGGCCACCCAATTTTAAGGGTTTCGATAAATTCATTCTTGAGAGATAAGAGTAGTATTTTTTATTTAAGATTTGACATTTTAATTTTAGTGATTTTAATAAAGTTATACCATGAAAGATAGTAGTAGCATATTTTTATATTGTTTCTTTTCTATATGACAATTAGAGGTTTTTTAAAAAAAATTGGTGTTAATGTGTAAAGCTTGATAATATAAAGCACTCTGAAATATTTGGGGCCTGATAAATTTTACTTTTGATTTTAAAAAGTTATGTCTATTATCTTTAATTAGATAGAAGCAAAGCACTTTGAGATATTGAAGAACATAATTTTTTTTAAATTTAAATTGTGGTTTCCCAATTTGATGAATTTAAAATAAAGTAAAAACTTTCAGATAGTTAATAAAAATTTATGATTTTTTTTTATAAATTTTAAAAGGTATAAGTTTGAATATTGGAGAACCACATATATTTTTATTTATATAATATATTTTGTGTCAATTTAAATTTTTTAAAATTAAACAGCAAAGTAAAGTTTAGTTGATAGTTTTGATGAAGATAGAATGATGAGAATTCATTTGTTTTTGTGTCCATTCTTGATAGAAAACTGATTAATATTTATATTATTTAGATTAATGGACAAAATTTAGGTGGAGATAGAGAAAGAGTGGTCAGGATCATGAGGTTAGTAGTGTTAGAACTGAGTCACAACTTGAAGTAGTAGAATTAGAAAGTGCTAAAATAATCTTTAAGGAACCTCAGATTGTAATCAGGGAAAATAAACCTACAAAAATAGGTGAAAAAAAAGAAAATTATTGTATGTCGAATATGGAAATATTAAGGCAAATGTTGAAGAGAATGATAAATCAAATGAATGAAAATATGCAAAGAATGGAACAGAAAATGGATGAGAATCAGAAGATTAATGAATCAAATGAAAATATAAAAATATGTACCAGAAAATGGATGAAAATCAGCAGTGTATGAGTCAAATGAATGAAAATATGCAAAGAATGGAGCAGAAAATGAATCAAATGAATGAAAATTTGCTACAAAATCAACAGAGAATGGAGAAAATGAAAATCTTCAGCAAGAAATGAAAAGAGCTGATAATCCAACAACAAAGATTGGAAGTAAAAGAAGAAATAATAAAAGTTCAGTTTGAAATGAAATCAAATGAAAATATGCAACAAAATCATCATCATCACTATCAATTCAATTCAATTTATTCTATGAAGTAAACATTAAGCAGCACCAGTAGTAATAGCAGTAGTTTAAATATATATATAGAAGTAAACGGAATATTAAGTGCGAGTCAATTTATGATAATAGCAAGGAAAGTGGTTCATTGCTTAAGGCTCGAACAGATCTTTAGCAACAGGGGATTATATACGTAAATGGAAAAACATGGGTGATTTAGTCTGCAAGTTGTGTAAGAAAGGCATAGAAAATATTAGACATTTGATAATTGAATGTAAATGCTTGAAAACAGAAAGGATACAAATAATAAAGTTGTGGAAAAATAAATATAAGGAAAATGATTATACAGAAAGTGGGTTATTGATTTTTATGCTGGGTTTGGGAAAAGATAAGGGGGAGTTAGATATAAAGGCCATGGAGTTGACAAAGATTATGTTGTGGAAATGGGGTGGAGAAGGATATGGAAAAACTTAGGATGGGGAATGGAAAGGGAAGGTATAGTGGCTAACAGGTTTCTCTGGGCATTGTTGCTGAGATTCCTGACTCCGTATAAGGAGAAGGCACAGTGCATTACATCACATCACAGTAGTAAAAGTAATAATAATAATAGTAATTTATTTATTTATTAAAATAATTTATAAACAATACAAAATTAATATAACTCCAATCAAGGAAATAGTTGTGCGAGAAGTCATATATAGATTTACACATAAAATAATAATAATAATTCATATTTAATTACAAAGCCATAATATAAACAATATAATAAATTACAAAATATTCATCAAAATAAATACATAGAATATAACCAATATCGCAAATGTTTTTTAAACTTAGCAAGTGATATGTGGTCAATATCTAACAAATAAGCAGACACAAAAGAATTAAGCAACCTAATACCACTGTAATTGAATTGCCTACAACTACCTTCCAAATTAAAAGCAGTCAATGTCAAGTGAAAGATTTTAGCTAATCTAATATTTATTTTAAAAATTCTTTCACATAAAAAAGAACAATGATGAAATATATCAATAATTATGCTATATTTATAAAGATTAACAACAGATAAAACACAGCCATTACTATAGATATTCTGAACCAAAATTGATTTAGACTTTCCCAAAATAATACACATAGTGTAATTTTGTAAAACACATAATGATGACAAAGTGTAAGTCGTGCAACGACCCCAAATAGAAATATTATAACAAGACTCATAAATAGGTAACAAAACAGATCTAGGCAAAAATTCAATTAAATAATAAAATAAATAATTAATCTTACATAATATGATTTGACCAGGATAACTTAGAATCAATAAACACTCCCAAAATAACAATAATTATCAACCAAAACAATATTATCACAAGTATAAATGCTATTACAATGAACTCTATATTAGCTACAAATAAATATATTCAAAGAATGAGAAACAAATTCATAAAAAAAAAGAATCTCTCATTTTACTACAATTGATGATAATGATAATAATAATGTGTAATTATATAAAAAATATAAAATATCTGAAATAGTTATTTATTGAATAAGTGTGTAATGAAAATATTTAATAGCAAAGATTATAAAATGATCATAGAAAAACATTATAAAATAATAAAATTATTTTTTAGTAATATATTAAATTGTTAAATAACATTACTTATACAATTTTATACAATATTTACTAATTATTAAGCACAGTGCTTTGTACAAAAAAAATTATATTTTCTAACAATAAGTAATACATTGTATATGCTGGAGTTAAAAAAACTCAGGATTTATTTAGCTAAAATAGGTTTATGTATAAAAATTTAATTCACATACAACAGATTTCAACATATCCCTAACACCTAGGATTTCATATGGATATTTCTCTCCCAATCACCATCTTATATCTTCCACACTGAATAATTCACTTAACACCATAAAATATACAAACCACATTCTAATATTTGGCATCCAATGTACAACAGCAAAAATTTCATTATATAATATGTATTTATGTTGATTTTACATATTTTCAAAATTTTGTTTTAATTACTATTATTTTTTACTATTACATTTTATTCAACTTGTGCTCTTCTAAATAAATATCATTCACTTGTATTTAGCTTATTTAGAAATTTTGTTTTTTGTCAATTAAATCATAATTTAAAAATAAACAACTTAAAAATATCATATCTTTTAATAATAATGGTGAGTGTAATTGCTTGGGGCAAAATGTTAATTTTTCCATTATTACATGCACCTGGTTCATGCACATATTGTAATTGACATGAAAATCAACCGAAGGCAATCTACATGTATATTCCATATTCTGATATCACAGACCTATAACTTCTTTGACAAATCAGGGTGAAACTCTTAACTATTTTACTTAGGTTATTGATTACAAATAAGAATGACAAACTGCCAAAAATAATGAGACAAACACAATTTATTTACATATACAGCACTTTAATTAAAGGTAAAAGCCTTTCTAAATTTTATTAATATTATTTTAATTTATCTTACATACAGATATTGAATATGGTGGTGTGATGCTTAAATATTTTAAAACAATTAGTATTTGAAAATTACTAATATAATAATATTATCATTATTTGTTTGTGAATGGATCTCAATCTACTGCATACACATTTAACTGCTTACACCTCTCATTATCGCTATTCTAAGAGTAAATGACCCTGCCAAATGAAGATAATACAATATTATAAATGAACGATTTAATTAATCGACTGTGTGCTCAATTCAGGTTATGATATTAGTAAGCAATTAAAACAAAAATAATTAAGCATCACATGATCACATCTCCTATACTAGCACATTAATTGTTGGCAATACTGTATAGAGAGTTTTGTTCTGTTTAAAACAAAAATAATTGTAAAATACAGGAAACCACATCTGTACTATAATAATTGATACATAAGAGCTATTATATACGTGCCAATTGCATGCATAAAATAGGAATTAAATTTCTACCGCATTCTACTTCTTAGAGTATTTGGTACAGCGTATTAGTGACCAGCAGTCGCAAATATATCACAACAAGACATGTATAAAAATAAAATTGATAATATACAATAGGAATTGTTCATCTACTGCACATAATTGTTTAAACAAATAATAAAAGTAAATGACCAGCAGTCACAAAATAGTTTTACAATCATTTAATATCAATGTGTTTAATAAAAATGAGTTACAGATGTAACAAGCATAACCTGAATTAATGGTTAACTGTCATCCATTTCTATCTATTATACCACCTTGAAACACAAGAATAGTTCGCACAAACTCTATTTAATATAATTTTAATCTAGCTGGTCTATGCAGCATGATTGAACTCCATTCATAATTTAACTAGTTGATTTTACATACTGTTGATAATTTATTTAAAGTTAAAATAACTGATTTAATGTTTAATGATAAATAACTGATAAATGTTTAATGGCATGGCAAGAGATTGCAATTACAATCTAATTGCCTTTTATAAAATAATTTTATACAATTATCACCATCTAAACTGTGGTGTAATAAATAGAACTACAATCTCTTGCCATACCTGCTCATAAACAGATTAAATAAATAACTATTTGCTAACATATTTCATTAGATAGGAGATAAATAATATTTAATTAAAGATGAGTTTAAAGTTTATATTTATTCTTTCAGCATCAAAAATTCATGTTTAGTCATTAGTTACTGGTTTATTTTGGCTAATATTCTTAAAACCATAGCTATGGTAGATAAAGGTTTAAATGACCAGACATTATTAGAATGATTTGGCAGTAATTTCATCTTGGTTTAATGGTTGGTTTTTCCTGTAGCACTGGACATCAGACTTCTACTTATCTTAAGTGGATATATAGCAGACACACATTCGGATGGTTTCTTCACTTGTTAACAGCTTCTTTTTCGGGATTCAGCAATGGGTTTTCAGCTTGCCCTCTATCAACTCAACAGAGTGAAGCAGTTAACATCTTCTCTACTCTTGCATTGCAGATATGACAAAACAGCTGAATAATAATAATAATAATAATAATAATAATCTTCTTAATAACAGCATTCGCTGGAGTTAGCTTATCAATGCATAGCGGACATATGTTTGGATGGCTTCACCATTTGCTAACAGCTTCTCTTTCGGGATTATTGGGGGTGAGTTTTCAGCTTGCCCTCTGCCACCTTGACAGAGTGAAGCAGATAACAGCTTCTCTACTCTTGCATCGTAGATCAGGCAAAACAAACAAACAATAATAATCTTCTTAATAATAGCATACAAAGACTATTGGAAGCAGAATAGATTGCTAAAAGCAGACAAGAATTATCTTCTGAATAAACTGTAAACACTATTTATATTTGCTGCAATTAGCTTAACAGTAAAATTTGAATCCATCGCTCTTCTTTTGGATCCTTGATTTATTGGCTATAGATAACTCCAGAGAATCTGTTGTTGTCCAAGCTTATTTGCCCAAGTTCTTATCTTTGAGCAGGAATAACAGTCTTTTTAATTAAGTCATGGCAATTATTTATTTCCTTATTATAATCTACTGATCTGTTTACAAGCATTTTAATTACTTTTTCCTAGAATGTCATTTCCACTTTTAATAGAAAAACATCTTTTATTTTAACCTACTTTTAAAAATAAATTTAGAATCAATTATCTTTTTTTTTTTTGACAAACTTTAGAAAAATATCTTTTTAACTTGATTTAACAAAATAACTTTATAATTAATTATACCGTACACATTTATTTGTGTGTATAAAATATCTATAACTTTTATTTATTAAAATTATTTAAAACTTCACGATTTTTAATTTACAGACATGAAGTATATATATAAAAGATATATATTAATTTTTCCATTATTATATGCATCTGGCTCAAGTACATATTGATATTAAGTTTCCATGTCCTTTATTTATACAGGTTTCTAATAGAGTAAAAGCATAAAGCAATTTTTCTTCATTAAGCATTATTGTTTTTGTTATTATAGTTATTTAAAGGCCAGAAAAGTTACAATATTGAAATAAAAATATAAAAAACATTGTTATAATCAGAAATATTAAATTTTTTCTTATAATTATTGATTAATTATTATTAAAGCAAATGTGTGTTCCATCAACAATTTTCCTCTGCCTTTCATAAACAGTAATTATTATAATGCTTCTGGATTTAAAAGCTTAAATTTACAGTTAGGTCATTGAAGGGCACTAAAGAAATTGTTTGCATCATAAGAATACTTTGTATATTAGAGAGGATACTTTCATAAGTCCACTATTTCTTAACTCTCTATTATATTATATATTTCATATAATAATAAACATTATTACAGTTTCTGGGTCACTATTATTCTCCCAGCAAAAGCTTATGGCTCAAAATATGGATCCATAATTAAATAACATATAAATAAATGATATTCTCAATTTTTTGAAAAGTCAGATAATGTTCAAGTACCAACAAGTTACTTTTTTGTTTTATTTGCCTCAGCTAGGAATTGATTGAAAATCTTTTGCTTGAGTTCATCATTCTCAGCATTATACTTCCTTATGCAAGTTAACACAGTCATAAGATTTGAGAGCTAAAGGTACCTAAATTGAAGTTCAATACGTCATATCTGGTACTCAATGTCTTACAGGATCCAAAGCAATTAAACTTTCAACTATTTTATCATTATAAAATAAATTGTACAGGGTCATTTAAATAAATTATACCTAGCATTTAAAACAATATTCTCTTTAAACATAATATTTCATTTCACCAACTTTTTAAATTAACAATGTTAAGCCTTTTCTCACTAATAAATCAAAAATATGCCAGCCAAGATAGCATCATTTTCATTTTTTAGCACAATATTTAAATTTAATAGGGATAATGCAATGTCAAACAAGTATTATTCCCTAAAGATACATTTTGCACACCTTTTAATATAATCTTTATATTTTTTTTCTAATATAAATTTTTCTCACATTAAAATTAATTAGAAATGATTTTCTTCCAACTATCTACTTTTTTGCCCTATCTTTTATAGCCTTCTATAATTTCTCTAACTATACGTCTCTATAGAGATATTTTCTCTGACTTCATTTTTTCCAATTTATTTTGTTTAATAAACTTTATGTAAATATCATAAAGCTTCTAAATACCCATTTTCTTCTTTATTTCAAATGAATCACAATTAAAAATCTTTCAGTGAATCCAAATAATCTATTTAAATTAAAACTTTTTAATTAGTGCAATCCTAATTTAGTTTTATATTTCTCTAACACTTACTTATTCAATCTTTTTAAATAATTAAAACTATTTAAATAGCCTGAATTTCAGTTCAAACTATTTATTACAATTTCTTATTTTCAGTTTTCATTTTCAACCTATTTAACTTTATTCATTATCTATTAGAAATGTTTTGAAGTGCTATCATTTTACTATGTCCTATTCATGCAAAACCAAACTATTATACCAACAACAAGTCTAAATTATATCTTTATTTTTGTTTTGTGTATGGTATTCATCAATATGGATGACATCTATAATTCATGTAGGGTTGAACAACAAAAATTATGGAGGAAAAAAAATGTTTATTTTTGTTATAAGAATCAAGTTACCTGTTATTATACAGAGGCTTGGGGGGGGGGGGGGATTTCAAGAAATAATGAAAAACTTTTAGTTGCCAATATAATATATGGTTTAACCATTTGATAGAGTTATATAGTATTTACTATAGAATGAAAAAAACTAATCAATAAAAAATAAACTGTTTGCACTAATTATTTACAAGAGTATATCAAATAAAATTAACAAAATATTTTGTAATAATTTGATTACCAAAACAACATCAATTATTTAATTAAAAAATACATCAATAACAAATAAAATGTACAAAGAAATAAAAACCCATAAGTAATGTCTATATTTATTTTTAAATTTATATGTCCACATTTATTCTTAAAATTATTACAACAAGTATATATTAAATACATACAAAAAGTATATATTTTGCAACAAAAATGTTTCTTAAATAAAAAGAAAAAACTAGTCCATGCACAATATGGCTATGAAATAAAAGCAAGCAACATTTAATATATTTAAATTCAACAACAAATGCACACATTTGGTATATACCAGCATTTATGCATATGCTTGATTTGTCACTGATGTACTTTTTTTTTGTTAAATAATTGTTATTTTGATAAATAAATAATTTTTATTACAAAATATATTATTTTCTTGATTTTATTTAATATAATCTTGCTACATGTGAATTCAACAATAAATGCAGACATTTTATTTTGTATCCATTAGTTTTTCTTTCACTCAGTTGTATGAACTATGTAGAGCAATAAATCTGACAATCTATATTAGGACCAGCTTTTAGGTAATTTTCTACCATAAGAAAATTGTTATGACTAAAAATACTTAGATATTCACAATGACCAATTTACTTAGCTTGATGACATTGACCTTATGTTTACTCAGCAAGATGAGACAACCATCAGACAAATATTCGCATAATTCGCAAATCTCTCAATGAAATTTTTTTTCATTGGATTGATCTACTTAATCTACTTTATATCATTGCTTCCAAGATAAAAATACAAAGAAAATTAATAACATTACTGTATATGCACAGATATGCAAAAAAAAAGTGATACATTACAGTTCAGAATATACTCAAGATGTGCTTATTAATGTTCAGCAAGAAATTTTATATTGTAATGTTTCATGTATTAGTAATGAACCTTGTAGTTAAATCCTATTTTACTAAAGTAATAATTACACTATGATAATCTACTGAGAATTGATTTGAGATGCCAATTATGCATACCATTTTAATATTCTACAATAATAATTGGAGTGAATAATTTATGGATAACATGTATATTAAACAAATCAGGTTCTACAAAAAATACACAGAAAGACTTCTATGAGAATCAGCAAGGTCATTCTTTCCAATAGTATTTATTCTTTTTCAGAATCATCCACTCACAAATGAAAATGACCATTCCAATTCCAAGAGAGAAAAAAAAAACAAAACAATAAAAAATACCACATTAGAGAAAATTTTTGTGTTGACTATACAAACCAATCTGTGTATTTTGTGATGTTGTCTTTTATTTCTGTGAAAACTGTTGTATTTGAAATAGTTTAATGCAATATCTATAACTTTCTAATGTGTTCTATTCTTTACCATATTTTCCCAATGAAATGCACTTCATACGAATATCTTTGAACCACTCTTTATAGCATAAATGTACTCTATCTCACTCATGAAAACCAAGCTCAAGATCACCATGAAGCACTTTTTTAGGAAGTTTTGTATTATTTATTTATTTCATCCAATGAAAGTATAATTTTCAATAGGGGATTCTGTACTATCATATCCAACAAGTTAAAGAACATACTGATTGGTCTTAAAATATTTATTAACTTAATTAAATATAATGTCACTGTTGTGTTTGGCTTGGTTTACAGATTCGGTTCCAAACCAACAGACAAATAATAACAAACTACTCAACAATTAATATGTATAATTTATTAGTTACAAAAAAATACATACGTTAGTTAATCAAACATATACACATGGTTTATTCAAGTTAATGCTGAGGTAGTCATGCAGAGTAATGGAACTCACTTCCAGCTATATAAATAGCCTGTCTCGTGAGCTCAAGTAAGAGACTCTTTCAACTGTACAAGACAGCTTGCCTTGAGTCGGTTGCGGATGTAGCAGTTTCCAGTCCCTATGTGGACTTGCCTCACTGTGTGGACATCGCTATAATGACTAGAGAAAATATTTTTGCTGATGGCAGAGGTTTTATTGGAGATCACGTTCAGTTGTTCAGGTTGATAGAAGTAATTGATCTCTACCTTGCCTCAAAAAAGGCTAACTAATGGCAAATCCCCTACCTTACTGGAAACACTCGGATTATGTGCGCGAACTCTGATGAAGGATTTATCCCCATTGGATAGCGACCGGGTGCTAGCTGATCAGGCAAGGAATCTGGGATAGTCCATTTCTAAAGGCAAGATCAGATATGACAGTCACAATAATAAATATAAAACATACCGATTTCTTATTACATATTTTTAACAATGACTTTTAATAGACTTCTATTAATTCTTTTTTATATCAAAAAATTATTTAAATTTAACCAGCACAGATCTTAAATTAAACAAAACATTCAGTTTAGATGCAATTATTATTTTAATATATTTACTATTACAGATTATACATATATACTGAACGATCTTATTATTAATTAGCGGAAAATTTTTTAAATATCCATCAGTCACTATAAAATATCAATTGCCAAATGGGGAATAATCTTTTCACTATTTTCATGAGAAAGATGTTAATGAACTATTTACTCTGCAATTGACAGTCGAATTTGATGCCTGAATATCTTATAAATACTATTCAGTTTTTTAATAAGTTTTAACAAATATACAGAAATAATTTACGATTATTTTTTCAAATGCAGTTAAAATGTTTTGCTGCTGACAAGAATTTGAAATAATCAATATATGCCTAATAAATATTAATAAAACATTGAAAAATAATAAACAAAACAAAAAGAAAACAGGAGAAACCAAAATTTAAAAAAAGCTGTCTCTCGTTATGAAAGATTAAAAAAGGCAATTATCAGACCAAGACAAGATATAATCAATAGATGAAAAAATACAAGTACAATATTTATAAATGGCATTCCAGCTAAGATAAAACAGCATTTAACCCATAGAAATGTCTCTCCAGCAATTACCCAAAGATTATCAATAAAAGATAAGACATTACCCATAAAGGCTAAACTCTAACCGAGTGATGAAAGTTTAATGCAGCTATGGAATCATTAAAGTAAAATGTAAATGACTTACTTTCTTAGAAACATTTTTTTAAGTCTTGTCCAGCCATCGTAATTGAATAAAGTTTTTGATTTTAAATTAGTGTTTGCTTGATTATTTTCAGCAATGTCATTTTGATTTTCCTTAGTTAGATTTAAATTCTCGGTTTTATTGCTAGCATATACATGTGGAAGTAAAGAATAATGTAAATATTTAAAATTAGTTAAATATTTTTTAGATTTTCCGGCTAGGATCCATTCATCCATTTTTTTTTTTTTTGAGTAAGGTTAAAATGACTCAATTATTTCAGCAACGCCATTCTGTTTTTGAATCATGTGATTTCTTCTTGTCCAATAAAATTGAAAACATTTTTCAAGAACGATCGAGATATACATTTTTCGTGTTCTCTGAAGACGCCATTTTAGTGCTTTCTGGTTGTTTTCTAAGAAGTTTAAGAATATAGATTCCATTTTTTCCCCCTAGAATTTTATGCTTTTTATCGTTTTATTCATCAAATATGGATTACAGGTATGACTTTAATTCTTAAAAGAAAAGTAATTATTCTTTATTTGTCAACGGAAATTGTATTAGTATGGTGATGTTTTGTGTGCTTGAAAAAAAAAAAAGACATTTTACTATTAGTAAAAAAAATTGGCATAAGAAATTTTCTAGTTTATAATTGCTTGAGTACACAATCTTAAATATATATCAATTTTGTATTAACCGCGCGAAATTGAATTTTAATGCAGTTTAATAAATATATTTTTAAAGTTAAAATGATTTTAAATAACGTCAAAAAAAAAATCCAAAACAGTCAATTTTTAATACTTTTATATAAAATATTGAAGATATTAAATCCTAAATAACGTTTACCCAACGATAAAATAAGCTTGGCTGTTCTATTTAAGTGATTTTTATATCCACTAGATGGTCTACGGTTTTGATTTTCACTTAAATTATTTTATTAATCTGATTATTTCTTAAATCATCTTTTGATAGTAGTGCTGGATTTGTGTAAGAAAAAATGGTAAAGAAATTTTGATGAGCAAACCTGTGAATATAATTATTTTTCCCCGAAAAATTTGAAATACTCATATTGATCATTTAGTTCGGTCTATATATAAGAAATAACTGCTGCGCATTATTTCTAAAAAATGCGTTTAGTCTGCCGATATATTATAATATTTGTGTTTTTTTATTTGTAAAGGTAGTTAATTACTTAAAAGTATAGTCGAAAGGTGTGTATAGATTACGTATTGACTGCGTAATTAATATTTTGCAGACTTAAAGCTAAATTTAATTTGTGAGCCGAAAACTTGTGGCTGTAGATTTTTATGAAGAAAAAATGTTTCAGACATTGTAAGAAGCTCTTTTTTATATATTTTATTATCTGTAATTGTAATTAACGTTAGATATGATTTAGTCCTCTATACATTAAAACAGGCAAAACTCACTATACGTATTGCCACACTCAGCAAGCTAGAGTAATCAATGGATGCCAGAAGGCTTGTGCATAAAATCCCCATCTAGTGCCTATTCATCCAATATCCCCAGACTAGTTTCTGACTTGTGGCCTTCGTCAGTGAGGAGCCTTGGATCTGAGAGCACTGCACCTAGATCTTAGGTCGTGGTGTTTATCCTCTATGCATTTACTGTAAGGCAATGAATGGTTTTTCTGATGTTTTATGGATGGGAAGTAGTAACTTTAAAGGAATGAACTTGAATAACATTTCTCTCGAAATTTCGTCTGTGCATTTTTTTTTCAAACGGATAACAACAACCAGGAATAGAAATGCTTGTCTTTAGTTTATTACCTGATAGCTTACCAAAGTACTTAGATATATCTAAACTTTAATAAATGAAGAAGAGTCACTTTGTGGTTTAGGATGTATTTTTCTATTAAAATGGAAAACTGTATCTATAATTTATTTGAAATTATTGCTATGACGCCAATTTATTTAGAGACTATATATCAGGAGAGGAAGAATCTCACGAGGTCAGACTAAAGTCGTTAGCGTGAATACAATTTATGCATTCTGTGATGGTCATATTTCACATTAGCAATTTGTTTTGCTTATGCCCGAGTTTATCACAACGTTTTACGAAAGCGCAGTAATAATGACTTACAAACCCAACTGTTAAACCTATTAGATAATTTACTAATTGCAACTGTCCTAAAAATACGAATTATTTTCTAACTTCATGATGTCAGTGAATTTTATATTGCAAAGTCATAGTAATGAGTAACTGCTATAAAATAGATAGCAAACTATTCTAATGCATACAACTTTGAAATAGTTTTAATTAGCTTAAGATTATCAAAGTCTCGAACTATACTGTTTCTGTGTGCTTAATTTATGCATCATATAAGGGATTTGAAATATCCTTATTATATTGGTTTTTTTTCTGAAACGAAATAAATTTGTAAGTTATTTCTGTTATTTATACATTATATAAAAAAATTATAATAAATAGTAAACTATTTAAACAATTTTAAAATCTATTTTTATGAGTGATTATGCAAATAATTATTATTTTTATTTTTAAAATGTATCTATGCATAAAATATTTATATTTTAAGAAAAATTATATAATCGCCTGTGAAACTACTGCAGCAAGTCTTAAATTGTTTCTTAAGATTGAACTTATTTATTCCACAATATTTATATAAATGTTAAATTTAAATTACAGCATATTCAAAAAACTTCATGAAAATTTTCTGGTTGACTATAATTCTCCATTAAAAAAAAAAACTACTTACCAAAACGTCTAAGATTATATTTCATTGATTTTGTTCTTTTTTTTTTTAAAAAAAAAAGTAAAACTCTCCACCCTCAAACAACTACACTTAACAACTATGTTGTACTTGAATATTTATTAATTATATTTTAGGCTATAAATGACTAACATGGTATATCAGGCTGGAAACAATGCATTTATGTATCTGCAAGCCATTACTATTTTTTTGTACTATCAAGCTGATACTATGAAAATGTAAAAATTTTAAAGTTCTAAATCCAAGCCAACATGCTTATATTGTTATATATGGATCTGACATCTGATCAGAAACCATTTTAATTGGTCTTAGTTCTAACTATAGGTATCTTTTCTTCCTGGTTATTCCCATCTGATAATCATTGATTTCTCAAGCTTACAATAAATGGCACTAGACTGCTTATTTATAAAACTAAAGTAAATTGAAGGAATCATATAATATTGTGTTAGTAGTAATGAAAAATGTATATTTGCAAGTTTTTGCAGTATTACTTTAATCACCGATAAATTACAATATTTTTTGATTACAAAGAAAAACAATTTGTAAAATTTTTTATTGATTTAGTATTGAGACTACAACTGAAATATGTAGAAAAGTGACTAAATATTTTTAAAAAGTTTGTGAAGTACTATTTTTAGGACAAAAACTTGTAACACCAAAAGTAATTTATTTGCTTCATTTAACTTGCAAATTTTTTTTTCTTTGGAATTCAGTTAATGAAATAGTATGGGTGCTAAATTTGTAGGTTTTAAATAAATATTTTTAAGGCCTGCCATTTCATTAAAAAATATTTCCAGATTTTGCTAATTATAGAACAGTTTCATGTTTCTAAGTGATGTTTTTGCTAGCCCTTTTTCCCCTCTAATTTATGCATGTCTGGAGAATTTTCATTTTGAGAAGAAGAATGTGTTAATAAACTAGCATATTTTTGGATTGGGTAACTAACATTAAATGTGAGATCCATGGGGAAAATAATGGAAATGTATGATTTTTTTTTGGGATTAATGTGTGAGGTTATTGCCTTAGAGCCAAAGTTACACAGGTATTTTATAAAAACTAATGGCTATACCATGAAAATTTTACTGATGCTCATTTTCAAAAGTTTATGGGTACGATTGTCACATAATTCATGAAGGATATAGTCATTTTTGTAAATTTCATTCACTGGCCAGTCAAATGTTGAGAAGGTACTGTCCCAAAATATTGTATAAAAAATTATCTAATGCTTCTTTATGTATGAAACAACCTGAAAAATTTTGAAAATTTGTCTTCTATCGATGAGAAATTGACATTGTGCAGCAAATGTGACGAACATATGTTCTTCACTACACACTCCTATAAGCTTATAGATCTAACAATTTGAAAAATCAATTCTAAAATAATGGCTTATTAAGTTACAGAAATATTTTTTTTCTGTTAAATGTTGAGTGAGCTATATGTTGTATTTATTTTATCAGAGAAAGAATTACTTTCTAAAACATTTATTTGTATTGTGATTAATAGTGAATTTCCAGTGATAAAAATTCATTAAGATGTTCATATTTCAATATTAACTGAAAGAAAAAGTAGATGGATGACATTTGTTTCTTGAAAGCACTTCACTAAAAGAATAAACAGGCAAAACTCTCCACACAGCAGATGGTGATCATGTGATTAAAAGAATAAACCTATTCATGAACAATTGCCAGAAAGAAAAAAAATCCAAATATTTTGAATATCAGTAATTGAACTAAACTAGTTACTGCATTGGTTGAACTTGCACAAATGTGAACTTTACAGTTAAGTTGTAATCTCAATTTCTATAATGATCTTAAGTGTTTTGCATTGTGTAATTGCTTTGGGGCTCTATCTGTTATTTAAAACTTGAATCTATTACATAGAAGTTTGTGCAATCATTTGCACCTAAGGGACTGACTTTTATTTTATTGTAATGATATCATAATATTCCTTCATCAAACTAGCTTGCAATATTTTTTTATTGATAATTAAAATTTTATCAAAAACTATATTGTAGCTTCTGTGAATTTTTTTTTTTGAACATTGACAAATTATATTTTTCAGAGATATGGGTTCAACTTATGATGATGATCCATTGTATGATCCTCGTGTAGGATTAAGTGACAGCAGACGAGATAGAGAGAGAGATAGAGAAAAGTAAGTTTTAGCTATTGTTTTATTATTATACTATTAATACAATAAATATAGTAAATATATGAAAGCAGCCATACCTAAGCAATACCACACAATATCAAGAATGTAGTATATTAATATATTTTTAAATATCTGATTGATAAATTTCGTTTTGTCAACTTGATTAATTATGATTTAGCAATTAATCATTCTATGTATACACCAGTGGTCTTCAACCTTTTCACTCCTGTGGACCGGGAAAACTAAGGATAAGGTTTCGCGGACCGGCAGAAGTCTATAGATAAATTTTCTTAAAGATGTAAAAAACTTAGCCTTAGATGAAGTTATATATATATGGAGTTTGTATAATAAAAACTTTTTTTTTAAATTTTGAATTTTTTTAGAAAAGTAATAAAAAATTTAATTTATGTATGATTGATTAGATTTTGTTTTTGTTCTGTTTCTTTTTTTTTAATCAGGTAAAAGTGCAATGAAAAAATAAATAAAAATTGTTTATATTAATTAAAAGTTTAAAATCTTATTATTTTGTTATTACGAACTTTTTGCCAGTCTAGCACGACCAGCAAAAAACTTTGCGGCCTGGTGGTTGAAGACCACTGGTATATACATAAGTAATTGTTTACGGTTAATAAATTTAAAATTTTGCAATTTCTTTTTAACTAATAAAATAGATAAGTAATAAATTGAATTTATTTAGCAAATGAGAAATATGTAGAAACATTTTTTATAATCAGTCTTAAAAAAGGTTAAAATCCTAAAAGGGGATTGTGTTATTTGTAACTGTATTGAGTCTTTTTTTTAGATGTCAAAAAATATTTTTTTATTAGTTTATAAAGCGCTTATCATTAGAAGTATGCATGGCACCTTACTATTAATTAAAGTCTAATAGTTGATTTAATGGAAATTTGTATTTTGTTGTGTGAAATAATTATATATATTTTACGTGAATAATTTAGAAATAATTTTCTACAAAGCTTTTTCTATCAACTTTTTTTATTTCTGCTTTTAGCGTTTATTTTAATCCTCAAAGGATCACATAAAATTTTTTGTATGGATGGCTATATGTAGACTGCATATTTTTAACATGGTTTTAAAGGTTGTTTATGATAAAACTGATAGTTGATCATCATATTGAAAACAGTAAAGTTGTTTGAGATATATAAGTATTTATTTATTTATAGAAAATATCTTTTTCACAGTCAGCCTAAAAATCTTTGAAATGCTTTCTAATCCAACGTAAAATTTATATTAGAAATATTTGGTTTGTATAATACGGTATTAATTTTATTGTATTCATAGTTGTCGTTTCAGTGATGCTAATTCTATGACTCATTAGTCTAGTGGTTTATTAAATATTCACCTTGATTTTTTTCTATTTACAGTTCAACTTAAATTATAATAATTGCATTAAACCACTAAACATCACATGATCATTATTTCTTAGCTTGCTTAAGCTGTTTAAACAGGCACAATGGGCCATACAGTAGTGCCACTCAGTGCAAGCCAGAGTAATCAATGGCTGCAAGAAGGTTTGTGTCTAAAATCCCTATTCCAGACTAGCTTCTAGCTTGTGGCTTTCATCAGTGAGGAGCTTTGGATCTGAGAGCACTGCACTTAGATCTTAGGATCCAATGCTACCTCTTGCAGTCACCTTTTACCTTTTTAGTTAACTATAAAGCTACGAATCCAAAATTGAAAACATATTTTCAATCCAAACTGATTTGCTAGTATAATTTGAATTCAGATCTATATGACTATGCAAGCAAATGAGCTTGGATTGAAAATATTGTTCAATTTTGGATTCGTAGCTTTATAGTTAACTAAAGGGTAAAAGGTGGCTAGAGGGTTGCATTGGATTCTAAGATCTAATCAAAGGCTCTTCATTGATGGAAAAGCCACAAGCTATAATCTAAACTGGAGATATTTGATGAGTAAGCACTAGATAGGGATTTTATGCACAAACCTTTTAACTACTTTGGCAAGCATAAGAAATAGTAATCATATGATGTTTAGTGATTTAATACCAATCCTGCTCAATAAAATAATGGTGAATATGGATATTAAAGACACTAAAATATATAGATACTGAACTGAGTTCAGATCTATGTGACTATACAACTAAATGAGCTTGGATTGAAAATGTTATTGTTTTCAATTTTGAACTCCTAGCTTTATTCTTTATGATTAACTAAAAAGGTGGCTGCTAGAGGGTTGCATTAGATCCTTAAGATCTAGGTGCGCAGTACTCACAGATCTAAGGCTCCTCACTGATGAAAGCAACAAGCTAGAAAGTAGTCTGGGAGTATTGAATTAATGGGCACTAGATAGGGATTTTATGCACACATCTTGCTTTCTCATTATTCTGGCTTGCACTGAGTGACATTACTGTATGGAGAGTTTTATCTCTGTTTTCACAATAATTACGTTTAATATTTTCTCAATACCTTTCTAAAATTTCACTAGAAATATAATTCAGGATAATTATTCAGCTTTCTATAATGAGAGTTCAGAAAATGACACAAATTAAAGATTGGCATGGCACATACCAAGGGCCTATTGAAACATCTCATTTTTTTGATTCAGCTGCTTTTACAAAATGCAAATTTGAGAGTGAAATTAGGTAAATTTAAATATGAAAATGCAAATTTGAAAGTGAAATTAGATACATTTTAAAATATGTTATTAAAATTGAGATTTACTTAATTTTAATTGAATTCTTTTATTGGAATAAAAAGATTGGATTATTAGAAAACAGTCTCACTTTTGTTGGCATAAGGGTTGAAGTTAAAATGCTGAATTTTTTATGGTTGTAAATAGTATATTTTAAAGGAAAGTAAAATTTTCGTTGATGTAGTATAGTATTTAAATAATCTAGGTAGGTATAAACACATATATTAATGTGCTATTTTAAATAAATTTTTATTATTATTTATGAAAGAAGCAATTTGACTTTGTGCGTAGTTTTTTATATTACAGAGACAGACGGAGAGAGAGGTCCCGGGAGCGCTACCGAGAACGAGGAAGAGATCGTTCTTTAATCAGAGTGCCAAGAGAACGGAGAGAACGTGAAAGAGATTACAGATACGAAGTAAGTAATGGCTTGAAAAATAAATACTATTGTAAAATTCAGCATTATAATCTACTTATTACTATTAATTTGTCAGTGAATTTGTAGAACTTAAAGTAAATGCTAAAAGGGCTAAAATAATATTCATTATCTTTTTAAAAAGAAATAGACTTATGATAATGAATTATTATAACTGACAACTCTACAAATATCTTAGTCAGATTATTAACAGTTGGAAACAATGAATTTAATTAGTCATTGAATTAAAAGTGAATGGAATGCATTTGTTAGAAATAGTATACATATGCATGTGGATATGTTTTCTAAATAATTCAAGAAATGTATTTATTTCTTTAAAAGAATGTTTTTAAGAAATAAGTTTATCAATGCTTATGTATGGATCTAGTGCTTAGATGTGTAATAAAGATCAATATAGTTATCTTTAGTCATACACTGAAATATGTAGATATGTATGTTGATTATAACAAGGAGGATTAAAAACTAAATATCTGGATGAAAAAATAACCGACATCATTGAAAGAATTAAGAGGCTTCAATAAAAATGGACTGGATCTGGCAGTAGATGGACAACTTGGATACCAAGAAATCTTAAAAATTAGAAAAACTCCACACCTGAAATCCATTCACCATTTAAAGATATTTTTGTTGGGAGTTTTTATAAAAAAGCTATGATCAAGAGTGGCCAACTTTTGTGTTCATAAGATCTCCTTTTTATTTCAAAAATGTTTTGCGATCGACTTGTCAGGCGTAGTCTAATTGGAGGAAGGTGTGAAATACGTACCATTTTTGTCTATCTAGTAAAAAATATTTATTTAACGGGCCAAAAAACTCATGTCAGGGGAATGAGTAATTATTAACAATATTTATTAATTCAAATTAGCTACATTAAATCAAGATTAAAAATATTATTTTGATACATCTTAGTGGACTTCACCTATCTAGAATTGGAAAAAAATTTAGAACAAAAATAACAAAAAAACTTGCTTGACTTAATTTGTTTCACTCGTTACCCGACAGCTCTTGCCAGATTGGCCTCGTGATTGACCAAAAATGGATCGACTTGTTGGACATCCCTGCTATAGATCATAAAACAGTATTTAAAACTTTGAGCAAACATTCTGTAGTAAATCATCAATAGCAATTTTTTTTACATTATTATGAAATATTTATTTAATATATAATGCTCTTTTTATAATATTTGTCATTAACATCTAATTATATGAATGCTAGTGTCATTTAAAGTTTTTTGTAGTATTGACCATGAAAATAAAAAAAGTAACTATATTCGAAATAACTCGTTTCAAGAAATATTAAATCTGATTTTTTGGAAGTCAAATGAAATGCAAAAATCAGAGCTGACAATTGAATCATGATCCATTGATCTTGAAATGTAGAATCTGCTTGCCACTATCACTGCATGTGCAATGTATCTATTTTAAATAAAACAATTTTGATTTATATTACTTCTGTAAAAAATTAATCAAAAAGCTTTTGTAAAAAAAATAATTTGTAGGGAATATATAATCGGATTGGATGGTAATTTTTTGAATTATTGTTAGATTTATTTGATTTTAAAATGCAATTATTTTGCTTTTATATCAGATTTTTAGAATAGTTTTTGTAAGGATTTTACTAATTGTCCTGGCTTTGAATTCTATATTGTGTTTAGATCTTGGAAGTATGTTATGCAATCAAAAGCAGATTAATGTTCAATATTAGGTTTTTATTAGATTGATATTGTACCGGTTGAAAATGTAGGTCCATCCAACAAGACTCAGAATCTGAGCAAAAGTACCTGAATCCAATCATGTCCGAGATACACAGGTCAGGGTCAGTCATGCCCATTCCCCAAATCTATGACACTACGGCCAACACCTGCAGTGATACAACGTAAATTCTTTATTTCTGGGCCCGGGGCTACAGCATACTACATGAGATTTTATTTGATGATGATGATAGATGAGATATTAATTGAACCCGAAAGACTATTTAAGACATATATATCAATAAGATTAATTAATGATTCAAACCCACTGGATTAAGTTTAGATACAAATATACCAACTTCACGCATATATATTTTTCATTTATTTACAAGTAAATACATTTTGTTAATAAATCTCATCATGGAATCAAATTGTTTATGGAATTACTGATATAGATGAAGTGCGGTATTAATAGATTAACTTAATTTGGAAATCATATTTTATTTATATTTACACAAGCTATTTATCTGGGTGGTCGGTGGACGCTCTACATATTAAAAAGTTATATGTATATAAAATGATGGGTTTTCCCTATTTTAATTATTACATTTGTGCCTTTGGCATTATAATACATAAATTTATAAAGGATTATTACTTTTATTTATGAAATATGATAAGAATACATTTCTATTTGCATGTTTGCTAAAACAAGTGTTTTATTATTTATTTTACTTATTTGAACAATATCTAATAACTAGCGAAATTTTATAGATATGGGAATGGTTTATTTAAAAAGGGCTTGAGAGTTGAGGTACTAGCATAAATGACAGTGGAAAGGAATGCGGCATCTTTGGCCGATGGAGCGCTTCATCATTATTTTAACTGGCGATGGTATGCCTGCACTTCTGGCAGAGCGATACCTGATGGAGAGGTAGGTAGGAAGGTGCTATGGTCTGGTGTACGGCAACTCATGCTTGTTCCAGGGCATATCTGTATACCCTTGTTCTGAACAATTATACGAAAAAGATAGGGAAACTTCGGCAATGCCAAATGACAAAGCAAGGAAATATAAATTAATTCTGACATATGCTAGCAATGTGACGATAATGAAATTAATTATTTGATATTAAAAATTAAAGCCTTAAATAGTTGAATATATTTCATAATGATATGTATACATAATAACCCACATAATATAGAATAATAATTAATAAGCAAATAAAATTATAACTAAAAAGCATACGATTTCCCCACTTTCCAATAATCAGTTCCCTTTAGTTTAATAATATGAGTCAGCGCACTTGAAAGCGCTGCAAATAAAATTAATTGATCGCCTACATTTTGACAATGATTATAAAAATATAATTTAGCTTAATAAAATGAAACTGACACCCAAGTCCACGCAGGTTGGAAGATTACTTTTATAAGATTTAAACAAATTAGCTATAAATTATTATGAACACATGTTAGAAAAATAACTCAACCTCACAAGCTATTTTGGAAATAACCCCGCCCCCCTTTTCCAAGCGGAATTAAAACAGATATGAAGCTCGTCAGATTGGGTTTGATTGATAGGCGTTATACATTTTATAAATCAAGAAAAATACAAAAATATTAACGACTATAAATTACTGCCACACTTGAATACATATATAATAATGAGCATGAGTTGGATGAGTAAGTTTACAGAATGTTTAATTATAGTTATAGAGAGTCGACATACAGAGGTTATAGAGTTATATTAAAGTACTTGCTGGTCAGCGAGTTAAAATAGATAAAGCATTAATGAAAGAAGGTGTGAAACTTATGATTAATTATTTAATTGATATATCAGTGACAGGTAGCTAAGACGACTCTGAAGTATTGCCTCATGATCCTCCGGGGCAACGGCATGGACGGATCCTGTCTTGATGCAGCATTCTTTAATTTCTGGGCAGGCAAGTTATAATTTAGGCAGAAAACCTTCCTCTTGGCCTCTGCATTTCTCTAACTGCTCGGGCACTCTTGAATGGTAGGAGCTAAGTTGCGTCATGGCAAGGAGACGGTCTCGGAGATTGAGGAAAGATGGCTTGGGTCCTTCTAACAACATTTCAAAATTCAAACTGGCATGGAATATGTTAGCAACACTGCAGAACAAAACTTTTTTTTTTTTCATAACTAAATTCAGCCCCATTTATACTAATTCGGAAATATTTAGAGAATGCTTTTTGTTAACTTCCTAAGGCGATGTCCAACAGACTTTCTTAACCTCATTGTTTTTTATCGAGGATATACATTTATGTTACATTTTGAGAAGATGCACATTAATAAGGCCTGCACTGTAAAATTTCCATTAGAGGTTACTAGTAAAAGTTTCAAGTAATTTTACTTAAAGTAAAATCCTTATATGCATTTTTGTATAATTCAATAGTGAATGTTTTCCAGAACCTTCTCAACAATTGCATTTTCCTTTCCGCCATTTTGGTATATTTTTATATAAAAATAAAATATATATATTGAAATAAATAATACATACAAACTGACAATATTTGTTTCATATAATAAAACACCCCCCCCCCCTTCTTTCATGTATATATATATTACACATACACATGATTGATTTTAAATATATTAGCATAAAATTTATTACATTCATGCATGTGTACCCACTGCTGATATATGTATAACATATACATTATTTAACCGTGTGGGGTTAATTCAAACCCTGTTGGTTGGTTAGTTGGATAAACCATGAAGCTCAATCTGCAAAGCAGATTGACTGTTTCAGTATTAGAGGAATATTGTAAGAGAGGTTTGCAGTTTTTGCTCACTCTCTAGCCACCCCCTTTTTTACAACAATCTTTAATTTAGAAGTCTGGTCTGTAACTATTTAAGGGCAATCTCACTAGCAGTGACAGGAGTTGTACTTCTGTAGATGTTTTTACAACCATGTAGATTATTTAAAAGCAATCATTTTATAATGAGATATTGTATAAATTGGATTTTTCTAGGTTCTAGTGTTTTAATAAGTTTGTTAGCAATTTTCTGATGATTGTTAGAATGCTTGCCAGAGCAGATCAGAACTGGAAGAATTGGCTGTAAATTTTTTTTTTTTTTAATAAGTCATAGAGAAAAACACCTTCAAAACAAATTAAAAACTGGTGTTACTTTTACTGGTCTAATCTTAGTTGATGATTCTATTAGGTTAAATAGGTTTTAAAAGTCTGTAAAATCCTTAAATGCAAGAAAACCATTAATTTACTTGACAGAGTGATCTCCAATTGGAAAATCTAAATGTCATTAGTAGGTGCAAAGTTTTGCAGAACTGTCTTCCTCGGGGTTCAGTTTTCTCACTTTATTAAATATATTCATCAGTTATTGTTCTATAACAATACAGAAATTTTATTTATGCTGTTGATATTGCTAATCGTTAATGTTAGGAACATTCCCCCCCCCCCCAAAGATCGGGGTCTTGTTCCTAATGATCGTTTTCTAAGGAACAATGAAATATTTTGCAACAATAGATTGAACATGCTTAAGAGTAATCTTGGATTATAATCTAATTTATTTTACTCATTTATCTAATATTAGATTTAAAAAAAAAAATTAATTGTAGTTACCTTTTTGGAAAATTGGCTGGCTCTACTGGATTGTAATGCAAGTATTTTATGGACAACAATTCTATTGATGAATAATTTAGTCTCCATATACACTCATGTTTTATCTCTCTGACTGTGTTTCCCCCTCATAGTCTTTCTTCAATTATCAAAAGAAGAATTTTCTCTTAGAAAATGTACAAAAATCTTAAAAGTAAATTGGATTTTTCAATAACTCTTTAAAAATGTAGTCTCACCATCTAGAAATTCTTTTAGATTAAGATGATGTTCAACTAAATCTCATTAAACGAAAAAATTATTCATAAAAATTAACATTTTTTTATGAGGTTAGACAAATTTTTTACCCCAAATCTAAGAGTAAAACAATTTAGATTTAATCTTAGACATTATTGGAGTCTTTGTTTTCATCTGTTTGTAAATGAATGTTAACAAACACTGTTTTATGTAGATGTAGACAAACACTTTGAACTACACAGGTAATGATTTCAATTTACGACTGCAGTGGTAGAATTGAAAGTGCTTAATAAAGTCAATAGTGAATCAATTTTTTGTTGACATTTGTACAGGTTATATTTTATTAATAATTGAAAAAAAAAACCCCTGTGGTCTAAATAAATTTAATAATTTATTTAATATCAAAAAATTAAATGGTTTTTGGTGAACAGTTTGAAAACAAAAATAAGAAACAAAAAAAGAGTCATTTGTTGTTTGATTTGTATTTTGACTAAATTAGTTCTGGAGCCTTTAAAAAAAAGTTATTGTATGAAAACTGGGAGTGTTTTTCTAATGTCTGAATGAAACAAAGCTTATATAATTTTTTTTTTTTTTTTAATCATTTTTGCTTCACAGTCAATAAGGATTTGATCAATGCTTTTCATCATTGAAACATAATTTATAGAATTTAGAAATAAGTTCAGAATAAAAACTTGACAAGGTTGTTGTATAACTAAAAAAAAAAAAACAATATTAGACATTTACTGAAGATAAAAAGTTAAATATCAACTTTTTTTCTTTGTCTCTATTATAGAAAAATTCCTGTTGAAAGTATGAAAAGATATTTTATTTATTTATTTTAAAGCATTTTATTAATAAAATATTTTGTTTAAGTTGTTTTGAAAAATGTATAATATATTAGAAATAATTTCATTTCCATTAAATAATGGTACTTCTTTTTTTTTTGATTAACACTTTTAAAGAAAAATGCTTTTTATATATATAAACAAACATCTTTGCTATGATATGGAATGAAATTGGACTTTTTTAAAAAATTGTATTCAACACTCAAAAATGTAATATGAGCTAATTATTGATGATTTGTAAAAAAAATATATATATAATGATCATTGTTGAGGTAATATATTCTCTTCATTGCTTTTGAGTTTAAGATAGTAATTAGTAAAAATTTATTTTTATAATCCATTTATAATTAAATGTTCATATGAATATAATTATTTTATGCTTAATAAAAATACAAAAAAAAAAAATTCCATTTATATATTGTAATAGAATAAAAATAGCGAAAGATTCTTATTTAATAGCCCCACAGATTTGTCTGGCATTTGTAACAATTAAAAATATAAGGATAGAAGAGAAAGACTTTGATATAACTTATGAAATTGAACACCAATTATAATAAAATAAAAGCATATCCTAATCATTGATTGCCAATTGTAACTGAATAAAAATATGAGAAGCTAATATTTAGATCACACCGTAAATTTGGGAGCCAATTTTTACAGAATAAAATGAAAGTAATGCTAACAGAGCAACACTCTTATAAATACTAATATCCCCTTGTTAGGTAAACCAATATTGTAAGAGAATAGAAATACTTAATAATGGTAAGAGGCTTTGTTATCCTACAAACTTATGCACATTATCCTATCGTTAACAAAATTTTCTCTTTTAAAACCATAAATTTTACATCAAATCATAATGTAATAAAATGTTCACAAATACTAAAACTCTTAATAAAACACAATATAGAAAATTGACTCATCTAAAATAACTCCTCACTTGTGCCAACTTATAATGATAGAAAATGGAAGCCAGTATCTCAAATAGCCCTATAAATCACTATCCAAATCATAACAACATGAAATAAATGAAAGACTTATTTGATATTCCTACAAATACAACTAGCAAATTGCAAGTTAATTTTCAAAACAATAAATCAAGTCATTAAACTCTAAATTATAACATAATATATATATGATACCATTAATCTTTTAAATGATTATGAATATTAAAAACTTATATCCAAATTAAATATATATTTTACATCGATAAGTTTTAAGTCTAATCAAAACAAATTATTCTATTGTAATTTAAATACTAGTTTCAATGTATACAATTATCAATTTTATAACATCATCTAAATTATAAGTTACTATAACATCCAATAAATAGTTTAAGAGAAAATTCGGGCATCCAATTATAATCGCCTTTGTTTACCCTAAATAATTAATATACTTCATAAATTATCGAACTAGCTCAGATATAAATTTTTATCCAAAAATAACTTTCATATAACTTAAAATAATTGTGATGACCTCATTAATTATTAAACATCTAGCTATACCAAATTAATTGATATATTATCATATAAGATGTATACCTAGATTGAATAATAATATATTGGATTTTTAATAGAGCAAATAAATACATACACTTACCAATCCAGTTGTTTTGATTCCCAGACTATTTTATGATTATTATAAAATATGTGTAAATCAATATATAACTACTATATATTAAAATTTTCTTAGCCAGGGATTTGCATTATTAATTGAATGACAACTAAAGCAAGTTTATTTGTTTAAATGAATTAAAAATTTATTAACGATAAATATAAAAAAATTACAAATAGATAATAAATCTTTGTGACATACACTCTAATTAAATATGAAATAGATTCATCTAAATTAATATTAATAAAAACTGGTGCTTATACAGCAAAAATGTTGCTGCACACGCACACTTTAAAATATAAGAATGATAACTATAAGTAATTGATTAAGATAAACTAATAATAATGTTTGTTTATTCATTCACCTTATTTTCCAAATAAAACATCAATGAGTAATTGTTACAATACAATCCTTTCACATTTTCAATACTTACAATGTATATCGTAAAGTAATTTGCAGTCAACAGATAAATATTTATTTCAAATCAAAGTTTTAATCATTAAAATTTAGGATATAAATTTAAACCAAATTTAACTTTCTTTTATTTTACACATATAAAACAAACTAACTTAAAATATAGTCATCAATAATATTTATAAAATATATAAATAAATACATAAGTAAAACATATTAACATATAACTTGAATTCAATCCTCCTGCATGGCACTTCAAAGAAATGCAATAATTCCAATGACTTTTTCGTGAGCTATAATTTGGTGATATTCACTGATCCAAACAGGATAAAAGTATCGTAAACAGTTATTCAAAACAATGTGTATATTAAATTCCAATATTCTTGAAGTATTATTTTTATCCCTTATTTAGCAAACATTTAATATCGTAATGGCATTCTGCATAAACAGATACCGGTCTCCATTTACAACAATACAATATAGAAATAAATTGATTTAAATCCTGTTACAATATTCCATTGATATTATAAAATATCTAGATAGAAACAATTCTTATATACAGTAGTATATTGTCAGCTTCAATGTTTATTTATTAAAATGTTTTGTTCACATGTGATAATCATTTTTAAATAGGGAAATATTAAAATGAATTTGAATGTTATAAATTATTTTTCTCCTTTGACATGAATTTGAATGCTATAAATTACTTTTCTCCTTTTGACAAATATTTGGCAATCCAGTTCAGTTTCTTGGACAAATATAATTTCTACATCATTTTGAAGTTATTAAGCAAATACTTTTAAAATAAATAAATATATATATAAACGTAGCAGGATGTTAGAGAGTGAATTTGGATCATTTAGTCATATTTATAACCATATAATTGATATTTTCGTTTCCAAAATTAAGGTTTTGCTCTTTATTCACTCTAATACCAAAATAACTGTGATCCATACTTAAAAATTCCTTGTACAATAATAATAATTAGGGATCACTCCACATGTGCTGGATAAATTTAAACATTTAATGAATACTCTCCTTTCCAAACAAGATAACTCGTTATATATGTTTAATAATAATAATAATAAATTTTTTATAATCATTACATATAACAAATAATATTCACACTTTAAAACACTAATAATACTTTTAATTTACTACATTCTCACAATTTAAATATTACATATTTATAAATAACATATACGTTTAGGACATTAAATATTTATATATAATGTTTATGATCTAAAGAAACAATAACTATCAAAATTGTTAATTTTATTATTTACATATGTGTTTTAAATGAATAAAATTAATTTATAAATTTGTTGCAATCATAACGTATTTCTTGCTCTAACATTTCATTGTCATAGCAACCTATTTCAATGCTCTTAGACTAACACATTTCCTATAAAAACATTAGAAAATAAAAAAAAATTCTGCTTGACATTATACTGGTTGACACAATATATAATTTAACTCTTTAGGTTATGGTTGCTGTAAAATGTAAAAATTTTCATCTTGGCGTGTATAAAGAAATGTTTATAGATTAAATATTAGAAGCATATATTGTAAAGATATCATTCATAGTCATTTTGAATATTAACATCTATAAGTTTATTCAATATTTATTTGACCAATATGTATTTGGAGTATATCTGATGAAAATTTAAAGAATGGTGTTAATTTAAATCCTGTCAAAAATTTTATTTGTATATATTCACTACTTTATGATTAATAAAGAAAGGGCCATTATTAAAATAAATGGCTCAACTGTGAGCTTGATTTTTCTTTTATTTTTAAGAGATGTATTAAAGATTCATGTTTTTATTACATCTATTTTTTCATATTTTGGGATTGAATATACATTCCAGGGATGCTATAATTTATAAATAAATACAATATATTATAAAATCTTGTGCTATTTAAAATAATTTGTAATGAATCATGTAATTAACAAAAAAAAATTGTGTTAATATTATGTACTGAATTTGGTGAACTAGAAGAGTCCTGTTTCTTTGTTTTGGTGTACATAAGTAGAACAATATGGATATATTTTCAGGATTAATCAATCTAATTTTTATATTTGTGTTTGCTTGTTTGGTTATCTTGAATTTACCTAGATGTTATAGTGGTAATAGGGAAAATTTTATAATTACTGGACATGCATTGAACATAGAAATTTTCATTACGATTTGGAGAGAGTAGTTGAGTTTTTTTTTAAAAAAATCAGACTAATTTCTCAATTCTGATTGAATCTTTAGGTCATCAATATATATTATGTAAACTATTATATATTGGCTGCAGAAAGGAGTTTGCTATTAACTGAAAGGAGACCCTTTGATTCCTCTTGGAGGCCTTAAAGGAACCGAGCAGGGCAAATTCCTAATGTCCACTCCATACGTTCTTGTCGTTGCAGCTGTTATTACTATGTGATTATTCATATAGTATACGAACATGGATGGGCTGCTCACCAACACGCATTAGCCAGCGTGGTGAGTTTATTGGCTTTTTACCTCTGAGTTTAAGATCGAGAAACACCATGGTCTTTCTTCTCAGTGCCTGATAAGGCAGAATGAATGTTTGTGTAAATGATAAATATTTTTCCAATTCATATATACAATTATGACAGACAAAAATAAAGCATGGCCCTTATTTCCAGGAGGCTGTAAAGTCACCAACCAAGGCAGTGGTTGGTGGCCGAAGGCGGAGGGTGCTAAGAATCCCCTGATTGTGGACCCAGGCTGCCATTTGATGACGACTTTTTATTTAGGTACTTACAATTGCAGATCACTTTCAAGTGAAGGAAGATTGCAAGAATTAGAAGAAGAATTGTCTTATATTAAATGGGACATTATTGGACTTTGTGAAGTTAGAAGAAAATGTGAAGAAACAATTGATTTAAAAAGTGGTCATATACTCTATTATAAAGGCACACATATTGGAAATACAAGTGGAGTAGGATTCATTATAAATAAAAAGTGGAAGAACAATATTGTGGAGATTGATGGTGTATCGGACAGAGTTGCAAGATTAGTTATACAACTTAATAGCAGATACCAAATGCAGATAATTCAGGTTTATGCCCCAACAAGTTCTCATAGTGATGAAGCAGTAGAAGATTTTTATATGGATGTACAAAAGGCTTTTGATCAGAGTAAACAACATTTTAAAATTGTTATGGGAGACTTTAATGCTAGAATTGGTAGACAAATGAAAGATGAAATTGCTGTAGGTAATTTTGGTTATGGTAATAGAAATGAGAGAGGACATAGACTTGTGGAGTTTGCAGAAAAAGAAAAACTTTATATTATGAATTCATTTTTTGAGAAAAATGTTAAAAGGAAATGGACATGGAAGCATCCAAATGAAGGTACAGCAGAATTGGATTATATTTTGACTAACAGGAAATACATATTTCAAGATTGTAATGTTCTTAATAAATTTAACACAGGAAGTGATCATCGATTAGTAAGGTGTAAGTTACGTGTTAATGTAAAACTAGAGAGACAAAAATTATTGAGAAAAACAATATTTACAGTTGATGTTCCTAATCTTCAGAAACATTCTAATGAATTTAAATTAGAACTTACAAATAGGTTTCAAGTGTTAGATTTTGAACATGATTCAGATTTGAATGAAATTAATATGAAAATAACTGATACACTTTTAAAAACTGCAACAAAGATAACTGGTAGAAAAAAGCAGCAATTGACTAATAAAATTTCTACTGAGACTAGAGAATTTATGAAGAAAAGAAGGAATATGAAGATATACAAAAATGATGTATTAAAAAGAATTGAATATCTCGAATTTTGTAAAATGGTACGGAAAAAAGTTGAAAATGATATAAGAAAGTATAACTGTGAAATAGCAAGGAAAGCTGTAGAAGACAATAAAAGTCTCAAGAATGTTAAACAACATTTTGGTATTGGTAGGCAATTTATATCTGCAATAAGAAAAAAAGATGGAATTATTACTAAAAAGAGAGATGACATCGTGAAATTGGTAGAAGATTTTTATCAAGAATTATATAGTAATAAAGAACAAGTACCTCCTATATCTATTACATCTTCTGAATTGCCCAGAATTTTAAATGAAGAAGTGAGACATGCAATTAAATGTATGAAGAAAGGAAAGGCTCCAGGAAATGATGGAATTATAATTGATATATTAAAAGAAGGAGGTGAAGAAATAGAAACAATTTTAGCAAAGTTATATACCAAATGTCTAAATGATAAAGATGTACCGGAAGATTGGAAGAATGCAGTAATAATATTAATATTTAAAAAAGGTGATAAAGAAGATATTAGAAATTACAGACCTGTCAGCCTTTTATCAGTTTTATATAAAATTTTTACCAAGATAATTACAACTCGTCTACAGAGAACTTTGGATTTCCACCAACCAAGAGAACAAGCTGGATTTAAAAGTGGTTTTAGTACAATAGATCATATCCAGGTATTGAGAGAAGTCATAGAAAGGACAAATGAATATGAGTTGTCATTATGTTTTGGATTTGTAGATTATGAAAAGGCATTCGATTCTATACACATTTCTTCAGTGATTAAAGCATTGGATCATCAAGGTATAGATCCAGGATATTGTCATATTTTAAAGAATATTTATAAAAATGCAACAGCAACCATTAGATTACATAATGATACTGGAAAAATCAACATTGAGAAAGGTGTAAGACAAGGTGACTCCATATCTCCAAAACGTTTTACAGCAGTGCTGCAAGAAGTATTTTGTGGATTAAAATGGGAAACTAAAGGAATGAAAGTAAATGGAGAGTATTTAAGTCATTTAGATTTTGCAGATGATGTAGTTGTTTTTGCAAATAATGCTTCAGAGCTGCAGGAAATGTTGCAGGAGTTAGCAGATGAAAGTAGAAAAGTAGGACTAAAGATAAATGTTAAAAAGACTAAAGTAATATTTAATCGATTTGCTCAAAATATGAAAATAAAGATTGATTATGAAGAATTAGAAGAAGTTAACAGTTACAAATACCTAGGTCAGATTATTAATACAGATGGAAACATAATGGAGGAAATTAATCATAGAATTAAACTTGGTTGGAGTGCTTTTGGTAGAAATAACTTGATACTAAAAGGAAATATGCCTATGTGTTTGAAAAGAATGGTTTTTAACAAATGTGTTTTACCAGTTCTTACTTATGGATCTGAGACTTGGACACTTAATAGAAGAGCAATACAGAGACTTCAGACCACTCAAAGGAGTATGGAGAGATGTATGTTGGGAGTAACAAGAAGAGATCGAAAACACAATGTATGGGTAAGACAACAAACAGGTGTTACTGACCTTATTGAAAAAATTAAAAGATTGAAATGGAGTTGGGCTGGACATATTGCTAGAAGAAATGATAATAGATGGACAATTGAAATTTTAAACTGGATTCCAAGAGATTGTAAAAGACCCAGAAAGAGACCACATGTGAGATGGATGGATGAAATAAGAAAATGAGCAGGGGTGTTGTGGAAAAGAGAAGCTAAAGATCGGAGAAGATGGATTAAACTTGGAGAGACCTTCATCCTGCAGTGGATTGATAATGGTTGATGATGATGATTATATATTGCCCATGATTGTGGAAAAGTGAAAATATCGTTGAACAGAGAACAATATCTTGTACTGAGAAATGTATAGATAATGTATTTTTTTTAGCTATTTAGTAATAAAAGATTTCATTTTAAATTAAAATAGGAGGTCTATTATTTTAAAAAATGAGTATATAGTTTTTAATTAGTCTTTTTCCACTATAAATTGTCATTATAAATTATAGTTAATTATGACTACAGTTGAGATAACTATTGTATAAATTTTTCAAGAGATAACAAAGTACTAAACTTGATGCCATACTAATTTTAAATCATCCATAGTGGGAAGCATTAGAATTTTTCACTTTTATAATATGAAATATTAATACTTTTTCATATTCAGTCCAAAATTTGAAAACATTTTAAGTTTTTGAAATTGAAATTTGTTATCCAAGTAATTATAGTTCTATATGACTGTTCAGGGCTTGGTCAATCATTAGTTATTTTAATTACAGTGATATAAAGTCTTTTTTGAAATTTTATTAAATTATTGGAAATAAAAGAAATAACTTTAATGCTTTATTATTAATATATAAATATTAAATAATGATTTAAATGGAGTGAACTCGTATTTTTAAAAAAGTTAATTTTGGTCATGAAGATTAATTAATACGTAATAAAAACATGGTAGAATATAGCATTGAATAATTTAACAGGATATATGTACTTCCGTTTTAAAGAAAAATATACAATTATAAAATTTTCTCTTTCATAAGAACAAATATTGCAAAAAAATAAATTTTTGATATTAAATTAGTCTAATAAACATAAAAGTTAGAATGTATTAAAATTACTGATGACTATGCAAAAGTAGATCTATCTTTATATTTAAATTTTTTGAGATTAAAAATTAGCATGGTTTTTAAACAGTATTTGAAATTATATTGTTAAAATATATTTTAAATGTTAGCAATTAGTTTCTAAGGATGTCTGAATTTAATATTATTTAATAAAAATAAAGGTGTAGAAAGGAGTTGACTTTTAATTGAAAGAAGACCCTAATTTTTGTTTAAGGCCTTAAAGGAACCAAATAGAGCAAATTCCTAATATCCATTACATACGTTCTTGTCATTTACAGCAGTTGTTGTGTGATTATTTATATGATAAATAAAAATGCATGAGCTGTTTATCACCATTCATCAGTCAATGGGTTTATTGGATTTTTATCTCTATATTTAAGATTATCAAGAAACATCATAGTCTATCTTTTCAATTGCTTTTTTTTTCTGAAAGCAGAATGAATATGTGTGATCCAATTTTTTTGTTTTAGATAGATATTGATAATTATGGCACACAACTAAATTACAAGTTTTAGTTCCTAGTTTGTAAAGTTTTCAACCAAAGCTGTGATTGACATTGGAATGTAGAGAGTGCTAGGACCTGGGCAGCTATTTCATTAGTTTTTATATAGTTATCAGAACTGCAAGTCACTTTCAAGTGAAGAAAGATTGCATGTATTGGAAAAGAAGTATCTAATATTAAATTGGACATTGTTGGATTTGGTGAGGAGAAATTTCATTAAAAATAATGGAGGTATAATATTGTGAATTTTAAAATGGCAGGATTAGTTACTCAAATTAATAGAAATTATCTGTGATGGAAGTATAAAATGCTTTTGATCAGACCAAATAACATTTTTAAATTGTATTCCTAAGAATTTAAATTAGAACTTGTAAAATGTTAAAACTTAAATGGTGGTTTGCTATCAAAAAAAAAAGCAATTTACCAATAAATGGGAAAAAAAAAAGTGATTCATTAAGAATTGAATATCTAATTTTGTAAAATGGTAAGAAAAAATGTCAACAGTAATATAAGAAAATATAATTGCGAATGGCAAGGAAAGCATAGAAGAGCATAAAAGTATGAAAATTGTTAAACATATTGATGTTGAATGAAAAGAGAGTTGACATTATGGTATATGTGAAAAAATTATGTAATAATAAAGAACAAGATAACAGAATAGTTCTTATAATTTATCAAAATATAAAACATCTTGATATTAGGAGAGATGACATGTGTGAAAGTATTGTATAGTAAGTAATAAAGAACAAGAAAATAAAATATTCCCTACTCTTATTGCATCTTCTGATTTGCTGAGTATTTTAAATGTAGAAATTAGATGTAAATTGAATTTATAGGAAAGGAAAAAGTTCTAGGAAATGATAAAGTTATTATTTTAAAAGAAGCAGAGAAAGAAATAGATACAAGTGTTGACAAAATCATATACCAGGTGAGTGGAAGAATGCATTAGTAATATTGATATTTGAGAATGATAAAGATATTAGAAATTACAGACTTATACCATTAGTTCTATACAAAATCTACAAGATAATTAAAACTTGTTTACAACGAACCTTAGATTCTAACCAACATTCTGGATTTAAAAATGAATTTAACATAGTGGATCACGTCTATGTATGGAGAGATTCTAGAAAAGACCAGTGAATATGAATTGCCATTATGCTTTGTGTATGAAAATTGTGAAAAAGCATTCGACTTATGTAATTTTTGTTTTGATTAAAACTTTGTATCATAGAGTTATAGAACTAAGATATTGTTATTATGAAGAATATTTATGCAATTGTATCAGTAGTTGTTAGATTACATGGTATATTAAATAAATTAACATTGAAAAGAGTATATGATAGAGTGGTTCCATATTTCCACAATTTATTGTACCTGTATTTTGTGGATTAAAATGAGAAGTTATGGGGAAAAAAGATAATGGATATTATTTAATTATTTCAGGGGCTATGATTTTTACAAATAATCTTTCAAATAAGTCTAATCTTAATGGATTTTTCTAGGGAAAAAATGATTGATAATCACGAACTACAAATTAATAACTACAAATATCTTGCTCAGATTATTAATGCAAATGAAAACATAATGGATGAAATTAAACATAGAATTAAGCTTGGAGTGCTTTTTCATATTAAAAGTTAAATAAATTGATATATTAATATATAATAAGTTTTTTTGTATCTGAGACTTGGAGACTTAAGAGCTATTCAAAGACTTTCAGATCACTCGATGAAATATGGAGAGAGATATATATGCTAAGAATAATATGAAAAGATTGAAAACAAAATTCATGGATGAGGACAATTTTACTGACATTATTAAAAGAATTGAGTGAAATGGAGCTAGACGGGACATATTCTTAAAATAGATCACTAAACATCACATGGTCATAATAGATGTATAGGTGAAAGTTTTTAAATGAAACTTGAGATTGGAAAAACTTAGAAAGATGCCATGGACAAAATGCATGGATGAAGTAAGGTAGTTTGATAGAATATTGTGAAGATGAATAGCTGTTGATAGAGAACCTGTATAAACTTGGATATATCTTTATTGTGTAATGGATTTATAGTGGATGAAATTAATGATGGTAATGAAAAAGCTATCAAATTACAAATCTCAATAAGAAATTAGAAAATTTTTTAAATATATAAAGATTTCTGAGCAACTTTTGAATTTCTTACAGTAGATGACCAATAATTCAAATAGCTTATCAATTATTGGTTAGTCAATGGTCATTTGGTAATTTTTATGTAGAGAATAAAACAAAGAAAGTAAATCATGAACTAACTGAATGTAAATAATAAGCCTAAGTGAATAGCTGTTTACATATTTATATTATTAACAAATATCTAATTCCATAATGTAATTTCATCAACCAATAAAGAATTATGATCTGAAACAAAATATATTTTCAATAAATTGTATTAATATTTAGAAATAATAATAATAAATCCTTATTATTTTTTTTTTTTATTGTTAATTAGTTTGAAATATTTTTGTTTGCAGTAATGTGTGTGTGTGTTCATAACTCAGAAATTTAAGGAAACATGTTTTAGCTATTTGAGTAAAATTTAAGAGTAAGAAATATTTTATAGTTTAGAATTATATTGGGATTTTGTAAATTTAATTTTTAATATGGTTGTGTATTTTTTTATTGCAGAGAAGTGATTATGATGACTATAGATATGAAGAATATGATGCTGACTATCATAGTGAAAGGAATTATGAAAGCCGTAGCTATGATCGGGAAATAAGAGATCGTGACCGTGATAGAGAGAGAGAAAGAGAACGGGAAAGAGATAGGGATCGTACCAGTTGGAGAGAAGAACAACCAAATAATACTATCATGTTAAGGAATTTGGCACAGCATATAACTGAGGAACATGTAAGTTTTATTATTTAGTTTAGTAGATATTGTAAAAGATATATTATTGTTTTATATGTGAATAACTATAATTGTAGTAAAATCTATATCCAGCGTGAATACAGGTTGTGCTGTTTGTATATAACCTGCCAATTACTTTTTTTTTTTAATGAAAGAATGTTTTAGATATAACTGGTTAAAAATTTAAATTATTGTTAATTTTTATAATCAAACTTCAATTATCTGTTGATATGGAACTGAGAATTTACATGTACATTATTTCATGGCAATATTTTATTCAAGTTAAATATTTATACAATGCAAATGAAATATATTTCCATTGCTATATAAATAAATTGTTTATCTAATTTATCATGCAAAGCAAATTTAGTTTCTGTTTCAAAATATTTAAAAGCGATTTTTAAAATCATAATTGTATAATTAAAAAAGAAAAAGTTTTGTTATTATCACTTTGGCCAAACACTATTGGCCATCTTCAGAATTAACTTCAAAAAGAAAATATAATGAAAAATTGAAAATGATCAATTGTATAAAGCCCAAAACATTGGTTTTAACCATTAACATATTTAAATCCGTTCACACAAATGTGTTCATATTTTCATAAAATAATAAACTTCTATATATATAAATTGTTCTTTTTCAACACATGAAATAACTTGTATAATGCCAACAAACATCACCTGACCACCACCTCTTATGCTTATAACTGTTTTAAAACAGGCAAAACTCGCTATACGTATTGCCACACACAGCAAGCTAGAGTAATCAATGGATGCCAGAAGGCTTGTGCATAAAATCTCCATCTAGTGCCTACTCATCCAATATCCCCAGACTAGTTTCTGAGGCCTTCGTCAGTGAGGAGCCTTGAATCTGAGAGTACTGCACCTAGATCTTAGGATCTAATGCAACCCTCTAGTAGCCATCTTATCTCCACTTGATTACAAAACTACGAGTCTTAAATAACCCGACAATTTTGTTATTAATAAATCTTAAATATATATATCAAACTCGAACCATTGCTTTCTTTTAGTTAAGTTAAAATATTAAGTTATTACTTAAGCTCAAATATGACTAGATGATCTCCGCTCAATACATAATTAATATGCTAGGTCACGAGCCTTCATTGCTCATAAAACATAGCTAGTTATTAAGTTATTCTATCATATAAGTTTAGCCTAGAGTCTTTTTGTGTCTCCGATGACCAATGCCGGCGGGTGAGAAGTAAATTAATCGATGTCATCGGGATTGTTGCTCACAATGTTATAGATCTGGGAAATATGCAAATAGGGCAGAGTTCATGAGTGTTCCTGACCTGTGTATCTTGCGCACGATTGGATTCGAGGTACTTTTGCCTAGATGCTAGATCTTGTTACGTTAACATACAAATCCGACCGGCACACTAACAAGCTAATAAAGAATAAAATTTGTTTATCCAGAATTTGTTGGATTTTAGAGAAAAAATGACATTTAAGAAATAATTATAGTCTTAAAGCCTAATTACTGTTGAAATTTTAATTTTTTTAACAGATTAAAACTTAGTTTTGATAAAACTTATAGTAATGAATAATCTACTTGAACGTAAATACTTGGAAGAAAAGGAGTTCACAAGAATGGTATTAGTCTTTATCTATCACAAACTAATATATAATTTGAAGAATTTAATGGAATTTTTGATTCTGTTCATTTCCATAAAAAAATAAAAAAAATAATAAAAATAGAAATAAATTTTATATCTGCAGTAAATTTAGGGTCTTTAATGGTTTTATTTTTGCATCACTTATTTTAATAGTGATAGAATGCCATTAATTTGATGATCTTTACTGTTGTTTGTCAGCCATCATAACATGCTAAAGTAGGCTAGTGATTGTTATAAAAAACTCTTCCCAATCTTATATTAACAATAATCTTAATATTATTTGAATGGAAATAGTATTTCTGCATATTTACACTTCATTTAGATTCAAAGAATTAATGTAATTTCTTATAGATAATTGTTATCTGAAAGACAAACTCATATATATATATATATAATGAATGGTTAAAATTAAAAATTGTTTTCTATCATGCAGTTATAAATATTGTAAATATGAGATTTTTAATGAAGTATTAATTTAAAACAGCTATACTCACGCTTTTTCTTTCCTGGGCCGCATATATTTGTGTACTACATCAAGCAGGTCGCAATATGCTTATATAAGCGATCGGCAGCCAATTGGTTTCACATGAAAAAATGTCTGACTTCTCAATTCATGCATGCCACAGGTTGTCGATCACTTTACTATATCTTAGAATTAACATTTTAATGAAATGCAGTCACTTTTAATTGACATAAACATTTATTTAAATATCAATGTGATTTTTGATATTGAGATAAACTTTTAACAATTTTAAATAAATCTGGTTTATAAGTACTACATACATGCTATTTTTAATATATTATTAAGGTGTGAATCTATATACATTCTTCACATATTTTATTTTCAAATAAGATAATTCACAAAGATATATTGATGCAAACAATGTGAGCATTTGTGTACACTTCTTGACATTTTTATATTTTTCAGGTACTAATTTCCAAAATTCCATATGCTTGTTTCTCTTTATTTTTTCTTTAAAAATGGCTTCCAAATTTGTGTCATTTTTAAATGCGTCAAATAGTGTAATTAACATAATGTCCAAATGCAGCTAATTGTGTAATAGTTGCTATTTCTAAGTGCCAGGGATTTTCTATAAATAAAAGACAATTTTTAATATTTCTTAAATCTTGAAATATACTTTTAAATTCTTTCTTGGTAGCTAAATAATTTGAATAATTACATAGGTTTCTGAAGAAAGGTCAATACCATCTTGCTTAGCATTTGTCAATGTTGGAAAATTATGTATTAGTTGGTTTTGTATATCTTGGTAATAAATATTTAGTTTTTCTTCAAGCGCAAATACTTTATTTGCCATTTGTGAAATAATTTTGTTTTTGCCTTGCAAACTAATATTAAGATCACAAAGTTTTATTTCATGACATAATAAAAAAAGCCGATCCAAAACATTACCTCTACTTAGCCATCATACACCGAAGTATGCAAAAATACATCACCATAATTACTATTTATTTTTATCAAAATTTTTTTTAATTATTCTGTGGTTCAATTCACGGGCTCGAATATAATTCACAATGTTTATGAGGGTTTTCATCACAGCATCTACTTCCTTAATGGATATATGTGCCCCCAAGTTTTCTTGTTGAATGAAATAATGAGATTTTTTAGATTATATTTCTTTTTTAATAGGGAAACAAATCCCTTTTCAGATCCAATCATTGAAGAATATCCATCAGTGCACATGGAAACCAATTTTTTTATTTCAATATCCTTCTCCAAAAAGGTACAAAGACTATTGAGAAAATCACTACCTCTAGTTTGATCCTTCATAGGAAGAAATTTCAAAAAATCTTCATAAATTGAATTTTGTTCCATACAGTATCTGACGAAAATAGCACGTTGTGATGATGCTGAAATATCAGAACTAGAATCAACAGCCAAACTAAAATATTTGCAGTTTTGCAATATCTCCAATATGTAGAATCTGACAGTTGTAATTTCTTAATTTATAATAATATTTGACTTTTATTATTAAATTTATCAAATAATATATTCAAAGCATTTATGAAACATTCTTTCACAACTTCAGCATCCGTAAATGGTTTCATATTTTTGCCAAGTATATAAGAAATTTCATATGATGCTTATGTCATTGCTGCTTCTTATGAGATTGCCACTGACATAATATCTTGTTGCAATGATTTCATGAAAAGGTAATTTTTCACTTCTTATTAACTTTTAGGCTGACGAAGCAGCCATATGAATATTTAAAAAATTATGTTAAATCATAAATTTTATCATAAATTTTTATTATTCAAAAATGACATAATGTGTATTGTTTGAAACATAAAACACCAAAGAATGTAATTAAGCTCAAAAAAATATAGTCATTGATATTCAAAGTAATAAAAAAAAAAGAATAAAAGTTAATATTTCTAATAATTATTTTCATATTATTTTATAAATTCAAAATTATCGTGCGTACAACCTAAAATTATATTTTGTTAGTAGGTTAGTTGGATTCATCATAAAATTTCTAGAAAATTGGTATATAATAACACTTACCTAAGGTAATCCATCACTTGAAAACTTTGTAGAATAAAGACATTAGCACCTTTCATTTTTCCTAGTAGCACTTCAAAATGTATTTCCATACAGGGGTTTGCAATGAATATGACATTCCTTATAACAAGTAGTTAATATTGATCAATAATTAGTATAATTTGAATATTATAACTTCAATACAGTTTGTAATTTATTAAAAAGTACTACTAAAATAGTTACGCTGCGGCACCATCAACAACTGGCCTGAAACTTGCAAGTGATAAATTTATTTACGAAAGTGGCTGAAAATCTACACATAAAAATGCCTCAGGCAATATGTCCAACAATACATAGAAAACTACAAATTATAAAAAAAACCCAAGAAAATGCTAAAAAATTCAAATTATAAAAAAAAACCCATGAAAGTACGAGAAAGAGATACTCTCCCCCCCCCAAATCATAATTTCCTCACTGAAATCGCCACATAAAATGCCTCAGGCAATATATGTCCAACAAATACATAGAAAAGTACAAATTATAAAAAAAATCCAAGAAAATGCTAAAAAATTCAAATTATAAAAAAAAACAAACGAAAATATGAGAGCTTCCCCCCCTCCCCCAAATCTGAAAATCCACAAAGAAGCGTGCCACAGTAACTTTTCTAAAATGTACTAAATCTTATCAATATTTAAAAATTATTGAAGAAACAGATATAGTAATAACTCATAACACAGATTAATACATAGTAAGTAATTAAATATAGTAAGTTTAAAAAAGAAAGTGGAAAAATTACCTTGTTCCAGATTCGGTTCAGCGCCATTTGCACAATAATGAGTTGATCATCATGATGTTCTGCAAAATTTAGTTTTCTATTGGTAAATTTCTTAACACTTTTATCAAAGGTGATTCCCAGCAGATTAAAAAAAATAATTTAACAGAAGATATCTACAAACACTAGCAGAGTTATTTAAAGAAAGTTACGGTCACATGTATATAATATAGCAATGCAATTTCAAATAAAAAATGATTGTTTGCCAAAGAGAAAATATTTTCCATAAAATATACTTTAGTACTATATTCTGTGCATAGTAAATATATATAAGATTAATATTTCATTACGTTTTATTTAAAGTTGCAAATGTTATCTATATTTTTTAATGTGAGATGTCTAATTACCAAGGTAAATTCCCCCTCCCCTCTCACAATAGCTTTAATTGACAAAGTAAGTCGGCGTAGATTTTCAAAAAATATACTAAATACTTTTAAAAGATTTTCAAAATCAAATTATTTATCTTTAAAGCACTTAATTTTTTCTGGCTTTGAAATTATGGCATATCTAAATTCATTAATAATATTTAATAATTAACAAGTAATACTCAAAAAATAATTACCGATTACTTACTTCATTTATAGTAGGCATTTGGATTTTTTCAGTTTTTTAAAATTGTTTTTCATGTGAAAATCGCATTTCATTTTGAAAATACAAAGTGTGATGTGCCATAGAAAAAGATTATTTGCAAGATATAAATCCATTAGCTATCTCCCAAAATAAAATGAAAAATGGCACTGACTCTAAACGAAATTAATTTTTTAAATTACCATTGAACGTACTGGAAACAGCTAGAAACTGGTTAATAGTATCCTAAACATTTCATCACATAAGTATGCTATATGAGATTCTTAGGAAAATGTTGAATTAAATCCATATGCATAAACAAATTAAATATAATCGCACCGTAATATATTAAATCACAGTTTGTACTTTCAAAATGAATATGACGTAATAGACATTTTACATGAAAAAGTAATTTCCAAAGCTAACAAATTTAATTAAAATGTAACTAAAGTAGACTTTTGAAATACCTGCTTAGTTCTATTATAACATGTTAATTATTTTGTGCTGCTAGAAATGAAAGTTGTTGGGGATAATTTTTACTTTTTGACAGGGTTAATAAGGATTATTTTCAGATGCAGAAGAATACACTATTAAATATGCGCAAACTTTGAGACAACATTTCAAAATCCTGCATTGAAGTATCAGTAGCAGCTGAAATTTAAATGTCATCCTTTCTGTGATATTCATTTATTTTACTCAAAATGATGACAGTTTGGGATCTACCAAAGACAGAACTTGAAGCAGTGGAGTTCCTCCAGAGTAAAAGTGTTCTGCCTTCTCAACGAGTGTGTATTAATGGTCATGAAATGAAGCTTTATGTGAATGCAAGGGCGCAATGGAAGTGCAACATTAAGGCATGTCAATGTTGTGTAGCACTTCGGAAAGGAACCTGGTTGGAAGGCTGCAAATTGTTGTCACATCCATCCAAATCATTTATTATTGGAGCAAAAACCAATTGACCATGCATTTGGGAAAAAATGATTTGGATTTGAATAGGAATACTGTCATTGCATGGAAGCAATATTTGAGAGAAGCATGTAAAGAAACTCTACTCTGTCGCCCATCCTGCAAAATTGGAGGCCCAGGAAAAATTGTAGAGGTCGACGAAACTTTATTTAGTAAACTTAAAAATCAACAGGGAAGAATTCTTTCACAGCAGTGGTTATTTGGTGGTTTATGTAGAGAAATGAGTGTTTCATTGTTGCTATTCCAGATCGAACAGCATCTGTTCTATATGCCATTAAGAACATGTAGCACCAGGACCCACCGTATATACGGACTGCTGGAAGGCCTACAAAATGGATGTATTGAATGCTGCAGGTTTCCAACACTTCAAAGTAGATCATTCATACAATTTTGTCGATTCTACTACTGGGGCCCATACCCAAAATGTAGATAGACTTTGGGGGCTTTTAAAATGTCACAATAAACGAGAGAGGGAGACCTCTCGCCATTATCTTGATTCCTACTTAGATGAATTCATGTGGCGACGATTGCATGATGGTGAAGATCTTTTCGATGCAATATTGCAAGCGATTAATATACCATCCATTTAAATTTCTAAATTATAATCTGCTAATTTCTGCCATCTTTGCTTTAACCACCGTTACCTATTTTTCTCTTTCTATTTGTGTTAAAATCTGTTCCAATATGCTTCAAAATTCTGTCATCTTTGCTGTATTTTTTTAAACAAAATAAGCATCGTTACTTAATCTTCAGTTACTATTCAAGTGTGTTCAAAGCTTCAAAATGCTGCCATCAAATAACCACTGTTACTTAATCTTCAGTTACTATTCAAGTATGTTAAAAGCTTCAAAATACTGCCATCTTTGCTGTATTTTTTTACACAAAATAACCATCGTTACTTAATCTTCAGTTACTATTCAAGTGTGCTAAAAGCTTCAAAATTCTGCCATCTTTCCTGTATTTTTTTTTACCCAAAATAACCATCATTACTTAATCTTCTGTTACTATTCAAGTGTGTTCAAAGCTTCAAAATGCTGCCATCAAATAACCGCTGTTACTTAATCTTCTGTTATTATTCAAGTGTGTTCAAAGCTTCAAAATTCTGCCATCTTTGCTGTATTTTTTTTAACAAAATAACCATCATTACTTAATCTTCTGTTACTATTCAAGTGTGTTCAAAGCTTCAAAATGCTGTCATCAAATAACCACTGTTACTTAATTTTCAGTTACTATTCAAGTGTGTTAAAAGCTTCAAATTATGCCATCTTTGCTGTATTTTTTAGACCAAATAACCACCATTATTCAATCTTCTGTTACTATTTAAAATGTGAACTCTAAATCAAAATAATGTTCTTAATGGATTTTTATGCTAAACACATTTAAGTGCCTACTACAAATGATTGGAAGGACTTTGATAATTATTTTTTGTGTATTGCTTTTTGATTATTTAAATATTATTGCTCAATTTAGATATGCAGTAATGTGAAAGCCAGATAACAATTAATTGCTTTTCAATATGATCTTAGATGCATATTTATGTTGAAAGGTAAATAATTTGATGTTTTTGTATTTTCCACACTTTGTCCGACATGCTTCTTTGTGGATTTTCAGATTTTAGGGGGGGGGGGTAGCTCTTTCATATTTATTTTCGTTTTTTTTTTTTTTTATAATTTGAATTTTTTAGCATTTTCTTGGTTTTTTTTTTTTTAATAATTTGTAGTTTTCTACGTATTTCTTGAACATTATTGCCTGAGGCATTTGATTTTCAGCCACTTTCGTAAATAAATTTATCACTTGCAAGTTTTGGGCTGTTTGCTGACGGTGTCACAGCGCCATCTGACGGCGGCAGTACAGTCTCTAAACTATTACCAATAAAATAAAAAGTGATTGAAATACTAAATTCATTATAGAATTAAGCTTGAGGTACATAAGTTATTAGTTTAGAGCAGTGGTCTTCAACCTTTTCACACCTGCAGACCGGTAAAAATAAGGATAAGGTTTCCCGACTCGGAAAAAATAAGAATAAGGTTTCGCGGACGGCAGAAGTCTATAGATAAATTTTCTTAAAGATGTAAACTGCTTAGCTTTAGATGAGCATAATTGTTATAACTGATCAAAAACAACGTTAAATATACAAGATAAATTTAAATTATATATATATATGGAGTTTGTATAATAAAAAACTTTTTTTTTTAATTTTGAATTTTTCTAGAAAAGTAATAAAAAATTTAATTCTACCCCCCTCCCCCCATAAGCAGCTGTGATAACTAAAAAAACAAATTAATTTATGTATGATTGATTAGATTTTGTTTTTGTTCTGTTTATTTTTTTTTTAATTGGGTAAAAATGAGATGAAAAAATAAATAAAAATTGTTTATATTAATTAAAGTTTAAACTCTTATTATTTTGTTATTACAAACTTTCCTGCGGCCCGGCATAGGTCCGCGAACCAAGGGTTGAAGATCAATGGTTTAGAGTCAGTGCGATGTAATATTATTTATCCTATCTTTATAGGTCTTGAAGGCTCATATTGCTTGATGCTACTATGAACATAAATTTAGTAATTGCTTCAACTGCCACCTCTCTTTGCATTTGATATGCAGCTTTGAAATTTACATTGCAGTAGTGTACAATCGGTCTAAGTTTATATATATACTGTACTGTCAAAATCTTTACTTTTAGCATTTGCATATTTTTATTATTAAAATGCAGACAAGACATTATAGAAAAATCTAAATCGGGTCATAATATTTGCAAAATATGTTTATCTTTATCTCATATCACTTAATTCAAATACTGGACCCAAGCCAACATCATAAAAAATGCAGGTAATTCACGATATAAATGTACACAATCATGGACTTTTTTTTTTATCAATGTATATGTTCGTTTCAGTAATCATTTTTTTCATATATTTTTATCAAATAATAATTAAAAAATATATAAAAATAAATACTTACCATCGGCTCCCAATAACGTTGATGCTTCTAAATACATCGGTAACAGTTTGTATTTTTTCCGATGTATTTTTCAGGGCAAATATTCTTCCTTAAAACGATGAAAAAATTGAAAGAATGACAAAAAAATTCAATTTACTTCATCACAAAAATTATCATAAAATTTTATTTTTTAACGTAGAAAAAAAAAATCGTACCTTTTCTGAAACTAGAAAGATGGAAACGAAGGTGTAAAAAGCGCATGTAAAGACTGTGTAGATTTCTGTTAATATTAACCTCAAACTGGATGTTTATAATTTGAAAACTCTTGCCCGCATTTTGCATGCACAATAACGAAGAAGACCATGAGCAAAAATGTCATTAAACAAATGTGTCATGGTATAATGACGATCAGTGTTAATGTGACACTTTCTCAACAAATCAAACACATTCCTGAACCTTTGTTATTTAACACAACAAAATATTCCTCTTCCCAGTTATCTTGAAATAGTCTATTTTCATCCAATAATTTTTGTTTGTTGCTTGAAGATATCATTATGGTGTTTAAATTATAGTTTGATACAAAATACTACACGTCTGTTTATACTAATTCACGTATAAAACTGACATCTCACCTTGCCTTCAAAACACTGGCTATTGGCAGATTGAATTAAAGTTACAAACTTTTGATTGGTCAATTGCAGTAAATATATATATTTTTTAAAAATTATATTCGTTTTAGTTTAATATCTAAAATGCAAATTCATAATTTGTCAGATTACAAAAAAGGTTTTTAAAAAATAAATATCTATTTATAATTGATGATAATAATCTAACGCGGTCAAATTAAAATAAAGGCTTAGCATCCAATTATAAATTCCAGCTGTAATTCATTGATTTCCTTATTAATATGTTTTAGTGTAAAAGTAAATATTTTTGACCAATATCTGAGAAACAAACAAGTTGTTAAAAAAAAGTTTAGCAAATTATGTTTTTGTTTTCGAATTCAAAACATAGAAATGCAGCTGTGTCAAAGTCATGGATTGGCGCTTCCTTATGGAGAAAGGAAGGAACAACCAATCAGAAGCTTGAAAAGACAGATTTACTTCATTATTATGTAAAAAAATACTGAAGGTACTAAAATCATTGAGATAATGCTAAAGATAGCGGGTTGAGAGTAAGTACAAGCCATATATGAAGATACTCTGGCACTTCTGGTATAGACTTGGCAGGTTCTTCAGATTTGTGAAATTAAAAAAAATAACATAACATTATTAGTGCATCAATAAAAAAAAAAATCAATTGCACATGATTATTTGTTAATTGAGAGTTGTCACATCTGTTTGCTGGGCCGCACATATAAGTTTGGTAGGCCACAGGTTAAGTATGGCTGATTTAAAGAAACAAAATATTTATGAGTTTTGAATATTATTAAATATATTTGAAATTATGCAGTTGTATAAATTAAAGTTACATTAAACTTTTTTTTAAAAAAAATGCAATAAATATAGTTGGTAAAAATAAATATGTTAAATCCTTATACATTTTGTTTATTTAGATTCGTGCAGAAGTTTTACCACTTGGAGTTCCTATTATTGATGTCAGATTAATGAGGAAAAAGGATACAGGTGAGATATGACTAAACAATTATTTTTTTCTGTTGCCCTTGTTTTTTTTTTATATATGTGAATATATAAAAAAAAACAAGTTAATTTAAAACAAACTCCTCCCATATACAGGCTAAAAGGCTTATTGGTGAATAAAAACAAATTCACATTTTTTTTTTTTTTTGTTTATTTTGTTATTAAAATAATATATTATTAACTTCTGTATTACCTTTAGTATTAGTTTCATCTGTTTTAAAAAATTTCTAATTATTAAAAATGTTCTTTTTAAATTTATTAATTAGTATTATAATATATATGTATTCTGTGTAATCTCCATGTAGACTTGACAAAATAGCCCTCGGTTTTAAGGAGGTGAAAATTTGCTAAATTTATAAAAGTTTGTAATTATAAATATGAAATTTTCTTATAATAAATTCCACTAATTTAGAGTTCTTTCTAGCTTATAGTTACGTCTCATTTCTTGATATTTTCAATTTGGATCTTTAATCTTCTTGATAGAACATTCATTCCTCTCATTATTTTTTTTTTAATAATCAGTCATTGTTTTTAACTTTGGTGGCTTCTCCTGCTTCCAAAAATATACATAATCTGTTTTATCTTTCTCTACATTATATCATACATTGTTATTCATTTCTTCAAAAGCAATATTAATAAACATCTTTTTCTTTCTACTTTGATTCATTTTTTATATTGATAGTCCTTTTTTATACATATATTATGGGTAATAATTACACTTCATAAAAGTTTTTATTAATACTGTATTATAGTTCAAATATATTAATACTTTTTAGATATCAATTCCATCATTAGACAATTCTATTTTTGTCTTTTTCCCAAAATCTTTTTTTTTTTTTTTTTAATGCTTTATATTCAATAAAAGCTTGTTTATATTTTTAAACTAAGGTGTATAAATTAATTCAAGAGAATAATTATTTTTTGTGGTTTTATTTTCATTGGCAGTTCTTATTTCATTCTTGCCTCTCCTCTCTCTTATAACTAGTTACTATTTTTAGCAGAATAATATTGTTAGTATGTAGAATATTAATGCCTTTTTTTGCTGAAATTAAATGGGAAATTATATTTCATTCTGGCTTTTTTTAATTTTTGAATATATAGTAAGTTTTAATTAAGAGTTTTGTTTTCTCATGGTAGAATGGCAGATTATCGAATTCAAACAGCTTTCAAACTTGTGGGATTCTCAAGCAATAAACCTTTGATTTTTTTTTTTTTTTTAAGGATTTGCAATTATGAAACTGGTGTGATCTGCTTTAGATATGTGTTTAATATATTTTTAAGTTAAACAGATTTGAATAATAGAATTGAAATTTACTTTCACCCCCCCCCCCCTGATTTTGAAGATAAGGGGAACAAGATGGATATAGATGGTAGTGAAAATATAGAGATAATTATTGAAATTAGAATATGGAAAAAAGAAACAAGTTTGAAAATAAGAACGATTAAAGTGGTTGTAGAAAGTAAATTTGAAAAATGTATACATTTTTCTGAAAAATGTATACATTTTTCTCCACTTATTGTTTTACAGTAAGTAAATAAATTACAAATTGTTATAAAAAACATCATATAGCCTCAAAAAGGTGGTTCATTTCGTAGTATAATCACTGAAATTGAGTTATTTGTTCTGTGGCTTTATTAGTTCATCAAAATTAATAGCATTGTTTTTTGTTTATAAGCTCAGCCATTAGAATATTTATTTTTTAATCTCATTATATTGACTTAAATAATTTGATTTGATAGACATATTTCACCACATTATTAACCGTTTTTTCTTTATAATTGGCTCTTTTTGATTGCAACTAATAGAACAAAACACTGTGCATGAGATTGTAGATTTTTCCAACTTATTTGATTTTATTCAGTTGTTTTTTCAAGAGTCATATTATTTGATAATTATTTTTATAATTTCAAAATTTATCATAAAATTTAGTTTGTTATTTTTATAGTTGTTTGCATTTTCAAAAAAATGACTGCTCGTGATTTGATTCTGACCTTGGTTAACTATCTCCATTGTTTTTTTGATTGGCTTTCTTTTTTAAGACTTTGATATATTTGTGAGATTTTTTTTTTTAAGTATTCATTTTTCTAAATAGTATAAATATTTTTCATCTTTTTACATGCACTGAGTGGTACTACTGTATGGGGAGTTTTGCCTGTTTTATCAGCTAATTTTATATTTTTAATCACTTCTAAACTTGAAAAGAGTTTACTTATTAGAAATCTTTTTTTTTTCCATACCAATTATAGAATTTATTAAATATCTAATAAATTATTATAAATTTGCATTATAACATAGATATTATTTGCCTTGAAGTGTAGCACTGCAAATTGTGGAGGAATGTTGTGTGTTTTGTTCATATTCATTATTTGTTAAGTATTCATACTTAAAAGTTATGTTTGAATTTTAGAAATCACTTGTACTAGAATACTAGAGGTAGAAAATATTTATATATAGTTTGTTTTTGACATACCACATTGCTTCTATTTATGTACATATCTATACAGCTCTATATTAGTGCCTGTAAAAAAAAGAAAAAAAAATTGCAGATACTAATATAAAGGTAGTGAGATTCACTGATGCATATACATTATTTTTTAGAGTAAAAATGAAGTATTAAAAGTTTGTGGTTTGATCTTAAATATTTACATGTTACTTAAATGTATGACTTTAAAAAATTGTATTTAATGGTAAGTTATTTATATACACACTTAATAAATACTTATAGGATACATGTACATATATATTTATAATTGATTGCAATTTCTTAGGGTAGATTTAATGTGGAATTAAATAGAAAATTAAATATCTGTTGTATGTTAACATATTTATATTAAATATTTTCTCTCACTGTTTTTTTTTTTTAGTTTTTCATTTTTTTTTATTTTTTTTTAATATATGAAAACATTATATAGTTTCACTCATTCAAGTAGTAATGCTTTATTTACAGTGTTTTGTTTTTAAGCTCCTAGCAACTAATTTGACAAAATAGTGAACTTTTTTTTTGTGAAAGATTAATTTTCTTCATTTTAATCAAATTAATATTTAAATATATATTTATTTGTTGTTATTATTGCATATATTATGGTTTGTATATCATTTTGCTGTTTATTGATTTATTATTTGAGTAGTTTACCCACTACGCTTTTTTTAAGAATTTCTTAACAGGAATTTTATATAATTATAATTTTGTAGTTATTCACAGGGTGAAGTATGTGTTTGAGAATGCATTGAGTATATATATATATATACAAGGTAAAATCTAATGGGTATGAAAATCGTAAAGAGAAAGTGAATTGATTTATATTAGTAGAGAATTTTGTTTTAAATTCTCTCAATTACATTGCAGAGCTTTTGTGAATTCTGTGCTGGAAAAAATTCAGAGAATAATACTTAAGTAACTTCTTAATTTTTTTTTTTTTAATCCTATAGATCAATTTTTTATTATTAATTTATTTTTAATGATTTTAAATAAAATTTACATATATATATATGTATGTCATTTGTTTCTATCAGTGCATTTGAATTTTAACTACACCACTCCGGCAAGGTAGGACAAGTTTCCATCCATTTTTTTTTTTTAGTATCTTGGGGAGGAATGTACACTACACAATAGTATGCATTGTAAGTTTTAATTTTATTAGTGCATCATTCACCTTTAGCTCAACTTACCACAACTATCTATCAGTCCAGAAGTCAGACCAACTTCTCTCACACTATTGATACATTAGGATCATACTCTTCTAAAGTAAGCGATATAGCACATGTTAAAATTTAACTTCATATACACATTATTTTTAGATAAATATATGATATAGGTCATGTGAAAAAAGATAAATGATCTCCAAGATACACATTTTGTGCTAAACCAATACTCATGATTTGGCCCCTTCAGCATTTGTTCATAACAAATTATAGCTTAATTGACAGGTTTCAAATTTTCTGCACTCATAGCTAGATACAAGTCACTTAATGGAAATTTAATAATAACTTAGTGACACAGAAAAATTGACATCTGTCTGTTAATTAAACTATAATGATTTCCTATCAATATATGCCCTGAACAAATGATGAAAATATGTGTGAGAGATTGTAATTTAGTTCAGTTGATGCATGTTGACTCATCCCATAATGCACATTTTTGGGGTCATTTTTCCTTTTTCACATGTCTTGGATCATGTATTTCAGTAATGTGTGATGGAATAGAAGTTTAAAATTTGTTTAAAATATATATAAGTTAAGTTTAAGAATCTAAAAATAATGTGTATATGAAGTTAAATTGTAACATGCTATATGTCTTACTTGAAAAAATGTATGCTCCTCCTGTATCTATAATGTGGAAGGTTGTTCTGACTTCTGGACTAATAGATTGTTGTGAATAGGAATGTTGCACTGATAAAATCAAAATATATATATGCACACACAGTCACAATTAAATATATTTATACTTTCTGATCTTTTATGGGATGTAATTTGTAATAAGAATATTGTTTAAAAAATACATGCAGCATTATTAAATCTGGGATAGGATTCATAACATTTATATGTATGTGAATTGTAAACTGAAATTTTTGCTGATACATTTTAGCAATGATTTTTTTGTAAACACAAAATAAATATTGCACAAAAAAAAGTAATAATAATTTTTTTTTTTTTTGTTATTGTTGCCCAGTTTAGAAAATGTAATTTTTTTAAATTTTAAACATTTTTCCAGTGAAATTAAGTTAATTGAATTTATAACCACATTAATTAAATTCATGAATTTAAAGATTATTTTTTTAAAAAAATTTTTTTGCCATTTTGCGAAGATTTTAGAATAGTTTAATAACAATTATTTTATTCATGAGTAACTAAATCACTAATACGTATTCAGTGTATACTAAATCTGAAGTTATAATTTTGTATTTCCCATCATATACATACTTATGTATATATAACTTAGGTATGCAGTATTTTTTATGCTAAATCTGAAGTTATAATTTTTTATTTCTCATCATATATACATACTTATGCATATGTATCTTCATATTTAATACATTTTAATATTCTTTCACAGACTAACAATGGAGGACAAGTATATTTTATACTTATTTAAAAAGTATTATTTTTGCTCAGATTTTTTTTGAAAGGATTGAAAAAAAATTTGTATAAACAATATAACTTTATATGCTAAAAAAGTCCATTTTTTTTTTAGTTACCTAGAAAAACATCTTTGTGAAATCATTCAAATGTATCTTTCTTTCAAAACAATATTATGTTCACTTACAAGTAAGTTATTTCTAATCCCAGGTAAGGTATTAAATTAAATTAGAGATTAAGAAAAATATAAATAGATGTTTTTTTTTTTTTTCTTATCTATAATAAATGTGCACGTGTATATAGTTAAACTACATTTTGAAATATATCTGACAATTATTTCAATCAACTTAAGAACAATATAAAATGTTTTTTTTTTTTTAAATATTAAACTGGTATTAGTAGATGATTTTTACAATAATTTTATAAGTTTTAAGAGTCATTACTAAAAAGAATTTTATGTAGATATGGTAAAACAATCCTTGTTTAGGCTACTGCAAAGCATGTCTTACCAGTATCCTTCAATAAAAGAAAACTTAATAATATAATACTCATTGGAGTAACCAAATAATTTTAGAGGGTGAAGACTTACCTTTTTATTTTTTGTTGTTGATTTATCTTCTAGTTTGATTAGCTAGATACTTACTTATCAATCAATAATTGCCCGAAAAGAATTTAGAATTTGAATCCCAAACTGTTGGTATAGCCAGCCATTATGCAAACCACTATTCCAAGAGATTCTCTTTATATCTGTGTTTATTTAGCAAATTATTTTAAATTTGTTACTAGTTGCTATTAATATCAGTGGCACTTTTAAGTCTTGTAAATATTATACACTGGGATTAAGATTTTAATCATTATTACACCCAGTATTTCAGGAAGATTGTTTATGTGTTTGCAATTTGTGTTATTTAAACTAAAATAAACTGAATAATTTGTAAATAGAAGTTTAAATTAGCAGTTTCAACAGAAAATGTGCATTGAAATTTGAAGTATCTTAATTTTGTTAATAAAATTGATTAAATATGTGTATATATTTTTTCAAAACAGAAAATATTTAAATGAATTCATGATAGAATAAAAAAAGCAATTAAAAATTTTGTGATTGCTTTAATTAAACTTGCAAAATATGAAGATTATACTTTTTATTGCATTAAAAGAACTTCCTTTATCAAAAGGCCGTTAAAATTTTTGGATTGCTAAATCTGTAGATTTTTCTTGTTCATACATATAAAGTAAAAGAAGTGAGATCATTTTTAAAATGAATTTGTGTTTGAATAGTTTTATATTTACATCTCTAGAGAGTGATAATTTGGGGGGGGGGGGGGCGACACAAATATTGGAAAAGTCATATAGAAATCATGAATAAGTTTGCTGTTTTTATCTTCATGCTTAAATAAATCATTTGTAAAAAAAAATTTCTCCTAACATTAGAAAATAGAAATATTTATTGAGTGTGGGATATTGTTATAATGGGTAAGTTTTATCAATGTATAATATTTGCATGTTGATTCTAATTTATTATATTTGTTTATTTTATTTAATGCATAATTGTTCACCATAAGCTACCTTTTTAGTCTGTATATAGTTGTTTTTTTTTTTTAATGTTTGTAAATGCCGATTTTTATGCCATAAAAAAATTTACTGGGAGGTAGTTATGTGTGTTGCCGTAGTGGAATTATCAATACCCAATGTAATCACTAACACAACACATTCTGCATATACTTGTGCAGGTACATCCCGCGGATTTGCTTTTGTGGAGTTTCAGAACATGTCGGATGCCACGCGTTGGATGGAACAAAAGCAGGTGTAACATCTACTAAACTTGTAAGAATGCGTGGGTATTTAAATCTTCAACCAGTGACCTAGTAACCTATATCAAATGCTATTGGGGGTTCTTCAGGTCACTGGTCTTTGCAAACAACATTGAGGTTTCCAGTCATTTTTCCTTTTTTAATCTTTTTTCTTTATTTCATTTTATAAAATTCAAGATGTGGCTGGGGGAGATAATTAAAATATTTCAGAATATTGGCCCATTTAAAAATTGGCTTATTAAAAAAAAACAAAAAACAATTCTTTGAATTTGTAAAATGCAATAATCTGTTCTCATTAATTTTTTCCCTTTATTTTCTAAAAATAATTTTAAATTTAATATAGCAGTATTAATTATTTTAAAATAGAATTTTATAAAGCTAAAATTTATAATAAACCATTTTTACTTATGATATCTTTACTGTATATAAAAAAAAACATTGTCGATAGATTACACTATGTTGTCATAATTAGGAGAAGATAAAAATAAATTTAATTTTAATAAATTTAGACCAGTTTATAATAAACTGTGCTGGTTATATAATAGTAGAGATTCATATTTTCATTCATTTAATTTACAGATTTTAATATAGCTAGCTTTAATTTTGAATCTCTGCCATATTGGGGAACAGTTTTTAATAATAAAAAATTAGCCACTGCTTTATCTGTCTTGTAGTGCATGTTTTAAATACACTTTTAGATTACAATAGAGCTGAATTATATCTTGAGAAAATGATAAATTTTATATAGTTATTTTTTTATTATTATTAATGAACTATTTGACACTAAGAAGAAAGACAAAATTAATATTTTAACTATTTAAAATTTAACATTTTCTTTTTTCTTTTATTTTTTTAGTTAACAATGAAGTCTTAATTATGAAAAAAATGTCTTTAAAAATAATAAGAATTTTAATTAAATGAAGCCAATTTATTATTATTTTTAGTTTATTTATGTATTTGACTGGAATTAACCTCTTTTTAATACATAATTTTATTTTTAATATATAAATATATATAATTATTTGCTTATAAAATTGTACACACACATATATTTATGTATTAATACTATATGTAAAAGGAGGTAAATATCAAAAATTGGCTTTGTCTCTCAATGGCAGTTGGCAATTTCCTAGAAAAGATTTTATTTTATTGCTTTTTTAAAATAGTAAGTCATCTAAAGATTTGAGCATTATTTATTATATTTATTTATGGATCAGCATCGGATAAAATAGAAGCATTTTTTTTACCAAAATTGTGACGTATGTTTCGATTGGTTGGGTGTGATGGTTAGACCTAAGGGAATATATTTTTTATTTTGATTTAATTCATTTTTATTTTTTTTAGGGATCATTATCATTTTCTGATGGTACCAAGTGCAGTATGCACTATAGTATGCCACGGCCAGATGATCATAATCTGCGAGCTAATGCCAATAAATCTGATTGGAGCTGTAGCAAGGTAAGCATGTATGTGTGTGTATAAATAACTAGAGAAAGTGTAAACTATTCTGTCTAAAAGTATCAATTATGGAAAAAAACGACTAAATATATAATAGAAAATATCATTTGATACTTTCCTAGCATTATTAGTTTTTTAATGTTTACAGCCTCATTTAAAAGTAATTAAAGTGCATCTATATATATTAGCAAGTAAACAACAATTCAGATAAATATATGAAAAGGAAAAGTTTTAAATATAATGACTCAGTTAAAACGTAAACAGAAAAAAAAACAACTCGGATACATGAAGATTTAAGAATAATAGCTAAAACAAAATATGTTCATATAATAATAATGCCCAAATAAAAATATCTAGTAAGTAAATGAACAGTTGTTCCATTTATTATGTGTAATATAAAATTGAATTGTATTATGAATGTACCAATCATCATTAGCTTTAATACTGAATTTTTGTTAATAGAATCGGATCCCAAAGATTCCCTGGGGCTTAAAACTTGAGCAAATGACTTAAATAAAATATATAAATTAACCATATTGTATCTTAAAATTTATAAGTTAAATATTAAACTGAAGATTAGTTACTATATTTTTTAAAAAAAATTGTTTTAATATAATTTGTAATAAGCTGAATGCGATATCAAATAAATAAAGAAATAGTTAGATAATGTGTCATAAAAGTGAATATATAATTTATGTTACACAAATCAAAGTATAACTGTTAACCAAAAATATGTTTTATTGAATATTTGAAAACATTTTATATTAAATGTAAATTTATTTATAAACTTATTTTTCAAAAAATTCTATCATTTTTATACCACCTCAACAAAATATGCTAAATTACTTCAACTTATATAATTATTATTATTTTTTTTTTTTGCAGATTTACAATATATTTTAATAAATAATTAAACATTTGTTTCTTCATTGATAATTAAATATTTTATTTATTTAATGTTATCAGATTTGGATAACTTTGAATTTAGTTTTGCTTGATTTTTCTAGAATTAATATGTATTCTAATTTATTATAACATCTTTTGTAAAGAGTAAAATAATGTATAATTTAAAAAGTAAGTTGTCGATTTTTTTGTTATTGAAGTTATTTTTTATTGTTTATATGCATCTATGTATGCATTGTGAAAGTGATTTTTATACTTTGGAAAATATTCTTAAACAATTATTTTTGAATATCTGCCTGCCTGTTGCTTTTCTTTATATATTTTTAGTTATATATATATATAAATTCAGCTCCTAGCTTTTATTAATTAAGCTATTGAAACTATAGTAGTCAAAATCACAGATATAACATTTTAATATTACTGAACTCTAAATTAATATTTATATATACAATATGAATTTATCATTAAAATAAAGTATAAATCCTTATTATAAATGACAATTTAATTGTAATACAAATATACCTGTAAACTGACACCATATATTATTATACTAAACATACATTTGGGTTATGAAATAAATTTCTAAATATATTGTATAATCATGCTATGCAATCATATTTGTATAAATATGGATATAATGATTGTGCGTTAGTTGATATTTTACTATTTTAATTTCATAGGTTATTATTAGTTTTATAATATTGCTAGTTTATTTACTGTATTTATAAAATGATACTGATTTTATATCATGTCAGTTGAAATGTTATGTTCTTTTTTACCTTTTACTACTTTTCTAGGTATTGTCAAATATTCTGAGTTTTTTGCTATCGTCCATGCAACTTTATAATCTTTTATTCCATTTTTTTATTTTATATATTTTTCCAGAATATATTTTAATTCATTTTATTATTTTTATATCATTATTGTTAAACAATACATTGTATACTTATTGAATAATATATCATTGATATATATTATAATTGTATAAAAAATTTTATTTCCTATTTAAATCATGCTAGTATATCTCCTCTTACCCCATCTGAAATTTTTTGCTGTGTCTAATTTCTGATACAATCATTATAATGGATCAATTCTTGCTATAATTATTATATCATTTTATTGTACTAATATAAAATTATTAATATTGATTCTATTCAGAAAATTTTTGAATTATTACATTTTTACTCTACTTTTTATTGTTATCCAATTATTTTACCAACATATCTTTTATACGCAGTAATATTCATATACTTACTTATTATATGTTTTCACATTGTTTATAAACAATGATGCCACAGCCGATAACTATATCCTTTATTAATTTTTCCCTTATATCTAAAATATAAATTTTTGTCAATTAACACATATTTTTATATTAATATTATTGTATTTGATTATTTTTTTTGTAACATTTTAATTATTACATCAGTGATTTCTTTACGTGGTATACTTGGATACATTTGTTCTATATCACATCAATATTTTCTTGATTTCTGGTAAGCTTTATTCCATTTATATTCCAATAAATTCCTGCAAATTTGAATTTTCTTAAATTCTAGTTACTTTTTAATTAATTCGTTAGGATTTTGAGTCTTATATTCATTAAAGTTATAAATTAGCTTTAATAATATATCTTTTTATTTGTTTTTATTTTTGCAAATGATATTAAGATATTCCCATGTTTATTGTTCAGATTAATTATATCACTATCTTACATTTTAGGTTGGCTTTTTAATATTAAATAGAGCTTACATTATTAACATATTTTTTATTTCATTTTATTTTTATAAACAGTTTGTCAAAAATATTACTAAAAACACTTTTTCCTTTATTTTTGCTGTAATATCTTATATAAATCCAATTTATCCAAATCACTTCGAATGATTTTTAGCAAAAACCTTTCATTGTACATATATACACATATACCTACGTTTCGACTGTCCTGCAGTCTTCTTCAAAGCTATGATATAATGAACAAAATAAAATAAAATACATAACTGTACAAATAATACCATAAAAAATGCAATCAATAAAAAATTAAAACCTAAAAATAACATAAAATATATAATAAAACCCAATGAAACTGAAATAAACTAAATCCAAATAAAACAATCGGTAATTATAACGTAATCGGGCTTGGCCACTTAATGGCGTTGTTGGCAGTCAAAAAACAATACAATGTACGGTTTACGGAGCCATGTGATTTTTAAAGCGCTGTTTTTTTTTTTTTTTTTGGTTATTAATTTATTGATTGCTATAACTTTTTTTTTCATGCCTTTTTAATTTTGTATTTAGTAAACGACAACCTTTTTTTTTTTAAATCGCTGTTTTTGGACAAATTATCATCATTCCTCCTTTTTAGTTATTAATTGATTGATTGCAAGAACTTTTTTTGCGATGTCTATTTATCGATGTCTTTTGCTTAATTATTGCTTTCTACATAACTAAATAACTGTATAGGGTTAGTTTTAGGGTTAGGGTTCTGTTGTTTGTAATGCTAAAATAAAAAATATCAAAATCGTAAACATAGTTGGACAAAAGAAAGAAACTCAAACTTTTTTAAACAACAACAAACACATAAATATGTTTATAATATGTGCTTTTTATGAAATTTACAAAAAATCATGTATATTTTTATTGGACAGCAGAAATACTCGGCTTTGCGGAAAAAGTTACGCAATCGCCAGCCATTTTATGAACTATGTGGTATTTCACGTGAAAATGAGATTTCGCACGCGAACTCGGCTGAATTCGTTTTGATGTACCTTCGGCAAGCTTTTACACATTACACCTTCTCGTGGCCATTTGGAAAATTACTATAAAGTCAGGTTTTTTAAATTCATTACAAATACAAAGATTGTGTAATGTATATTGTAAAAATTTGACTAATCAAACTAGACACACATATATATCAAACTGTACACGAAAGATAAGTGTGTGGATTCACAGTAACTGTCGCGACGCAGAAATAGGCCATATTATTTCTGCATTACGTCATCATCAACGGCCTTCTAATGGCTAAGACAAACATTAGATGTTTTCTATAGCCGTAAGTCAGGCCTTGTAAACGGCATTTGTTAGGTGTTTTGGAGAGCCAGAATGCCATCAAGCGGCCAAGCCCGATTAGGTTATAAGAACCAAACAATCCAGCCAACACAAAATAAAATATTAAACAAAAACATTTAATAATCAATGAATTAAAAAAGAATGGTTTTTCTATACATATAATTAAAAGAAGTATTGAAAAAATGGAATATAAGATAAATAAAAATGAAAAGAGTGAAGAAAAAAAGAAAGGTGAAAATAAATATATAGGAATAAAATTAATAATATAGTGAATAGGTTTAATAAAATTATAAAGATTAATAAAAAATGCAAAAGAATAATTACTAGAAAAATAGTTAATAAAAAAAGAGAAAACATTAAATTTAATAGATAATAAATATATAGAATATAAAGAAATAATTAATGGAGGGTATGTGATAAAATGCAAACAATGTTTACATAGTGGGATTGAAAACAAATATGTGAGAGAAACTAAAAATTCTATAAAAACATCATAATAAATCATTGATATATATATATACTGTAACGGTATGCACCCTCTCGAGATAAGCTAAGACAGTCGCATCTCACTATAGTCAGATTTAAGATCTTCATATAGGATACCTCGAATGATGTGATTTAATTTTGATATAAAACTATATCTGTTCCAAATAAATAATTTATTATTAATAAATTATTATATCTAAACCACATCAAATCAATTTTCACCTTAATTGACTTAACTGTTATGCTTAGGTTTTGAACTCAGGGAAGTTTAACAATTGACTCTCTTCGGGTGTTCCTATCAATATACTAAGAGTAATAATAATAATAAATCTCACTAACTCTTTTTAAATGGGTTTCATGAAGTTAATATAATAATCAATAAAGATTATTATATTAAATGTTCTTATCTTTTAATATCAAATAAATAAAATAAAATTGAAGACCTCATTTAGTTTAATATAAAACATAATAATTATTTATTTAACAAATAACTTAAACTTGATAATATATAAGAATTATTGGTAACACAGCATCTATTGATCCACACCGTCCGATGGCGCTGTTGCTAGTGAAAAACGAATAGATATAACATTACCGGGCTGTTTTTCAAATTTTGTTGTTTGTTATTGGTTTTTTATTTTTTGTAACTGGTTTGATGTATATTTCTTAAAAATAAAAATTGTTTTTTTATTTTTTTGGCTTTTTAAAATATTCCGTCTTTTTTCTTTTAAAAAAAAAAAATTTCTTTTTGTTCGGTCTCTTTTTTTTTTTAAAGAAACCTTTTTTTTGGTTTTGTTTATCGAGAAACAAGGCTTTCTCGACAGACCCTCTAAGACCTGTGGTCATATTCCTTACGGCGTTTTGACACCTTTCCAATTCAGCTGTAATACGCTTCACTGTAAGCTGATCCCGTCTTCAAGAATCAATTACCCGTATCGCTTGGGAAAAAGCGATTCCCAGGCAGCCCTCAAAGCACGTCCCGTGAGCGAATGGAACACCTTCGTCGCCATTGACGCATTGACATTCCATTTCAGATGTTTGACAACGCCTTAATTTTATTAAACCACCACAAAAAGACAGTTTTTCTTATGGCTATGTAAAATATTTTCTTTTTTGGGGTTGAAGGAAGACCAGTGCATCTGCTTCTGTAGCAGGTAAATCTCAAAACTACAACGCCGAACGGTCGTCTGCCATTGAACTGTTTTGATCTCGAAAAAGTCTCAGAAAATGCGCGACTTGATCGTGAACTTTGCCGAATCGTGATTTACACTCCTCATTTAGTGAATTCTGACCCCTGACAACGAAAGGAGGGGCGTTTGACATTTCGTTACAATTTTTACAAACTCACATCAATTACAATACATTGAAGCAAAAAAAAAATCCATTCTAATATGCTTTTCATCATTACAAATACAGAAACCTTATATCATACGCTGTACAATAGTCAAGAGTAATGTCTATAGAGAGTCATATACTCGTCGCTAATAATGCTCAACATGCTAGAGATGTTGGGGTAAGGGTGCACTTCAACATCTTAGTGTTTGAACAGTTTACAGGCTGTAAGATCTATGAGCGGCTTTGTAAACAGCATATTTATGTGCTTTAATGTAGAAACAGCGCCATCGGGCAGTGTGGATCAATAGATGCTGTATTACCGAATTATTTATGTCTACTACCTTATATTAAAAATATAAGTATATTCTATTTTTCCACAGTAGATATATTTTTTAACTTAACAACACTACATGATTTTATAACTTATATAAAATATAAATATCTAAATATTAAGACTACTATATTAACACTACTATATAATAATTAGATATTATGTATGTAATTTATGTTTATTAATGTAAAAAAATATATTTCATATCATTGTTAGTCATTTATCCATTTATCATACATAATGGCTATTAGACTATTTGGATTAGTACAAACAAAGTAGTGTCATGTCATAAAAAATAATAGTATGTGAATTGAAAAATAATTTAATTTCTTATCTCTAAGTTTACTCTATCTTTTTATTTTTTTATATGCCTTTCCCATGTTAATATTTCTTAACCTATATCTAAAGTTTTATTAATTATAAATAAAAACAAAAATATTTTAAATTATTAATTCTTTCTTCTTATTCATTTCTTTAATGAAATGAATTCGATGATAAAGGAAATGTGATTAATGTTTCCCAATTATAATTTTTAAAAATTAAATGGTATTTATAAAAGTTAATGCAATAGTCCTAGATGTTCCTGGAATTTGCGAATGAAAATGCTTTGAAAATACAATTTTTAATTTTTTAGTTGTTATGTATTGAAGAAAATAATATGAGATCTCGGGTTGACGTTTAGTTTCCTCCTTGCATGTAGATAACATCTTCTTTTATACCCAGTTCTTTTATTAACAATTATAATTCCATTTTGAAGATATTTTATAATTTTAAAGGCATTTGGCAAAAGTTGTTATTCACATATATATATTTGACTAGACAAGCGCATTTTATATATCCTACAATAAATTGGTGTTCTACTCACTTTGCATTTTTCTTATAATGCAAAGTACATTATTTTAGTTGAAATTTTTATAAACATGTTCTTTTTAAAACGATATTTACATTTAGAACTCCAACTAGAATGATCTTTATAGAATATAAAAATATATTCAAATTAAGTAATTTAGAAATTACTTTTCTTTAAGAATATTAGAAATTTCTTTTAATAAATATTAAATCCTTCAAAATATAGATTTTATCCTATCTACTGTTCTTTTAAATCGAACACAGTATAAGTCTTTGTGAGGATATAGCTGAAAGAATAGAATCTTAGAATCTTCTCAAAAAAAAAATTGATTTTTTTTTCTATACAGCCGGGGCTCATTTTATGCGGATTATTTTAATGCGATTCATATTTTTTTCTTAATATCTTTCATATTTCACTATATTTATTAGATATCAAGAAATTTAAATTATTAATAACTTATTTTGACTTGAAATACTTTTTTTTTTTGCAAAAATATAACGTTATATTAGCAGCTAACATGAATATGACCTGAAGCTGTATTTAGAATTTTAGCTTCTATGTAAATAACCTATTTATACTAATGAGTAAATAATAATAGCAGATTTATACTTACATATAAAAATATCGCAATAAATATTCAAAAAATTTAAACTTTTAAAACGTATTATGTTATATATAACAGAAATAAATAATCTTTTAGATTTTTAAAATAAAAAACGAAGATTTTATAAACTGAAAATAATCTTTCTAATGATAATGTTTTGATTGCGATCTTATTTTTTTAATATAGAAACAGAAAACCATTAACACAGCACTAGACTGAAAATGGCGCTAGTTGTACATCACATCACAAATAAAAATAAAGTGGCTTAACAGGTTTCTCTGTGCATAATTGCTGAGAGATTCTTGACTTCATTTAAGTAGAAGCCACAATACATCACATCGAATCTGATTTCTTACCAGTTTACAAACGAAAGTTAGCGGTAATGATTAATATATGTATGAAAAATGTAAAATTATAAATACTGTAGTAATAAAAAAAGTTTGTCTTGTATTAATATTTTTCAAATATTTGAAATTTTTTATTAGTCATACTTTATTTGCTTATTTTTTTAATGCGAATTTTAAAGTAATTTTTCTTTGTTGCTTTGCTTTTATGCGAATTCTGGAAATTACAACCCCTATCCCCCAATTTTCAAGGTAAATTAAATATATTTTTGTGCAATTTTTTTTAATGCGGGTTTTCTGTGGAACCTATCTACTGCATAAAACGAGACCCAAGTGTATGTAGTTGCATGAACTTGCTGAAGCATATCATATTATATATTGTTACATTACAATTCGATATTAAATCATTAAGTTAATTTCATCCCCTTTAATTCGATAAACTGCCTGTGAACTTAGAGGTCATCACCATGTCAATTGTCTTTTCTTAACAATGGTTTTTCATTTTAAAGAATGAAAAATACTAATTTACTAAATTACATATTTATTTTTTTAAATATAATAGGAATACAAATATAATGTATACATATGAATGAACAGGACACAAATTTATACAAAGTTCAATAAATATGTTGTTACATATAGACAATATTAAAGAAATGAAAGTAAAAGAAGCAATACTAATAAGAAAGATAAAACAAAATTTAATAGGGATTCTGGGATTAGAATGTGATTGATATAGATATAGTTTTTAAATAGAATATGTAGAGATAAATATATAAAGTGAAAATTATTTTAATGAATTATGGGTTGTAAAAAAATTGTTAGGTTACAAAGGAGTATAAACATGAGTATGTTTATAAATATTAAGAAAAATTTAGCATAAGTTTATAAGAGAATTATATAATAATAATAAAAGTTAAAGTGAATAAATAAAATATATACATATAAATAAAGGGTTTTAGCACATATAGATATTTATTTTAAATAATATGTAATAGAGGAAGTTAGGATATAAGATTTTTTGGGAAATACATTAAAAGAAGGAATGTAGGGGAAACAGAAATAGTATTACTAGACAATGAGGGAATAGAGTATAGCTCTGGAGAATCTTAAATAAAAGTGTTTTTTAAGTGTAGATAGCTTAACCTTTTCACTTTCAAAGAGGCCATATTGAAAATTTAAAAATTTTTGCTAAACCGCAAATTTTATAATAACTTTATATTAGCTTAAAGTCACATAATATATATTTTTGTATATGTAGAACATCAAAGTATGTAATGAAGCTGAAAAAATTTAACTATTGATACTCATAGTAATAAAAAAAAAAATCAATATTTCTAAAAATTATTCTTATACTATTTCATAATTCATATTTTTTATGGTTATATTATAAAACTACAATTTTATTAAGAAGTTAACTGCGTTCCTCATTAAATTTTCAAAAAAATATATAATATGACTTATCTGAGGCAATCCATCATTTCAATACTTCAAGGAATAAAGACATTGGTACCTTTACATTTTTCACAGCAGCTCTACAAAATCTTTCCATACAGGGTTTTGCAACGAATATGGCATCTCTGATAACAAGTAGTTAATATTGATCAATAATTAGTATATTTTGAACATTATAATAAAGAACTTCAATAAAGTTTGTAATTTATTAAAAAAATAGTCATTAATATTTATATTAGGAAAAAATATGAGGAAAAATTAAAAAACAAAAACCATTTTTTATTGTAAATAAAATTTTTTTATTTATTAATGATGTGGTAATCACTACTAAAAATCACTATATACAAAATAAAATAGCAAAACAAAACAATAAAAACTACTTACATATAAACTAAAAAATTATATATGAAATTATTAAAAAACGCAAACAAAATTAAAATTATACATAAATTTAAAAAAGCAAAGATAAAAAAATATATAAAATTAGTGTAAAAAGCAAACAAAGATAAAATTATTACAAAGCAAACCATGACTTCATATGACCTGATTCAGATTCCATGCTTGGTGCAACTAAACAAAAAAAAAAGGGGGGGGGGGGAATCAGAGCCAGTGCTATGTAGTATAAATAATAATGCTGTTTATTATTTATCCTACCTGTCAGCAGCTTATGGTAAGCAAACACTTCATCTTGTTAGATGAAATTTACATAAAATATAAAATCAAGTGATTACTACAAAATGATAGCTTAAATTAAAATAATACTGCAACCAAATGCAAATACAACTTACCGATTAGATCTGCTGATGATCATCTATATGGGGGGATCCTGATTGAGCTGGCATGCTAGCTAACCCTCCTGCAGAAGTTGATTGTAGTGGTGTCTGAGGTGTGGCACCTATCATACACTCACTGTGATAGATAGTATAAAACAGTTACTCAAAGTAGTTGGCAGAGTGTGACAGATCCACACTCCACGCAGTCAAAAAAACTCTCTTGTCTTTGCTTTTTTAGGCAGACAACCTAAATATTTCTTTTAGGAATATTGTGTTTGTGAAAGTCAACTAGCATGTTTTCCAGTGGTTCAAAGAGCTAGATGTGATACAACATGATAAGCTGTGCGATTGCTACTCTTGAAGAAATTCCATCTATCAGGCTATCTGACAAGGCTCTTCGAAGAAGTAAAAGTGCTAGAACTTTTATCTGTTTTAGAGTCATATATTCAGTGTACAGAATATGTGCATTCGCAACAGCTGTAGCAAAGCAGTGCCAAAAAGGACACATTTGCCATCGATTAGACTTTCTCTTCCAACCATACTAAAGTCGATTACTATTGGCAAAATCTACTCCACCCATGAAGCAGTTATACATTTTTATTGCAGGTGGGCATGGATAAGAATGAAGTGTCCCATCTTTTCATAGCATCATTTCCAGATGGTGGATAAGCATATTGGTTAGCATTATAATTGGCTTCTTATCCATCCAAATTAAAAATTAGAGACCACTGTCTTTATTTCAAAATGTGAGTCTCCTCTATTCATTTTTTTTATTATAATTTTTATTCAAATCTTTGTTGCTGTCTAGGATACCTTTTCTATTTGCATTTAATGTGTCACAACAGTGGATTTTGTTTGCAGACAGCTCTTTTACTAATTGTACGCTTGTAAAATATCACAAAAAAAGTTATATGATGCTGTTTGGATAGATATGGCTAAACTATTGAAAGCACAGCAGCATCTGAAGTTGTACTTTTGCCTGTGTGCAATTCCATATGAGACACATATCCATTATGGCTATCTACACACATCCACCATTTGAATTCCCGGTTTTGAGGGCTCATACTGCTTCATGAAATTACGATCAGTAAATTTGGTAATAGTTTCATCATATGCTATCTCTCTATGCAATTGATAGGCAACTTTAAAATTTACATTATAGTAGTATGTAATCGGCCTAAGTATAACTCTTATCAAAATCTTTACTTTTAGCATCTGGCATTTTTTTATTATCATTAAAATGTAGGCAAGATAATATAGAATAAAACCTATATCAGGTCATGATACTTGCAAAATGTGGTTGCCTTACTTTCAAATCTGAGCTCCATATGTCACCTAATTCATGTCCTGGACATATGGAGGAAATGCTTACTATCATGCCAAAAAATGCAGATAAATTTGCGATATGACAAATTGACCCAATCGTGAGCTTTTTTCTGTTCAGCATATAAATATATTTCTAGAATAATTTTATTAAATATTTTTCTAACAAATGAAAAAAATCTAAAATTGCATACTCACTCATGGTGGAAAACTTGAGCCCTGAAGACTTAGTAAAATTGGACAACCCGATAACATTAGGAAAGTCGTTCCGATCTGGTCGGGAAGATGGGCCTGGGATAGGCAAAGCGGGAGAAGGTATAGCACTTGCATTCAAATTTCCTTTTCTTTTTGATACCACACCTGAATATATTTCATCTTCACTGGATAAAAATCCATCAAATGAGCTGCACAAAGCATCAGAATTCCAAGGCTCACTAATAACAAGGCTGTCATCGCTAGAGTTGGTTACAAAATCCTTTTTTTTTTTTTCTGCAACAAAACTTTATAATAACTTAATTTCCGAGAGAATTGAAAAGGCTGAATTTTTTCAAGTTACATAAAATTGTCAATTTTTGAGATAGAAAAATGGAACTTACATTTCTATAAACATAACAGAAAGATGGATCTGAAGATGTAAAATGCGTGTGGATTGACCGCATAGTTTTCCCGCAATTTTAAGCTGAACCTGGATATTTTGCAAAGTTGAAAATTCTAGCCCACATTATGCGGGCATAACTATGAAGAAGTTAAAGAGAAAGTCAGGAGAAATGGAGCAAAATGTAGTCGAGGAAGATAGGATAGAAAAAAATAGTGCAGTGCAGATGGTTAGCCAAAGAATAAGTAAGATAGATGAAGAGGTGAAGGATGTAGAAGTAAAACTAAAATTGTTTGAGATGAAGTATGTGCAGATAAAGGAATTAGTGAGTAGATAAGGAAGTCCAGAAGGTGGTAGAGAATGTTATGGTTGAAGTAGAGAGTAGTAAATTGTAAGACTATTGATAGAAGATTCATTAATTCGAGAGTGTGGAGATATAATCGCAAGAAAAAATAGAAACAGGTATATAAGAATATGTCAGTGTGGAGCTAGAATTAAGGATGTTACAGTTAAGGTAAAGAAACAAGAGTAGAGATGTTTATGTTATAGTAGGGATAAATAATTTGTCAGAGCCATCTGAGAGAATAATGGGTGAGTACACAGAATTGATTAGTAATTTGACTAAAGTGAAAGGAAGAGTAGGAATAGTTGGATTATTATCCAAGATTTGACAATAAGTATATGTTAGATAGGGCATGCTCTATAAATGAGAGATTGAAAGAGAAATGATGTTATGTTTTTATGGATGTGTGGGATTTTTTTATTAATAAGAGGGAGTTATATAGTAGAGATGGATTGCACTTAGCAAAACAAGGAAGTGACGTTTTCAGGAGTTTAATTTATAAAGAATATAGTTTGGGAAACTTATAAAGGGGAGTAGGGATTTAAGTGGCAGTGTTATCAGAAAGAAGAAAAATAGACGAGATGTAAGAAATAAATGTAGATGTGGAGACGGAAGAGTCAAAAGAGATTTATGAATAAAGAAATTGTTAAAATTTGATATTTGAATATGTGGTAGGAGACCAAAAAAGTATCTGGAATTAAAGAAAGCAGTTAAAAATGAAGAGTTTGAGGTTGCTAGCAGTAGTGGAAACACATCTAAGAGAAGAAGAACCTATACTGGAAGACTTGGTATAGTGGGATATAAAAAGAAAAGAGTGGTTTTTTGGTATAGGAGTTACGTCAAAAAAATATTTAAATATTGTTAAATGCCAATAACATTCGTGGCTTAAGATAAGGTTAGGAAGATAGGAGTGGTGGATGGTGGCTGTAGTTTATATAGCCACGGGAGAGTGTCTGTATGGAATAGAACAGTAACATATATGAATGACTAGTTAAGGATATACAGAGTTTTAAAGAAATGGGGAAGAGAATGATGATTATATGAGATATGAATGGGCATATTGAAGAAATTGATGATGTAGATAATAAAAATGGATAGCTTTTGAAGAATTTTTGTCAGAGTTAATTTGAGGATTGGAAGTTTGTCAAATATTTATGAGAGAGAATACACATGGTCTAGAAATAATATATTTCACACAATAGATTATGTATTAGTAGAGAAAGAGGGAATGAATAAAGTACGGAAAATTAAAGTGTTTGTTTGATAATGAAGAGAGGGTATGTAATAGTGATCATATTTGTTTTATAATAGAAATGGTTAGTAATATGATGGAAAATAGTAATAAAAGAAAGGATAGTGAAAGATGTAAATGGAAAATGAATGATAAGAAGAATATAAAATAAAAGTTCAAGAATCCATGGAAAAGTTGGTTGAGGGTGAATATAAGGACTAGTGTGGTGAAGTAGAAAAAGTGGCAAATAGGGTGAGAATATTCAGAAGAAAAAAGTATTAGGAAAGTGAGAGTTAGTAAAAGTATAAAAAAGAGGGGCAAAGCATGCAGAGAATATGTATGCTGTTAAGAACAAAGAAAGAGAAAAAGATGTTAAATGGGAAAAATATTTAAAAAAAGAAGTTGGCTAAAATAGATAAAGTATATAGAGAGAATGAAATTGAATAGTAAATTGTTGGAGGATTTTAGTAAAAGTGGAAGAGATGGGAGTAAAAAAATTTGGAAATACATTAAAGGAAGGAATGTAGGGAGGAGAGAAATAGTATTACTAGACAATGAGGGAATAGAGTGTAACTCTAGAGAAGAATTAGAGACAATCTTAACTAATTTAGTTTTCAGGTGCCATATTGAATTTCTTAAAAACTGACCTGAGCCACAATTTTCACAAGAACTTCAGTTTTAATAATGTTAGAGCAAAAAAAATTTACATTAATAGAAACTAGAAAAACAATAAGTCTAAGACAAATAGTGATAATCATTTAAAAAATAAGGACAAAAAGAAATTTCAACATCTGTCATAATTATTACTTTCCTGTTTGTTTATAATTTCTAATTTATCATTAACTAAGTTTACATTACATCTTCAGTGATAATTTCTTTGTATTCCTCACAAAATTATCTTTCAAACCATATATAATACTTTTTACCTGAATAATTCATAGCTTCAGAATCTCCAAAGCAAGTCGCATATGAATTCATTTTTATCTTGTATCCCAAAAGTTACCAAATTTCAAAGGTGTCTGTAAGAAGATATATCCTAATAAAAGATACAAAACAAATCATTTCCTGAAGATAGATATGCATTGTCATCATAGTAATTGCCTTTTTGTCTATCTAAAACTAGAAATTGTAGGCTACTGTCCGTATCACTGGTAAAATGAGTTTCATCTCTTCATTTTATATTTTTTTTGTGTATATCAGTGGTGTTTATATTCTTTATGCATACCAGTGATGCTATCTTGTTATATTTATTGTTCCACAAAGATATAATTTATTTGATTTGCTAGCTATAGACTTTAAAATAATGTGGTGCAGGATGTGGCAAAACTACTGACTCCACAGCATGAGTATCAAGCCATAGGCAATAATCAGAATGATTCTTTGCATACAATTCCATGTGATATATGGATAACCATTGAGACTACTACTACACAACATCATTTGAAATCTCTCTTATTGGTTTTAAGTCTTTATATTTACACATGGTATTATGCCCAGTAAATTTTGTGAATGCTTTACTATAGCAACCTTTCTGTGCATAAGTAAAATTTACGTTATATGTGTAAATCATTACTTATTATACAACCTTTCTGTATATTTGATTATCACATTTTAAAATTTACATTGCACTGCTTTATATATGTAAATCATTACTTATTATACAACAGGCAAGAGTAAACACATCACATAAACATAATAAATTATTAATATCAAAGATACAAAATTATTGTACATATGAATAATATCTTATATGCCGTATAATAAAGAACATAAATGATTTTAATATATTATTTATAATTTATATATTACACACCCCACTGTAAACGCAAATTAATAAATTATATTAATAAATTTAAAATATTAAAAAATCTCCTTACGATATATATTCTGCGATTACGTTGACATCCCATTATAGGCCTTGAATGCGGTGATCTGCATATTTTTAATCCTTTTAACTATATAATCAGACCGTTCACAATTTTCTTCCTTTATCGCTTCATGTAAGCTAGAAAATTGACCAAAATCGGAAAAAAATTAAATCCACCCGTTTAAAAAAAAATTCAATTCTTTTCCGATTTCAATCGAAAAGATGGCATTCAAAAGATATTTTTACGATGGATCGAATGCCTGTATTTCTGTTGACGTCGTGATAGTTGTATGTGTATATCTGTACAATAAAAGGTTTTTGCTAGAAAGTGTTCGAAGTGATTTGGATAAATTGGATTTATAAACAGTTTGTGTTAATACTACAAATCTGTTAGGTTTATTTTCTGTAGTAATAACCAAATTTTAATTTTTTATATTTTTTTAAATTTATGGTTATAACTCATTTTGGTACTAATTACTTAGCTGGGCTTGGCCGCCTGGATGGCATTGTTGCCAGCCCAAAACAGCTACAAATGCTGTTTACGCGGCCTACACTTATGGCTAAGAAAACAGTTGTGTTTATCTTAGCCATTGCAGGCCGCTTGATCACGTTGCACAGAAACATTATGGCCTGTTTTGTGCCTCGTGACATTTTATGCGAATTCGCACAATTCTTTGGTCGCTACTGTATCGTCTGACGGTGTTTGGATTTCAAATAGCCACAAGTTTTGATATTTCCATAGCAGAGTAATTTCTACTTAAATCTCTCAGTCTGAGTCAGTAAGAATTGTCACACTGTCCCCACCCTTCCCTACACAACTTGGAATGTGCAAAACATTGAGAAAGGGTTGGGCCGAGCTCACGCGAAAACTCATGGTTTCGCGAGAAATTATACAAGACAAATAAAATGACACACAAATTATGCCACTTACCAAGGTCAGTCAGGCTCCTTCAACCGAAGTAGGTATTTGATTCCTAAAAATAAAATATTAAAGACGTAGTAGGAAAAAATAAAAGGATCAAAAAATGTCATTAATAGTAAAAGTACTTTTTAAAAAGCAAAATAGAAATCGCATAAGACAAATCGTCATATAGCCAAAAAAAAAAAGTCGCCATATTTTAAGCGTGATAAAAGAAAACGGAAGTTGTAAAAGTCTGAAGTTTTGGTGTTATTGTAATTTTTTTGGGATGGGATGGTTGAAAGGATAAAAAAATGTAATTAGTAGGTTTTTTTTTTAAAAATGGCACAATAGACATCACGTAATACAAAGCCAAAAAAATAGTCGCTGTCTTTTTAAAAAAAATGAACATTGAAAAAGTCAAAAGTTTTGATCTTATTTTAATTTTTTTTGGAGGGGGGGGGGAGTAGGTTGAGAAATACTTTTTCTTCACTGAAATTAAAAAATAGAGACAAAAGTTATTTTTGGTTTGTTTTTTTTTTTTAAAAAAGGTAATAAAAATTTGTTTTAAAAAGAAAAGTTTTACTATATCAGCGGTATACAAATAAAGCCAAAAAAAAGATAACGAAAGTTGAAAAAGTCAAAAGTTTTGATCTTATTTTTAATTTTTTTTGGGGTGAGGAGAGGGGGTTGATTGAAAAATACTTTGTAAATATTAGAGACAGAAGTTATTTTTTGTTAGTTTTTATTTTTTAAAAAAGGTAATAAAAATTGATTTAAAAAATAAAAGTTAAAGACAAAAAACTAAATCGCCGTATAGCCAAAAAAAAAAAACCCCTAAAAATGAAATATTAAAGACGGAGTAGAAAAAATTAAAGGGTTCAAAAAAAGTCGCCGTATTTTAAAAATTGCGGTCCGGTAACATTGCATTGTGTTGTTCTTGACTGGCAATAACGCCGTCAAGTGACCAAGCCCGGTTAAGTAATTAGTACCCTCATTTTAATTATTTTTATTTCTATTAATTTTGATATTATATGTTGTTGCATTATAATTTGTAGCGAACTTTTATCATTCTTATATATATTAGCTGCTTTTTATACTAATTATAGTTTTTCTCTCTTTTTTTTTTTTTTGTCAATTAATAAATTTTAGGTCCTTTGCAAAGTAAGTCTTGTTTTTAATTCGATGTTACGTTTGTTTTTTAAAACTATTTTAACTATTTTAAATTAAATTTTTATTTGTAACGCAATTTAAAGTAGTCATTTGTAATACATTATAGAACTTATCTTAAATTATCGTCTTATTTTTGATTTTTAAATTACATGAAATTGAAAAAATAGTTGCAAAGATACAAACGAGCATAAAAGATATCTCATTATGGCTAATTTATAAGTAATACATGTATGCTTCCAAGATTTTTATGCAAATTAAAAAGTTATTAGAATTTAGAGAATTCATAGTAAAAAAAAAAAGAAATTGCGAGTGATTAAAAAGCAAATGGAATTAAGCTACTCGGAAATCAATAAATAATTTAATTAAATGTAGAACATATGTATCCCTAATGTTATTTAAAAGAAAATATTGATGTAATAATAATTTGGGTATTACTTGACAATAAAAATGTAACAAGAATGCCAAATATTATTAATACAATAGAATGTTTATGGTTAATTGATAAAAGTTTATATTTTAGATATAATGATATATATTAGGAATGAATGATTTGTGCCTTAAATATTGTGTATAATAAATATATTGATACAATAGTATTTGGAAATAAAAAAATTATAATTTTTACAGACCTTAACACCACAAAAATAGACTTAACTTACCTTGAAAAGTGGGAGATAGGTACTGTAATTTTCAAAAATCACATAAAAGCAAAACAACAAAGTAAAATTACTTTAAAATTCACATAAAAAAAAATAAGGAAATAAAATATGACTAATAAAAAAATTTCAAATTTGAAAAAAATTGATACAAGTCAAACTTTTTTTATTAACTAAAGTATTTAATTTTATTCAAAACAATATATTTTAATGTGTAATTTACATTTTTTCATGCATGTACAGTATTTTAATCATTATCGCTGATATGTAGTTTCGTTTGTGAACTAGTAAGACATCAGATTCGTCACAAGAGGAAATGCAACTAGCGCCATCTTCATTTTTTTTAATTGCTCTTATAGTGGATTCCAAACTAAAATGTTTTCCAATGTTTGTTGATCCTTCCCATTTTGCTAAGCGATCTAAAATTGAAATTTTTATTTCCAAAGAAATTCATTTTCTTGGGTGTTTTTTCCTCTCCATTAGGGTAAACTAAAAGTTTAAAATAAAAATAAGAACTTAGTCTTATGATAGTAAAAAGACACCTACTCACCATTGTTGGGCAAAATTTAATTAAAACTAACAATTAACAATTAAATTTTTATTTTGGTGTTTAATTTTTTAATTTTCCATTCTGTTTAAAGATCAAATTTCGTTGTTTCACATCACATTACGTAATTTTTAAATTGTTAATTACAATTAAAAATCAGATTTTAATTTTTAATTGTGCCCACCGCTGTTACTCATCTTTTAAAAATAAACTTGCGGACACTAAATGATTAAATGATTACGTACTCTTTTTTTAAAAAGCAAAAATAGAATGTGATTTAAAATGCAAAAACAACAACACGCATAGTATACGCATCTATAACATTTGAACAGATTTACATTATAATCTTGTAAAATTTAATGTGTGTATATAAAATGGGGAAATCCTGATTTTAAGTGAATTATGAATTTCTTTATTGCATAAAATCTATTAACAATACTATTATAAAGCGCTGAAAATATTGAAATTATTAGATGTAAAGTCGAACTCCGATAATGCGCTATTACTTTAAATATGATGTTGAGTGCGCAAAATTTATAATATTTAAAGTAATAGTGCATTATCGGAGCTCAACTTCTGATCTAATAATTATTATTGCATAAAAGAAAACCGCATACAAAGATATTAAGAAGAAACATGAATCGCATAAAATCAACAAATAAATCCGCATAAAACAAGACCCGGATGTATAAAAAATATTGATATAAAAGTTTTTGCAATGATTTTATATAAATCAATTCCTTGTTGCCGTAGTCACATTCTGTTCTCTATTTTTTTTACTCCATAATTGCTTATGAATTATATCCAACTTTAGCTGTCATATTTTTATTATAATATATATTCTTGGCTCATCTTTCAACTTTATTTCCAGAACTTTTTTTATATAAAAAAACATTTTATAGAAAAACAACTCTTCTCAAAATGAATTGCAAAAATTTTATTTTCCTGTCATATTTGTGTTCAATAGTAGTTTTTTTTCCATAACATTTTCTCTTAATATCAGATCATTAATCTTCTATGCAACTTGTTTTAGTCATCCTTTTCCAAATACACATTTCTATACTTTCTAGTCTTTTATTTTTTCCTGTTTTTTCAAGACATAATCTCACATTTGTACTTTAGGATACTTCAAATAAAAATTCTAGTGAATGCCATATATATAAATAATGTAATGCTTAATAATAGCATTAACAAAAGTAGTAATAGGGAAAGTAAGATTAGTGTTCTATATAAAATATGATATCAAACTGTGAAAAGAATACGCTTAGATAATTCAGCAAAATCATGGAAGAAAATGGTAAAGAACATATGGAGATGTGACACTATTTTTTTATAGATGCAGAATATGAATAAAACTATGAGGATATTATAAAAACATATACAAAAAATATTGTGTATCATAAAAAATTATACATCTGGGTCAATTTATGCGGTAAATAGGTTCCACAGAAAACCTGCTTAAAAAAATCGCACAAAAATAGATTTGACTTAACTTTGAAAAATATGGGATATGTTACGTAATTTTCTATAATCACATAAAAACAAAGCAACAAAGATAAAATTACTTAAAGTTCACATAAAAAAAAATTAAGGGAACAAAGTACGACTAATAAAAAATTTCAAATATTTGTGAAAAAAATTAATACAAGGCAAACTTGTTATATTAACTATTTAATTTTATTCAAAACAATATGTTTTTATGTGTAATTTATTTTACATTTTTTCATACATATTTTAATCATTATCGCTATTTGACAATATGCTGGTTTGTTTGTGAACTGGTAAGAGATCAGATTCATCACAAGAAGAAATACATTTAGCGACATTTTCAGTCTCTTGCTGTGTTAATGGTTTTCTGTCTACAATGTAATCGGAAATTGAACTTTAAATGAGACGATGATTTTACTAATTGTTATGAAGCTCATGATATCCAGACTGCTATGTCTAGCTGTTAGAAAATGCACTTCCATGCTTCCACGAGTGTGTTAATAATGACTAATGGTTAAATTTTCTTTTGTGCACATATATACATGAAACTTTTAGACAAAAAAAGTTATAATTAAAAATATTTAAAAACTTTTAGATACATTCGTTTTAAGTAGAAATTAAAAGTTCTTCAATATTTTTGCTTGTAATTTTTTTCTGTCTAAAAGTTTCTCCATGTATATATGTGTATAAAAGAAAATATACACGTACATAACACAGACAGACAACTATTTAGCTCTCGTTGGAATTTCAGAGCTTGTTCATAATTCATGTCGTTAACAAGAAAATGATTTTCCAATTGACCCGCATCATTTTTGCTGTGAAATAAACAGGTTCTACTTCTATTTCATTATCTTTTTCTAAATATTCTATGGTATCTAAATTTATTGCCAAACCTTTTTTCTAACAGGTATTTAAAGTATGTAAAATTTAATGCATGTATATAAAACAGGGAAATCATGTATTTAAGTGAAATATGAACTTCTTTATCGCATAAAAGAAAACCACATAAAAAGATATTAAGAAGCATGAATCGCATAACCCAAGTGTATACATTTGCTTGGAAAATAGTTTTTAAATAAAGCATTGTCCTTGTAAATTGGATATATATTGTATTTTATTGTTGATATTTATACATATAAATATAGTATGCTACATGCATGTCAGGAATAAGTTCTTTCGTTATGTGTTGTGTTTGTATGGATTATTGAAATATTCCATAGTAGCTGACTGAAATTATTCCTGAAATGTGCATTTATTACAGTGCGATTTGTCATTCTTTTTATGTAGTTTGGCGACCATAATAATAAAAAAAAAAAGATAGGTGATCATTACAACAACTGATATTTAGATATTTTTATATTAGAATTAAATTTAATAATAGTCAAAATATATACTGTTGATTTATATGGATTTATATTTTATTTTTTGTTAATATTTGTTTATGAATTTTTATATTTTAATGATGTTAAGTGTTAGTTTTAAATTTTATTTTAATAATAAAATTTTTTAATTTCTGGTGAGCGTTGCAAACAATAATTGAAAATTATAGTTCAAATGGTTTGTTGATAACAAATTAACTGAATTTAAACAACTTATTGTTTGTTTTATGTATTTATTATAAAATCATTATAAAAGATTTTTTTTTCCCAATTAAAAACTCCGTTATTGTTTTATATTTTTGCTGTTAATTGATTTTTCTGTGGGTTTCCTGATGGTGTTATTTAATCTCTTGTCTCCATTCTATTTTTTATCTTATTAGCTTTTAGTGTGTTGTTGAATATATCAGTAAATGATTAAATGTTCTTTATCTTACTCGCTTTTGGTTGTCGTATGCAGTCTTGCTTTCTAATTTTTTATTTTATTTATAATAAACATATTCTAATCACATCCATGACTGTGTTTTTTTTATATTTTTATTGCATTCATTTTCCAGATTTCATATTTATATAGTTAACTATTTTTGATTACTGTTCATTTATGTTGTATTTTTTTACTTTCATTAAGATATTTCATTTATTTAGTGCTATTATCTTATCTTGTGCATATCTGGGGGGGGGGGTATTTTAGTCAGTTTTTTTAAATTTTAAAAAAAAATTAGTTTATGATTTTTACACTTAGGGTAGAAATTTACTTTATCAGGATTGAACAAATTCATTCATTCTTGATATCCAAAGCCTTCTGAAAAAGAATTGTAATAATACATTTGGTTAAATTAACAATAGTAATATATCAAAGATAGTCTTCTATATTAAAATTGAGGATAATAGTATTGTGTCACTGTGTTATAATTCTAACTAATCCTGTTAAACAATCATTATCTACAAGTTTTGCGATGTTCATATACAATTACTATTATAGCATTCATTCTACAAATCGTCTTTTATTAGTTTTTGTAGAAAACTGTCATTAGCCCCCTTTTTTTATATATTGTCTGAAAAAGCATATACTACAAAATGATAAAATTAAATAAAGTCTTGAGATGAACTTAATTAAATTAGAAAAAACTATTTAATTATTAGTCCAGTGCTATTTTTGATTGAAGGTCATTGTAGCTATTAACCAGTGAAATCAAATATATTGTAAGTCATCAACAAATAAATCATGTTATCAATAAGTGCTGAATCTGGTATAGTACATTTTAGATGGTGGTTTTGGTGTGTGTGTGGAGGTGATCGATTATTGCTTTTACATTTAGAACAAAACTAGAATGGACATTATGTGAACGCTGTATGTGAAGCAATATTACCTAGAACAAAGTAATAGATGATTTGGAATTCCTTAATTTATAACTTCTATATTATAAGTAATATCTTGATCTGAGATTATAAGGCAAGCCAAGCAGGTCAGATTTGGCAATGCACTACAGACTAAATTTCTCTTAGAAATGTGATCTTAAAAATAACTAAATATGCATTAGAATCAGATTGTCGGTCATTGCAGCAAGAATTAAAAAGGTACTGTTGATAAAATTATCTTATTAACTTTTATGATAACTATGTATAAAATTAGAATAGTATTTTTTAATAAGAGAATTCTAGAATTTATTGTTATTTTCATTAATAATTACAATCATAACAAATAAAAGAATGAAATCAAGTTAATATTTTATAAACAGATAAATTTTAAGAGGAGTTTTTATATATATATATAATAATGAGGTCTTTTCATTAACAATAACCTTGGATGAAATGTTAGGAAAATTGTATTTAAGTTTTTTTAAAAAAAGGGTATTTATAAAATTAAAGGAAGATATAGTTATATTTAGAAGGATTGTGTTTACTTAGACATGCTACAAAATGTATTTTATATGTCAAATGAGGGGAATGAATTTAACAAAAGGATAGGTAGTTTTTGTTAGAAATTAATCTTAATGTATTATGAAAAGGTTGCAAAGCAGTTTGTTCATAAACTTTTTAAAAAGAATCGATAACTGGCCAGATTTACAGTTTTAACATGTGCAATATGGTTTCAAATAAAATTTAGGAATTAAACATGATTATATTACATATTGTTAATAGAAAAGACCTAGTAATATATACTGTTTGTTTTTTATTGATTACAATGAGCCTTTTATTTGATTGACCTAATACTTTAAATTATAGAAATTTTTTAAGAAAATGAATGTATTGGAACATTGTGTTTTTATTTCTATAGAGGATTAGAATCTATAGATAAAATTGACTATTGAAACAAACCAGTAAAATTAGATGGGATTTCAAATTATCACCTTACAAATTTTGATTCAGGATTGGTAATAAAAATGTCAACTTTAGATATATGGTGATGATATCATACTTATAATTGAAAATACAGAAAACCTCAAAGTTAAAGAACAGAGACTCTGAAAATGGGATTATCTTTTAGTTATGGACTAATAATTATGACTGGAATCGGCATGTCAGTTCCTTGGATCATTAAGTGGGGATAAAAGAAATTCAAATTTAGGCTAATACTGAAAAGAGTCTTATTTAAAAACCTGGAAATTTTTTTTAGATATGAGGACTTGCTTTTAAATGCCAAGATCATAATTGTTTAACTTATGTTGTTATCTGGGTTCTCTTGGATGTGAAAATTGGACACTTAAAAAGTATAGGAAAATGTATTAGCACTTTTGGATTTGTTCTGCCAAAAACTATTGAGAATTCTATGAACAGCAAATAAACAAATGAATAATTGATCAAATTAGATCTGTTCTCATTTGATACACAAAAATCGGATTGAATTGATCTTGTTTTGGTCATATTATGAAATCATCTAATTTATTAGAAAATGTATAATCCCTAGAAAAGTTGATGGAGAAAGAAAAGAATGACCAATAATGAGCTTCAAAGAACTCATAACAGAAAATATATTAATGAGCAATCTGAAAAATTATCAGATTATTTTGACAAAATGTTATCTGTATGATTACCAAGAGTCTGTTAGCTTAACATGGAGAGGGCAAAACAGCTAAAAATAATAGACATGAAGTTTGAAAAACAGTTTATGTTTTTCAGAAAAGTTATGTCAGTCTTGCAATCAGAACTATAGAGATTTTGTATATTTTTAATAAAAATAATAGATTATTCTGTAGGATATTGAAATTGATTTTGTTTTGAAAATTATTCTTGCATAGTACAGAAACTTGATAATTTTTAGCAATGTGAATTTGGAGAAAAATAGTGTGTATTTAACAAGTACAAGTATTGAGAACACTGACTAAAAAAAAAAAAGAATATATTAAGAAGCAGATGATATATATATTAAGAGAAAAGTGATAATTTTGATCATATAAAGAATATAACTATAATTAAGGGATGATTAGATTATCTGAAATGAGTGAGTGTAAGGTCTGTTAAATAGTAGCGTTTGTTAAATATAATTGTGTTTTGGTGTTAGCTTTAAAAAGAATTAAAGTCTTGAAATGATGCTTTGTGGTACATTACTACATAATTTCATTATAAACATCTAATCATATTCTTTGACAATTTTATTGCAGTTTTTGAAGCTTTTTTTTTTAAATACTGATAATTTTATTTTCTAAAAAGGATGTTTTTTTTCCCTAAAGTAATTTCTTGAGGATTAGTTGATTGAGTTTACTTGTCAAACAACATATAAATGGAATGGGATAATTTTTTTTTTTTTTTTGTAAACTTATTGGTGTAGAGATACATGCATATATATGCTAGAAATAGATTTTTTTTTATTTGTTTACATTTCAATTATAGATCATTTAATACTAAAAAGATAGCTAGATGTATTTGTTTACTTAGTCGTGATTGCTATTCACGAATTATTTTATCATATATCTTATATAATTATAGACAAAAAAATTTAAATGTCTCTTTGTTGGATTTCTTGTAAGTTTAAAAATATTTTAAACATTTAAAAATAATAGTATATAAGCCTAAATATACTGAGATTACATTATCATTTTTAAGTTTTGTCATCTGATCCTTCGTGTCAGCCGCTAGAGGCGCTATTTCTAGCTAAATTTCTAGAAATATGCCGTTTCCGCAGCCGCACCCAAGCCTTTAAGCATTCTTTCTAAAATAAATCCTAGAAAGATTGTTAACTCGGAGTTAAGTCTACTTTCTACGCTAAAAGGTAGAGTGTTAACTCTGAGTTAAGTCTTCTTTCTACGATAAAATCTAGAAAGAGTGTTAACTCGGCTTAGCGGCTAACGGTGTGGCTTTTTCCGATGCTAAAAGCAGAGGAAAATGCCGTAGTTGTTTGTGTCACGCACTATATTGTAATGCTGCATTATGTATTTTACGTAACAATATCGTACGAGGGTGTGTTAATGTGATCGTGTCAAAATTATTTAAATTTTCATTGGTGCCTTTTTTTTTTAAGACGAATTGATCAATTTTAACAGTAGTGATTGTTCCTCATAAATTTGTATTCCTCCTAAATTTTCGATTAGGGTGGGGTAGCGTAAAATTTTAAAAATCACGCTTTGAGTCACGTTTTAGCGAGAAATTTTCCGAGACAAAAAGTATGGCTAATTCCCTCAACAGAAAACTTGAAAAGATGGGAGTTGCCAGACACGGAAGCCGGTGCTGGAATATTTTTACAGCAGAAAAAAAGAAAAAAAACATTCTGCTGCTGAAAGAAAAGATTGGATTGTGCGGCAAATATATGCAGATTTGAGGTCCAAAAACATCTGCCGACGGAAATGTTCACTTCGTAAAGGCAAGCTTGTTTGAGGGATTCTAAATGGCCTTCGTCAAATGTCAAAAATAAAAGAAGTAACTTCAATTTTTATTTAAACGTACATCCCTTCTCCCGATAATTGTTGTCGTCGGCAATCAGATGTAAAATAAAAGAAGTAACTAAAATTTTTATTTAAACATAGCCCCAAAAACCCCTCTTCTCCCAATAATTGTTGTCGTCGGCAATCAAACGGTCAAATAAAAGGAACGTCAATTATTCTTTAATCGTATAGAAAAAAAAACAAAAAACCCTCCCACTAATTGTCGTCGGCAATCAAATGTAAACCAATCAAAGTAAGACAGTAAATTATTAGTTAAACATAACCCAAATTACTATTTGAACATACACCGAAAAAGACCCGCTCTTGTCAATCAAAATTAAAGAAACCTAGACTATTATTGTCCCATTGTCAAATCGAATATTATTTGGGAAAACCTAAATAATTTATAAATGAAAAAAAAAAGAAAGTCAAATCGATTTTCAATCAAATGGTAATCGATAAAAGTCACTTAAATTTTGATTTAAACATACACACAAACAAAACAAAAATGCAAAACCCTTTCTCCCAATAATTGTTGTCGGCAATCAAATGTAAAAAATAAAAGGAACATACAATTATTCTTTAATCGTAAACAAAAACACCCCTCCCACTAATTGTTGTCGGCAATCAAATGTAAAGCACTAAAAATAAGATAAACCGATTATTTTTTAAACGTAACCCAAATTACTATTTGAACTTACACCAAAAAAAGACTTGCTCTTGTCAATAAAAATGAAAGAAAACCACAACAACTATTATTATCCCATTGTCAAAAATATTAGGTTTTGGGCAAACCAAAACCATAATTTATAAACGAAAAAAAAAAAAGGCAAAACCGTTGTCAATCAAATATAACCGATAAAAGTAACTTCAATTTTGATTTAAACATACACAAAAAAACAACCTCTTTAGCTCCCAATAATTGTTGTTGGCAATCAAATGTAAAATAAAAGGAAGGTAAATTAGTATTTAATCATCACCCAAAAACACCCACCCCTCTCACTAATTATTGCCAGCAATCAAATGTACACCACTACTAAAAGTAACATAAACTACTATTCTTTAAACGGTTACACCCCTTCTCCCAATAATTGTTGTCTACAATCGTACACACAAAAAAAACACCCCTTCTCCCAATAACTAGTGTCGGCAATCAAATGTAAACCAATCAAAGTAAGACCGCAACTTATTATTTAAACGTAACCCAAATTACTATTTGAATCTACACCAAAAAAACACCCGCTCTTGTCAATAAAAATTAACAACTATTATTGTCAAAAATATTTATTTGTAGAACCAAAACCATAATTTATAAACGAAAGGAAGTCAAATAGGTCGTCAATCTAATGTAAACCGATAAAAGTAAAGGTTTTAATTTTTATTTAAACATACACACACACGCGCGGAAAAAAAAAACAACACTTCTCCCAATAATTGTTGTCGGCAATCAAATGTAAACCTATCAAAGTAACATAAATTATTATTTAATCGTACACAAAAAAAACCCACTAATTTGTTGTCGGCAATCAAATGTAAACCTATCAAAGTAACGTAAATTATTATTTAAAGATCCATTAAAAAAACGCGTTCTCTCTTGAATTTTGTCAATCCAATTTTACAAAAACAGTAATACTATTTTAAAAAAAACACAAATTATTACTTGAACACACACCAAAAAAGACCCTTTGTTAAAAAAAAAACAACTATTATCCCATCGTCAAGAATATTATTTGGGAAAAATAATTCAGAAACGAAAGAAAGTAAACTTTGTAAACAAACAAACAAAAAAAAGTCACTATTAATAGAGAATCGCTAGCCCAAGAACGTTATATTAATGTGTTTTTTGGTTAAAAATCGCGCCTCTAGCGGCTGACACGAAGGATCAGATGACAACCGTGGGATGTTTTTGTAGATAACTTGGAACATTTATAATGTCCTACCAGTTTGTTCTGCCCTCCCCCATTATTGTCAAACATTAATGATGATTGTGTACAGCTTTTTTTTTTTTTATAATTGGTTAAGATATTATTAACCCCAAAGAAATATACTATCATGTTATACTGGCACCTGTATAAATGTGAAAATTAATAAACCTCTTCGCAGTGATATCCTGCAATTCATGTGATGGAAAGTCATTGCTAACATATCTACCTTATCACATATTGTATAATTCTATATTTTGTTTTCTTCTCTAGTATTTCATTCTTTTAATGATTTTCACCCTGCACCAAATATTATATTAATCAGTAAATCTGTGTAAGAAAGTGTCATTATTTTTTTTGCACAACTTTAATGTCTGATGACTATCAGGTATTAAAAGACTAATCAGTCTTACTTTAAATTACAATTGTTTATACAATTATTAACATTGCATAATTATAGAAAAAAATGTAGGGATAAATATAATAAATTGATTGATAAAGTTCTAACAAATAGTATTTTGTAATTTACTTAAAACGTATTGATTAATTATTCATGGATTTCTGCTCTTATTCATAATCATATACATAACCATGAGGCTAATATTTGCCCATTCCAGAATTTTGCTTAAATAAAAAAAGTTAAATATATTTATTTGTTAATTTGATTGCAATTTTTTTTATCTACTTTTCTAAATAATGTATAGCCATCTGTTTAGATATAGGTGGATCATCTTATTTCAAATCACTTAATGCCATTTTTTAATTCAAAATTGAGTGCTTTAACTTACATTATATTTGAAAACTAAATATTTTTTGTTCTTAATAATCTGAATAAATGTCTTTAAGATAATGGAAGATTGTCAAAATCTTTTTTTAAAAAAATTATGTATTTTAAATTATTCTTTGCTATTCACAAAAGTAAATGTATCTGTGTCTAGAATTGTTGTTAAAAGCATCTAAAAACAAATTGGTGCTCTTAATTATATTACTTGTAATGGAATATCTTAGCTAAAAAGACTTGTACCCACCATAATCCTGGTTTTATCTTTTAATCATTTATGTTTGATTAAGAGTAACATTACTTAATTTTTCAATAAACATTGTTTTTTAGTCTTAAAAAGGACTGTAATAATAATTTTTTCAAAAGATTATATTAACTAGATAATTTTTGCACATATAATCAATATTTTTTAGGAAACTAAATAAAATATTTCACCAAAGTATATCAACTTTATATAGGACCATAAATCTACAATAATGCTAGATACTAATATTTTTCTAAAATGCCTGACAGATTTGAACTCAACATTTTAACTTTTGTGACATTTTCTTAAATTATTCTCGCTATTTATAGTTATCGTATTGTTAGATTTATTAAATAAAGAACTATATATGTGTTTCTCCAGTTCTTTTACTCCTATTAAATTTTTTTTTTGCCTAAATTCACTACATGGCGCAATATAGTTTGCAATCTATTTGGATTTAGCTAAATAATTGAAACAAGTTACCAAACTATGTCATGTCTTATTTTATTTGCTAATGGCCTTATTATTGATTTCTTAAATATTTTTCTGATCCTAATACCTAGCATTTTAAATTTTTAGTCCTATTTGGCTCGCAGCCTAACAAGTCTTTAATGATGTTGCTTAGCATCACTGGATTACTTTTATCCAACTTCAAGATTATCCCATAAGTATTAATATTCTAATCAATAAATTTACAGCAAAATTTAATTTTAATAAATTGTTCATTTAAGCTTGTATTGACTTCAGTTAACTGTTCAGTGCATCTCCATATACTGTTATTTTTTTTTTTACAATTTATAGTCCTGAACATAGTTGTTTTCTGGTTTTTTTATAGGAATATTATTTATAAATATGATCTTCGAGCATTACTGGATACTATCCAGATTGTAAAATGTCTGCTTGACAATTTTAAGTAAAAATTTTGTTTAACCTTTTTTAAGTTACTATTCCTTCTAAACAATAATAATTCTTATAGATTTAAAATTTTATACTTGCATATTTTTCCTAATAAATGATTATTAGCAGATGTTCAATTTATTCCATGTGCATACATTTGGAATAATTGAGGCAATCTGTTTGCATAATCAGCCGGTAAATATTTTTAAAAAAATAATTATGAATGGATTAACATATGCTATGTGCTAAAATATCTTTAAAAACATGACAGTCGGATATTTTTAGTAGTTTCACATTTATTTAATCATACATATTTATAATGAGACTCTGGTCTCTATTTCTTATAAAATTATTGTATTTTCTTTACTTTGCCCGGGTTTATATTATTATAGTTGTGTTTATTCTTTATCTTATCTATTTAGAGGTTAGCCATCTCAAGGGTTAACTCCCATGTGTACATTTTTGTTTATATTTTAAGGTTTCACATATTTAAAATAAAAGCCTTGGGACAAAATTGTTGTTGACCAGTGTTATTAAAGTTGGTTTGAAAAACCATGAAGTACTTATTAACGTTTATATAATTTTTATATTTCAGTGTGGAGCTCACAATTTCAAGAGAAGAGAATATTGTTTTAAGTGTAACATTTCTCGTGAAGGTAAGATTTTTATTAGTCTAGCAATCTTTATAAGTTGCCTTATAAGAAACGGAGAAAAGAATTTCATTAATTAAAGGATGGTTGTAATTCACAATGAATATTTACTTAATTCTCTGCAAGAATTGCTAAAAACAAGAATAGATTTGTGTGTAATATGCTTTATTTTAAAAACATTTTTATCCAGAAACCTTAAAAAGATTTTTAAAAGAAAAATTGAAGTTTTTCATTTATATAACAACCATAAACAAAATTAACCTCATAAGATTATATTCAAGAGCTTCTTCAAATCCAATTATCTTCTTTATTTGTAATAAATAATTTAAACGTTAATCATTTTAATTTTTGATAATCATAAAATATAAAAAACACAACTAGTACATCTAATTTTGTTCAGGGGGTAAAAAAAAATTGAAAACATATTACTTGGCATGTTTGAAAGCTCTTTTAATGTACAGTTTTACCACAAAACTTGTCGATTTTTGGGAGATATTGAAATTTGAATAGTTTATTTTTTTGTTGATTGGATTGAATCATAAAATTATCATCAAATAATTTTCTTATTTATTTGCATGTTATTTTTAAAAATGGATTTTTTTTTTTCCTGTCTAGATTTTTTATGTTTTTAGTTGATGCTATTAGATATTGTCACGGAGTAAAACAGTTTTTATCTAATTTACTGCAGACCATAACCTTCCATCCCTAACAGTTATTCAAAAAAGTGAAGAAAATAGTTTGCAGGTTTGCCAATTGCTGAGTAATGTTTAATCCTCTACCTGACCTAGATTTCCATATAGTGACATATTGAATGACCATCGTAGTAATGTGTGGAATAACTATATGAAACTAATCCTAAGCTTATCATTTGTAACCTGGAAAAATTTCAAGTTTCATCTAGCCGGAATTCCAATCTCAGATTGTTTACATAACTGGCGGGTGTAACAAAGCAAAAAAAAAAAATTTCATATAGAAATATTAGTGAAGATACAACTATAAAAGTATAAACAAAACAATTATTATTATGGTTGATAATTGTACAAATGCATATTTCACTACAGTTTATAAAAAAATTATACAATTAAGTATTTTGTGTATTGATGAGTGGATGAATGGCAGAATAATATATACAAGCGGTCCTCGACTTTATGTTTCTAATTGGTTCCTCAAATGTGTATGAAAATAGAACAATGTAAAAAAAACCCATCAAAAAGTGTTTTTAAAATAATTATTTTTTTAATGAGGTATACATTTTATTGATTAGTATCTAGTGTTTTCTTTATAAATATATTAAGAGATAATTGAAAGTTCCATTGTCTTTTTCTATTGCCCTTCGTATGAAAATCAAGGACTACCTGTATAGACCTTGGTTAGCATTACTAAAAGTCTCTATTCTGAAAGAAGTTATTTTAATGCTATGTGTATGAGTGACTGTATAAACATATAAAAATACTATTAATTATAAAAAATACACTTCAAATTTCTGGAAAAGTGAATACATATAATGAATTAGGCTGTGAATCTTCATCCAAAATTTGAGCTCTCTTTCTCAAAGCATTGCTTGAGCAAGAAACTATTTTTATAATGATTTCTGAAGTCTTTAAAACATTTTATCAGCTTTCAAGTCACTAATGTTACTGTTTTTTAAAGTTAAATTATGGTAGGAATGCTGAGAGATAAAAATGAGTTTTGAAAACAATTAGTTGATATATGTGATTTAAGCTCAAGTGTTTGACTTGTACATTTTCTTTTAACCATTATTATTTTGATAGAGAAATGAACGACTCAATATAATATAAATTTTTTTGCTGTTCGCTTAGTCTCACTTGCATCACAGATATTGTTGAAGTGTTCATATAATAATACTAAAAGCAAATAATGGTGAGCTATGATTTGGAAACGGAAATATAAAATCAGATGGGTTAAACAAATAAGTTTTTTTATTATTCAGAACTATTTAGATTATCACTGATATATTTTGTATCAACAACATAGTGTCTTTTTTTTTTTTGAGAGTTACTCATCACCGAATATTTTCCTAAAAATTTCTTTCGAAAATGTAAGCATTTACATACTTGGCTGTGTTTTTTATTATTTTGATTTAGATAATGCTTTGAATTGATATTTATAATACATTATAAAAGATAAATTTTTGTAATTGTATAGCAGAAATAAATGATTAGGCTGCCATCTAAATATCTCAACATTAGTCATTCATTTACACCAGAAGCTTAAGTTGACCGTGAAAACGTGAAAGGCTTAGTGTTTTCTTAGATCTTAATGTATTAATAATTGAAAACCAAATTATTGAAATTATTACAAAATTGTATAATATATTGATTTATTATATCTTAGCAGAAGATAGTATCGATAAAATTATTTTCTTTTGGATTACATAACATATCTTAAAAAGAACGTCCTTATATATATATAGCTAATATAATTTTAAATAATATATCATGTAGTTGTGAAAAAAAATAATAGTGTTTTGCAAGTTGAGAGATTGCTATTTTTAAAATTTGAAAATTCATTAGACAAAGGCATCAATCCGCCAAAATCATAAATGTTTATAATACATAATCATTGAAATAGTAAAAATGTTTTATAATATCATAGTTAAATTTTTCTTTTAAAGTTACATTTTCAGTTTTGATTTTGTTCATCATCTGTATTATTTACTAATTTTATGTTTTTTTTTTCTATCCTATTCTGAAGAATAATTAGCTTCTTAAAAATAGTTATAACCAAGTATAATGCATTTTTAAATTACCACATTTTTTCACATCTTAATGGTATATTTACCCTGAATGATTGACAAAGATGTTTTTTTTAATTTGATAACACTTGTAATATGATAAAGTAATGAAGTAGCTATAGATTGGAAGTATCTACAAGACAGACACCAGTTTCATCTCTGATAAAATATCTTCATTGAAAGAAAAGAGTAGAAGTAATTTTACATTACTGGAGTGAAGTGGGTATTTCTTATGTAATATATTGGACATCAGTAATTTTTATTTATTCAGCCATTAAATGATTTAAAATAATATATTGTGGTTAGAAAACAAGCTCTTTTAAAACCATAACACTTTATTTTATTGGCTAAAGTAAACCATATTCAATGGACTGTACTAGATAAACTAGTCAAAATGTCTCCAGAAGAGAGATTATGTTAATGCTTTTTTTCCCCCCAATAAATAAATAATTGAATGGTAATATTTATCATTGGCACCAATGTCATCTAAAAATTGGAATGTAACTTTAAGATTAAACACAAAAATGAATTAAAAATGACACATTTGTTATTTTGCTTTTTTAATAGAGTTAGTACAAAATTGTTAAAAGAGAATTATTGTTAGTCTATTGCTGACATGGACTAAAATTTCTAGTACATATTTAATTCATTGTGCTAATGCAGTATATCTGCAACAATGGGATTTAAGAAAAAGTATTTATACAATAATAAAAATGAACAGTAAAAACTATGTGCGTACAATTGTAATACGTTTTAATGTAAAATTACCTATAACAGCAAAAATAAAGAATATAGAATATATACTCTTGCCAGAGTTTTTAACATTATATATACATAGGTGTGTGTGTTTATTTACTGTTCAGAATTATTTTACAGAAAATTACACATACCAATTAAATATGAGAATAGTCACAATACTGATGCTGTTTCATCTATCCTTTCTTGTGGAAATGCCTATAGCTTATTAAATAAGATGGTTTTATTAAGGAAAAATTAGAATCACTTGTTATAATAAATACAGTGATTATAAGCAAAATTTACAAAAAAATTATATTTGTGTTAAAAAAAAGGGAAGAACTATAGATTGCAAAAAAACGAAATATAATTGCTTATGCTTATATGGTAGTGATATATGATACAGATATATGAGAAATTGCTTCCATCATCGGTTATGACAATGAAATAAATTTGATTTTTTATTGTAATCATTATTTGAAAATAAAAAATACAGATAAAATTGCTTACATTTACATTATAAAATACTCAGAAAACAGATCATTATTCTACAGCATAGTAAATTGTTTGTATTAAAATATATATGTATAAACTTATGGCTGGTAAAAAAATTATTTCCAAAGCTTCATATAAAATTACTATTAATTCAAGCTCTCGAAAATACATATATATGCATTATATCTATTTGCTGATAATAAAAAAAATCTCTTCATTGTTTTCTATGACGTATAAAAACCTAAGAAAAAAGAATTAGGAAATTTCTTTTACTAAAGTGTTGTTTAAAAATGCAAATTTTATTGTACAGAAAAAAAAGATACATCATTTTAAAGCTGATACAGTAATATAATAATGAGTGCAGATTTTACCAATCACCCGCATTCTGATTTTTAAAAATTCTAAAAGTGAGTGTCATGAAGCATCACGCGTTTTCAAGACAATAAGGATATGATGATCATGTAACGTTTTAATGGCTTAATCATTTTACAATGAAGTTATTAACTATCACTTAAGATTTAAGTGGTATCTATATTAATATATAAATATTAAAGTTTGTTATTATACAACTCTGACAAATATTGCACTAATCTTGGCAAATCTGCACAATTTTCTTTCTTTGTGGAAAATATTTTAGGCTTTGAATTTTTGCTTTGTTGTACTTGTTTCTAAATTTTGATAATTTACAGTATAAAAAGACATTGAAATTTGTAATAGCATCATAAAAACAATTGCAAAAAGAGAGCAGCCGGCACTGTTTGTTGTTGCCTATGGTCATGTATTTCATTTTTTATTTGCAAGTGGAATATGAAAAAATACCACTACGTTCAAATTTCATATTGAGTTTTTATTTTTTGCGATACTATTATTGATAAACATATGGGTTCCTATTTGCAATATAAAAGTGCTATATACAACATTGTAAAAATACAATACGGTAATCATTTTTAACTGCTGTTAATAACTTATATATCATTATTTCACGTTATTTAAATATGTTTGAATTATCAAGTTGGTTTGTTATTTAAGATATCGAACTAATCTTAATGAATTTTGCATGATTTTCTTTTTTTGGGGATATTTATTTTGTTTTTAAAAAAAAATTGTAATTTTCTACGATTTTTTTGCGATAGGGTTGTTGATAATCCTATCAATTATTATTTGCAATATAAAAATGCTACGTACAACATTGTAAAAATATGATGCAGTAATCATTTTTAACTGCTGTTGATAACTTACATATCATGATTTCATGTAAATATTTTTTAAATATATTTGAATTATCTAGTTGGTTTATTATTTAAGATATTGGACTAATCTTAATGAATTTCGCATGATTTTCTTTCTTTTTTTTTTTGTTTTTGGAAATTTGCTTTATGGTACTTGTTTTTTTAAAAAATGATAATTTTCTACTAATGTGAGCAAAGCTGCAGGGTCATATGATTTTATTGTCTTTTATTGTATCTTGTCTTTACAGGTTTGCAGGAGTGTATTAGTTTATAGATATATGTATTGTTTCATTATTTGAAATATTTTTTTATTAAAAGTTCATTAATAATTTATGGCATTGTATCTATAATGATTACTTTTGTGGTTTTGACTCTTCATACTTTAATTAAAGAGAATATTACAGGTTATCAATTTTTGATGTTTAAAAAAAAAACTAGTTTAAATAAAAATCCAGGCATAAGCTGAAAGAATCTAATTTTACCCAAAGAATTAAAAAATTTATTAATTAAAAAACTGATAACTGAATGATTCTCATAATTTAAAGTTTTTTTAATTTAAAATTAGTATATACATAGTAAATAAATACATTTAACTATTATAAAATAGCATTATTAAGTAAAATTATAAATAATACTTAATATATCTAACATCTAATTTTCACAATCCTTATCAAATCTGCTATAAATGTTCTTATAAATATATATGCTTTTATTTAACTTTTTTTTCACATCTGCCTGTATGAAATTTTGTTACTCAATTTTCACTTAATTTCCAATCTAGTTGAAACTTTGCATAAGTATATATTCCCGGTTACAATATATTTTTTCAAGTTTACAAATAATTTTAAAGAGAAAAAAATTAGACAAAAATTTAAATTTTTAATTTTATATGGGTAGTATTCTTTATAGTATTATCATTTATAAATATTACTATAAATAGAAAAAAATAATAGTAATTAAATTAGGAGTGGGGGTAAAAGTAGTTTTCTAAACAAAATGATGTCTAAGATAATATTTTAATAAAGTTAACGTACATTGTGGTTTTTCTGCTTACGTAATTACAAATAATACTTTTCAGAAAAAAAAAATATATATTCTACATTATTTACAAAATTTAAACTTTGTTAGGACTTCATAATAATGTTTTATATCAGAAAGTATCACATCATATGATTTAGAAAATGACCAGCAAACTAGAATGAAAAAGTTTGCCCAGTTAAATTTATGATTTGTGGGAAGATTTTTGACCAAAATTTTAATTTTTATTAATTTTACTTAACTGATTAAAAAAAAAAGTAATTTTTGTTTAAATGTATTTAAAAAGTTACTATGGCTTTAAAAAATAGTTTTAAATTTGTTGATAAATTTTTATTTTTTTTAAATATATTTTTTATTTGGTTTGAAAACTATAACAGAAGCAAGTGATAAATTGACTTTATCATAGCAGGTTATATTTTTTTTTATATATTCTGGAATTTTAACTTAGTTGGGTTTTAACTTTACCAAAATTACAACAGAAGTGATTTAGGATTTTCACATAATCTTTTGCAGCATGTGAAAATTATATTCCATATGACAGAAATTCCTAAATTGAATAGGTTTTATATGAGGTATATGATTATATATTGGAAATTCTTTTTATAATATGAGCAATACAAATTTAAGGTAATGCAAAATCAACATGAATATCACCCACATGTTTTCATTAGAGGTTTTTTTAGGTATTAACTTTCAATTTAAATTTTAATCATCCTAATTATTTTAAATTTTATCTTTTAATTATCTACAGAAATTTTATTTTTTAAATCACAGTACATAATGTAATAAATCATTGGGCATTATCATAGAATACATATAATTTACAATAGGTTTTATATATATATGAAAGTATCATTTGAACGAGCACTTTTGTTTTTTTTTGTTAATGTATATATTTTATATATATATATATATTGCTTCAACAAGTAAGGTGATGAAAAGCTTTAAGAATTACTGATATACTCAACTAATCACCACAGCCAAAAAAGATATCAGAATTATTTGTACAGTTAGTTAATATAATTTTCCTCTTTCTTTCCTTATATATTAATTTCCACTTTTACATTTACCATTTTACAACTTCCTTAAACACTTTAACAATACTATTTTTTATATGAAAACTTTATTCTGATGATGACTGCAGGGCAGTCTAAACTATTAGAATAAAGTTTTCATATAAAAAATAGTATTGTTAGAAAGTGTTTAAGGAAGTTGTAAATGATATGACAGATAATTACTGACTTTATGCTTTTAATAGTCCATAAATGTCTATTTCTCTTAATCTATTAACTATATATAATTTGTCTTGAGTATTTTGAATATATGTCTTATTCTAATTAATTGTTTATAAAGCTTAGTCTTTTTAGTTTTGTTGTGGGAATTTTTTTAAATATATCTGCATTATGTTAATTAAGGTAAGACATAATATTCTTTTGAAATATGAGAACACAAGCTATTCTTGAGAATATTTATTTAGGAATCCAAGTGCTTGATAATACTCAATAATATGTGGGTCAATCATTAAACTCGGTCTGCTGCGTAATTAAATGCATTTGCAATTCCTATATTGACTTGTTTTTTTAATCGTCTTATAATTTTGATGGTAACATGGATTTAAGTTTTGTGCAAATATTACCATTATTATATATTATTTTGTCCTAAATATTCTCATATATAATATTGTGATGAGAAAAATATTTTTAATTTTCTGCTAATTTAATGAACGTTTTAAAAGAACACTTCACAAATATGATTTGTTTCTTATATTAAAATTTTTTATACTTTTTGGTGTAATGAAAAAAATAAAAGAAAAATACCATTATAAAATATTTATAGAATATCTGGATTTATGCATTATTTTATATTTTTTTCTGTTATAACTGGTTCGGTCTAAAACGCCATATTGAATTTTTTAAAGTACTGGCCTGAGACATAATTTTCACAATAATTTCAGTTTTAATTATGTTAGAGCAAAAAAAAGTATATTAATAGAAACTAGAAAAACTAAGGAAAACAATAAGTCTAAGACAAATAATGATAACCATTTAAAAAATAGGGGGAAAAAAGAAATTTCAACATCCGAAATAATTATTACTTTATTGTTTGTTCATAGTTTCTAATTCATCATGAACTAAGTATTAATTACATCTTCAGTTATAATTTCTTTGTATTTCTCACACAATTTTCTTTCAAACCATATATATATGTCTTACCTGAGATAATCCATAGCTTCAGAATCTCCAAAATAAGTCACATATGAACTCTTCATTTTTATCTTCTACCCCAAAAGTTATCAAATGTCAAAGGCGTCTATAAGAAAAAGATTCATCCTAATAAAAGATACTAAAGAAATCATCATAGCAATTGGGATTCTTGTCTATCTAAAACTAGAAATTGTAGGCTACTGTCTATATCACTGATAAAATGAGTTTCATCTCTTCATTTTATATTTTTTTTGTGTACATCAGTGATGTTTATATTCTTTATACACACCTGTGATATTTATATTCTTTATGGACACCAGTGATGTTTATATTCTTTATGCACACAAGTGATGCTATCTTGTTATATTTATTGTATCACATAGATATAATTTATTTGCATATAGTCCATTTGTTAGCTATAGACTTGAAAATAATATGATAAAACATATAGCAAAATCAGAGTGAGTCCAAAGCATGAGTATAAAGGCATAAACAAGAATCAGAATTTATTTGCCTGCATATGCAATCTTTCTATACATTTGATTATTAATTTTGTAAATCATTACTCACAAACACACAATATAAACATAATAATAAATAATAAATTATTACACTTTTTGAAAATCATTATTTTTATAAAACAAGTCTATTTTTATAAAATAAGTGGATTAGAACTTTAGAAAATTACTGTAGATATGAATTGTATGAGCATAAATAAATATATAATTTATATCGACACGCACCAACTACAAACTAAAATTAATAAAAATTATCATTTTTTCAAAAAATTAAAATATTAAAAAAATTAAAATTTTATACTTACACGAGTCTCATATTCTGCTTTACGTTTAGACTCCATTGTAGGCCTTGTCTATTTGAAGTGTGGCACGTATTTTCTGTCTTTATCGCTTCGTGGAAATTACAAAAATGATCAAAAAAAAAAAGAAAAATTAAATACGCTGCTTGCTAAAAAAAAATCCAAATTTCATCGGATTTTTTATGGTAGACATTTTCGGAAAGCCACGTCAGAGATCTATCAAATGCTCGTATTTTGTTTGACATCATGCATGTCGACCGATCAAAAAGGGAGGGGGGGGTTACCTGCTTAATGATGAAAGCAGATAAAGGGATGGTGTATATATATATTTCAAATTGTGGGTCAGAAAATATTTTTAATATATTTTTTTTTAAAAAGTAAATATATGTGACTATTTTGCTGAAAAAAATTGACCATCATATACTTCTGCTCTTTCAAACTAAGAAAAATTATATCATTTGTGGAATTTTGAGAGTTTTTACAGGATTGTGCTTTTGCATTATTAGATAAGCTTAAAAATCACATTTTTGTAACATTTTTTAAAAATTTTTTGTAAAGATGACGTAATAATCAATTTCAGCTAGAAAAAAAATTTTGAAGTAGTCCACCTGATTTACTGAAAGTTCTGATTATTGTCATATTTAATGGTCTTGATTATCTTGTTTATTAACTTACATCTACAAAACTGTCTTAGGTAAATGATATGCATATACGCAGTGCAGGGAAATATGTCTAAAGTGATGATATATGAGAAAGTTTTAAAAACAAGTAAGCTGAAAGATAATAAAGAGTCGTCGTGGAAATTTAATAGAAGTATGACTAAAACAAATTATTATTTGGAAAGTATAATTATTTTGGAATATATTATGATTTGATTTTCAAAATATCTGACATAGAAGTACATTATTTGATTATTAGAGCATATTTAGTTATTGTAACAAATATTTCTGAAAAATTATAAATATTCTTCTCATTTATAAGAAAATATTTTAAAAAGGAACTAGAGATTGAGGCTAACTGAGAATCAGTTTAATATAAAGTAATGCAAGAACAAAAAGTTATATAGAATTTAAGAATTTTAATAGAAAAAGGCAACTGTGACTATAAATTCTTGTTTTTATAGATATAAAAATTTACAAGGATTTATACATTACTGAGATAGAATTGTTTATTTAGATAATGACATAATGGATGGTAACGGTCATAAAATAATGTGAGGCATGAATGTAACCTTTCACTTTTTTTTCCAACATACAAATTATGGAGAAAAATGCAGTGTAAAAATTGATATAGAATTGAGAAAAATGAATTGTAAAGTACAGCAGTATAAACGGATATCAATAAAAAAAACAACAATAAAAATTAAATGGAAGTATTTCTGAAGCAGATATTATATTACGTGGTAAACATAAATTGTCATTATTTGATAAAAAATGTAATATAATTATACAAAAAATTTTAATAAAGACAACTCAGTAATTTGAACAAGCCTCGTGTGGAATTTGTAAGAGTAAAATTTCAGTTTTTTGAAATGTATGCTGTTACGAGATAATGAAAATTTTGATGAACAGTCCGTATATAATTAAAGTATTTAAGTGTAAATATAAAGAAATGTAGAATGAGTTTGGAAAGTAAAATAAATAGAATAACAAATGATAATCTAAGCATTCACTGATGAAGAAACTAAAGTTAGAGAAGAGATTTGAGCCTTATTAGTTCCTAACTTTTGAGTTGTATGAGTATATATATTTGCAGATACTACATGGAGAAATTAATAGTCATAAAATTTTAAAGCCTGATTAATTGGAAAGTAATTATTGATTAAAGGGAGAAAGTGACTTTTTAAATCTGAAAATCTTGTGTTCATACTTATAAAAAAAAATTACCTTTCAATTTTTTATTTTATTTATAAAAATAAGGAATTGCAAATTTAAAGAAGATTTTGGGAAAATATAAAATTATGCAAATGATGATCATCACGCGGTAGTGGCCTGATACTTATGAGGAACCATCGCAACCTGATGCTATATTGTTTTCCCATAATATATAAGTATGTTTGTTTTTAAATAGCAGTTATATTGTGAATCTAAAAAAATAACCACATATTACATGTGATAAAAATTTTTTTAAATGATTGTTAATGGTTATTATTAGCAGGTATAAAATTTAATCTATATAATACTTTTATTGCAAAATTAAGTTAGAATTTAAGTAATATTACATGGATCCTTATAATTTAATTTTGCAAGAATACTACATATTCTTACTATATCTATCTTGAGATTTTTTTTTTTTTTTAATATATTTCAAAAGGTTTTCCTAATTTATATTTTAAAAAATGAATATTGCGTTTTTATTGATTGTATCAAGTACAAATGAATTGTATTATTTTTTAATAATCCAGTTTTTTAAAAAATCACTTATTAATTATATAAATAATATCAAATGTATGTTGTTTTGATGAATTTAGAAGAAACTGAATTAACAAGGTGATGACATACATTGGTCCTGTACCCCCCTCCTTCCAAAAAGAATAGTGGTCATTATATATTTAAAACCTGGAAATGTTGCAATAATCACTTAGTAATATTTACTGAGGCTATAACCTTGATAATATGCATATGTGCGTTTAATAAATTTATAATAATCACTTAGATTGATGATATATCAGTTACACTAGTAAGATGTGAAATTAACAACAAATGTTTATAATTGAAGTGTTTGTTTCTCGCATGCTTATTCTAAAGATTTTTTTAATGGATCAAACAATATTCTCAAGCTGTTTGAGAGATTTTGATACTGAAATTAGAAAATATATAAGATGAGTACCTACTGGATAAATTTGTTTATGAATATTGAAATGACTTGTAGAATTATTAGAAATAGGGAAAGCATACATATAAACTCTTTAAGAAGAGGGGAAATCCCAGAAGAAATGGTGAATTTCAGTTATGAGATAAAATTATTAAGATGTATTGATAACAGGAACAAAATGAAACAAACCATTAAAACAACGGAATATGTGAAATGCTAAGAAAAAAGTTAATTATGACCTAAACAAACAACTAATAAGGAAATCTATAAAAAGAAACAAAAGTTCCTGATAGAAAATATTTTAATATTGGAAGATTTATTGTTTTAGCAATATGAAAAAAAACAATAGCAATTTCTGTAAAATTTTATAAAGAATTTTAATAAAATATTAAGAAACAAAATAATTCATATAAAAAAAATAGATAATTTTAAATGCAATGTGTCATGCAATTAATAAAAATAAAATTACATTAGGTTTGTAGAATCGTTTCAAAAAGTCACATAAAATAATGTTAAAATTATAATCTAAATGAGAATATATCAAAGTAAAGATTTTATGAATATCATATACAGTATATAAAACTGGCCTATAGTTTTATTACCTTTATTTAAATATATACAATTCTGTATAAGAATATATGAGGATTTAAACTCTGGGGTTAATGGGTGTTAGGAATAAGAACATTTTTAAACAATATCCTAACTAATGATGGTCGGACTGAGTATCCAGCCATTTTTCTGACCATCTCTAAGTACAGAAAGTTTCTAGGCTGTGACACTAGATGTTATTTATCTATTTATAACGTGTGCTATACTGCAAATTAGGATGCCTTCTCAAAAAAGAGAAGCATCTTAACCAGCTTTTTAGACGTTAGTCTCTCCGATTACACATTACTAACTCAAAAGTTAAGCATGGTAATGCATCCTGGTGTGTGTGTATATAGCTATATTTAACTAGGCTTGGAATGAGAAAAATGGACAATTAGACTTAAAACAAAATTTATTAATAATTTTTATGCATTTTATATGATACTTCAGAGGATAAATCCAGTGCTTAAAAAATACATTTGTGCAAATATATTCATATGTGAAAAAATTCATTTAATTATATTGCATTCCATTATAATATAAATGAAAATTGGAAAAATATTTATCGATAAATAGATTTATATTAATTAAACAAGAAATAAATTCTATTGGCTTTAGTGTTGGTTTAAAAAAAAATTGTTAACAGATTTTTAAAAAAAATACATAAAGGGAAAATAAAATGCAAAAAATTATTCATAGGATATCAATTAATATTTGCTATGTTATTACCATTATTATTTTATAAAGGCATTTTCAACAAAAATTTTCTTACTAATAGGATAAAAATTTTGATCTTACACCTTACTAAAACATATGTTTTTCCTAAATTATTATCTGAATAAAATGATGGTAGACAGGATTATGCATTTATGAATATGTTGGTAATGAGACACTTTTAAAATTAGCATCTGCAAGAATCTACATAATTTTAGGTTTCTAGTGCACTAATTAAGTTTTTTTCATCCCATCATATAATTTTCAGTTATTGCATGATTTTCCATATTACTGTATTAATTCACAAGTTAGCTCTGTCACCCTTTTACCTACTATAAGCTCAAAAGAAAAACACGGCAAGGCATCATAGGGTAGAATATGTGTGTATAGCTATATGTAACTAGGGTTAGAATGAAATAAATAAATAACTTTAAAGTAATAGAAATATAATAAAACAAAGTTTATCTACAATATTTGCACATCGTATATGATTCTTAGGGATGAATTCAGCATAAAAAAATTATATTTAAGCAAGTATGCATATCAGAAAATTCATTTAATTAGATATTTAACTTAATGAGCTCTAGTATGCTTACATATATAATTATTTAACTAAAATAAATGAAGATTGGAGAAATACAATAAATCTATAGCAAAGTTATAAATATCTTATTAATTGAACAAGAAATCAATTCTATTTTCTTTAGCATTTGTAAAAAAAAAAAAGTTAGGAAATAATAAGGTAAAACTCTATACATATTGCCATTCACTGAAGCCAGAGTAATCAATGGATGCCAGAAGGCCTGTGCATAAAATCCCCATCTAGTGCCTACTCATCCAATATCCCCAGACTAGTTTCTGGCTTGTGGCCTTCATCAGTGAGGAGCCTTGGATCTGAGAGCACCGCACCTAGATCTTAGGATCTAATGCAACCCCCCAGCAGCCATCTTTTATTGCTACTTAACTACAAAACTATGAATCTTAAATTGAAAATATTATAGTATTTTCAATTTAAGACTCATAGTTTGTAGTTAAGTAGCGATAAAAGATGGCTGCTGGGGGGTTGCATTAAATCCTAAGATCTAGGTGCGGTGCTCTCAGATCCAAGGCTCCTCACTAATGAAAGCCGCAACCCAGAAACTAGTCTGGGGATATTGGATGAGTAGGCACTAAGTGGGGATTTTATGCACAGGCCTTCTGGCATCTATTGATTACTCTGGGTTGCAACGAGTGGCAATATTGTTAGAGAATTTTGCTTGTTTTAATAAGTTATAAGCAAGTATAGGAAATGGTGATCATGTGAAATAATAAGGTACATGACAATCAATACTTAATATAATAATTACAATACTAATTAAGCTACATCATTAGCATTACAGAATAATAAACAGTCATTCTTCTTTGTGACTGAATTTAAAAGTAGTACTTATAAGCAGATTGATTATCTAGCCACTACTAAATTAGGACAAATTTTCAATCATCTGGATGCACATACCTGAGTGCTAATGGCACTCATAATAAATAGTGCTATGATACTGACATGCTAATCACCAAGGTTCTGGTCATATGTAGGTATTAGTATACAGGCAAACTACAAATTACATTTTCTTTAGCATAAATGCAGTGAATGGTCATAAAAGGATCCTTTGCTGCATTCAAAACTATTTAGATGTCCAAAAAATAAACTACATTTATATGAACTAACATCTCATGACTAGCTTAAGAATCAAGGGCCCTAGATACTGACAATTGGACAAAGCAAAATATATAAGCTTACTGCACTTTATTTTGAACAACTTTACTGGGATAATTAAAATTCCCTAAAACTAATGAAATTACGATGCTGTCAATTTATAGAACATAACTGGAGGAATAAAGACATTAACACATTTTTCTTTTTAATAATTAATTCAGAAAATTTTGGGAAATATATGACAATTCCAAATTAAATACATATTTATCCACAAATTTTATATAGCAAATATGATTAACCAGTTTTTTTCCCTAATCCAATTGTAAAACATTTCAAAGATAAAGATTTAATTTAATTAAAGCCCTCTTTTTTTTTTATGGAAATGTCCTATATAATTAAATTTTGAAGGAAAACAAGATAAAATATACTTAAATTAAAAAATACATTCATTCATTACCATTAATTATTTTTATTTATATATTGGACTATTTCCATCATCTAATATTAAGTACTGAATGTCCTTAGGAAAATTAAACTTTAAAATTTTTAATAACTATTAGTAATAGAACAAGTACATATACTAACCTATATGCTGTTATTAACTGTTGAATGCAATTGGAAAATTTAAATAAAATGTAATTTTTCTAAAGACATTTAGTACTTAACATTATATGATGGTAATTGTCCAATATATAAATTCAACTAAAAATTCACAAGCCTTCAGGAAAACAGTATTAATTATTACTTCTTTTAAAAATTGTTTTTAAAGTAATGCGTATATTCAAATACTGTTTTTGTTTTTCTGTTGATTCCTTATTTGGTAATTGTAATTTTCTGATTTTTTTTATATTTGTTTTTCTTTTTATAATAAGCTTCTTCATTAACACATTTCCAAGGTAGTGCACACTGTTTTATTTTCAGGTTTCCATAGGTTGAATTTATCCATTTTTTCAATGTAGTAAAAATAACTTGGCAGGTCAGGTTACCCCAATGAATTTAACCATTTTTCCAATCTAATTTTCAGCTCAGGCTACATGAGATAAATGCTTTTGGATGAAAACAAGGCTTGATGCAGACTACTTTAGGGTTCATTTTATATTTTCTTTAGTGAACAGGTTACATGCTGAAGTTTAATAATGCTCGGCTTCTTTTTAAAACTTAAGCACATTTTTTTCCCCAATTCATTTAAAAATTTTTTTTTTTTAGCTTGAAAATGAGTTACTTAGACGATCAAACTATTTTTCACAGTTGGACTGCTACTTCTGTTTTCTTTAATAGCTGAGTTTAGACTAATTGCTATTTTTCACTTTGGTCATATGTTTATGATTAAATCTGACCAATTAAACATTAATGAGCAAATCTCAGAAAATAAAAAGATTGCTCATGTTTAGTGATTGCAATTTTTTTTTTTTTTGTAGTGCTTCATTAGTTTTTTTAATAGAAAATATGATAAATTTAAATTTTTTTTTTTTTTTGAATGGAACATTAAATGCTTTTAATTATAATCTTATAATATAATACACATAAAGAAATTGTTCTTAAAACAATTAGTAAATGAAGATTAAAATACATGTTATATTTATAGTTTTGATGTAAATGTATCCTTGAAATTGTTGTTAGTTTTAAAATGTATGGTGTAAAAGTATCTAGACATGCATTAAATGTAATAACAGAACATATCTATATAAAACATAATTTGAAAGTCTTAATAAGTTTTATGCTCTTTTTTCTCTCTCACTATTTTGCTATTAATTAAAAACTTTTTATTCTGAAATTGTGAGAACTTAGGTTTATTTTATTTTTTGAATGGGTTTGATGCATTTATACGAAAAGTCATAAATCCAAGCATTTTATATCTAAAAATGTTCGATTAGGATCAATATTTTTTTTAAAAAAAGCCCATGTGTTTTTGATGTATATAATCATTTTTAAATATTTATTGGTAAATAGAATCTAGGAAATTGTGATTTAAAATAGTGTTATTAAATTCTGGTAGTTATGATGTAAAATTATTTCTGTGATCTAATGCTGTTATAATCTTGTTTATATAAATATTAAATTCATATTTCAAAAACATTTGTCAAGGCTCAATATTTAAAGAGTCCATTTATTTATAACTTGTAAAATCATTTCTTTATGTTTATATTTGAATAATTAACTTGAGACTAGAAAATGATAGGTCAAAATCTTATTGCTGCTATCTAATTCCTAATAGTTATGATATAAATTATTTTGAAGATTTAGTACTATTATAAATTTGTTTATATATATGAAATGGAATATTTTAAAGATCAGTAGAATGACCTTAAAATGTTCTCTTTTTTCATCTTTATTATTAATATAACGGGGAATCATGTATTTTATTTAATAATAAATATTTGATTCCATCTTGGTTAATAATTTACATTTATATTTTTTTAAAGCACTTGATTCTACTGTTATTTAAATGTTATTTTTAAATATTTAAATTATATCAGAACTGGTTTTTTTATTATTTTTTATGCACTGGTAAGTTGATATATATATAAAATATTGTATTAATTTTATTGGTGTGTCAAAAAAATATATAAAATAAATATAAAAAAAGATTATCTATGTGTATTTGTGCCTCATGATGGAATCATATAAACATATAGTATAGGTTTTTTTTTTAAGTCTAGAAAATGATCCAATCCTACTAGTTGTGATGGAAAATTATCTTGGAAATATAATATTGTCATAAACTTGTTATATATATGCAATATGTAAAATAGAACATTACAAAGACATAAAATGTGAAAGATATAATTTCAAGTGTTCTTGTTTGAAAATATTTGCCTAAGATTCATATATTTATAAAGAAAACTACGCATTTGCGTTTTATGAAATCATTCTTAAAAGTTTACTCTGAATAGTTTGAGTTTCCAATGAAAATCCTGTTGCTATTTAAATCCAGAGAGTTGCGATGTAAAATTATCTTGAAGACCTGGGACATTGCAAAGACTTGTAAAGAGAGTCTTTATACATTCTTTTATATATGTATGATATTAGTTTAGCTAATAATTAACTTTTATAAGTCCATTAGTTTTTTGTTGTTTTTCAGTCTAGCAAATGATGATCTAAAATCCTGCTGCATTAAGTCCTGATGGTTATGATGTAAAATTATCTCGGAGATCTGATGCTAACTCTAAACTTGTTTTTATATGTATGTCTCATGTTGTCAGGTTTTTTTTATTCAAATTAATTCATCTGTGTTATTCATAATTTATTAATATTTTTAATTAAATTGATTTTATTTAGTAAGCAAGTGACGATTTAAAATCCTGCTGTGCTAAGTCCTGATGGTTATGATGAAAAATTATCTCTGAGATCTGATGCTAAATCGAAACTTGTTTATATATATATATGTCTCATGTTGCGAGTTTTTTTTAAATTCAAATTAATTCATCTGTGTTATTCATAATTTATTGATATTTTTAATTAAATTGATTTTATTTAGTAATATATTTATAGATAATGACTTTAAATTGGTCAGATGCTGTATAATGTAAAACCAAATGTTTAGAAGACCTCAAAATGTAACATTGCACATTTATAATCATATTTGACATTCATTTATATATATATATGAATTGATCCATTGGTGTTATTTATAATTCATTAATATTTCTATTTTTATTAAATGCTTTTATTGAAGTTGAAAAATTTGTTTGTTAACTTGCGAAAGAGTATTATAAAGATTTTTTTAATTTCAATTTAATTACATTAAATTATATTAGCTTTTTTGGTACTTAAGTGTTAGTCCAGATACCAAGTACCATATTTTTTTACAATAAATTTAAATTACTTAAGGAGAAAAAATGAATGAAAAAAAAACAAAAACACATTAATTTAGAAAAGGAAAAGATATTAAAAAAGTAAATAAACCACATACTTGTGTTTTGTGCATTTTTTGGACAATATTTTGTATTGTCAAAAACATCCCCTTCTAGCATACTTCGGCACAAAACTCCGTCATTAACCTTTTCATAGTTCAAAATACCTTTTGGCCGAGTGAATAACCTTCTAAACTTTTGATTGGTCAATTACACAATCAGCAGTAAAGATATATTCGTCTTTTAATATTAGTTTCATTTGTAAAAAGCAAATTAATAAATTGTCATATGAAAGTGAACGAAAATTTTTTCAAAAAAAAAAATATTTATAATTATAAAAATATGCTATAGCAGTGAACCTAAAAGAATGCTCTGTACATCATTGATTTCTTTTTCAATATATGTTCATGTAAAAGTAAATAATTTTTACTAAAATCTTACTATTTTCTAAAATAATTATATTTTCAGCATATTTTATCAAAATATTTTATATGTTAAAAAAAAAATACTGTAAAACATTCATTTTCATTTTGAAAATCAAAACAAAGAAAATTGTTGACAAGCGCTCCCTTATCTTCAAAATGAGAAACAACCAATCATCTTCGAAAGTTCGCCTTCTCCCATTGTTAAAACTTTAAATTTAAATATTGATTTTTTTACTTGTAAAATAATTTTACAGAGGGCATCATTTCATGGTATAGGTTTTAAGTTTTAAAATGAGCGTAAATTCTCTGCGATAACATTAAAATTGCCATATTTTTTTAGCGGATTCTATTAAAATCAAACCTGACACTAAAAGAACTGTGTCTCCAGACTAACACTTAATTACTGCTTCTTTTAAAATAATTTTTTTGAAATAAAATGATAAAATGTCAACAATTTTAATCAGAAAAATTACTGATTTTTTTATTCATAGATAATTATGTAAATACACTAAATATAATATATACATAAAGGTATATACTGCAGAAATATCGTGATATATGTACACTATATGAGTGAAATTAAATTGAAGTTCATTTACAATATAGTTTTGGTACGCTTTTTTTTTTTTAAAAAAAATTTAAAATTTTCAAAGTAAAAATGTTACTATATGAGTGAAATTAAAGTGAAGTTCATTACAATATAGTTTTGGTAAGCATTTTTTTTAATTTTCAAGATAAAAATGTTAAACACTTGTCACTTAAAAGAATATTTCATGTTTTTAATCACTTATATACACATATATTTTTATGTGCACATTCTAAATATGATATAATATATATATATTAATTATGAATGTCCAGTCAATTTAAAGTATGATATAGTTTTACATTTTCATTTATTGTGGCACTACTAAAAACTTTAAAATAATATGTAAAAAATTTATACTAGGATTGGAGGGCGGGTCCAGAGGAAATTAAGTTAATCCCTTGTTATTAAAAATAGGGATTAACGTTATTTCAAGTTAAATCTAAAACTCCACTTGTGGTTGAAGAAACAGTTTTTTTTTTTTTAGTGTACTGACAATAAAAGCATTTAATATTAAAAAAAAAATTATCTTTTATTAATCATGCTGATCTTACTTGATAACTATTTTTATTTATCTGAAATAATTGTTTAGTTTAGTTTTTAAATGACCGTGATTCTATTCTAATTTAGAAGTTCTTTGATTCCAAATTGATGAAATTTTTTTACCTAGTCAATTTTTTTAATATACTTACTTATTTGGATAATTATAAATCCAAGTTATATTAATTTGCTTCATAATTTACAATATACGCTTAAAATAAATATAAAAAATGAATATGTATGTATTTGTGCTTGATGAAATCTACTTTACTGTGAGTAGGTTTTTTACTTAGTAATTGTAGATTAAAAATGTTGGAAGTTATTATAAATTTGTTTCTGTATAATTTTTTAAACTCATTGATTTTGCTTGATAGCCATTTTATTTTGTTTTGATCTTGAATTGGTTTATGCTAATTTATTAATTTGTTTTTTAGGAATATTTTTTGTTTTATTATTGTTTAAAAGTTATTTTATTTATAATTAGGCAGTCAGATCTTTGAGCTGAATATATTTAGCAATGTAGTTTAATATTAGTAATTATAAAGATCCTGTGAATAATTATTTTGAGCCTAGTAAATGAAAGTCCAAAATCCTGCTTCTTTTACATCCATATAATTATATTATAAACTTATGACATTTGAGACAGTTATCAGCTTAGACATTTATATTGTATTTGAATTAGTTCTTTATAACATGCCCAATTAAAAAAGCTTCCTACCACTCTTTTAAGATATAATCATTCCTTTTGAAAATTTCAAATTGGAAGGGAAAAATGAAAACACGGTAAGAAAACAAAATAATGAAAATGATATATCCAAAAAAATAAGTTAATGTTTCTTGTGAAATGTCTATTGTAAAAAATATAAATTGAGGATAATTAAATGTCACATCAAGGTCAGAGAACAAAGAAAATAATGTAAAAAGATAATCTTAAAACCAGCATTAATTAGAAATGCACAAATTGACTGACCAAGTAAATTGATTCCTGTTTTCATGTATAAAGTAAAAAATAATGGAAATTGCTGTGCATGTGGAATTTTACTTGTGTCAACAAAAAAGACAGTGATTCAATTAAAAGAGTAGATTGACATTTACATAAAATTAATGACATCAAATTTCTGACAGTAACTAACATATCAGAAAAATTAAACAATAGCATAGCAAAATTCTATTATATATCTTTTACATTAATTAAATCTGATCATTGTGAGATAATTGCTTAAATTTATAGAATTTAGCATTGTAAAAATATTTCACAATAAATGAAAATGTAAAACTATATCATATTTTAAATTGATGGGACATTCATAATTGATATATATACATATCACTAAACATTTCTACTATAAGCTAAAATATATACCACTTATGTATATCATATTTAATATGTGTACATAAAAATATATGTGTATGGCTTTTTCAAAACCAGTATATTTATAGAATTATTAGGGAAGATATTCTAACAGCAGAAAAATTAAGTAGTGACAAAACATTTTTATGGAAACTATTGGGTGAAATTAGCAAGAGTTTTTTTTTTTTAAAATGATTCTACCATATACCAAAGGTTTTAATAAAGAATTGGTAAAAATCTTTGTATTAACAACACATAGAAATTTATTAAATATAACAGATTCTCTTTTGGAATATCTGCAGTTGACAAATATATTCCAAGCAAAAGTAAATACTTCTTATCTCAAATTACTATACATTTGATGCAATACACTGGTTTAAATGTGTTTTTTAAAGTAGTCCGGAAACATTTTCAAAACATTGCTATTTAACTCTTGCAGTATTTTTTTTTTCACAAATACTAAGTCCGCAAAAAAGAGGGGGGCGGGGCATTTTTTTATCCGATAGATTTTTAAAAAAAATTCATGAAATGAGATTGAGCGAATATAGCTAATAGATAAGCTGGATCATCCTGAATTTAATTAAAAAGTGTTTCTCACTCAAGGCTTTGAGAGATGACAGTTTCTCAAGGTGAAGCTTGCAGTTTGATTTTTGCCACAAAACTGGATTTTTTACATTTTACTTAGTCATGTAATTGTTTCAGAACTTGAAAATAAAAATGTCGATTGAGTCAAAAAAATAACAACATTGTTTTGGATTTGGACTTCACTTGCCATGCTTGTGTTTTTATGAGATCAGCTTGCTTGTAATCTGTTTCAAGCATTACATGGTAATGTTACCTGGCAGATTAATGCAGAAGGGTTCCAGCAAGGAGTATGTAACAGCGGTAGCATATACTACAATAGATGTGCAAACCAGAGAATGATTTTGGTTATTTTGGGGTACACCCTCTCTTAGTAGAGAACTAGATAGGAAAGATGATAGGTAAAAATTATTTTCTGCAATGTTCAAAAACTACTATTGAAAACTATGTTAAGAAATGTGTCCATAGAATAAAGCACTAATTACAGATAAGTTTCATCTCGAAACATTTTGAAGAAATGTTAAGGAATAAGGGGTGTTATCCTACCATTTAAAATATTAATTAGTAGAAAAGAGTAATTTAGCACTTGAAACAAATTATAGAAAAGCAAAAACTGCTGATATAAATGAAACTGTATATAATGCTGCCACATATCACATTATTAATGTCAATGGGGAAATCTGTAGTTATTAATTGAGAGAATAAAAGTATCTTGTCTCCAAATAAAAGCAAAGCTATATACAAAGACAAGCTGGAAATAGAAATGCCTAAAAACAGTGTGTATTTCATACAGATGTGGAATTCTCTACTCATTGAGCAGTAGATTTGTATTCCTCATGTTTATTATTACATAGAAATATTTTACAGCTATATTTAGTGTCAATATTATTGAATAAGTTGGAATATGAATATATTTATAAGAAAAAATTTGCCTATATTGTGAATACAAGATCATTAAAATATTCATGCTTGAGAACTGTGAATGATAAGACAAAGACACATAGTAGTCAAGCATTGGTGATCGATCGGTCAGTGACTGCTGCTTTACAAGCAGTTGTCCCGGGTTAGTAGGTTTGCTTCCCAGCTGATGCTATGACACATAAGAAAGAAAAAAAGACAGTATTGTTTTTTCCATTTAAAAATTCTTGTTCAACCTTGAGGATGGATTATATAGTTAAGAAAAATCTTTTTGCATATATGTTAAGCTTACTAAATCCTAGTTTTTCTTTATGAAATATATTAAATATGTTCCATTTAAATATCTGAAACAAAGTTTAATTTATTGGGGCAAAGGCATAAGATGAATGGTATTCTATGTTTTTGTTAATTTTATTTATAAGCAATAAAGTTATTTATTTCCCTTACTATTATAAGATTTTATGGCTTGCTTTTCATGGATATTTGTGTACTTTTAAGCTATAATGATTTTACTTCATAGCTTTTTTTTTAAAATCCTGAATTTGATTGTAATAATTGACTAACAGGCTACAAAATTATGTGCCAAAAAAGGCTTTTTATGTATAATTATTATTAATAAGTATATATATATATCTGTTGTATATGATATTTTTATTATAATTTAAATGGAAAAAACAGCATAATGGGCTTTCATAATTTCCATTTTTGTTTGTTTTTAAAATATTGATTATATTATTATTTTATTTTTAATTAATAGAATCTTTTGGGTGGGTGCTCTTGAATAAAAAAAAAAGTCAAATCAAACATTTGTTTTTAATAATTCACTTAATGTTATAAAATATTTGTCTAGAATAAATATATATAATATAACTAAATGTTCCAACACTCTAAAGGTATTAAATTCTGTTAGTTATGAGGTTAAAGTATCAGAGATATAATATTATATACCTGTTTATATATATGCAAAATCTGACATACATATCTCAGATATGTGTATTTTAAAAAAAATTAGAGACTAGAGATTCAGTCATCTCAAAATGTAGTGGTTGTTTTATCAACAAACATGAGTAATGGAATTTACGAGTCTTAGTTATGTGCTTGTGTAAATATTCATTATTTCTAATTTTGTCTGAATATATCTATATGTTACAACAAATTCCACCATTTAGTATAAATTTTCATGCAATTTCTGTAGAAATAGTGATTCAAATTTTTAGTATTTCTGGTTTAATGGAGATTTATACTTGTACATTGATTGAAGATAAAATTTATCATGTCGTTTAATATGTGATTTTTATTAAGTCTGCCCACATAATTTTGACATTGGCTTGTGGACTGGATGAGCTTAGCTTATATAATGGATTGGGGATAAAAGTTACCTCGTCATTAGTGGGTAGTTTTTATAATGAATAGGTTTTATATTTTACATTAGTAGCTTGTGCTGAGATTTAAAGGTATTTGTTTTTCAAGTTTAATTCCAAAAAAGTTGCTTAAAGATAGAAATAATGAAAAACAGGAGATAAATTTCTTAACAAAGTTTCATTTAATTTAAATTTGTTTGGAAGTATTCCATTCTCTTCAATTAAAATTTAATTCATGTTAACAAATATTAATTGTATTGGCATCAACTCTTGCACTTAAATTTTGGAAACAGTAATAGGATTTGTTGAAGGAAAACTTTAATTTCTGTATTTTTGCAAATAGCAATGTGCAGTAGTTATGCTTTCATCTGAATAAGAGATAAACCAGCAAATATTTGGAATGACGAGCTTCGATCCAGATAAATAATTGTCATTCCCTTAACTCGATAATACTTTTTTTTTCCTCTGTAATTTAGCAATTGCATTTCGCTTTTGTTAGTGCAATTAAATTATTAGCATTTATCTGTAAAAGTTGATAATCTTGAAAGTCTTGGAAATTGATGATCAACTTGTAATTTAATATGTAGTTGAATATTTTATTCATATATAGGGCTTTTATATGAATAAATTTTTATCAACAGTTATCTTTAAAAATGCTTTCTAAACCAGTCAAGATTTTAAAATTAAATTGCAAGTTTTCTTCTTCTTTTTTTTTTTAATAGAATCTGAAAATATACGATTAGGAGATGGTCATGATGAAGTGGGGACTATTCCTTGTAATAGTAAGTATTTTGGCAGTTGAATATATGTCCGCATATGATTTTGGAAATTTTAAGCAAAAAGCATATATTTGATTTGCATGCTAAACTAGTGGTTAAATTGGTCTATATTTGTACTTTTGGTTTGCTGCTTTTTTAGAAAACTTGTAAAAGTGTTGAATTTTAATTATATGTATTGATATGTTTGTCAAAATTTGTACTAAATATATTATTTTCAAAATCTTTATATATTTTTTTTTCTTTAGCATTATTATTACGGAATTTAGATGTTCTAACTTTAGAAGACAAAATTTTAGGTGCTCTTCAAGAAGTTTCAAGCTTACCAATTAAAAATATTCGAATTGCAAAAGATACATTAACAAATACATCTCGTGGATTTTGTTATGTGGAATTAAATTCCACACATGAATGTACCCAGCTTGTTGATACTTTGACTGCAATGTCTCCTCCTCTAACCATCGAGGGTAGACAAGGTAATAAAAAAGTTTGATATAAATATATTTATTTATTTATGATTAAATAGCTCATATTGTTTCCAAAGTAAAACTAATTGTGAGTTTTTAAATTTAATCTTCACATTAAATTTTTTTTTAAATGTGTTTTTTTTTTTTTTAATGACTATGCACGGTTTTTTTTTTAAGTTTGTTGTATTGGACAATAAGAATAGTATTAACAAACAATCAAGGTTTAAAAAAAACTGGGCGAGAAGGGCAGTGAGTAAATTGAAAGTGATTATTTCATTAGGAAATGTCTCTGGTAATATAAAAATCTGACATTTTCTAGTAATATCTTAAGAATTGATATAGTTTGTTTCTTATAATAAATTATTAAAATATACATTTTTATCCAATTGTGATTTGTTTTTTTAATAAGACATGAATATTTAATGCTACCACATTAAAAATAGTCTGAAATTGAGTTGATGGGATTTTTTAATATTTCAGAAAAGCAGCAATAAAAAGTAAATTTGTTTCATGTATTTCTACAATTGAAAATTTATGAGGAAATAAATAACTCTTAAATAAAAACTTCATTGCTTAGATTTTTATTTCACTTTTATTAATTAGTCTTTTATTGTATTCATATATAAGAAAAAGAGGAAAAACTTATTTGTATTATACTTGATATTTTGTAATTTTTTTTTTTAGATTTTAACTGGAATATTTAAAACAAGTTAAAAAAATTTGAAAAGTTAACATTTTTAATGGAAGTTTTTTTTTTTTACACTTATAGTTTTTAGGAAGATAAAAAAAAAATATGTATCCTAAAAATTCACAAAAGTAATTTTGATCAAATAATTTTGTCTTATCCATGTATATGTGCCTAGACTTATATATGACATTATACAAATGATTGAAATATTTTGGTTAAGTATTTAATTTGATACTGTATTGAATTTATGAGTGAATTGAGTTAATCTGTTTCATGTGAATTAGTTTTAATCATTTTGTAATAACAGTCTGAAAAACTATTGGATTGTCATGGTTATAAAAACAAATTATTATTTTTAATTTTCATCTCTTGTATGTATTGAAAACTCATTTAAGTCTTTCTGTTCTGTTTTGTCTAGTTGTTATTGTTTTTTTTTTTTTTTTTTTTTGGCAATATGAAGGTAAGTATTTAAAAACAAATTGTGAAAGATGCATAAATTACAATAAAAATATTTGTTTTTTGTTTATACTGCACTGTATGTGAAATTTATTTAAGTTCATAATTTTTTGTGTTAAGAGTTATTCTCAATTTCTGCTCTTAAAGTTGGTGTTAAATATGAGCTTGTATATTGTTTACCTGTTGCACAGTTATTTAAATTATCATGTGACAGTTATATATGTAAAAATCTGAGTTTTTTTCCAGATATGAGGAAAATGAAGAAAGTCACTTAAACAAATTGCAATTATATCATAAAATGGAAAACATTTAAATCTAGTTTTATTAGTGAATATTTTTTTTTTAAATTAATGTAATAAAATAAATAAATTTTTATTTGTTACTTACTATTTATCCGTTTACAAAGAAACCTTGCATTGATAAGTGGCAGAAATTCAAACATTGTATTGTTATTAGTTTTGCCATCATTCTGCATCATAAAAGTAATGTTAAAAAGACAAATGCTTAGAAGTTTGATTAATTTATTAATTAATACTTCTTATTTATATTACTAAATAGTAAAAAATTCATATTAAAAGTTTCTTAGTACACTTTTAAAAAAAACTTGGAAGAAAATTAGGTAATTATAACATCGGGCGTGGCCACTTGATGGCGTTGTTGGCAGTCAAAAACAATACCATGTACGGTTTTCGTGGCGCATGATTTTTAAATCGCTGTTTTTTTGGGGGGGGGGGGGTTTATTAATTTATTGATTGCTATAACTTTTTTTTCCCTGCCTTTTTATAAAAAAAGTTGTTTAATTTACATTTTTTATTTAGTAAACAACTTTTTTTATTTTTAAATCGCTGTTTTTTGACAAATTATCATCATTCCCCTTTTTTGTTATTAATTGATTGATTGCTATAACTTATTTTTCCCCTGTCTTTTTTAAAAATAAAATGTTTAATTTTAATTTTGTCTTTAGAAAACAACAACTTTTTGATTTTTTAAACATAAATTTAAACTTTTTTGGGGGGAGGGATGGGTTTAGGGGATCGATTCATTGATTGCTGTTACTCTGCGATGTCTATTTTGCTTAATTATTGCTTTCTACATAACCAAAAAACTGTGTAGTTTTCAAATAAATAAAAGGTGTTTTTTTTCCCCACCCTTGTTTTTTATTTATTAATTTGTATCAAATGGAAAGGTTTTGGGCCCACAATTTTGTCTCAACCAAAACAAACTTCCCCAAATCAATGTAATATTGTTTACAAACAATAACCAAAAACAAACAAAAAAAAATACGTCAACTGATCAAATGGCTTTTTTTTCTTTTTTTTTTTTTTTGGACAGCAGAAACAACCCTACAGTCAAAATTAGTGGTATGTTGTCATGTTGCAAATATGACACATACTCGGCTTCTGTTGTCGGCAACTGCGAAAAAGTCATGCGTTCAGCAGCCATTTTATGAACTACGTGGCATTTCACGTGAAAATGAGATTTCGCACGCAAACTTGGCCGAATTAGTTTTTACGTACCCTTGACAAGCTTTTACACATTCTCTAAACAAGGGTGTGGCCGTTTGGAAAATTACTATAAAGTCAGGTTTCTTAAATTAATTATAAATACAAAGATTGTGTAACGTATATTGTAACAATTTGACTAATCAAAGTACACACGCATATATATCAAACTGTACACAAAAGATAAGTGTGTAGATTCACAGTAACTGTCGCGAAGCAGAAATAGGCCGTATTATTTCTGTGTTACATCATCATCAACAGCCTTCTAATGGCTAAGATAAACATAGATGTTTTCTATAGCCGTAAGTCAGGCCTCGTAAACGGCCTTTGTTAGGTGTTTTGGCGAGCCAGAACGCCATCAAGTGGCCAAGCTCGACTACTGTATAATTACCGAAAAATTTTTTCAGTTTCATAAAGTTTAGCTTAGAGTTGCAAATTTTTGTTATTATTTTTCATGCAATTGAGAATAAATAACTAAATAGTAAATAAACTAACGTGACTTCATCACTCAATTTTTTATAAAAGAAATAAATATATTCAGAGAACATCTTTTAAATGAATTAGAATTATTTAATCTTAAAACTTTCATCTTTATTTGAAAATATACTTATTTATATTCATAGATTCATGAATATTTAATTTTTAACATAAAAATGTGATTTTTTTTTTGCTTTTGGATATACAAAAGTTGAAAATAAACTTAAGGTAAAATCATAATTTTTTTGTTTTGTGCAAAAAATTGGAAATCTTCAGTAGTTTTATGAATTAATTTAATTTCTTTATAAAAATTCATATTTCTGATAAAAAAAAAACGATCCTGTGACTTTTTTTGTACCATTTTTTAAATTAATTAAAATAAATTTTTAACATAGAAATTAATTTTGTTTTGTATATCAAATACAATTGAGAATTATATGTACATTCATGTAGCATTCAAGTTTAAACCTGATTTTTTTTTTTAACAATTCAACTTTTCATTAATGTATGCAATGTTTGCCGAAATTGTAGTCTGAGTATATCTTTGTGATGCCATATTGACTGACTTAAAAGTATTAAGAAAATAGTTCATGTGCAGTTCCTATTAATGTTTATAATTATGAAATCATTTTTTAAAATTTATATGTGGCTTGTATATGAAGATTATACAAATGTTTATATTTATATTAGTGGCTGTTTCTTATTCAAGACAATCTTTAAGTTCTCTTACCAGGTAAGTTTCTGATTTATAATTTATTTATTTGTTTATTGATGCTTGCGTGTAAAAAAGAAAAATCACTAATTGTTAATTTTCTTGTTTTGATACATTTTACTTGAATAATATTGCTCTTTAGAATGCTTGTTTTTTATTTATTTAAAATTTAGCCCAAATGCAGCAGGGATGGCCAATTCTGCTATTGCTGCAGCACAGTGGTCTAATCAAGTAAGTTAGGGTGAAATTTTTTATAAATTTAATGGTAACTTGATAATTTAATTTGAACTATTGGCTTTAGATAATTTAATTCATTACTTCTTGAAAATACCAATACTTGTTAAAAATCTAGATTGTTTTATGTATTGGCATAGTTGATACATAATGAAATCTTTTTCTAATAATGTCCGTCGTACTTCTTTATACATTTTGTACACATATAGTTTGTTGTTTTATATAATCTATAGTATATATGAGTTAGTTGAAATTGTAAGTAGTTCTTTTAATAAAATGACTACCAGAAAAGTGTAATTCACATAAAAAAAGTGTAATAGAAAATTGCAACAATGTATCTAAAGACTTATTTGCAATATAATATTCATAATTTTAAATTAATTCAGAATATATATTAATTTCAATTTCTCCATTTTAAATTTCTATTGTTTCTTAGTTCAATTAATTCTCCCTGCGCTTTTAGACTCCATAAACTTATCAAAAAAAATTTTTTGTTAAAAAAAATAAGCTTATAAAAAGAATACCAAAGTAATAACAAAACCTTTTTCTTGTAAATTATAGAACTAATTTAAAAGTGTTATTGTATTAAATATGACATAAGCATTATTACTTATTTCCCATTAAATTTAAGAATAGCCTGTCCATTTTCTGCTGGCCATTTTTAATTTTTCTATCTTTTGTTTTGCACAAATCCTTGTATTATTTTTTATAATTCTTTTACCTCTATTTACATGCCCAATCCCATTTCTGTTAATATTTATTGTACATTCTTGGGGATATAGCTACTTGTGATATTAGAATTGCTGTTTTAAAGCCTTACATCTATTTTATTTTATCTGGCATCATCTTGCAATAGCTTTTTCACCATATCTGTTATTGTATAATTTTGTAAACTCAAATGTAATACAAAATGAAATATCTTGTTAAACCTTTGAAATAAAAAAAATCATACAAAAATAAAGATCCTCATATGAGGTATGCCAATTTTGTCTCAAACAAACAAAATAAGTAAATGCATTGTATAAATTTTTATCTTGGCAATTTATTTTAAAATGAATATAAGATCTTTTGCAACTTTTTGTGTATTATGATTCATCTGATATTCTGGAGCACAGAATCTAACATTATCAGTTCACAACTTTATGAATTTGCCATTAATATACGTCTTTATTATGCGAGTCATTTTCTCTTTCTCTCTAAAGGAATCATAACTGCTGCTTTGGTCACTCTTGATTTACAAATTTTATTATAAATATTAACTAGTGACTACAAGTTTATGGGCATGCAGTATATGAATATAATATACATATGAATCTCATAATGTAATTAAGAGTGAATTTTTCATTTCTTTCTTCTTCTTTTTTTCTTTTTGCAGAAAGTAAATGTTCATTCTGGAAGTACTGATTATATTCAAGATTCAAGCCAGGCAAATACTAGCCAAACTTATTATGCAGCTGGTCAAACTAATTCAGATTTTAATCAGTCTACATATGATTCTCAGTATTATCAAAATTATGATTACTCAAATTATGATAATACAAGCAATGGCTCTTCTCAAGGTAATTATTTTATTATTTATAATTTTGGAAAGTAATTGTCCTTTTCAAATGTGTTTTTTTATTAACTGCATTTTTTATTTTGGAAACTTGTATTATTATGTGGTAATTTTGTCACTATACACATATGCAATAATTTTTTTTAATCAAATAATCTGAAGTTAGTTATGTCACTGGTAAGTAATAATTTATAGTATATTTTGCAATTTGTATTCCCATTTTTTAATGGAAATATGGTCATCTCTCTGTTTGTTATATATATGTGTCTGTTACATATTACACTTAATATGTAATACATTATTAATATATGACTACTTGTAAGTCATTGTTGAATATAATTGCAAAAATATTTTTTCTTAGAAATTTCAAGGCTACAGTTGTTGTTTTTTATATATATGAAATATATAGGCATCTGATTTTGTTAGGTTATTTTAATTTAGTAGAACATCAGGTTAAATGATGAACTTTTTAAGATTTGAATTGATCTAAATTGCATGATTTTTTCTTCTTCCAAATTTTAACTCAGTGCTTCATTATTTATTTGAAAATATATTGGTACAAAACATGCTGATATGTGAATTCAGACTGTACATATTAAAAATAATTTATAATATATGATAATTTTATATATAATAATAACAGATATTTATGAACTTTGTATATATATATTGAAATTATAATTGGATTTTCCATACATACTTCAAGAGAATTTCACCTATGGTTTAATCAAAACTATTACTTCAAATTGAAATCATGCCTTCTAGGAATAGTAATTGTGTAATTCAGTTTTAAATTCCCATTAGGATTTCAATATATATCTGTTAGATTGATAGCTGAGTTGTAGGTAAAGTAGATATTGAACTCTGCATGAATGAAACTTGGATATTACTTGGCTGAACAACAAGTTAAGTCTTTTTTTTTTTTTTTCCAATAAGTGATTTATGTGTGCAATAAAGTAAAAAAAAGCAAATACACCAAAAAATAATTTTTGCAAAAATTACTGTTTTTGTAAATGATATGTACTAGTTATTGTACATTTGTTTCAGATATATATATATATAGATTCAAAGAAATAAAAATTATCTCATGAAATTATTATTTACAAGCAAATCATGGTCTGAAGATCTTTTCCCTAAGAAAAGCATCCCAAGTCACTAGTGTGTGACAATGGGCACTTAGCTTAATTTTACTAATTGGAGGAGTTGTAAATCTAAGATAAGAACATCATTCTTGAGTGACTAATGTAGAGGACATTCTAAACTTAATTTTTCTGATTGATGGTGTAAGCTTAAGATAATAATTAATAAAGCAAGTCATATATAATGTGACATTACATTACATGGTACTCATCTTTTAGTTAAAGATGCCACTCTATGGCACGGTTTTTGCGCCAAAACACATAAAAATGCTGTTTCCGCGGCCGACACGTTCGAACCCGTGTTTTCTATAATACAACTTTTTTGTTGTGCTATAGAATGCAGGCCGCTATGTCGCATCGCAGTACAGCATGTATGTCACATAGCAGCAAATACATTTTCTGAATTCGCACAATTTATAAAATAATTACGGCTTGATGAGAGAGTTAGTATTTGAATTGTATTGAAATGTTCAGATTTTTTAAAACAATAATTATAAGACTTTTTACAACGTACTGTATTGAACTTTTATTTGGAAAAATGTTAAATATCTATGTTTTTATTGAGTTGCAATTAGGTAATGTGTTAAGTAACGTACTGTTAGTAACATTCCACGAGACAAAGAAGATTCTACCGTCTGTATATTTTTGAAGTAAAAAAGAGCGGTACGAAAAAAATATCGAATAAGAAAAGTCCAAATATACAGGTTTTTTTGTAAATTTAATAAAAAGCAAATATTATAAACATGTTTAATAAGTAAAGAAGACATTTGTATGTGTTTGTTGTTGTTTAAAAAAGTTTGAGTTTCTTTCTTCTGTCTGAGTACGGTTACGATTTTGAATTTTTTTTATTTTAGCATTACAAACAAACAGAACACTAACCCTAAATCTAACCGTAACAACTTTTACTTTTATTACGATTATTATTTTTTAGTTAAACAACAACAAAAAAAGCCGTAACGCAAGTAAAAAAATATCCGATAGAAAATTGATAAAATAAGCCGTAACACAATTTAAAAAGTATACGATATAAAAAACACGAATCAAATTGTAATTTGTTGATTTTATTTTACATTTATTATTATCATTTAAATTGTATACGTTAATAAAAAATAATATTTAAAAAAGACAATTTTGTTTTGTTTTTATTTTCGCATTACAAAAAAGCACAGAAAAATTATTAAAATCAACGGCCCGTGAATGTTCATATTTTATAGTTTTAGCGTGAAAACGGTGCCATCCATCGGCATCTTTAGCTATAAGACAAGCACCCATTACTTATTAAGTGAATTTATTAATGCAAAATTTTATTTGCAAACTTAATTAATAAAAAAAATAATAATGTGATATTTAGACATAACTGAAATTTTCGATTTCAATTTTATAAATTTAAATTGATAAATTATGATCAGTAGTTAAATATTTGATATAGGGTGGAGGATGAATAGACTGAAACATTCAGAGTTCAAATCCCTCTATACAAAAAAATCATTCAGTATAAGTTAAGCCCATCCTTCTCCGATTAATATATATGGATAAGCAATATTCCATTAATATAAGGGGTTAGATTGATGTAATGTCTACATAGGTATGACTACAAAACAATATCAAATCCAATAAGAGCTTTGCATGTTCTACTGTCAGATTTCAATGATATTGATCGTTGAATAGTTGAAAGAATGAAAAGATTGAAGCTTATCCATCAAATTTAAGGAATTGCTATTTTAATATAAACTGAGCACTTATTGTGTATATGTTTAGGAGATTATGATCTGGCTCAGCTGATCAGTGTTGGTTTTGCATGAAATAACATGTTGTGGGGATCATGTGTCTTTATTATATGTGTGTGGTCATGTGTATCAGTTCCTTGAGATGGGGTGGAAGATAAATCAGTCTGAAAATCCTGAGTTCAAATTCCTCTATTTACATATACAAGAAATATTCAGTATAAGGAAATTACATACTGTCTTAGAATTATATATTTGTAAATAGAGATTCTACATAAATATATCAAACTTTAGTAGTATATTTTTAGAACATTTTTAAAATAAAGGATAGCTATTCTTCTCTATTAATTTCTAACATGTTTTATTCTTCTGGTGTGTTCTTAAAATTATATCAATGCTAAGTCTTCTACATTATTAATCTGAAAATAAGTTTCAATTAGCAGACATATACTTATCTATTAAAGGAAAGGATTTATAAAAAATATAAATGAATCCAATTCAGAAAATTTACTGAAATCTAGAACTAACTTTGGTTGTCATCGATGAGCAACCATATCCCACTGGATGGCGCAATTATCACGCTTAAACTAAAATATGATCATTCACGGGCCGTTAATTATAATCATTTTGATGTGTTTTTTGTAATGCGAAAATAAAAACAAAAGAAAATTGTCTTTTTTAAATATAATTTAATTTTAAATATTTTTTATTAACGTATACAAATTAAATGATAATAATAAATGAAAAATAAAATAAACAAATTACAATTTGATTCGTCTTTTTTAGTTTTCTTTTTATTAGAAAAATCAATTTTCTATCGGAGATTTTTTTACTGGGATTACAGCTTTTTTTTTTTTGTTTACTGCTATTTTTTATTTCAAATAGAATGACAAGTAAAAGTTGTTACAGTTAGTTTTAGGGTTGATTTTAGGGTTAGGTTTACGGTTAAAATAAAAAATATCAAAATCGTATTTTTGTAAATATTTTTTTTTACTAACAACTATAAAATAAATGATAACAATAAACATAAACTATATTCAACAAAGTATAACAGTAGTCGGAGAAAAGAAAGAAACTAAAACTTTTTTAAACAACGACAAATATATATATAAAATGTTTATAATATATGCTTTTTATGACATTTAAAAAAAAACAGTGTACAATTGTACTTTTCTTACTGGATATTTTTGTGTTAACGCTCTTTTTTATTTCAAAAATATACACACGGTACAATCTTAAAATGTCTCGTGGAAATGTTACGAACAGTACGTTACTTGACGCGTTAACTAATTCCAATTCACTTTATACATATATCTCGTCAACATATTCACTACTTAAAACTTCAATACACTACAGTGTAAAAAGTCTGTTAATTATTACTTTACAAAATCTGAACATTTCAATACTTTAAAATAAAAAAAAATCCAATGAAAATAACCTTCCCATCCAATTCAAAAAAACACACCCTCTCCCCAAGCCGTAACCATTTTATAAACTGTGCGAATTGGGAAAATGTATTTGCTGCGTAAACATACATGCTGTACTGCGACGCGATATAGCGGCCTGCAATCTGTAGTACAACAAAAAAGTTGTATTATAGAAAACGCGGGTTCGAATGTGTCGGCCGCGGAAACGGCATTTTTATGTGTTGTAGCGCGAAAACAGCGCCATCCAGTGGGATATGGTGGCTCATCGACGACAACCCTAACTTTTTCCAGGAATATGGCAAAATACTGCATAAAATGAGCAGTAGTAACATGGTTATCAGTAAAATTTTCAATATTTTTTATTTTTGGAAATGTACTAAATATTATTTGCTTTTTTTTTTTTTTTTATGGATGCTGTTTCCAAAGTGCCAATTTAACTTTGAATGAATTCATTGCATTTATTATTTGAGGCATATGACAATGTCTGCATTGCAATCTCAAATTCAATCACTTAATTTTAAATCTGTAAGAAATTTTTGGTCAAATAATCTTGTTTGTCTTCAAACTGTTCGTAACATTTATTTCTGGATGTTAGAAACTACTTCATCTGAGAATAATAAAAGTGTAAAAAGCCTCTTAAGTACTTTTTCTCTACCTAACCATAGCATTTCCAAGTAAGTAAGATTATCAGATTCCACATTTGCTTATAAACTAATTTGAATAAAATTGGGTGTGTTGATGTAGTTCTTATATATTGAATTTATAATATTCCTCACCGTTTGTATATTGAAAATTTTGGGAATGGTCTTTTTTATATGACATGATAAATCTGTTTGTTCTTTTCTTTGCTGAAACACTAGATTGTAATTACAACTAACGTTTTTAATGGAAAATTATTTTCTTCATATTGTTTGTAAACTAAAAAAATATTGCCCTTGTAAAGTTTAGAATAATTATCAAGAATCATCCTAACAATAGATAATTGGGACGTGTGATACATCAGTGGACTTAACTAATTGCAAAAAAAAAGAAAAGAAAATGCATTTTACCATGTTCTTTTTCAATAGATTCAATAACTGATAATTTCATGTTAATATTTTTGTTGATTGTATTGTTATTTCATTTTTATTTTTGTAGCCATTAAAAAATAACTTTTATTAGCTCACCATCTACAAATCAATTCATTGTCTTTGTTAACAAATAAGCAATTTAAAAAATGTGATCTTTGCTCTTTTTTGCTTTGAATTGGTTTAATAAAAATACTTTGCTATTGTGTTTCAGCTGACATTCCCTTTTTCCCCTAATTATAGGATTTATTTTAAAAAAAGTTTGTATTAAAGTTTTTATAAATAGTATTGAAATGTCTACGATGCATTTTTTTTTTTTAGAAACCGCCATGTTTGCATAACAAACACGCACATTTTTCTACAGAATAAATAAAATCAAATTATTCTATCAGCTCTATATTAATGTTATATATTTTTTTTTTTTGTCATAGGTTGTAATAATAATTGGAACATAAAACTCTTAGAAAAAAAACACAAGTTTGATAAGTGTTCAGCCCTTTTTAAAAAAATTTAGACAACCATTAAATATTAGTACGTGCTGCTGGGTTAAAGGTTGTAGGCAGGCACTTGGTGCCTGCAAGTGTCGCGTTGCCAATCTCTGGTTTAGTTATTAAGATTTTAAGGTTGATGGTACTGATGAAAATATTGAGAAAAGTAATCTCGAAATTACTATAATAAAATTGTTTGTTTATTGAATGCATTGATTGAAAGCTTGAATATGCAATCATTGTTTAAAAATTAGATACATGAAAATGATTAAACAGCTTTAAAAAAAAGCGTAATAAGTCAGATATGGCTTGGCAAAGATATGGAATGATTGCATGAAGTTTGCCTATTACCAGAGATTGTTGTTGAATTTGTACATAAATATTAAAATTATATAATTTTAAAATATAATATGAAATATCTCAGTAGATATTAATCTAGTGCTATTTTATTCAAATGTGTGCTTGCTATATATATAAGTATTTGATCATTTTTACACATAAAAAGTACAAAATCTAATATTTAAAAAAAAACTCATTTGATATAATCATTCTTTTCTGTATAGTAGAACTTCTTTTATCTGTTACTATTTACCGTCTTTTTTAACTAACTTCACTATACATTAATATATTGGTACCATATATTATTACTCATGATTTTTTTTCAATTATATATATAGTTGTATTTTAATTTTTTGCTTTATGTTTTGGTAATTTTTATTTAATAATTTGTGAAATGACAAAAACATGAGTAATTAGTGTTATGATTATCACAGTAAATGAAGCTAAATGATCTAGTCTATTATATATATCAACCTATCCATATTTATTTATACACTTACTTTATATTTATAAATTTTAATATAGTAAAAGGCAGAGGCAGCTTCAAGGGAAATATTTTTTTTCTTTGTTTGAAGAAAGTTGATGTACATTTATCTGATGTTTATAATTTACTTATTTTAATTTTTATTGATACGATTCAAAGAGAGATCTATTAGAAATCTGTATATATAATAAGTCAATGAAAAGTTTTTGTTATTAATCTTTCTCTGTTGTGATTTTCATCTTGTATCATGACATTCAAAGTTCTGCTGTATTTTTTACAATTTTTTATTTGAGTTTTTAATAGAATCTAATATATATTTTTTATTATACAGAACGTAATTTGTTTTTTAAATATATATAAACATGCACATATATGGTAGGAAATTTAACTCTGAAATAGAAAAAAAAACTATGCTGATCATATGTCAATAGATTTTGTAGGTTTTTATTTTTAAAACAGCGCTGGGGAACTACTTAGAGAATCACTTATTTAAAATAAAAATGTAATTATGAAATTTATGTTTGTTGTGTGTGTGTGTGTTCATAATAAAATCTCAAATTAAAATCATCTAGAAAAGTGGTTGCACTCAGTATGGGGCTTCTTTAAGAGTTTTAGCAGTTGGAAAGTAGAAAATATCATGGAAACAAAAATGTTACAAAGATTAATTTCAATTGTTAGAAATGATTAATTAAATGAAACAACTTGCTTGCAAATTGATTTTGTTGTGATTATCTTCTGTTTCCTAAAGACTATTATTTATATTCTGTCTTAAAATGCCATCTACAAAACAGAATAAATGCTAATCCATTAAAGGGGAAGGAATATATGATCCTTAATATCTTGAATGTTTTTTTGGTTCCGTTCCCCATCCCTGTTTAAAAAATATATCGCAGTAATAGCCAATATATTTTTGTTTATAATTAAAAAATAAATGTAAACATTTCCTTTAGCCGATTCCACCAATGCAGCTGCTGCAGTAGCTTTAAATGCAATGCAACAAGTTCAAGCTGTGAAGCATTATCAACAGCAGGTAATGTTTATTTTGTAAGAATGATAAATTAAATTGTTTGAATTTAACTTTCACATCTTAATACGCAGTTAATGTGTTATAGCAGCAGCATTTGCAACAACAAATTATTGCTCAAATGCAACAACCAAAAAAAGAAGGAAAGACAGAAGAGCGTTTAGCTCATGAAGCTCAACAATGGTCTCAACAACAAGATAAGAAAGATGATGATTGCAGTTCTACAGAGAATAAATCATCTCCTGATGTAGCTAGCTACCGTAAGTGTTAAAAGCTATGATTTCGCATTTTTAGTACTCTGTTTCACCAAAACATGAGTTGCATGATGTGTAGAAATTTATCTCCCTCACTTAATGTCATTGAACTGCCTAAAAGAACTGGAGAAAATATGATTTTTACTTTAAAAGATTAGTTTTTATCATCTATTTCAAAAGTCTAAAAAATAGCAATTTTTATGATGGTGAAACATCTTTTGTGGCTTTAAAGTCAATTATTGTTCTTATGTAATTAAAATTATTACATCTGCTGTTTTCAAAACGGTTTAAGATTCAAAGCATTGAAAAGTATTTGCATGATATATACATAGTTTTTTTTAGTAAAAGTGAAATCAGATTTATCATGATCCGGAGTGTAAATAAATAATAAATATTGCCGTGTGCATGTATACGATTCCAAGTTGCATTCATTAATCTGTAATTGGGTATTTTAACAAAATATCAGAGATAATCACGACATCACTTGCAAAAAGTTGTTTGATAAATATTAGATTGTTTGTTAGTTTTTTAATTTAATATCATCTATTTTTCTATGTCATGTTATCTATTTCATTATTATTAGTTTTCTTATATTATAACCAAAATATTTTTTGCTTAGACGTGCATTTTAAGATTATTATTTTTTTTTATCTTTTGAGAGTTTGTATGAAATTTATGTAAATATGCCTATAAACATGGTCTCATGAAGAAATAATAATGCATCCTTCTGCTGTGTGTCATGATTTGAATTCAAATCTGGATTGTATAAACTGAATTTTTTTAACAATATCTAATTAGATTTTATATTTCCAAATAGATGGTCATCCAGCTAAGCATTGAATGGATATTTAATCTCTTCTTTGCTAAGGCTAAAATAAAGTCGAAAAGCATTCAAAATTTCACCTGGAGAGTAGTGGGGGGGTAAAAGATATTAGACCTTTGCCCTCGTGAAAAAGAAATTGCTACAAAACATGAAATAAATGTGATTTTGAATAATAATTTTAGTTGCTGCATCACTCCAGCCCTCTTGTCACAATTGTCTTCACCTTATATCTTGTAAATTTTTTTATTTTTATTGTAATGTATTTGAACTCTGTTATTTTAAGTTATGTACTTTATTTAAGTCTAAAAAGTGTGAAAGCATAATAAGAATCTCATTTGGGACATTGTTCATCTTTACCATCCTACTACTGACCAGAAATCTTTTGTGTGATTATGTTCCTTTTGTTTCTGTTTGTCTTGTTTGTGTCTTATCTACAAATAAAGCAATGTCACCCTGTCAATTTTCTTCTTTCTTACTCTTTTCATCATGCTTTGGGAATTTATTTTTTGTTCTATTTCTAATAAGATATGGTTTTCAGCATCACCATTTTAATAACTTTTAGGATAAGATTTTTTATTTGTAACCAGTATACTTTTATATGTTTGAAGTTTAATATAATAGTGAATGACTGTAAAAAAATTTGTTGAATTATAAAGTTTATATTAATGAATCATTGATAGATTTCTCTTAATTATTCAATTTTATTGTTGTGAGCACTGGTCGCTGAAACTCATATCCATCGAAATTCATTCATGCAAATTTTTTCAATTAAAAAATATTACATTTTAATTTGCAATGTAAATTATTTTAATTTTCAAATAGAATGCTGGAAACTTATCAAATGGACTATTTGTTCTATACATTGCTATTTTCAAGTAATATAAAACTAAAATTAATATTTTGAATAAAAATTCAATGATATATATATAAATCCCTATCTTTATCTTTGAACTTATTTGTTAATTACAAACTAGCTCACTTATGTGTATCATTACAAAAATATTTTGCAGATCAAAACTGGCAAAAAGTATTGCGCTATAAAATAAATGTCAATTATTTTAGGAAAATAGTTCAATATTTCTACATGTAGTGTTGTGTGTATATTATAATATTACTAGGTGCTTGTTACATACTTAATATTAGTCATTTATTAAACAAAATAATTTGTAATATTTTTTTTATTACTTTGTTTTTATAAAGTGTTATTGCAGTGGATATTTTTGTTTCTACATTCCATCGACTAATAAAAGTGTTCTATTTTTTCTTTTTTAGGTATAAATATTTGGCACTGACAATTGTTGATATGTTTTGTTGTTTGTGGTCCTTTAACTTTTAGCACTAGTTCTTGAAATTATTATTTTTTTTACTATTTTATTAAAATATATAAACATCAACCACTATGAAAAGATCGAATGATACCAATCCATGTTTTAGCTCTGTTGCTATATAAGCTTGTTTGACATAAGTTTAAACTACAGATTGAAAAGACAACTTATATAACAACAGAGCTAAAAAATAGATTGGTATCATTGTATCTTTTCGTGATTGTAGATGGTTACATAACTCAGTGGGAGATGATATTATTACTTGTTTCATTTATATTTAAGTTATGATTATTTATTATTATATTTTATTAAGATGTATTTAGCCTGGATTCTTTGCCCCAAACTAAACACATTAATAAAATAAACTTTTGAGTGGCTATTAGTAAATTGTTTAAAAATATAATTACTTTTGCTCAACTTTTTTAAGAATAAACTTATACTTAATAGTAAATTACTAATCATTATTTTTTCATTCCTCTTTAAACATTATGGGTTATTTTTATTAATTAAAACATTGTTGTTTACATATAAATATATTCGGTTATTCATAAGTATTAAATTTTGGTATATAAGTTTTAAAGTGAGATAGTTTTTTAGTAATTGAAAATTATTGTACATAAAATTTCAAATAAAATGAGCATTTGCTGATCATTATTAATAAGGTGTTGTTTTTTTAAAAGAATGTTTTGTTGTTGTATTCAAAATTAAATACTATATAGAAAACATCCATTTAAGAATCTTTCTTTCCAAACAAAATAAATATTAGTTTACATAATATCATGATTTATTTCCCAGTATTTATTGATTAACAGAGGGCAAATAGATGCTACTAAATAAATTTTCCAGTTTATATACAAGTACACATGCATCTACATTACATAACAAAACACACAGTGTATGTATTTTTAATAATTTTTTTATTAACTTTCAGTTAAAAATAAATTTATAAATATTATACTAATAACTTATAACTTTTACAATTAAAAGTAGTTTTACTTTCTGAAGAATAAATTTAAAATAATTTTTCGAGATAATTCCTTTCTATATAATGTAAAAATGCATGTTATTAATATTATATATGATCTGGAAGTATCATTTTAACGTCTTTATGAATTCTCAATATATATATACACCTTTACCCCGCTTAGCGATTGACTCTTTAGCGATATTTCACAATAGCGATCATCATCAATTTATACCCATTACTTCAATTTACAATCGATTTTTCACTATAACGATCAAAAAAAAATAATAAAAAAAATTTTTTGGCAGCCATCTTGAATTTTGCGTTACTGATGACGTCAGAGATATAGGTATTTTAAATTCATTTTACCCAAAAGCAAAAGTATATTATTGTAATATATATACATAATGACTTTGCTGTAATTGTATACACGTACAATATTTTATTCATAAAACATGTTAGTGCTGCATTCAGTATTTTGAATATAGAACATATAAACTTAAATTATCTATAATTACTGAATCTATAATACTGTATACTGTATATATAAGTGTTGAATGCCTTTAGAAAAATTAAACTTTATTAAATATAATGTACAGTACTTGGATTATTTAAATAAAGTTTAATTTTTCTAAAGACATTCAACACATATTAGATGATGAAATAGTCCAATATATAAATACGGTACAGGACAACTAAAATACTATCATCACAAACTTTCAGGAAAACACTAAATATGAATATTAAACTGTGTGCATGTGTTTATTAATTAGGATAGATTATTTTTAGGACACCTGGATAATTAAGTAAAAATAGTTATTGATTTTGTAACTTCGTTAATACATATGTTGTTTACACTCAAGTTGTTTCAAATCAAAAGAAAAACAACATTTTAAAACGCAAATGTCGAATTAGAAAAGTTTAAAAAGAAAAACAGATTGTATTTAAAATAAATGTTGATGAATTTTCTTCTACGGGGAAGGGGGGGGGTATTATTACATTACTAAAAAAAAGAAAAAACTTTGCTGTATGTTTTAAAAAATTAGAAGTTAGATTTTTTACTTTTAAAATAAGTTGATTTTTTTTTTTCTAAAGTTGACTGCTTTACGATAAGCATTAAGCATTTTGTTACTGTGAAGTACAGTAATAAGTCTTTATGTTCAATTAAATAATTAATAATTAAACATTGTTTTTTAATTTGAATAATTTCACACAAGTAATAAACATAAATATATAGTAGTAATATATACTGTGATACAAATTAAAAAAAAAGCACTTCAGTATGGATTTTGGTAAAAGCCTGAAATCCGGGCTCGGCCGCTTGGGGCATTGTTTACATGTCAAAACACATAAAAATGCTGTTTCGGCGGCCGCGGCCTTACAGGCTAATACAACATTTACGTATTGTATTAACCCATTGAGCCAGGCCGCTTTACATGACATCGCACAAAAATATTACGGCCTGTTTTGTGCTTCGAAGCTATTTACGCGTATTCGTTCTTTTCGTAGCTGATTACCGTATTGCTTGAGGGTGTTTAAATTTCAAGGCGGTACGACTTTTTCAAATCTCCGTAATAGAGTAATGTCATTTCGATTTAAAAAATGTTGTTAATTATTAAGAATTGTCATATGGTCCCCATCCTTCCCGAAAAAAAGGTAAATATGTAAAGAAATTGGCAAAGTGTATATTCGAACAGGCTTCGACAAAGCTCACGCGCTAAGTCACGTTTCAGCGTGGTGGGGAAAATATTCGAGACCACTAAAAGATCTGAGACGAACGTGCAATTTTGAAACTTTTCTTCAGATAAATTGCCGAGTACAGAAAGTGTATGAGATCGGGCGTTCACACACAAAATATTGAGCGTCTTTGGGGTCTTTTGAAAAAAGAAAACAAAAAGAAAAGAGGAACTGACAGAAAGTTGTTGGATCACTACTTGTCAGAGTTTATATGGAGAAGAATGCACATGAAGACTTTTGACACATATGCCACTTGAGTACCAAGATAAAGATCATTCGGTCCTGCTATAAAATAATTTTTTTTTTACTTGTCTTGAGGCTTCATTTAAAATCATGTTTTGAGTCTCTTACTTAATCTTATTCTTTAGAATACTGTCATCTGTTAAAATAATAATTCCTATTTTTAAAAAAACCTAAAATGAAAACTAAGCATGCAATGTCTGCATCAGTTATTATTCCAAACTTTATAGCTATGTTGACTTTGAAAAACACTGATGTAGCATTTATGTAGACCTACTTTAAATAAATAGGCTGTTTGGCATATTTAATTAGAAATTTGGGTATATTAAAATTATATATGTGATTCCTAAGACTGAATATATATTATTAATAAGCTTTATATTTATATAAACTTTGCATTTGTGCTAAATATATTTATTATAATTTAATGTTTTTTTTTAGCTGTCCCTGATGTATCGACTTATCAGTATGATGAATCTTCTGGATATTATTATGATCCTTTAACCAGTCTTTATTATGATGCAAATTCACAGGTATTTTTTTATGTGCAATTATATATTTACATTCATTCACAGACATACTGCTAAATCTTTACAAGTGATCATTATGAATGAACTGTTTTTAATATCTTAGACAAAAGCAATATAATTAGCATGTTAAAAACATTTTTTATTATGAATTTTTGATTTTGTCTGGCTTAAATTTCTACTTTTTGTAGCTAATATCTAATTAATGAAATAATATTAAGCAAATTGAATTTGTGAGTTTTTTTAAATAAGTTCTTTTTTTAATCATTAAGAAGAATTGTTTTCTATCAGAATAAATGATAATGTGTACCAATTTAAGGTTATAAGCACTTTTATATGTATACATTTATGTAATTATTGAACATTGATTAATTATTTATTTGAAAAACAGTAAATGTTATATATATTTTTATGTGTAGTATTATTATAATGCCCAAACACAACAGTTTTTGTATTGGGATGCAGAAAAACGTAGTTATTTACCTGCACCAACTTCTGAGGATGGTTCTGCGGCAAACATGGCTAGTAATTTAAATATTCAGAATAAAGAAAAGCCCAAAAAAGAGAAGGATAATAAACAAGATCGAGTAAAAATAGCTAAAAAAATAGCCAAAGATATGGAAAAATGGGCTAAAACTCTTAATCAGAAAAAGGAAGGATTTAAACAAGGTTTTGTACCTATTGGACAATTTCCAACAATGTTGGGAGATTCTAAACCAAGTCCTACTGCTGATGCAGGTTATGCAATGTTAGAAAAAAGAACTACTGCAGCTGAGCGAGTTGTAACTATGGAAGTTGTTAGAAAAAAACAAACAGAAGAAAAGGCTTTGATGCCTCCTCCACCTCCAAAAGGTTCTACTAAAGCTTCCAATTTATCAATTGTAGCAGCATATGGTAGTGAAAGCGATTCCGAATCTGAAGATGATGATACAAACTTAGAACTAAAATTAGTGGATTGGTCCAAATTGGCTTGTCTTCTTTGCAAAAGACAATTTCAAACTAAAGAAGCTTTAACTCGACATCAACAAATATCCGATTTACATAAACAAAATCTTGAAGCTCTTCAGCGAAATAAATTAGGAGATTCTGAAGGAGATGATATGGAAAAAAAGGAACGTGACGTAAGTACAATGTTTTTTAATTTTTTTTTCTCCTTTATAAAATTATTTTTTGATGAAGATTGAATGGTTTTTTTTTTTTGTTATTTCATTTTTAATTTACTATAATATACAGAAATGAGTTATAGTCTAATAAATTGCATTAAAAGTTACAATTTATCTATTAGAAGTTTAATATAATTTAATTGAATAATATTCTGTGAAGACAATAAATAATGTTATTGAACATTAATTAATTAAACAACTAATAATTTGGTTTTTTTTTTTATCTAAACAAAATTATATTGAATTTTTATTACTGTTAGCCTTTATTGTTTTTATAAAATTAAAAGATTTTCTGGCGTAAAATTTCTAATTAACTTTAAATAAATTGTATATCCAATTGTCTCTTCATTTTTATTTATTTGCCACTTTGAACTACAATGTGAAATTGTCCCATTGCACTAATATAATTTGTCTTTTTTTGTTTAATAGCTAATGTGAAATGATAGTATTGTAAATGAACTTCCATTAGATTTTGAAATTAGCATTTGTTTATATTGAATATTTAAAGCTTGCTGTGCAAATTAAGTCAATTATATTTTGCAACTTAATTGAACCATTCAAATCGCTCTTGATCACCAATCATAAGCCAGATTCTCAGTCCACAATTTAAATAATCATAGTATTAATTTATTTTTTATTGTGAAGAATTATCCAGTATAATTATTTTCAAGACAATTAACTAAGATGGTTACACTATTTCAGTTTGAAGATATTTTGCAAGAATCCTATTACCCATGCTCAGTATCATTGAAAAAACTATTCATAATTTTTTTATATCAACTGTTTGGTCTCTCTTTTAGTATATATTGTTTGAAATGCAGGGATTCCGATTATTAATGTTTTTCAAGACATATAATTACTAATTTAAAATTCAGTAACTTATGCTAGCTAGTGTAAACTTGAATAATCAATAAATTCTGGATGGTAGTGTTTAATAAGTATTTTTTTGAGTACTGGTTTCTCCGTATAGTTTTTAGCTTAAGACTTTTATAAGTGAGGAGCTCTTGATCTAGTTGGTGCATCTATTTTAGGTCTAGTATATTTTTCCTCCAGTCATTTTCTACTTATTATTGTATTATCCTAAAATTAAAAAATATCTTAATATTCTGAATCTAAGCTAACTTGTATAATTAAATATTTCTGAAAACAATTCATTATCTGTACATGCTGGTGTTCTTAGTTTATTAATAACTGGCATTGTGATGGTTTTTTTTTTTTTGCTTTATAGCTATCATGAATATACAAAATAGAGAGATGCCTATAGTTATTAAAAAAGGAAAGATACCACGATATTTCAATAATGAATTTATTTCAGATCTGCGTACTTACACGAACAAATTAGTTTAAATTCAGAATTATTAAGATATTTTTGAGTTTTGGGGTGATAGTTTGGGGTTTAAAAAAAAAAAGAAGATGACTGCTGGAGGAAAAGTGCATTGAACAAGATCCAGTGTTCTTCATCAATGAAAGCCTCTAGCCTAGGATATGAAAATACCAGCTTTTACAAGAATTTATTAAGTGCTATAAAATGATTATTCAAAATAATTTTCTACGTAGTTTTGAAAAGTTCAACGATGAAAATGAATCTACTTTTAAAAAAAAGTATTTGTCAAAAAACGCATCTTAATAAATAAATTATACAGTATGCTTAGGGATCATGGATCTTTTTAACAAATACTTGAATTTCATAATGGTTTTAATTGACCCTTTTTTTTTTCATATTTATTAGAAAAATATATTGTTTTATGTAGTATTTTAGCAAACAATAGAAAAAAGAATACAAGGTCGCTAATGTGAAAGTAATTGTTGTATAAAGTTATCTTTGCCAACAAAAAGACACTTAAAATTTTCTGGATTCATATTTATATATAATTACAGAAAAAATAATGCATGATTTTTTTAATTTATGATTAATTTGTGTCAAAAGAATGATTTTATATAATGTAGTTCATGGCGAACAGAAATTAAATTTGCTTAGGAATATTAGTAATGTTTAATTGGTATTTTATAATAATAAAATTGATTTATTTTAATACATTGGCAATAATACATGTGTAAACTATAGTTATTAATATGTTGCTTTATTTTACATATATTTGTTTAAAAGTTTTAATGAAATTTTAGGAATATTTTTCAGGATATTTAGCTATATATAAATTAAAAGAATCTTTCTTTTTTTTTTAATAATATATTACACAATCTTTTAACACTACACATTAATCAGAAATTTTTTTTTTTTTAATTTAAAACTTGTTTTGGAATAAAATTTCTCTGAATTGTTTAGAATTTTATTTCATCTAGATAAAATTTTATTTTTTTATTCACATGGTTTACTAATTTTTTTCATCCTAAATCTTAATGATGATCTCAAATATTGCATTGTATTAACTTGTGATATCTAATTTTATGCTTAAATTGTAAAAAAAAAAAAAAAAAATTTTTTTTTTAGTTTAAACGTTACTGATATCTAGCATTGTATTTTTTTGACCTTCTATTTCAATTTTTTTTCAGTTGAACAGTTTTTTTTTTTTTTGTATGCCCAGTTTTTTTTTCTAAACTGCAGCTTTTTAAAATCCTATATTGAGATTAAAGTTTGTGACATTTTTGTCTTTTTCTGGACTAACTACTAAATATTCCAGATTAGTTGCTATATAGAATATCCTGAATACTTATCAATATTGTTTGAGCAATAGCAATTCTACTATCATTTTTAATTTTACTAATAAAATAGTTAATAAAAGTTTTGGCCAGTAATTGGGTAAAAATCCATCTCATATCACTTTATTTAAAGACAGCAATTGGTTTAATAAGTAATATTTTTAAGGAAAAACAAAATTTGTTCTTTGTTAATGTACAAAAAATATATATTCCTTTTTAAACTCTTAATTATCTAGTTTTTTTGTCTAATGTCATACTAGAATCATTAAGAATGGTTTAGATTTATTGAACTTCAGCTTTATATTAAAGTATCATATTATCTCAGTTAACAGCCAGGGTTCATTCAATGTCACAAATCTCCAAAAAAAAAAAAAAAATTCAAACATGTTCATCTCAGCTTCCACTTTTTAAAAAAATTAATGATGGGGCTATTGCCTATTAAGAAATAATATAATGAGATTGTATCTTGATTAAGATTAAACAGTAGATATTGTAGCATGTCTGAAATCTAGCTTGGTGGAATATTGCATAACACTAGTTGAAATATTCATTTATTAATGTGATCATTTAAATTTCTCATTAGCATTTGCGGCTTCTTTTTTTTTTGGTGCTAAAATAATTTATTACATTAAGATTTATATTTGGAACTTGAAATATCTTGATTATCTTCCAGATATTTTAAATAAAACATTTTGTGGCTTCAGAATGATTTCATATAATGATCATAACCTTGATCTGCTTTCTTAACTCATTTTATTTATAGAAATTTTGACTCAATGATATCAGAAGACACTATTTTTTTAGTTCATTATTTTTACTAACATTTTGTAAGTCATGGGAAATGAATAATAGAGGTTGCCAAATTATAATATGATTTGGAATTGACTATTGTTAATCATTTAATTACTGTACATCAAATATTTTTCACATGTGTATTATTGAGTAATTAAGTTAATTTAAATTAAAAAGCAATTTCAACTTTTATTTGTTGTTGCTGTTCTTTAGAAATAAAATAAGCATGTTTATATTTATAGTCCAAATACAGAGATCGAGCAAAAGAGAGGCGGGAAAAATATGGAGAACCTGAACCACCAAAGTCAAATAAATTGCGAGAAAAATATTACCAAGTTAAACAGGGGTAAGTATTTAATTGTTTAGGGATGTGTACTGTAAATGGAGAACCAAAAAAAAATGCAGATTTTAATAAGGACGTTATAAAAACAAAGGCATTCTTAAATTAAAATGAAAATTGTATTTTATTAAAATTATATATATACACACATAGACAGTTATTCATGTGTAGTCAGTATATTACAAGATTTTCAATGAAGGCTTGATTTCATTAAATGTAACTAATTTTTTGGGAATCATTTTAAAAGTTTGCATTATTCATTGTTAACATGGTTGAACAATTGTGTTTAACCACAATTTTTATCTCCACTTGGAATGACTTACAAATAATTTATGAAAATCTTCTATGAGAATAGACTATTAACTGTTGAAAATCATCTGATTTTTCTTAGTGGGGAATATAAGGATTTTTGTAAATATATAAATTTTGTAGTGACTATTGGACAAATAGTTTTACTTATGAAGTTTATTGCAATTTTTTTATTTAAATTTATGGCAATAGCTATAAAATTGTGTTTTTTTTTGTTGTTGTTTTTTAGTAAAAAAATAAATAATTTAATGACTATTGCTGTATTTTTATTAAATAAATATTAATCTTTTTTTCCAAATCAAAAGACAATTTTTTTTTATTTATGCTAAAGCAGGCATGGCTGAAATCATGCTTGGGAGTTTATTATATTGATCTAAGTACTCTGCTTTATCACATTTTTGTAGATTCTAAATTTATTATAAAAATTCAGGTGATATAATTTAAGTTTAGTCTTAATTATAAAAATTTAATCCATATATATGGTTGGTACTTGAGAAGTGAATGAAATTGATTGTTTATAAAGTTAAAACAATTTAAATGATTAAGTTAATATGATACAAATAAATAGTCTTTATTTTAAATAAAATAAAGTATAGCTATTTATCACATATTCATTTACTGTTTGCAAAATTTTATATATTTATGTTCATAATAATCTTGAATTTTAATTCTACAAGTAAAAAAACATAAGTGACAAGATCTTTCAAATCGTGATTCAAGATTTAATTAGTTTTAAGAAATTTTTAAAAGACTTCTTGCTCTAAAGAAATTCTTTGATTGACTTTTATTTTATGGAAATTATATGCTTCAAGTTAAAATACAATCTTTCAAACTTATCATTTGCTAAAATAATATAGGTACTTATAAAAAGCTTTTACTTTCGTGAGTACTTCGTGCATCTCAATACAGTTTGGTATTAACTTTAGTTTAGCATCTTTTTTATTTAATAAAATAAATGCTGTATTATCACAAGATAAAATAGTAAAAAAACCAGTGTAACTTGAGTAACTATAAAAAACAGTTAATTCAGAACTGCTTATAACTATTTTTAATTTTAAATGTGACATTCTACAATATTGCCAAGTATTTAATGACAAAGAATACCATTTAGTAGATCATTATTCTTGTGTTAAGTTGAAGATAACTTCGCATAATTATGATAAAGTAATGGCAGAATATCAAAAAAAAAAAAAAACTAATTGTTTGACAATTTACAAGCTCAAAAAAAAAAAGATTATTTAATTTAAAAATACAATGGCCGTTAGTAAACACTTACCTTAGGTTATTTTTTGTACTTGGTGTATGGCATAAATAGCTTCTAAATTAAAAAAAAATATCTGTGTTTCAATTTAAATACAAATATGTAAATAATTGCTACCATTTGAAAATAGACATATGTGAGGGTTGTCATTAAAACTGATATTAAGAAATATCTATAATCATTTAAAAGTAATGCAAGCATATGTTGTTGATATAAACTTTTGGTTGATGAAGGAATTACGGTAATACATCATCTAATTTCCCATACCGCTCTATGGTGTTGTTGCTAGTGAAAAACAAATAGATATAAACGTTACCGGGCTGTTTTTCAATTTTGTTGATTTATGTTTTTAATTTTTGGATTTGTTTGATTTTTATTTTTTTGTTGTTGTTTGTTATTGGTTTTTTTTTTTTTTGTAACCGGTTTGATGTATATTTAAAAAATAAAAAAATGGGGGGGGGGGGTTGGCTTTTTAAAATATTCTGTTTTTGTTTTTTTTAAAGAAACTTTTTTTTTTTTTATAACCAAGTCTTTTTTATTGTTTTTGAAGAAACTTTTTTTTTGTTTATCGAGAAACAAGGCTTTCTCGACAGACCTTTCGTCATATTCCTTACTGCGTTTTGACACCTTTCCAACTCAGCTCTAATACGCTTCACTGTAAGCTGATCCCGGCTTCAAGAATAAATTAGTTGTACCGCTTGCGAAAAAGAGGTTCACAGGCAACTTCAAAGCTCGTCCCATGAGCGAATGGAATACCTTCGTCGCGATTGACATTCCATTTCAGATGTTTGACAACGCCATTGGGCGGTGTGGATCAATAGATGATGTATTACCTTATTTTCCATTCTAAAACAAATTTTGTTAATATTAATCATATGAAAGATTAACATTTACAGAATGATATAAAAAATAAATAACATTTTTAATGGGAAAATTTTGACAAGTATTCATTTCCAGTTGTTTGGAAATATATTTTTTTAAAAAGGCAATTTTAATTTTGCTAAAGAAATTTAAATGTGCTTTTTTGTTTAATGCTAAATTGTTAACTAGTGATTGGGAAGAGATAAAAGGTACTTATTATTGCTTTTTGATTTTTACTATTAATCTAAAGAAGGATAATAAAAATTAACTTCATATTTTTTAATTTGTAATTTGTTCTTTTTTTTATTTTTCATATATAAATTAAACTTGGAAATCTTAGTGCTTATCTAATCAATATCTTTAAATAAAATAAATATATTTATAATATAGTGCAATATTAATATTCATACATCGATGAAATATTATTCCTATTGAATTTTGACTCCTATGTTTATAAATGTGTCTGATCAAATAGGAAAAATGAGACTTTTATATTTTTTTGCATTTTTTTTTTTTTTAAAAGAACTATCCATTATTGAAAATATTACATTAGAACTGTGATTAACCAGTGATTACTATAATAAAATGAAAATTCATAAAAAAATTTGAAAATGTTATTTACATAGGACTAGATCCAGAAGCCAGAAAAGCAGACTAAATACTTTGGGAAAACGGAAGTACCAGGAATGTTGCACCAAGATTTCACTATACATAAATCAGTGAATAATAATAATAATATTTAAAATAGGTTTTGATCAATAGCCATTCAAATATATAATATATATAGTGGCTCTATTTTTAATTAGATAAATATTTAAATATAATTAGCTTAAAAATTACACTTCTTATTTCATACATTAATTTTTTTATGAGAATAATCATGAAACAAAATTATCTAGGCAATTGTAATATTAATATATTTAATACATATTTTTAATTTTATATGTATGTTTGGATCTGATAAATAGATAAAACATGGTGGTATAACTTAAAAATTAAAATAAAATTATTTTTGCTCCTAAATTTATTTTTTTCTACATAAATAGTAATAAATTTTCAAGATAAATAGTGAGTTAAATGGATGAAATTTAAAGCTCAAGATGGTTACAATAAATCATAGGCAAATGGCATATCATATGATAATTGTGTTGTTTTAAGAGTCATTATATAAACATTTTATCTGTCCACTTTTCTACTTATTCTTTTAGCTAATAGTAATTAGATATATCCAAATTTACTGAACAAATCTAGGTTATTAATGGCCAGCTACATGAACAAAAAATGTCCTTGTGAGGTGAAAAAAATAATAATTCACATGCTCATACTTGAATCTCATATCAAGTGGAAGCGTAACTTGCTTTGTAAAGCACTTGATAAAAATTTTAAATTAAAAAAAAATTTTTTTTTAAATAATTATAATCAAATAGCCCAATGATAATGAAATATTTAAACAACTTACAGTTGAATCATAGAAATAAATGAATTCTATTTTTACCGTTTGTTTTAATACTGAAGTAAAATAATTGCATTTTCATTTATATTTCTGTTTGCATATGCTTATTATATTTTTAATTAATAGTGAATCTGTATTATTATTTTAGAAAACAATATTTTAAATATGTTATTATCTTGATTTTAATATTATATTGTGTCATTTAATTAAATCTGTTGTGACACTAATATTTAAATATTTCTGTACTTATGGACTACTTGATTGAAGTACCTGTAAAATTTTAATCCCATTAGTTATAAACTTTTGTTATTGATGTAAATGAAAAGAAAGAAAGATGAAATAGTAATTTATTAACTAATATTTTTTTTAAAAAAATATTACTTTTAAAGACAAAATAAATTTACACTTATTGCTTATATTTGGTTTTGAAAAACGCTATTTTATTTTTATAAATATTTTATAGACACTTACAAGTAGTTCAATACATACAGGCAGTATAATTAAAGAAAATTGTTTCTACATCTATGTTTGTACAATTAATAGTGTTTATAAAAAGATTATTAATTAAAGCAAAAATACATTTTTGCTTAATTTGTATATGAATAATATTGCTATTTTATTATTTTGCTAAATAAATTGTCAAAAACAAGCTGCTTCATGTATTTCATTTTTCCCCAGTGCAGCTTTTTTTTTTTTAACTTTTTGGTAAAATTAGTAATAGCTTAATTTTTTAACTTTTATTAAATAGGTGTACTTTTTTTGTTATCGTTATAGAATATTGATGAATGAATATCATAAATTCACAGTTTATAAATAAGAATACTACGACTTTTTTAACAATTCATTTTTATAAGTAAAGGCGTGATTTCATTACTAACACCACTTATATTATTACAATCCATGGATTGTGTTGGCATTATTTTTTAAAATAAGCAGAAAATATTATTACATATATTGAACTGCAGTAATTGCAAAATAATATAAATGACGTGCTTGTTGAAGTTATATTTACTGCCAACTTGCATTTACTGATTATAATCTTCATGCATACCTTATAAGGACTGGCATAAAAAATACTCGATAGAAATTTATGAATTAAAAGATTCCAGAGTAATAGTGTACTAGCAAAAAAATGTTAAAGAAACAAGTTTGAATTTTTATAGTTCAGATATTCTAGTTATTTAAAAAAAGCAATGCTATTAAGTAATATAGATATGGCAGTTTTTTTAATTTATTAATTATGCACTTAATTTTATTGTGTGCACAGTGCTTAGTTTTTTTTTTTTAGAGAGAGAAAAACAAAATCTACACATTTAACCAACTTCGAGGAAATAATTAATTTTCTAAAAATAAATTTTTGTTGATTAATATAATTAAACCAGCTACTATCTCAAACTCTTTTCAAATTAAATTAATACAAATAATTATTGTTGTTGTTGATTTAAAATTCGTTTTGATAATAAACTTAAAGAAAAATTCTTATTTACTGTGCTCATGACTAATGTTATTTCATCATATGCAATAGGATGTGGAATCTTTATGACCTCTCTGAAAGATTGAATAATTGGGAAATACTTCACAAATAATTTATTGTTGAACACAAAATTAATTTCTTAAAGTGTGTAACAAAAATAATATAAAATTTATTACAAAAAATCTTAAAATGATAGGTTTTTTTTTAAAAAAAAAAAAAGATAAAAAAACAAAGACAGCAAACTTTTATAATAAGATGAAAAAAAAATTTTTTCCCTTTTTTTAAAAAAAAATAATTCCAGCCACTATTTTATTTATTGTTAATTATTAAGCTTTCAAAATAAAATAAATTGTATATACTAAATAAATTATGGTGGCTTGCATTTTTAATGATTCAAGCATTTAAAAAAAGTGCTTTTGTGGGGTGGGGGTATTTTTGTGAAATATTATTTTGCTGTTTATTATTTTTCTTTACATGTGTGTTTTATTGATTAGATTATATACTAAATACAGCAGTAGTTACTACATTGATATTCTATTATTTTCAAATTTGAGAATTTTTTTTTTTTATGATTTTAACTTTATGATAAGATTTATTTTAAAAGATTCTAAGAACATGTATGTAATAATTTTGTGTATTAATTTATATAATTTGTGGGATTTTTGTTTGTAATCTAACACTTGGTAATTTTTTTTATACTTCCATCATAATAATGTTAGCCTGTTTACATATAATTAATTACACACTTATGTAGGCTTTAATTTGAAAGTACATATTTTGAAACATAACACATGCAAATACATTTCTTGGAAAAATCTTGGTCAAAAAAATTTTTTTTGATATATTTATATACTGAATATTTTTAATTATGCATGCATTTATATGTGTATATTTATGTGTACCTATTTAATTACAAGTTTTGTTTAAACTAAAAATTATTACATTTTCTACATAATTGATAAATTATAAAATATTATAAACATAGTGATTATGAACAGCCCACAAAATCTGGGATTGGCAGTGAAAATATTGGGAACAAAATGTTGAAAGCAATGGGTTGGACAGAAGGAACAGGTTTAGGAAGAAAAAATCAAGGAATTGTGGATCCAATAGCTGTATGTATTATTTTTATTTTTATTTTTTTTTCCAGTTTGTATTGTAATTTTTATTACAATTTTTTTTTTTTTAATATATACATTTCAAAAAAAAAAAAAAAAGAACATTTTGTAATTGAATCAAAACTAAATGGATTGAAACTAAATTAAAGATTGTATGTTGACATATTGCATTCTAAAGTTGGGTAAAGTTAAAATATGTTGTCCGACGAATGTTTATAAAATATAACAATTTAAAAATGGTATGATCATTTTATTTGAGGGTTTTTTTTTAATTACCGTGTTGCAACATTGCCTATTTATTTTGATTATTACTGAAAGGAAGAATACAAAATCATTTGGATGAGATACAATGGATAGCTAAGGGAAGCTTGAAAGCCTGTGTTCAAATCCCCTCTATTTACATCTAAACTTTAGATATATAAAGCATACTTGTATGTAAATATTAAGTTTCTTATACTTTTCAAAATACAATAATAGGTTGTGATACTGGTAGAAAAGACCGTGATACAACAGTTGTTATAGTTCATGCAGGATTTTTTTTTTGTTTTGTTATAGTAACTGTGAAAAGCTGTAATAGATCATTAGAAAAGTAATAATATTGGCTAAAATTTTGAGTTGTCTATTTGCTGAGTGGGGTTCTTTTTTTTAATTAGTATAGAAGAAGTTGAGATGTTTTTCCAGTTAGTGAAATTTTAATTAATGCTAAAATATAAAACATTTTTATAGCCATTTGATATTAAAACTAAGTACGATTATGAGGAGGGGCCGATTTTAATTACTTTATGAAAATTAATCACATTTTCTTTTAATAAATCAAGTTTTCTTGTTAAATTTTTTTTTTTTGAAAGTAGATTTGTGATTTAATAATATTTATACTATTTTAGACAGAACCAAAATACCTATTTTGTTGTTTTTCTGGGAAAATGATTTATTTATTACAGCTTTTATATTGTCAACTGATCAATTGTAGATACATAAAATATGACGACTTGTATTAATTCTGCAACTTATCTTTCAATGACTACTAAATGGGGGGCTTCCTTTTAGTAAATTATTTAAATCATGCTGCTATTAGAATTATCAAGTTACTTACTACTTCCAATTAAAAAATATAATTTGTTTATAATCGTTTATATAAATAAGTAATAAATAAACAAAACAAATACAAAATATTAATGGGACACTTAACAAAATTGATGTAATTTAAAAATAAAAACCATTTTTCATAAAATTATTGTGAAGGACTACAACATAACCATATCACATTGGCCTTTACGCGAGGGTTCACAATAGTGATCATCATCAATTTGTACCCACTATTTTGATTTACAATAAATTATACTAACAATAGTAAAATAAATTTTTTTAAAGTTTTTGGCTGTCATTTTGTAACAACTGATGATATCATAGAATAGTTATTAAACTCATCCAAAAACAAAATAATGACTTTCATGCTGAAATTGTACTGCACATTTTTTATTCTTAAATCACAACATTATAGTGTTGCATCCATTATTTTGATTACAAGCTTAAAATATGATTAATGAATGTACAATATTTAATTTTCATCAATATTTTTGCGAGATATTTAGTACTTCATTAATAATATACCCAAAGTATAGATTTTCATTGTTTGTGACTACAAAAGCAATTCATTTGGTACATGAATGTAAATCAACACTATTTTAAAAATAGCAAATTCGTTCAGTATAAAATTAAAAATGCTCAGTAGATATATTAGGTAAAACGTTCAATCAATTAATTTTGAATTAAAATTTTTCTATCAAATTGAAACTGCTACCATCGCTAATCTAAAATATTTTCAGTGAAAAAAAAGGAGGGAGCAAAGAGGGTAAAATAATTTCAAATTTATACAATCAATATCAAAAATTACTAAACGTAATTTAAAAATAACATCCTGTTCCTCAATTTTAAATCATCGCGTAATTCTCTTTAGATATCCAAAATAATGGAGACATCTCGTGATAAAAAAAAAAATGCAGTACCGAGAAGAAAAAAATTTCATTTGGCATAAAACTAAAAATAATTTTTTGTCATATGTACTATCAATATTAAATTTTGGTGTTTAGATGTAAACTGAACCCCACCGCTTGATGGTGTTTTTTACACAACGCACATCTATATACCGTTTTAGCGGCCTTAACTTACGGCTGACACTACAATAGGTGTTATTTGAGCCGTAACAGGCCGCCTGAGGGCGGTATATTCTATGATTACGTCACAAAATACTACACCCATTGCATTATGACAATGAGCGCTATTGAACTCTCGCTACAGTCTGATTTGATGGCAGCCGTATTTGAAAGAGGCGAAAGTCTCCAAAAATTCATTGTCGGAAATTTTAAGCGTGAATCCATGCGAGAACAGTAAAATATCAAAATTGGTTGAAGTTGATTGAATTGCTGGCCACAGAACTTGATGCTATTGTGTTTTTTCAGAAAGAGAAAATCCTGCCGGATGTGAAGGTCTGCGCTTGCGGGAGAAACATTGTTTTAGTCAATTACAGGATCTGGGAATTCTGTTGCCACTCCTACAAGCATACCTGTGGTCTGCGTAAGGGAAGTTGGTTCAAGGGTTCTAAAATCACGTTACTTACAGCTGTGAGGCTCATCTACTATTGGAGTCGCGATGAACTGACCGTGGATCGCATGGTGTGGCGGAACTGGATCTCTCCAAGATGCTCCCTTATCCACTGGAACACCTGCACTCAAATAGGGGGTCCGGACAATATCGTGGAAGTGGATGAAACCCTGTTCAGTAGGAGGAAGAACCACTAGTGCCAGATATTGCCTCAACAATGGCTGTTTGGTGGCGGGTGCCATGAAACGAGTGAATGTTTCGCTGTGGCGGTACCCTCTCGCTCTCCAGCCACACTCCTCCAGGCCATCCGCGACAACATGCAACCCGGAACCACCATCTACAGTGATTGCTGTTAAGGCTATAGAACATCTGACCTGGAGGCTGCAGGCTTTTCACACCTGACCATAAATCACCGTTACCACTTTGTCAGCCCTGCCACAGATGCCCACACACAGAACATCGAGAGACTGGGAAGTTTTGAAGTGGCGAAACAAGAAGTAGCATGGCGCTGCCAGGACAATCCTTGACAACTATCTAGCCGACTTCCTGTGATGAAGTCTGCACAAAGGACGGGGCCATACTAGGTGAGATGAGCATGTTGAAGTGTCTGTTTTTTTTGCTTCCATCCCTGTTGTTTTATTTGCGTACTACTTTTGGCTTATTTGTTTGTTTGTTTTTTATGCCCCCAAAAATGGGCTTTTTTAACTTGTTTTGGTTCACAACTTGTCCAAAGTTTCATTTATTTTTGATTCAATAAATTATTTCATGGGAAACTTGTTGTTTTTGTTGTTTACATGATTCTAAAGTAGGTAGGTAATATTTTATTTAAAAAAAAAGAGTGTTGAAGAGATTATTCAAAAGGCCCCCCCAAAAAAAATAATAATAAAGAACTATGCAATAACATAAATGTTCAAAAAGAAAACCAAAAAAAGAAGTTGGTAATTAAAAATCAAAACAAACCTACCCCCTTTAAAAAAAGTCTTCTTAAAAAACGAACTGTTTCTGTCTTTTTTAAAAAGGCCAAAAAATTAAAGAAAAACTTTTCGCTATCATATAAAGGTTTCTGTAGCATAAATAAATATTTGAATAAAGCCTCGTAATAAATTAACAAAAAAAGTAACAAAAAAAGACGACAATTCAAAATCAAAACAACTCCTCCCCTCCATCCTCTAAAAAGCGTTAGTTTATTCAAAAGTACCGAATTAAGTATTTCAGCAAATAAAAATATCAACAAAAAAAAAAAAAGATAATTTTGAAAGCAAACCAACCCCCCTCCACCATCTAAAAACAACAAAGTGTTTGTTAATAAAAAATAAAAAAACTCTATGATTTTAGGGAAAGAAAGATTTAAAAAAAGTTACCGTAGTATTATGTGAAGAAACTGACGGACCAAGGAAACCAAAACTCCTACACCATTTAAAAACAAAGTGTTTGTTTATCAAAAAAATGAAACAAAAAAAAAAAAAACGGGTGGAAAAAAAAAAATCTTTGGTTTCCCGTAATATTATATAAAGAAACCGACGGATAATTTAAAAGCAAACCAACACCCCTACACCATCTAAAACCAAAATATTTGTTTATTAAAAAAATGAAACAAAAAAAAAAAAAAACGGGTGAAAAAAAAAAAAAAATCTTTGGTGGTTTGGTGTAATATTATGTAAATCAAACAGACCAGAAAAAGAAAAAAAATGGTTGAAAAAAAAAAACAAATCTTTTACTGTAATATTATGTAAACAAATGAATCGATATATTGATGTGCATAGGGCGAAAAACTGGGCCATCAAACGGTAGGGTTCACTATACATACTTATACCTAAATTTTAAATTGTGTACAGTATAAAGATTTCATACAATTTTGGATCAAAATCTTTACAAATGCTAATTTCAATCAAATTGAAACTGCTATCCATCATATTGGAAATAACCCATAACTCTGCGATCAAAACATATTGCGCTATTCAATAAAATGCTGTCATTGTAAAACACATCTATTGTGCTTGATAAAGGTGACGTCATGCCCAAAAAAACCCGCTACAGCTACTGTATTTGTTTATTGAGATCAACCCAGTACACATTGTAACAAAAGCTTTAAATATTGATTACAATATGCAAACTCAGAATGCATTACATTTTTTTTTTCCAATGCACATTTTTTTAAAGTTACCTATGATTAAATTTTTATAATGTATTGTATGTTTATTTGGCTCTTATTACACTAATGATAAATAACCAGTCTTTATGGTCAATCAAATGATTTGTTATTAAACATTGTGTTTTTAATTTTAATAATTTCCCATAAATAATATAGTATAATACTGTAATTCAAATTTTAAAAAATGAAATTTCAGTATGGGTTTTTTTTTTCAGTGTAATGTTGTATGGAAGAACACAAAAAAAAAACTAAATGGTAGTTTAGTTTCACTTTCTTGTTATATTTTGCTATAACTTTGGACAGTGAAAACATGCACTTTATTTCTAGCAATATTCAACTTTTTTTTTTTAGAAATTCTGTTTACTAATATGACCATGAAAAAATCAAGAAAATCTTTGAGCTTGTAAACTCTAACTGTACAACAATGATTAGTGGATAAATGGATCACAGGAAGTAACAACTCTAAGCATTTTTTTTTTCCTTTTTACATAGAGTTAAGTTGCATAATACACACAGCATAGTTTACACAAGCATATAATAAACGTTAAGGGTTTTTTTAATTTTTATATACTCTATAAGTAATGTAATATTCTCAACTTATTTTTTTAACTGGAGTAACTGGTCATTTTTTGTCCCATAGACGACCATTATAAATGCTTATTCTGCATATGATATTCTTATTTAACAATGAGTTTTAGGAGACCAATTGCCTTCACTGAGGCAAAGGTGTATATTTTAAGACTGTGACTTCTAAATGATTTTTGGTCATTAGTGAATAGGCAGACTGGATAGTTTAAAAATAAAAAAATCTCATTATTTGAATGACGTAATGTGCCTTTGGGGTGCTTCAATTTATTTTACAGAAAATAAAATGAAGTAAAAAAAAGATTATTAATTTAAAGAATATGTAGTGAAAAAAGTTAAACAATTGGCTAATTTAAAAATAGAATAAATGTTTGAAAAATAATTTACAACTAACATTTGTTAGATACTGACATGGTATATTACATTCTATTTTCCATTTAGTTTCTGTTTTTAACTACTTGAAGCCATACTGGAATGACTCATTGATAAATTGAAGATTCAGTATACTTTTGACATTGACCCATATTTAAAGATGTAAATAATGGAATATAGATTTTATATAAAGTAATCTATAAATATGTCGAGAGTGGAACATAAATAAGTACATTTAAAACATCTGAGATAAAGTAATCTCAAAATAAATGTGTTTGTACTTGTACAATAATAAAATCTTTGGTTTATTGAACATTTACACATGTCACTGTAAAATGAAACATTTTCTAGTCAGTAGATATACCCCAAGAATTATTAGAATCTTGTCTGGATAACATTCTGTTTCATGTTTTAAACAGTGGCAAACCAGAAATCTTTTCTAGTCTTTTTTAAGGACATTCTCTCTGTTTATTGCCAGTAATCAAAATTAAAAAAAGTAATAATAATTTGTCACTTTACCTTTTTTAAAAAAATTTGTTGGTTATTAACCCTGTTCATAGTTTTATTATACTTGTATTAATTAGATAATACATTTTCCTTGATGAAAAAAAAAAAAGTTTATGTCATTTACAATTGCCTCTATTGTTTGTGAATTATGTTGTTTACAATCTAAACTTGATGCTAATGTCAAATATATATACTCTCCAACTCAGAATGTGCTGTGATAAAGCAACAGTAATCAGGAAAAAAAAATGGAGCCATTAGTGACATGAAGAAATTATTTATGACACTCAAACTTTCTCAGTAAGTCGACATTGATTTTAGTGCTTCAAGAATTATGTACATTTCGCACTATGAAAGTTTTTGAAGCTATTAGTAATGATGCATTTTAAGTAGCTTTAAATTGTTATTAATGATGGATTTCCAGCTGTTATAAATGAGACCAATGTTTTTCTTGTATAAAGTGCTCTCTAGAACTGCAAAGTAGGAAAATTTGATGCCTAGAATAAATTTAACAAATGGGTGGAATATTTTTTTTAATGAGAAGAGCGGATGCATTCAGAAAATTAAACTAAATCCTATACTTATTTGTGAACCATTTTGAATTAGAGAGCTATAATATCAGTGGATTGACACCAATTTTATCTTTTTTCTGCCATTGATACATCAGGGATCTATTGTATGACACAAATATTTGCTTTATCACACTTGATTCTATTCCAAATTAGTACTTTTAAAATTTTAAGAGGAAAAATATTTTTATGGAGTAAAAAAAAAAAAAATGTTGGAACTTAGATTGAAATAATGAATAATAAATGTGAAACATGCCTGGAAAAATTTGGCTGCTCCTTTTGTTTCAAATTTTTAGGATTTTATGGCAAGGATTAAACATTCTTACATGGTTAATTGTTAAATTTATTGAAGATATTTAATTTGGAGTGAATGAAAACAATGCTGAAGAATTACTGCAACAATTAGAAATGAAATGCTATCTAATAAGAAATGTATTGTACTTGGAAGTGCTGCCCAAATATTTAACAGTGAAGAATTGTTGTAACTCTATAATAGTTGAATAGTCTCTTTGAAGTCTTAAAAACGTGGCCTAGTCCATGATATTTTCATATTACAAAAACATATATAAAGAGAAGAAATGGTTAAGTGTTCAAACTTTTTTGACAAATTTATGAAGTTAACTTCTTGGACCTAGCAACATTGCCACACCTCCTATATGACAATAGAGGAATGTGAATATTGTCATTACTGAGTGCTAGTTGCATGTAAGTACTACATAATGGTGGCCAAACTACTATCCATATATCAAAGTAAATAACAATAAGCTAATTGATAAGTTATATCATTTTTGTTTTTAAAAAAAAGTTAAAAAATTATGAAATAATATCATTGCAAAACGAAAATATGTTTTGAAAACATTAAAATCATATCTTCAGCAAACAAACACAAATATTGTCACGTATAATGAATGAAAATGTCACATAAAAAATTTAATTAGTCAAAATAACAAATACTAATTTAATTTCTTTCAGAATATTTACATTGGTGATACTTAGTGAAAATATTTTTTTGAATTGTTTGTTTGCTAAAGAATATTTTTTTTAGGATTTTTTTTTTATGAAAAAAAAAATTAACAAACCTTATTCTTATTTGCAGTACTTCAGTATGTGGATGGGATTTCCACTAACAAGTAGACATTCAATTAAATTTAAATGATTTTCATGGTTTAATATTACTTACAAAGTTAATATAATCAAAGTTACACCAAATTCACAACTCAACCAGACTAGTCAAGAAAATAAAATCTACAACACTATCAATGATTTCATTGCTACAAGCAGACTTCTCATGGGTAAAGTTAATATAAAAAAGTGATAAATTGACAAATGAATTTTTTTTTAAAATGAATATGAAAGTCTTGTTAGTGGATATTTACACCCTATGTAATTAATATAATTAAAATCTTTGTAATTCAATGAACTTTGTTCAAGTTTAATTTCTTCTCAAAAAGATAGGATGAATATCAATTTCATCATCAAAATCAATGTATATTGAGTTTTCTTGGGAAATATTTCTATGATGATTAATGATACTGTTGCTCTATAAAGTTGTGATATTTTATGTTGATACAGTATGTGAATATTAATAATTAATTATCCTTACATATATTTATTTAAAAGCAAAAATATTGATTGAAAAAGCGCGAAAATTAAAAGCATATAGAAGTGGTCATGGGTTAACATTTTTCAATCATTAACTTTTTTAAAAATGAGGCAGTTAATTTTTTTTATAAAATTTATTGATGTTATTATGAAAATTCTGCAATATTTTTTGAGATTTTTACATTTATTAATCTCCTCCCCCTTTCCCATATGTGACAAGGTCTTTAGGAGGCAAAATGTTTTTTTGTTTTAACTTGAACATCTATGAATTGAAAATACTTATGTCATATTCTATAATTATTCAGTCCATAGTGTACAAATTTACTTTAACCAAGTAATGTAACAGTTATAATTTTGAGGCTTCCATCTTTTTCCTGAAGGGATTGAATTTTTATATTTATGTTGCACAAGTTTTTATATACTAAAATTGGATTTTCCGTTTCAAAACAAATTTTAAAATATCCTTTATATTTTGCACATTAAAATATTAACTGCATTTCTAATATATTGAACATTGAAAATCTTTTTCTTTTTTTTTAGTTCTCTCCCATCTCACTTGAAAACATTTTTTTTAAATGTATAAAACTTATAGGACATAAATGTACATATCTTTTTATCTTTTGTAAATAAAGATTTAATTCTGGAAAAAATATAACTATTATTCAGATTTCATATTCGATTTAACCCAAGTCATTTCTAGAAATCAAATATTTTGTCTGTCTATGGCAAAATATTAATCCATAATTTCTGAATAAATATAGACTTTTTTATCATTAAATGTTTTCATTGTTTGTTTATTTTATATCTAATAAGAATATAAACTTTATACAATACTCTAATTATTTGGCTGCTTAATGTCAAAATAATTTTCATATTTTTTTTTTTCTCTAATTTTATTGAATTATAATTTTTTATGTAATTCTGCTTCAGTTATTATTTCATGCCCTTTAATATTATTACTGTAATAGAAACCATTTGCAGTTAAACTTAATAAATAACAATTTTATCATTAAATGCTAATATGTGAACATAGTCTTCTGACCATCATATAAATAGCATTTTACCAGAAGAACCTATTCTTTGTTTGATTTTTCAGTTTGATCAAAGATGCATTCATTATTGTTTTGATGAAGTTTATCAACTTCATTTCTAGTCACTTTTTTTTTTTTCACTTGTAATTTTTTTACTAGATTAGATTTTCCCCATGATTTGATCTAAATAGAGCAAATTTATCCTAATGATTGTATTTTAAGCATGAGTTGAGGTCTCGTCTAATCAAATATTCATTGTTCATTTTTACTGGGGGCATGAAATTATCAAAGTCTTTACCAATATCACATTTCAAAAATATATTTTCTTTTTCAATGTTTAACTTTCATAACCCTAGAAAATAATAGGAAACTATTCTAGTCTTTGTTTTTAAAGATAAAAAATTGTTGCCGGTTTTTCAAATGTAACTTCAGCAGTGTTAATGCGTGATAAATTTTTTAACTATTAGATTCTTCAAATGATAAAAAAGGCAAAAACTCAACCACTTTTATATCTTCATTATACTGATTTGTCATTATAGTTATTATCTTTATATTTAACCATAACTTGTCTGAAAATAATAATGAGATATCTATGTATAGCTATTAATGAAGTGTTCAAAATGCTTAAGGTTGTTGATTCTTTCATCCATTTTTAATTCAAACATTCAGTCTGAGCTTTCCTTATTACATATTTAGCATACAAATACGGTGATACTATACTGCCCTATTTAAATCCTCAGTCCAAGTGTAATCGGCTTGAAATTGCTTAAAACAATTTGTATCAAGAACATTTCAGTTTTTTTTTATTTTTTTTAAGTCAAAATTTTTATACTTACCATCTGTCTCAATTAGTTTTCTCTTGTGAACATTTAATAATTAAATTTTGTTTTAAATATTTATATGCAATATTACAATTATGACAAAATAGAGATTAGACTTGCTTTTAAGTGCACTGGGCTTTCCTTTCCTTATGAATGAATGTATACAGTACCAAATTAGAATTTAAAAAATTTATATGAAATATAAAAAACAAGCTATAGGCTATGATTTATTAATTAAAAAAATTTTTTTTTTATTTGGAACAATATACTTTGCAATAGTATCTGAAATAATGGATGCTCTGTAATTAACAAGAATAATATTAATGGGTTTTTGATATATATACTATTAAATTATTCAAGTTTAAATAATAGACAAAATGTTACTTTTCTGCTAATAAATGAAAGTTAGTAGGACAAAAGTGCAAAAATTAAATCACTTTGCTGGTGAAATTAAGTAAAATAAATTTGAGGTTAATTAAATATATTTTTTACATTATGCTGAAGTTAATTATTTACTTCTGAGTGATAATATATTTTTAGAATATTGTATTCTTTTTGTGTATGATATACATTAATACTATGGATACCAGTAAAAAGTATCCCATGTTTTTCTTTTAAAATTATGTTGGGAAAAATTTTGTCTATATTTTTATTCCGGATTTCAGCAATTGCTTCTTCTTAGTTTTTTATATATATATATTGAAGTTCTTCTTTATAAATCTTGATTTCTTATTATATGAACTATTATAATGTACAACAATATAGTCCAACATTTCACCTAAATTCTTTTATAGTCTTTATCAAGAAACAACTAAAAATACATAAAAAACAGTAAGTACAAATTTTTCATAATAATATATATATATATCACATACTTCTTACCTTAAAACTCTTCTATCAAACAATCTTAAGTTCTAATTACATTCGTTTTTTAAATACCTTTCTTAAAATAATTCCCTTTATTTAATTAAATCAACCTATTGTCCTCTTTTTTTTCTCAATTAACATTCTGTTCCTTATTTAAGAAATGAATGTAATGAAAAGTTAAGATTAAGATAAGAGGTATTTGTTATATATATTATGGAATATTTATTGTCTTTTATGTATTTTTTAGTTGTTCCTTGATAAAAAAAAGTACTAATCGGTACGTTAGCCCAGCCGCTTAGTGGCATTGTTTCTGCTAAAAACACAATTATATCAATCTGGGGCCGACTATGTTTAAATTATTTTTACATTTTCTCCGACTTTTTTTAAAACTGGCAATATAGACATTGTGTAATACAAATAAAGCCAACAAAAAAATCGCTGTATTTTAAAAACAAAAAAAGAAAACCAAAGTTGAAAAAAAGTCAAAAGTTTTGATCTTTGTTTAACTTTTTTGGGGGGATATGGGGAGAAATAATTTGTCGTCATTGAGACAAAAATTGTTTTGGTAAAGGTTTACTTTAGCGTCCACATCATGTTCACCCTCTAGTTTTCAAAATTAGAACTAAAATATTCAAAAATCTTACGTATATGCACCTATATTACAATTACAGTAAATATTTATTAAAATGTAAAAGTTAATAAAAAAAAATCATTTACCTTTTTAAGCATAATTGTGTCCTATGCATACTATGAAGTTGGAGAAAAAGGCAGCAGTGCTGTGTCTACTCCGGAAGGGTAAAATTCTTGGAGGTACGATGAAAACAAAGCTCAGCTGATACCAGATTGAAATTTCAGCTTACGCTTCACTCTCATCCACATATTTTCAATATTCAGGGTGTGTATGTCTTGGTCTTCGGGATGCATGAAGTTGTCCTGATGGACGACAACCGAATGCATATATATCCCATTGTTGAGTCTGTTGATGTTATACACAGCCCAGCCATCTAAATAATGTGAGTACCTGGTAAAATGTACCACTGTATTAGGGCCTCCAGTGTAATAGCTGTCCTATCTGTAACTTTTGTCAAGAAGTACTTCCTTGATCCTCTTTCTATACCGCCAAAGACCCAATAACCTTCGTACAGTCCCCCTGTGGTGTTTGCGATGGAAATAATGTTTCGTTAATTTCGACGACTAATGGCTCCCTATTGTCACCCATTCCCCAAGAACCATTGGATTTGTGTCAGAATATTTGGCACATTCTTCGCGGCAAAAATTATCCCAGTCAATGACTATTTTTTGCTGACGCAGGTCTCATGCACAATGCATTCTTGGGGCAAATTATGCGACCCAAAATAACTATATTTATAATTGTTCCCAGAAATAGATGACTTTGGGAAAAGAAAGACCCCATTCTGATTGAGCTGCGACAGCGACATATTCTGCATTGCCATCTATGCCTGCAGAATACATCACCAGCGAACACCGCATTGTTGTCATGTGGCAAAATTCTTCAGAAGGTGTCTTCTTGCAAGCCATTTGATGGCCAATTCCAGAGTTTGAAGGGCATTCCACAACTCTGTCATCTTCCAGTCTTCTGCCAGAATAGCAGCAACATTCAAAATTTGGTCATCTGGAACTAAACGTGTAACAGATCTGTCTGCCATTTTTTGCAACTATAAAACTGTACACGTGCGTGTAATTCGAATTTTTGAACCCAGAGGGTGCTTTTTTTGTAATAAGTGCTATAAATGTAGATGGTTTAAATTCTTAAGTTATAAATGTAGATAGTTTAAATTCTTAAGTTTCAAATAATTTAAACTAATTATTATTTTAATTAATCTAGTATAATTCAACTTCTTTAAAATGGTAAATGTTTTTTTTTATTATCTTTTACAATTTAATAAATTTTAATGTAATTGTACTATAGTAGCATTTACTTAAGATTTTCGAATAATAATTTATTCTAATTTGTAAAACTAGAGGGCGCGAACTTGATGTGGATGCTAAAGTAAACCTTTACCGTTATTTTGGGTTTGTTTTTATTTTTAAAAAATATTTATAAAAATTGATTTTACAAATAAAAGTTTTAGTATATCAGTGGTATACAAATAAAGCCGAAACAAAAATCACTGTATAGTCAAAAAAAAAAAAAAGTCATCGTATTTTTTTTAAATAACAAAAAAAAGTTGAAATACTCAAAAAGTTTTTATCTTTCTTCAATGTTTTTTTTTTGGGGGGGGGGGGGGACAAATAATTTGTTGTCACTGATCAAACCAAGTTTATGATTTCCAAAACTACATGCAACCTCAGACATTTTATTTGTCTCGTAATTTACATGGAAGTTCTGGGAAAAGGTGCTTGGCCATGACCTTTTGCATTTTTTCCCACCTTCCAAAATCTGCAGGGAAGCCCGGCGACTGTCTTACAATTATAGTATCAAATACTATGTCGGGTAGGGGTTAAGATCTTTAATTAAAAATAGATATTGCAACAATTATGGCCACTTGAATTCATTACACCCTCACATCATATGATAGCGATCTGTTAAGTGTGCATATTCGCATAGTGTCGCAAAGCACATTAGCGGGCCGTAAATATTTGTGTGTAACGCCATATATGCCTGCAGCAGCTAATATGAACAGTACTGTTCTATAGGTCGTAAGTTTTTCTGCAAAAGCACAGAAATATTTGGCCGTGTAAACTGCATATTTCTGGGTTTTTAGCAGAGAAACAATGTCACCAAGTGGCTGGCCTGGCGTACCGATAAAAATTATAAAAGAGTATATTACTGTATGTTATAATAGTTCATATTATAATAAAACAAGATTTATAAACAAGTTTGTGTGTGGCTTGTTGTGTATATATTGAAATTAATGAGCTATTTTTAAAATAGAAGACTGTTTGTTATTTTTTAATGTATTGAGATTTTATTGTATAAAAGTGATTTTGCTTTAATTTGCAAAAAAAAAAACTGTTCATTATTTGACTTTTTTTTTTTTTTTTTTTTTAGGCCCAGAGAAGAGCGGCTGCTGCTGGATTAGGAATGAAAGGAAGTACATTTATTGCAGCACCCGGAGATACTTATAAAGAAGCAGTTAAAAAATTAACCCAAGCCAGATATAGTGAAATAGAATAGTAGCTTCATATATATATATATTTTGATTGAAAAAATATTTTCATATAAATTTTATGGTAACATTTGTTCCATAATTAATGTGTATATAATCTGTGAAATGTGTGTATTTGTCACATAATTTCATAGACTTTTTTATTTAAATATTGAATAAAAATATATATTTGTAATTAAAGATTACAAATGCACTAATACTCACATTGAGTTTTTTTATTTAAAAGAAATTCTCACGTTAAAAATTTGTAAATTAAGGCTGTATATATGAGGATGTGTATATATTAATGTGTATGTTAATGATTTTGTTTTTTTTTTATAATTGTTTGTAAATTTATTAATATTACACTTCAAATATTGTGCAAGTTTTTTTTTTTTATCTGCTACATTTTTGTATGTAGAATATAGTAACAAAAAATAAATATATGTTGTCTTTATTGTAAATTTAAATATCATGGGTTTTTTTTATATGTTTATTTAATATTTATTTTGTATGTGTACTATTGTATTACAAATTATATCTTTATATTTAGGAGTCCTTATTAAACACAATTTTGGTTGTCAACTATTTGGACATTTGTGGTCAAATTGTAGAATCAATATTTCACAGCATTTCACATTATACAAACTCACAATCACCAAATATGATAGCCATTTTCTGCTATCAGTACAACAATAATAGACCAGATTAAAATGTTAAAAACTTTTATTTTTACACAATATAGTCATATAGAGTGAGAAAATTAGCAGTGATATTGTACTATATATAAATTTTTAAGAAAAAAAATCTAAAATAATGTTTTATAAAATGCCAAGCAGCTATTTTTTTTTTTTTTTTTCAAAGTAATAAACTTATTACATTTTCAATTAAACACTGTTCGTATAGTAATTTGTTCATTTTTTGTTATGCTGTTTTTTTTTGAGGAAATAATATATTTGTAGTACTTTGCTTGAGTAAGAAATTTTAAATAATATAATTATCTTTATTTTCAAGCTAGAAAATAAAAATGTCTTGTGCATTACCTTATTTCTTAAGTTGAAATCAGTATACTCTTCTAATTGTTCCGGATCATTGTTACAATTTATACTTTGCTGCTATGGTTTTGTCTCTTCACTTTATTTTATTGGATATTGTATTTATACTTATTCTTTTGGTTGGAATGACTATCTTAATTAGCCGAGTTTAAAATGTGAAATTGCTAAAACTTTCTTTAAAGGAAAATCTAACTTTTTAGAAAGTGCAATTTTGCAAAATAATTTTTTGTTAATGAATATTGTTAATATTAATTGATAAAATAATTTAATTTTAAAAATCTAACTTCAGTTATAAAATATTTAGCAAATGGTAATGAAAACATGGTCGTATGCTGATTTACACTGCTCGTTTATGTCCATGGTAATAGTAATTCCATTAAGTTACTAGCTGTTAAATCAGTTTTTGAGTGATAATAACATGGTATTACTTGATTTTTCCATGAATTTTATTTGATCCTAAAATAATCTTTGGTTGCATATTAGGATTAGAACTGCATAGTACTAGATAGCATTTTATTATATCCAATAACATAATTTAACCAAAACACTAATTATCAACATTCTTTTGTATCTTTCCAGCATTGTTGAGCCTGATTTAGCAATTCCTTGCAAACAATTTATATCAGGTATTCCTGTATGGGGTGCTATTAGCTATTATAATTGATTTCTGCTACATGGATAAAAAATTTATAGGCTGCATTTTTTTTTTAAAATAGTAGTAAGAATTCACTTCCTTAGCTAGCTTGATTTTCAGAAATGTGTCATGTTTTTTAATAGAAAACCTACCAAGAAACTAATTTAATGAATATAATTAAAAAAAGATTAGACTAACTTATCCATTGATGAAATATTTAAAAAATATTTTTTATAGGTTGGTATACTTTTATTGCATGCTTGACTAATATATACTAATTTTCAGACATGTAAACAATCGTTAGTATTAAAAGTGGTTTTATCCATATTTTTACTAATCATCTTGTCAAAATATGTGAATTTAAAAAAATTGCTAGTACCAGTCAAATTTTTTTTCAATGATGTAACTGCCAAAAAATTTAATATTAATAGTGAATGTCAGATTCACACAAGAAATAACTGGCTTGAATACAGATTGAACATCAATAATAAGGCAATTGATAGACTCAATTCTCTTCTACTACATATTAGTGATATTTAAATTTTGTCACTTTTTTCAAGTTTTCCATTTTCATATACAAATTTACAAGAGGGAATTTTCAACACTTGATATCAAAATAATAAGAAACATATTGAAATGTTAAGATTATATCAGATTGTGTTTAACAAACATTCAGCTTTGAGTCACATTAAATATTAGATTAGAATTATGTTAAGAAAATTGTTAATGTTTTTTTTACGCTATTAAAAATACATTCATGTAAATATGGAGGGGTGGTCATTGACCACTTTGCTATTATAAAAAGTCATTGAAAACGGTTAAAAAATACTCAACGACTGTTTTAGTCATTGATATGCTAATTATATTAAATCATGATTTTTAATACAGTATTTTAGATTAGTCGTGTTCTTCTCATCATTTCAATAATTATGGATCTTCCCAAGTTTAGCCGGTTCATAAACCAAGTTGATAAACTCTACGTTTTATATTTTTTAAAATTTTAGTCTCAAAGTAGATTTTCTTAAATAATTAGCTCAACATTAATAAATGCTAAAAATATTTCGGCCTTTGAATAATAAATTTATTTCAGAAGTCAGTGTATAATATCATAATCTAATGTATGTTGCTGCAATAAGGTAATGCAAACTTAATTATGTTTTTAATAGAATGATGTATATTAAAAAATTATTTTAATTCCAATGTCATTTTTCAACAAAAAAAAAGTCAAGATTGATAAGATTACCAGTTATTTGATGTGGAAAATGATGAAGCAGATGGTTCTTCAATTACTATTGTCAGAAAGCCTGGCTCAAGAAAATGTTTATATATATTGTACCGGCTTCGAATATGTGTCCTCGAAACACCTGCCTCTTAAGCAGAGAACATACTCGGAGAGTATGTATGCCCAAACGATAGCTATAAAATATATAACTAGCATTGCATTTCCAGGACATAGTTTCTTCTCGGCTGTTGAGTTCAGCACCACGTTCAAAGCACTTTTTTTTGTTTGTGTATAAACACGGGCGCCAGTTAATTATCCAAGAATGAATAAATAACGCGCTTTGAGCAATGGCCACTAACACAACGCCTAAATATCCGCGACTAGCTCAGCTATTTGTAATCACTAACAGAATATACATAATTAATGGTGAAAGAATTAATAAAAGATTTGTAAAAGAATTGACTGACAAATAAAGTTTAATTTTAAAGACAATTTATTAACTAACATTTACTAATTTTAAACATTTTATAATTCTAATAAAACACACGCATATTTTTAAATTAACATTTCTAAACTAGTTTAAATATTCTTATAGATTTTAATAATAGAACACTGGTATTTATCTAATTTAACTAATAACACTGATATAATGATCACGCACATATTAACTCATACACTCACATATATAATAACAAAGTATTACATAGCATTTGAAACTTAAACACACATATCAATAGTTCATTTTATGTATGATATAGAGTTCATATAATTAGACTCTTGGAGGATTCGCACGAATTAATGCAATGCAATGACTATTACAGTATAAACGAAAATAAGCAAATGTTTTACCTAGGATTTTGAATGTAGATTTAGAACTTTGTTTTCTTCTTGTTTGCTGTTTCTTCCAGTACGAATGCTTCCAGCCGGCTGGGACGTTTCCTTGATGAGTTTCATTATTCTTCATGATTATTATTATTGAAGACAATTAGATATTGATGGAGATTTCCAAGTTGTTAAGCTGACATTATTTCACGGGCAGATCTTGCTGTTTTCATTGGACATCAGGCTGTGGAGAGGCGTGTATTTCCCAAAACTGCTCAGCACCGCATTTTGTTTCTGGATACAATTAACTCAACTGATGGTCTTCTCTTGACTTAACTGACTCAATTAATTTCTGAACTGACTGATTATCCGATAAAATTTTACTATTTATACCTGCGAAGTGTTTTTCTTTTCGATATCCTCCGGCAATATCTGTTGTTGAAATTTCATTGATAATCCTTTGACAACGCGTTTTGGAAGATTGTTTAATTAGTAATAGCCATGCAAGACGTGTTGTTTTATATTTTTAATTAATTAATAGCCATTGCTGTGTTTTTTAATGATAATCTTCTTTAACTTTCATTTATTTATAATATTTATTATGCATACATTTATTCTATTATTGACAATCGCACATATATTACTTTTCTTTAATTCGAATGAAAAGAGATTTGTATTTTTAAAACTTTAAATTATTTATATTTTACGAATGCTAATAAGAAAAACTCTTTACTTCCTTTTATAAAACTTTTAAACTTTTATTTCAAAACTAATGATAGAAAACTATTTGACTCTTACTTTTTCGACAACAAACTGTAATAAACTCTTCAACATTTAATTTTACATTTTTCTTTTACGAAAGATTATTTTAATAATTTTTTTAGATAAAATTATATGTGCCAATTTCAATATTGGTACAATATGTTTAGATTCTTCATTCGATTATAAATGTGAAAATATTACAACAAAAATAATTCAAATTGAATGGGAAAATTGTAATTCTGCCAAATGAGCTTGAAATATCTAAAAACATAGAACAATAAAAGATCTGAAATATAGAAATAGAAGAAATTTAGTATATAAAACATTTGTAAATATATATTGTCAGAAATGTGAAAAAATTCTGATAAAAGAGAAGCAGTTATGAAGGCATTTTATAATTTAGGAAGTTAACTTAAAATATTTTTGAAAAAGCAGAAAGAATATTTCAATTTGCAAAAATTATTTTAAGCATACTTGTGGTTGACATACCAAATGTGATTCTTTGGAAATTCAGTCTTCAAGTAGTGAGCGAATTGAGATCGCAAAATTTGACAAGGATGCTTACTTTAAAGATGTTGAACAGATTCATCATATCACTGCAGATTAAATGACTGCAACCAAAGAAAGTGTTATATTTAAACATGGCAAAAGTATTAGATTTTTATAATACATTGGTAGTTTATAAGCAAAATATATATCTTTATAACTTGATTGCCATGTTTTTAATAAATATATAAGCCATGTTTGTTTAGCCAGAAAATGGAAGGATCTCTGGAAATTTATGCCTAATAACGTATCTAATTAACCTTATACTAAAAAAGTATTAACAGAAAACTAATAGTACAAAATTATCAATAAATTACCTCAGAATGTAATTGAAATTAATTTTAACAAAGATTCATAATTTAATGTCATTAATATTAGAAAGTGTATAATAAACTGCTAAGTCTAAAAAATGTAGACTAACTACTGCTATATTACAAGTACAATTAGGATGAGAAGAAAGTGAAGATATGATAGACCTATTAAAATTCATTTCTCCTATTAAACATGATTATTAAAAAATTTAAAGAACAAATCAGCGTGATGGGATCTCGAGTACTTTTGACAAAAGTGGACATTTATACTGATTTAGTTTAACTGCACTAGTAATAATAGCAAGAATATTGGATTTTGTAAAACTTTTAAGAAATAAAAGTTGGATCTTTTTCTTCAATAAAAAAAATTAAAAAAAAATTTTTATTTATTTGCCAAATTACTCCTTTAGCCATACAAAAGTTGCAATAGTAAAATGATTATTTCAAAAATATTGTGTATTTTATATGTTAGATAAAAATTACATCTGCCATAATACAGTGTACAATGTTGATTTGAATTTATATTTTAGAGGGAATTTTTTAAATGTATATGACATTATCACTTTTCTCTACTTTTTTTTTTTTGTAGAGTAGTTAATTAATTTGGCAAGTGATCAGCTCGATTAATGATACTTGTTTTTCATCCATATATTTTGGTTTTGATCTCATTATAATATCCAACATACATAGCTATAAACAGATAAAATACATCTATTTAAAACTATTTTCACTCAGGTATATTTGTAAAACATTTTTTAAAAATACTTCAGATTAATTATAATTAATTTTATACATCATGATCAAAGTCTGTTAAGTTGTTAGCGTTTTCTTATTTTATTTTATGAAAACCATTAAACATTACTTAGGATTTTTTTAAATTTATTCCATTTTTATCTAATTGTTTATTTTTATTTTCTTGTTTTTTTATTTTAATCCCTAAATCTATTTTGTAAAATGTTTTGGAGATATAATGTCAGTACATGTTTTCAGTGATAATTTTTGTTGTGTTATTATGTAATCTAATCATCATTTGCATTTAGGTAAATATTTATAATTTGATAATATCCTGAGTCTATCTATATCTTGGATGTTCCAAAGCTTTAATCACTGAAAGTGTGTTTATGATTAAATGTCTTAATATTACACAAATTCAAAGTGTAATACCAACTTGTACTTGAATTTGCTCTCTGATAAAACTTTTTTTAAATCAAACTTATTTTGGTTAGTCCATAATTCTATATAGATCAGCTGTAGAATTATTAGAATAGAGCATCTAATTTTTTTTCTTTCACTGCTTTTAAATATCAATATTGCTATTATTTTCTTCCAGTCTCTATCTTTTAGATATTTGGTATATAGCTTTGCCAATACTTTTTACACATGCTTCCTATATTGGTAATCCATTTTTGGAACTTTTCTATTTTTTATAGAGTAATTGCATGCCTTATCTCTTTATTTACTAAATTTCAGATAGTGGTATTATTTTTAAATATTTTCTTCATATAGCATGTTTCAGTTAAAATTTTATTAATGAATTGCTACCTCTTTGTACTGGTTACATGTGTAGCAGTTCTTCATAAAACATCACCTTTTTATCAGTCTTAATATATTAAAATGATTTTCTAGTTTTAACATAAATTCATGAATTTCTCAAGATCAGGAATAACAATATTGTCATTCTTAATAGCTTTTGTCTCTAATTTTGAATTAATATCTATCTAATTAGTCTTTATTACTATTTCCTGTAATTGACTGTTAAAAATATTAGTCTTGAAATAAGTTTTTTTTTTTTAGTTAGCAAAATGTAATCCAGCTCTTGAAATTTTGTTTGTTGCTTCCATATCCATTTACACTTCAGATTTTTATCAAAAAAATTAAATATTTAACTGTTGAATTTTCATTAAGATTTTTTAAAGGGGTAAATACCTAATGTCCATTACATGTTTTTGTCATCATAACTTATTAATATGTGATTATTTATTTTGTAAATAAACATGATGTACTTAACCAATACCCATTAAATATAATGAATTTTAGTGTTCAAGAAATACCATTGATAACTGTTTTCTCAGATGCCAGTATTTTTAATTGAGATGTCTGTAAATACAGTTGAATAATCATTCTTTTTTATATATTTACAATTATGACAGCCAAAAATAAGTTATGGCCTTCATATCTCAGAAGTTGTAAAATTGTCAGACAAGGCAAATTGTGAAGCTAGATTATCATTGCCGCTTATACTTTAGATCACTTTCAAGCAAAGAAAAATGGAAACTAAAATGAAACATTGCTGAATTTTTGAAATGAAAAGAATTAATTTGAATAGTGGCATGTACTTTATTATGAAGGCAAATATTGGAAGCACAAATGGGTTGAAATTTATTTTAAATAAAATTTGAAGAAAAAAATGTCGTGGATATTTATATATCAGAGTAATAGAATTGGTTATTCATCTTAATGGGATTCACCAAATACAAATAATTCAGTTTTATGTCTTCACAGCTTCTTGTTTTGATAGTAAAATAAAATAATAGATTTTCTTTAGATACACAATACAAAATTCTTTTGATAAAACCAATCATTTTAAAATTATTATATGGCTTAAGCTTCTTTATTTCTGGGTTAGCAACCAGCTTGATGCCACCTACTGTAAGCTTTAGTAACTAATAAGAGCACAGGATAGGGATATATTCAACACTACTATCTTTCATCTATTATTAAAGTTTAAAATAGATGGCATAGCGATGTGAATGAAAAACATTTTAGAATTGTCATGGTAGGTTTTAATGCCTGAACTGGAGATGAAGTAATTAAACCTTGTAGAAATGCATAATTACTATTTTTTTTTTTTTAGTGAAATTTCAATTCTATTTATTATAAATTGTTGTGGCATATTTTATTAATCTAAATGAATTTATATGTTTTGTTGAGGCTAATTGATAATATTCAAAGTTGTGGGATTTATTGTATTTTATGATAGACATTGTAGGTAGTCTCTATAAGTAATATTAACATTTTTGTGTGTTCAATTTTTGGATTTTTATTGAACATATCTGAATTACATGTATATATTATATAATGGATCCAACTGTTTCTGTTAGGACCAGAAGATTTTGGATATTAATTAAATAGTGAAAATTCTTAAAAGAAAACTAATGTTATACATATAAAAGTCATTATGTATGCAATGAAAATTGAAGCTTTAGAATAGTTTACATCATATTGATATGGGCACAAAATATTTGCCTACAAAGCTTTTCTGCATTATACAATTTTTGCTGGTATGTAATATTTTATATTATATGATTTATTTAAATATGTATAAAAAAAACCTGCATAATGGATTAAATTTATTTTCATTTTTGATAACTATAATAAATACATTTACAAAAGCATTTCTATTGTAATAAAATTTATAGTAGAATTATCAATAGCTATTCAATAGTAGTTCAATTTAATCCACACCAATTTCTTTTACCTTGATCAAGAAGGACTTAATGGTTTCAAAGCTGGAAACAATACATAGCCACCTTTAATTTCTTTTTACTATCAATAAATTGAAATTTTAAGATTTTGAACTCAAGTTAACTTGTTAAAATTTTTTGAATTTCCAGCTAAAGGCTCAATAATAAAAATGTTAAAATTGGAGCTCATTGCAGTGTTTGATCTCAAATCCTCATTGTTAAAAGTAAATGTCAGAAACAGTCTGAGAATGGAGACGAAGTTGCTATTCTAATACTATTTATTGTAAGCTTGAATGTTTATTAGCTGGTAAAACAATTTTAGATTGATTGCTGATATTTATCAATGCAGACAATAGATGGCATTAGAATGTTCTTATATTGTAAAAAGCAGTTATATGTTGAGAATAAAAGTTTTTAATTAAAATTGAAAATAGATGTTTATTTGACTAAAAATATGGTAGCGTTAAAATGATCTCAAACAGCACAAAAGTCTCTAAAAGGATTTGTGTATTGTTTTTTTTTTTTTTTTGTTTGTTTCATCTTCCTGGAAGTAGCTAAATATTTATTTATGAATGCTATCTATATGGATTGCTTGTATTTTGACAGCTACCTGAAAAAATTTCCAAGTTCCATCCATATTTAAATTTAGATCATAGACATAGTAAGCAGATGCATCATTACATCATAAATCTTTGTTCAGAGTATAACTAAAATTTATATTAAAAAAAATTGGAGAAAATTATTGAAATCTTATGAAAAATAGATTTAGATGAATATCACAAAAGTTACTTAGCTAGTAAAAATTAAAATTAGTCTTTTAATATCCCATTGCAAAATAAAAGTTTGATGACACCCATTTGGTGATGGTTATAAAAATTTGTCTTTTTAATTTGTTTAGCAAAGAATAATTATAATTACTGGCCAACAATTAGATGGTTGGCTATTTGAAAAAAATTATGAACTTGCTTAGAAATTCTCAACTATTTTAAAAAACTACCAGTTTTATCCAAATTCAAAAACAGGATGATGCACTAGCCATATCACAGCGCTCTATTTTCACTAAATACCAATGATAACTCAATAATGATGATTGTGTTATCAATTAGATTTGTTATCCAATATGCCTTTGGACAGAAAACAATAGCATTGATGCCTTTCTATGCTAGTGCACAATGGATATTTTAATGCAAACTGTCAGTAATTTGTGTGTTCCACAAAAAACGTTAATATTTTTCTTAATACCATTGTATACTTATATAAACATCTGAATGATTCTCATAATGCAAGTGCAGCACAATCATCTAGAAACCTTTTTGGTCTTTAATGTTTGATAAAATTATAAAACAAAAGTTTCCTTTTATTTCCATAACGTTTGTTTTTTATACAATTTAATAATTTCAATTGACTAATAATCTCCAGAACTAAAATTGTATGTGTACATGAATATAAATAATAGTTTATATAATCGATATAAACAAATATGTAATTATAAATTTAATCTTTTTTAAATCCTAATATATATATACTAAATATATCTTCAAAGTTCAAATGTTTTAACCAGCTTGAAAAACCCAGATATTTCAGTTAAAAAATAGTCATTGTCAAGCATTGGTGATCAAGAGGTCAGCGACAGCTGCTTTACAAGCAGTCCCAGGTTAGCGGGTTCGCTTCCTGGCTGATGCTATGACACATGAGAAAAAAAATACTAGTCATTTGAAAAGGTTAACTGGTGCTTCTTGAACACCATTAAGTTTGTAACACATGATGCACATTTATTTACCATATGAATAATTGCATAGTAATAACATGTACAATGATTATTTTTAAAAAATCTCAAAAAAAAAAGATATATATTTTTTGACAAAAATTGAGTGCAAATGGATATCGAAGCAACAAAGGAAGATTTAAAAGAGCTGGATTATATTTTAACATATATATATTTCAAGACTAATATTTTTAATAATCACAAGAAATAAAGACCAGTAAAAGATAATGATAGAATTAGCAGATATTGATTTCTAATGTTAATAATATAAAAAAGTAGTTCACTATTAAATTTCAACTGAAACATGGCAATGTATAAAGGAAATTAAAATCATTTCACCTGAAATTCTGTAAACAAAGTTGTTTCTAAAATTATGTCTTAAAGAGATAAGGCAAACAATTATATCGGTGCTTGTCTTATAGATAAAGATGCCATTGGATGGCGCCATTTTCACGTTAAACTAAAATATGACCATTCCCGGGCCGTTGATTATAATAATTTTGCTGTGCTTTTACGAAAATAAAAACAAAAAATCGTCTTATAAATATTTTTTATTAACGTATACAATTTAAATGATAATAATGAATGTAAAATAAAATCAACAAATTACAATTTGATTCGTGTTTTTTTATGTATATTTTTTTAATTGTGTTACGGCTTTTTTTTTATCAATTTTCTATCGGATATTTTTTTACTTGTGTTACGACTTTTTTTGTTGTTGTTTAAAAAATAATAATCGTAATAAAAAGTAAAATTTCTTAGTCTATTTTTTATTTTTTTAGTCTTCGTTTTACTTTTTTTTTTTTTTTTACAGACAAAGAGATATTACGGCTATTTTTTACTTCAAATAGAATGACAATAAAAAGTAAAAGTTGTTACGGTTAGTTTTAGGGTTAGTGTTCTGTTGTTTGTAATGCTAAAATAAAATAATTCAAAATCGTAACCGTACTCTGACAAAAGAAACTCAAAACTTTTTTAAACAACAACCAACACATATAAATGTCTTCTTTACTTATTAAACATGTTTATAATATTCGCTTTTTATGAAATTTACAAAAAATCGTGTATATTTGTACTTTTCTTACTGGATATTTTTTTGGTACCGCTCTTTTTTAATTCAAAAATATACACACGGTTAAATCTTTTTGTCTCGTGGGATGTTACGAACAGTACGTTACCTAATTGCAACTCACTAAAAACATAGATATTTAACATTTTCCCAATTAAAACTTCAACAGAGTACGTTTTAAAAAGTCTTAGAATTATTACTTTAACAATTTGGAACATTTCAATACTTTAACATAAAAAAAAATCCAAGGAAAACAACATTTCCATCCAATTCAAATACAAACTCTTATCAAGCTGTAACTATTTTATAAACTGCGAATTTGGAAAATGTATTTGCTGCGATGCGACATACATGCTGTACTGCGACGCGACATAGCGGCCTGCATTCTGTAGCACAACAAAAAAGTTGTATTATAGAAAACGTGGGTTCGAACGTGTCGGCCGCGGAAACAGCATTTTTATGTGTTTTAGCTCGAAAACCGCGCCATAGAGCGGCATCTTTAGCTATAAGATGAGTATCACTAAATCTATAAAGAATAGAAAAGTTCTCAAAATTGATTATCAATATTGTAAAATAAGTAAAAATTATTGGCAAAGTTATATACAAAATGTTTAATGGGTAAAAAGACTGGAAGAAAGCAATAATATTGATATTTAAAAATAGTGAAAAATGAAATATTAGAAATTAAAAATACTCTACAGAACATTTTTACAAGGATTAACCGAAATAAGTTTGATTTAAAAATAATTTTAGCACAGATCAAGTACAAGCGGGCATTATACTTTTGATTTGCATTTTATTAAAAGGCATTTAACTATTGTTTCTACAGTGTTTGGAACATCAAAATGTAGACCCGATATATTGTAAGGGATCCCAAAATGCAAATGGTAATTAGATTACATAAAGAAAATTATTATTGACAGGATGATATATCTCCAAAGCATTTTATAAAATAGGTCCAAAATAATGTTTAATGGTTTTCATAAGAGAAAATCTAGAAAATGTTAATACAAATCAAAATGTTGCATAAAATTAATCAGAATTATATAGAATTCTTTTGATAGAAATAATTTATATTACAATGAAATTTGCTTATGTATTAGAAAATAGATATGGTATTTCATCTTTTTATACATAAATATGTATACTGGGTATAATGAGATAGAAAAATATATAGGAATGAAAAATAAGTCATTAATTGAGTAGTCCCACAAATAAAAAATAGTGAAAAATGATTCAAGTATACATTTTAAAAGTTACCCTTAAAATATAAATTCACATAAACATTAGAAAGCACTATTGCAGGTATAACTTTTATCTAATAATATATGAAATGCATAAAAAACTTGCATGACCAAGAAAGTTAATCAATTTGGCAAGTCAAAAAAACAAATTCAATCAAATACTTTTTTTTTCTTTTTTTTACAAAAAGTGTAACTTCTGACATTGCCATCAACATAAATGTATTTGAGATCCTGTCAAATTGATTTGTTCTTAACTTTTTTTTAATAATCGTGTTTAATAGGAGAAATAAAATTCAACAGGTCCATCTTCATTAAAATCATGTTTGAATTTTTAATATTAATGCCATTAAATTATCCATCTTCATTAAAATCATATTTGAATTGTATGATGTGGGCTTTCAATATTTCTAATTTTGTTTGATGCATTTAAAGCCAATTTACTGGTAGTACTAAATTGATAAAAAATCAAGTCAGATGTCATATGACCTAATTTTAATAAAGCTCGTATTTACAACCGTTATATATAGAGTTCGCAAAAACAAGCTTTAAAAATACTCTCAACCCCAGACTGCGGTTTCTGCATCTTGCGTTGTCAGTGAGGTGTTAGGGATTAAAAATACTAGAACTAGCGTAGCTCTTTATTTAATGCCTAACTATTGAGAAGAAAATCTGAAACTTTCAGACATTCAAATGTCCAAAAATCCAGCTATCTAACTCAGCCATATGGGACTGAACTAAGTTCAGATACACCATATATTAATAGCTCTAGCAATATAAAATCGCCAAAGCTTTAATAGCAAAAATTAAATTGATAAAAAAGAGTCAGATGTCATATGACCTAATTTTAATAAAGCTCGTATTTACAAACATTATATATAGAGTTAGCAAAAACAAACTTAACTAGCTTTAAAAATACCCTCAACCCCAGACTGCGGTTTCTGCATCTAGCGTCATCAGTGAGGTGTTAGGGATTAAAAATACTGATGATGCTAGATGCAGAAACCGCGGTCTGGGGGTGAGGGTATTTTTAATCCCTAACACCTCACTGACGAAACCGCAGTCTGGGGTTGAGGGTATTTTTAAAGCTAGTTAAGAGTTTTTGTGAACTCTATATATAACGTTTGTAAATACGAGCTTTATTAAAATTAGGTCGTCCGACTTGATTTTTTTATCAATTTAATTTTAGTTTTTGCTATTAAAGCTTTGGTGATTTTATATTGCTAGAGCTATTAATATATGATGTATCTGAACTTAGTTCAGTCCCATGCGGCTATTTGAGTGAGTTAGCTGGATTTTTGGACATTTGAATGTCTGAAAGTTTCAGATTTTCTTCTCAATAGTTAGGCATTAAATAAAGTGCTAGGCTAGTTCTAATATTTTTAATCCCTAACACCTCACTGACGATGCTAGATGCAGAAACTTAAGAGTTTGTTTTTGCAAACTCTATATATAACTGGTAGTACTATAACTTTTCTATTAATGATTGAATTTTGTAATGGTTTTTTTTTTAAAAAAAAATCCTCATGAATCATTTAAACTACATGAAATTATATATATTTTATACCAATTTATCTGGTGAAAAAATGTTCTCATTTTTTTTGCATGTCATTTGACAATGTCCAAATTTGAATCAGGCAAATAAGTATGTCCACTTATCAAAATTTTTATTTCAATTAGCCTAGCTCTTATTTTTTATATTTTGAACTAATTTCAGTAGATTTGATATTTCTATTTTCTCCAAAGAATGAATCTAATACTTTATTAGGCATAATAAAATTTTTTCGAGATCCTTCATTTTCTGACCAAACACACATGGCTTATATTTTGTTGATATCCTGGCAACTAAGTAATAAACATAATTTTATGTATAATCGACTAAAATATTTAGTTTAGGAAAGGCTAAAACTTTTTGAAGTCTAAATACAAAAATTTTTTGGATGCTGCCATTTTAATTGCAATCATGAATACAAACCTGTTCAGCTTTCTGTAAATATTCATTTCAAGTTTTGTGATCTAAGTCAGTGGTCTTCAACCACCGGACCGCAGAAGTTTTCTGCCGGGTCGTGCTAGACTGGCAAGAAAGTTCGTAATAACAAAATAATAAGATTTTAAACTTGTAATTAATATAAACAGTTTTTTTTTATTTTTTCATTGCATTTTTACCCTGTTAAAAAAATAAGAAATGGAACAAAAACAAAATCTAATCAATCATACATAAATTAATTTGTTTTTCTATTTATCACATGTTTATGGAGAGAGAGAATTAAATTTATTATTTTTCTAAAAAAAATTAAAAAAAAAAGTTTTTTATTAAACAAACTCCAGTTGTCTTTTGATAGCTAGTCACGGTCACTTGTCGGCATTGTTTATGTGTTAAAACAAGATCAAAACTTGACTTTTTCAAGTTTCTTTTTTTTTTTTTTTGTTTAAAAATACGCCCACCTTTTTTTTTGGCCTATAAGGCGATATTTTTTGGTTTTATTTGTATACTGCTAATATACTAAAACTTTTATTTTTAAAACCAATTTCTGTTAACCTTTTTTTAAAAATAAAAACAAACAAAAAATAACTTTGCGATTTTTTTGGCTTTATTTCTATTACGCGATATCTATTTTACCATTTTTTTAAAAAAACTTTTCCTATTAATTACATTTTTTGATCATTTCAACACACCAGCACAAAAAAAAAAAAAAAAATACAATAACATCAAAACTTCAGACTTTTACACGTTTCGTTTTATTTTTTCAGATTTAAAATACGGTGAATTTTTTTGGGACTGTACAGTGATTAATTATGCAATTTCTATTTTGCCCTTACTACTATCAAAAGACAAGCTCCATATATATATAACCATCTTTTATATTTAACATTAAATACAGATATTACATTTATCATAATCATTGCCATGTAATTACACTAGCTATGATATTTCCCAACATTCAGGTGAATAACATTTTATTCTTGAATGTTTTAACAATGAAATAATAAACATAGAAATGCAAGCACATTAATGAGAATGATTGATATTGTACTGTTTTCTGTGTTCAGCATGTGAAGGTAAGCAGCACCATTACAATACACTATAACTAGTGTGCTGTTTTGGTCAGTTATCTAAGGTTAAGCAGGTTACATCTTTTCGAAAATTTATCTGTAAACTGCCGGTCCGCGAAATCTTATCCTTATTTTTGCCGGGCTGCAGGTGTGAAAAGGTTGAAGACCACTGATCTAAATTCCTTCACTATTCAAAGACTGAATTTTTATTTCTAAAGAATCATAAGTTCATAATGTATCTTTAATATGATTGCTTAAAATGTAAAATTTAGTGAAAAATATCTTATAATTTTTTTTTTTGACTGATACTATATTTTCTGCTTCACATTGTACAATGTACAGTTCATACATTTTCTTATTATTTAAGTCCAGATTTAAATATTTTCATCATGAATTTCCTGAACTTTTGTGCAGTGACCATATAAGTAGAAAATGAGTATGTTTTATAACATATATATCACTAGAAAATATCAACCATGATTATCAAAGACAAATCTTGTTCTTTACAAGAGCTGTCATATTTGTGTTCCTTTATCTGATGTATCTTTAAAATAATTTTTGCAGACCAAAATGTTTTGTTGCTTTTTCAAAAAATAATCGTGAAAGAACATCATCTTGCGGTTTTACTGTTATCCTTCAACACCTTTATTTCTTTAATACAATTTTTTCTAAAAATGTTTTGTTCAAATTGACTTCCTAAATTATCAAATGTCTTTATGGCTATTTCTGTTATATCAAAATTATCTTTTTCTTTACATTTCTGATGACATTAACATATATTTACCCATATTTTTGCAGAGATTAAATTTCCTATCCTACTTGTGTATTTCACATCTTTTCTTGTTCTGTTTTTAGGTATTTTGGACCCATTTAACAGAATTACAACTTTTTCATCCAGTTGAATTATTTGTTGTAATATTTAGACATTTACAACCAAATTATGAATCCAAATATGTAAATATTTTTTTACAGCTGGTTTTCTGACAATAAATCGTATTTGACGATGGTAATTCCTCATTTTCCACATCCATATAATTTTTTTTTTGAAGAATGATGCAGATTGAAATGTTTTTTTCTATTAACTACAAAATTATTTGTTTCTGCTGCAGTTAGATTGCAATTGGTTGTTTATGAGATAACTTTTGTGTTGGCATTATTTAGTATACACCATTGTATTAAATTACTTGACTAAATTTTTATAAATGTTTAAATTGCATTATTGACTTCTGAAATAGATTATTTAGTTTTCAATGACAAAAAAGTTTTGTCCTTTAGTAATGTTACACCTAATTATTTTCTACTTTGAAAATAAAAAGTTAAAACTTAATCAAGTGCTTTGAAACTAAAATTTTAAAAAATTAACATTCATAAAGTCCACTATTCTATCATTAGATTTCACTATTGCAGGGCATTATATATATGAATACTTTTTAAATAATAATAATAATAAACAAGACCATGCAATTATTAATATTTTTAATCATGAGGAAATCCATAATGATGTTAACATTTCTTTCAAATATTTGATGTGATTTCAGTTGGCAAACCTTTTATTAAATCAGGCCAGAGAATTTGAAACAATTCTTAATGCTAATTAAAGATGTTTAAAATATGTAAATATTTTATTCATTTGAAATATAAAAGCAATTGCTGTAATATGAATAGTGCTTATAAATTAAACCATCAACAAAAAGATAAACCCTGGGCATATACTTTCCTCACCAAACTGCATCATAGTACAATGATTTAGTAATAATGTTTATTAAAAATATATGTGACCAAGTCAAGTTTAACTTTGCACAATCTCATTTCATGATCAGTACTAAATGGTTGACAAGATTGGGTATGGGCCAGTTACTTGCATGGAAATTCCTAATCTTGCTTACGACCTGAAAAAAAATCTTTAGATGCTTGGACTGAATTGAATCCCAAAATCTTAGGTCTGGCAGGTGAATCTGTGAAGTACTTAGTAGAGTGTAATGCTTTTTTTTATTATTAATGAAACTGCATAATAAACAATCGATTAAAATAGTCACCCAGTTGAATGGACACATTAATGTACGCTCCCAGTAAAGATCTTGTCATTTAATAACTACAAGTAATGGAAAAATTAAGTGGTATTGTAAAGTATGAAAAATATGTGTCACATCTGGTCCTACTTACACAAAAATTGAATAAATTTAGATCTGGGCTTCAATAATTTTTTAAGACTGAAAAATCTCAGTTGAATTTTGGCTAAATAGACTTGGAATTTTTTTTAATAGGTGTAAAAAAAATTTAGGTAGCTGCCTTAATCCAGTTAAACATCCAATATTGATTAGTAAATTGTATTTAACTTACCTAGAAGATGAAATAAGGATAATAAACATTCAAAACCTCGAAATTATCAAGTACTCCGCTGTTATGTAGCAAACATTTTAAACTAAGATTTTATAATTAACATTTGTTTATTCTTGTTAAGAATTAAACCATTTTCTCAAAAATATACAAATATTGGTGAACAAATAATCTATAGAGATTGTGACAGTCATGTAATGAAATTAAAATTTGAAAAATATAAATCAAATTATGATCAAAGAGTAATTATAATGTAGTCGGGCGTGTCCGCTTGATGGCATTCTGGCTCGCCAAAACACCTAATAAACGCCATTTACGAGGCCTGACTTACAGCTATGTTTGTCTTAGTCATTAGAAGGCCGTTGATGATGACGTAACAGAAATAATACGGCCTATTTCTGCTTCGTGACAGTTACTGTGAATCCACACACTTATCCTTTGTGTACAGTTTGATATATATGTGTGTGTACTTTGATTAGTAAAATTTTTACAATATATGTTACACAATCTTTGTATTTATAATTAATTTAAGAAACCTGACTTTATAGTAATTTTCCAAATGCCCACACCCTTGTTTAGAGAATGTGTAAGGTGTAAAATCTTGCCAAGGGTACGTAAAAATGAATTTGGCCGAGTTCGTGTGAGAAATCTCATTTTCACGTGAAATAACACGTTCATAAAATGGCTGCTGAACACAACTTTTTCGCAGTTGCCGACAACAGAAGCCGAGTATGTGTCGTATTTGCAACATCACAAAATACCACTAATTTGGACTGTAGATTGTTTCTGCTGTCCAAAAAAAAAAAAAGCCATTTGATCAGTTGACGTATTTTTTTGTTTTGTTTTTGGTTATTGTTTGTAAATAATATTACATTGATTTGGGGAAGTTTGTTTTGGTTGAGACAAAATTGTGGGCCCAAAACCTTTCCATTTGATACAAATTAATAAATAAAAAGCAAGGGTGAAAAAAAAAAAACCTTTTATTTCTTTGAAAACTACACAGTTTTTTTGTTATGTAGAAAGCAATAATTAAGCAAAAGGCATCGCAGAATAACAGCAATCAATGAATCGATCCCCTACACCCACCCCTCCCCCCAAAAAAGTTTAAATTTATGTTTAAAAAATCAAAAGGTTGTTTTCTAAAGACAAAATTAAGCATTTTTAAAAAAGACAGGCAAAAAAAGTTATAGCAATCAATAATAAAAAAGGGGAATGATGATAACTTGTCAAAAAACAGCGATTTAAAAATAAAAAAGTTGTTGTTTACTAAATACAAAATTAAAATTAAACAACTTTTTTATAAAAAGGCAGGAAAAAAAAGTTATAGCAATCAATAAATTAATAACCAAAAAAAAACATTAACAATTTAAAAATCGCGTGCCCCGAAAACCGTACATTGTATGTGACTGCCAACAATGCCATCAAGTGGCCATGCCCAACTATGTTATAATTATCAAATTGGGTTTTATCTATTCTCTGCACTTTAAGACATTATTCATATTTATAATTATTTTTATATGGATATTATTCTAATACCAGGGGGGAAAAGAACACAAAATTATACATTTATTCTCATTTATTTAAATTTAGAAGAAAAAAAAAGATTAGTTATGATTATTGTGGCACAGTTGATGCAAGAAAGATTTACGGTGTTTGGACTGGATTTATGTGACAAAAAGTGGAGACTGAATGTGAGAAAAAGTGAGGGGAGAAATGGATACAAGAAACAAGTTTCTTCAAATATTGTATCTTTAAAATTTAATTAAAGATCATGTTTCCTGATTTTTTTGATATCCTACATGTTTTATGCTTTATCCAAAATCCTCGTCACTTTCCAAAGTCCTTGGAAATATTTTTTAAAAATCAATCACTTTGGCATTCTTTGATTTTTAGAGTAGCTTTAATTTGTGTTGAAATTATTAAGAAAATAAATAATCATACCATTTTGTTAATAAAATTAAACGAGCTTTTAAATATAGCTCAGTAATAGATTCTGGAGATTTACTGATGTGAAGATTTAGTCTTATACTCTAAAATAATGACCTAAGAAAATATCTTTTGTATAAAATAAAACAGTAAATATCATGATGTACTTATTAAATACAGTTACAAACAAGAGGTAAGTTGAATCAACTAACACTGCTAGGATTTTAAATTGATATAATTTCAGGAATAATGATACTAATTGCCAGAAAGTCAACTACAATGTTTAATCTAATATTTTGGATACATCATTCTATTTTTTTTTTTAATTTGATGCAATATTTCTCTTACATAGCACAGTATGCAAAAATACTACCATAATTAAACAATGTTATTTACTCGTTCACATTTCTATTTATCAAACCCCAAATTCACAACTAATCAAAGAAAGTAAACTCTAAAATGGTTTCACTGCTGCAAGCAGACAAGTATGAAGGATTAAAAGATAAATTTATACGATACTTAAATATTAGTCTGGACACAGATTGATTCTGGATATAAATTATTAATCAGATAAGTGATTCAAATTTTAAGTTTAATGAATACACTTCCATCATCGGAAATTTTTTTTTTTTTAGATTTGAAGTTTATTATTACATGTGCTGGATGTTTATGAAGTACCATATATGGGTGGAGCAGGATGATTTTGACTGCATGAAGTGCCATAAAATATAATGAAAACATTCTTGTTGATTTGTCAGGAATTTTCTTTAAAGTCTTTTATAATTTGTGGAAACAATTTAAATCATTTATTTCATTGATGAATAATTTATAGCCAGAGTTATCCATAATCATTCTTAGTGTCCTGAATAATACTTAAGTACTATTTACATTAAACATTACCCACAATTCCATGTACATCCCACACACTTAATATTAAAAACTTTTAAATAAGTTAATTGCCTCAGAACCAAATTTTTCTTAATCTTGCTATGATGTATTAATCTTAAATTTGGAATCTTTAAGATAACATCTCCTAGTAATGTGCAGATAAATTTAATATATATTAGTATGCCTTGAAAAGACTATATAAAATAGAAACGGATTTTTTATCGATGATTATAGTCATATAAAAAGCAAGTTTTTAAAAGGAGTTTGTTTATTTATTTATATATAAAAAAAATATTTCTGTAAAAAAAAAAATTACAAATGACATGAGTCACAGTGGTGGACTGAATTGTGCAATGTGTTATAGAATGGAAAGTTTATATATTTGTCTCCGCATGAATTCAGTCAAATATGAATCCAGATGTAACCCTATAACCTTTCAATATATTGTGCACCCACCAGTCAAGGGGTCAATGAAATAATATGTGTGATTAATTACAAAGTGTTCATAACTGGTATCTCAATTCCTCTTTTGTAAGCTTTCCAGCAATCTATAAATTGTAGACCCACATTTTCTTTGATGGCTTGCATGAGAGTGATTGTAGTTGTCTTTAATTTTAATTATAAAACATTTTCCCATCTTACAAATTCCACAAAATATCCACTGTTGACTTAGTTTTTATGTTGCATAGAGAGGTTTTCATCAGACAACTATTTTCTCTGAATCTCCAATCACTCTACATGCACACTTTACATAGGTAGTTGTTCCAATCAACTACAGTTTTAGTGGCCATTCCCAGATGATCACACCATTTGACAAACATCAATTGTGACTATATATGAAGTGTAGCACAATTATGAACTTAATTTGAGCCCTCAAACCAAGTTCCCTTTCAAATGGCTATTTTTTGAGGCAATTTGTAGAGTAACTATTGTTTGTCAGAAGAATGGATATACATGTTTATATCACGGCCATTGTAACACAATTTTTTTGCTGGCAAAAGTCAATATTTCTGAAAGAAATTGATCGCATCCTCTTCTGAAGCAGATAATTCCCACATTTTTATAAATGACTGAAATTACAAAATTGCTAAAATCATCAAATGAAAAAGTTTGAAAAGTCTCAGTGAAACTAATTGGTGTTAGCACGATATGACAGCACAAAAGACTGGTGATAGTGCAAAATCTCACAGGCAACAAGTTTTTTAATCTTTTAGGTCACCATGCACATACCTTCATCATTGACATGAGTTAGTCATGCCAGTATTTCAGTTGTCATGACATCATTAACTTAAACTTTGAATAAATATTACCAGATGAAAATGTCATCAGAGTAATACATCGTAACAGGACTAATACCAAAGTACCTTAAATTTATTTAATAATTCTAATTTATCCTTTTCCGCTATATACAATCATCATCATATCTAACAAACAATTTTAAATATACACAATTATAATTAATAATTTCTCTTCCAAGTAATATAATCCAAACAAATTGAAGGAAAAATAATATCTACTTTCCATTGTTCTTTAAACTTATAAAAACTTACTATTGTAAGTAAAATACATAGAATACAACAAATGTTTAATAGCTTTAATATCATTTTTAAATAAAAATTCATTATTAACTAACAGATATAAGAACCTCAATATTGCTAAATATATTAACAAATTGAATCATATTTTTGATAATTATTTGGTAGGTACTAAGGGACATTCTTTGGCACTTGGAGAAGCCATGGTACTATTAAAAATATCAAATGACAAATGAAAAAAAAAAAAGAATCAGTTGTATAAATTTACTTGTACAAAACAATATTAATATAAAATTTGCAATTTTAATGAATGAATAATAGATTTGTTTCCTTCCCCTACTTTAATAAACAAAATTTCAGCAGGTTTTTTTCTCCCAGCCTTACAGGTCACAAGTACAAATGAAAAACAGTTTAACAGAAAGGCTGCTCCTGATTTAACTTTTATCATTTAAATTTCAACAACAAAGTATTTGGAGGTTGTTTTTTTTTAAAAAAAAATGAAACATCACTAATTACATAAATGTTGTTTAAGGGGAGAACTAAAATCTAATACTCATTTATTAAACCTATACAAGTTTTATATTACTATTGCTTCTTACAAGTAAATTTGTATTGTTACAACTGATTCATATTTCCATTTATCACTTATTACTTTAAGTAGTAATTCCATGGCTCCACAAATATCAATAAATGTCCGTCAGTGTCTATTAAATGTTTACCCATATTTTCTATATTTAAACTATTATACATTTGATTATTGTCAATTCCAAAATTATTAATCTTTTCAAAAATCTCAAAAAAAGAATGACACAGTATAATTAATTATTAAAATTGACAAATTCTTTTAAAAAATTATTCAGAAATCTAGAAATATTTGTAAATTTTGGTAATTACATCACTTCATCTTTTTTTGGGGCTTTTGATGCAATTAATAATTTTAAAATGGAAAAGAATTATCTATATGATAGTTTAGATCAGCGATACTCAACCTGCGACTCCTGGGCCTCATGTAACCCGCCAAGCTTTTATGTGTGGCCCAGCAATAGACTGATGGTCGACAGATGTTACAACATTCTTAATTAACGAATAACCATGTGCGATTGATATTTTTTATTGATGCACTAATAATGTTATGTTTTTTTTTTTTTTTTTAATTTCACAGATCTGAAGAACCTGCCAAATCTGTACCAGAAATGCCTGAGTATCTTCATATATGACTTGTACTCACTCTCAACCCACTATCTTTAGCATTATTTTGCTGATTTTAGCACCTTCAGTATTTTTTTTGTAAGAAAAAAAATCAGTAAATATTTAAATTTAATGGTATAATAATAATGTAAATCCATCTTTTCAAGCTTCTGATTGTTTTTTTCTCCACAAGGGAACGTCAACATGACTTCGACAGTTGTATTTCTACATTTTGAATTTGAAAATGAAAACATAATTTACTAAGCTTTTTTTTTTTTTTTTTACCCCACTTGTTTGTTTCTCAGATTTTAGTCAAAAAATTTACTTTTATACTAAAACATATTGATAAGTAATTCAATGAATTACTTCTGGAATTTATAATTGGATGGTAAGCATTTATTATATTTTGAGAGTGTTAGATTATTATCATCAATTATAAATAGAAATTTATTTTTTAAAAACCTTTCTGTAATCAGACAAATTATAAATTTCCATTTTAGATACAATACTAAAACAAATATAATTTTAAAAAGACAAATATATTTACTGCAGATTGTATAATTGACCAATCAAAAGTTTGAAACTTTAATTCAATCAATAGTCCGTGTTTTGAAAGCAAAATGAAACATTTTAGTTTTATACATCAATTAGAATACACATAGACGCGTAATATTTTATATCAAACTATAATTTAAACATCATAATGATGTCTTCAAACAACAACCGAAAATTATCAGATGAAAATAGAATGTTTCAAGACAACTGGGAAGAGGAATATTTGGTTGTGTTGAATAACAAAAGTTCAATAATGTGTTTGATTTGTCGAGAAAGTGTCACATTAAAACAATAGAACATTTGATCGTCATTATACCATGAAACATAAATTGTTTAATGACACTTTTGCTCATGGATCTTTAATAACAAGTGAAAAATTAAGTTTCTTCAAGAAATCATTGCAACAACAACAAAATGTTATGTCAGTAGCAATCTCACAAGAAGCAATGGTGACACGAGCATCATACGAAATTTGTTATATACTTGGCAAAAATATGAAACCATTTACAGATGCTGAAGTTGTGAAAGAATGTTTCCTAAATGCTTCAAATATATTATTTGATAAATTTAATAATAAAAGTCAAATATTATTACAAATTAAGAAATTACAACTGTCATATTCTACCTGTATTAGACGTATTGAAGATATTACAAAACATTTTTGATAATATAATAGAAGATTTGAAAAACTGCAAATATTTTAGTTTGGCTGTTGATTCTAGTACTGACATTTCAGCAACATCACAATGTGCTATTTTCATTGAACAGAATTCAATTTGCGAAGATTTTTTGAAATTTCTTCTTATGAAGAATCAAACTAGAGATAGTGATTTTCTCATTAGTATTTGTACTTTTCTGGAGAAAGAATAATATTGAAATAAAAAAATTGGTTTCTGTGTGCACTGATGGATGTCCTTCAATGATTGGATCTGAAAAGGGATTTGTTTCCCTATTAAAAAAGAAAAAACAAATCTTTTATCATTTCATTGTTTAATTCACCAAGAAAACTTGGGGGCACATATATCCATTAAAGAAGTAGATGCTGTAATGAAAACTGTCATAAACATTGTGAATTATATTCGAGCCAGAGAATTAAAACAGAAAATTTGAAAATCTTTTGGAAGAAATAAATAGTAATTATGGTGATGTACTTTTGCATACTTTGGTGCAATGGCTAAGCAGAGGTAAAGTTTTGAATCACTTTTTTTTTTATTATGTCATGAAATTATTTCATTTTTATAAGAAAACAAAACTTATAATGAGCTTGACAGTGATGGATGGTGGTGTCTTAGCTTTTTTATGTGACATCACAGAAAAACTTTGTGATTTTAATATTAGTTTGCAAGGTAAAAAATAAAATTATTTCACAAATGACAAATAAAGTATTTGATTTTGAAGAAAAACTAAATATTTATTACCAAGATATATAAAACCAAATACTACACCATTTTCCAACATTGACAAATGCTAAGTAAGATGGTATTGACATTTCTTCAGAAACCTATGTAATTATTTTAAATTATTCAGGTACCTTATTAAAAGAATTTAAAAGTAGATTTCAAGATTTAAGAAATATTAAGAATAGTCTTTTGTTTATAGAAAATCCCTGGCACTTAGAAATAGCAACTATCACACAATTAGCTGCATTTGGACATTATTATGTTAAATTATTTAACGAAATTGTTGAATTTAAAAATGACACAAATTTGGAAGCCATTTGGAGGGAAAGGAGTATATGGAATTTTGGAAATTGGTGCCTGAAAAATATAAAATTGTCAAAAAGTGTGCACAAATGTTGTTCACATTGTTTGCATCAATATATCTTTGTGAATCATCTTATTTGAAAATGCAACGTGAAAAATGTGCATAGAAACACATTTACTGATTTACACCTTGATGATATATATATTAAGAGTAGCATGTAGCACATACAAAACGGATTTATCTAAAATTGTTAAAAGTTTATCTCAATATCAAAAATCACACTGATATTTAAATAAATGTTTATATCAAGTAAAATATGTTGCATTTTATTAACATGTTAATTCTAAGATATAGTAAAGTGATCCACAAGCTGTGGCATGCATGAATTGAGAAGTCAGACATTTTTTTATGTGACACCAATTGGTTGCTGTGGCCTGCTTGATGTAGCACACAAATATATGTAGCCCAGGAAAGAGAAAGTTTGAGTATCCCTGGTTTAGATAGTGAAAATATGGATCTAATCTTGTTAGTTAATAATGCATTTTTGTCTAGAAATAAAATTAAAGTTATTAAACATTTGCTTTTGTTGTAGAAGAATTCTATGTATTTTACTTACAATAGTAAGTTTTATAAGTTTGAAAACGAATGGACAATGTTATATTGTTTCTCTTTTAATTTTTTGGGTTTATATCAATTATGAGAAAATTATTATTTGTGTACAGTATATTTAAAGTTGTTTGACATGTTGTTGCTGATTATTTGTAGTGGCAAAGAATAAATTAGAAAAATTAAATAAATTTAATAATTTTGATCTTTTTATTAAATGTATTTTAGGAGGTTAGATTTTTTTACTTTTCTATACTCCAAAAATAAATGTTCTATATTCACATATATCTCATCTACAATTTAAATTCGTAAGCTATTTTTCCTCATTCATCTAATATTCAAAACCCTTCTTATCCTATTGTTAATTAACAGTAAGCTCCTTGTACTATTATATATTCTTCCATATTTTATGTATTATTTCTTCTTATATAACTATAATTTCATTTTTCATAATCCAGTTCTTTTTCTCTAAACATCTCACCTATTCTCTTTTCCTATTTATTATAATTATTACCTGTATAAAATCTCTAGGCATGTTTCGTTTCTTATACAAATATATGGAAATAAATTCTTGATGTATTAACTTTGTATATAGTAAAATCTTTCTTATCCAACATATTTTAATCTCTTCACATAATAAAAAAAACATTAATTTTATTAATCAATTTCCATCTATATAGTAAGATCGGTGGAGTAATTGCAGAAGTTGGTTGGTTCCAAGCTGCTTCCCCTTTCCAAATTCAAAATGCTAGATTTTTATCTTACTTCCATTAACATTTTTAATTATTTAAGTAAATTAATGAACTTAATGTATTTACAATTTTTTTCCTTCTCGCCTTTGTAAAATTACTTTTTTAACATAATTATATTTTAATTGCTTATTACAATCAGACCTTGATTTTTTTCTAGCGTTTCCGAGAAAAACAAATAACTACGCATAATTTTTGCCATTATTTATATAATACAGTATACGGTTAAAATGTAGCATAAAATAATAGCTCAAAAACATGAAAATAGACTTCACAACCACGTTAAGGCTCGTAAACTTCTAAACAAAGAAGGCATGGTTAGAAGACTGAAAAGAGTCAAGCCTCTTGATCTGGTGAAATCTAGCTAAACTTAATAATGCTTAAGTACACAATAATAAAGTGTACTAGTTGACAAATAAAACTAGTTAATTGTCACTGGATAATTACTAGCATTTAGAACTCTGATCTTACAGTTAGAGATAAATTGCTAATTGGTTACGACCAGATCGCAATAGCCTTTAATAATTAAAAAAATAATAATTTTGCGCTGATGCAAAATAAGTGTAATTAAAAAAAAAAAAATATTGTAAAAACTATTTAAAATAAATAGTATACATTTACTTAAAATTAATACTTTCTGGTCAAACAGCAAAAAGATTTTTTTTTTTTTAAAAAAAAAAATCTTTTTGCTGTATTCTGAGGATCTCTAAAGACCAATCAGATAACTAAATAAATAAACAATAGATTTCGAAAGGTATATATAACAAGATTTATTTAATAATAATAATACGATAAAAGCAATATAAGTTAATAGCCCATTAATATTCATACGCTATTTATTTTCATCTTCTTTCACATCAGGAGTAATCTTATTATATTTATACTTTCAAATCAATTGTCTCTTGAAACACTAATAAGTATATGTAATTTCAGCATAGAATAAATTATTAAAGTTCGCAATCTCAGTGCTTATATCGGTACACACACACACACAATTTATATGTTAAATATTACCCATCTCTGCTCCCAACATGTCTTGCGGTTTGGTTAACTTCCCTTCGCTGGTAATAACATTAGCTATTCACGAACTCGTGATGCTTCTTCTCACATGCAGCTATTCCATTTTAGACTTAATTACTGTTAGTCAATCTACTAGTCTATCATTGACCATTCTTTATTGCGGATCTGTTAACAGTTTAAATCAACTCTAACTTTAAATCCAATTTAACCTGTAGCTGCTTCCTCCCTTCTTTATTTTACAGCGGAGAGTATCTTATATACGATCTAATTTGTATATAACTAGCTTTATTTGCATACAAATTCTATTCTAATTTAATCTCTAATTTTGAGATGATCTCTCAAGCGAATTTCTTGAGTAATTTTCTCAAAAAATACACGCAGACATCCAAGGCCTGGACTCTCTTATGATTGTCCTTAAAATGTTACTTATTAGTAGTTACCTCACTGAATGCGACTTAAACAGTTCGAGCTATAACGCGCATGGTTACAAATGCCACAAATTCAATTGTAGGATAATATCGTATAATGGAACTTTTTAAGACTGCAATGATTTTGTAACGGTATTCACTACAACATGGTTAATAAATACAAAACACTTAATAGAATTAGCTCAGAAGATAGTTCTGCAAGTCCTTCAATAATAATATATATTTTTTTTGTACAAAGGCATATTGGAGTAACTAAATAGTAAGAAACCAAAATCAAATGATAACGTGATTAAAAACAGATTGTGAAAAGTCGCAAAGATAACCTCGTAATTATGACCGTCCATGGGAACTTATTGTAATTAGAACCGTAAAATTGTGTGCAATTTAGTTTCTACATGCACATTTTATCAATTAAACATGCATACTTTTTAATCTAAAAAGTAAATGTTATGTTTGAACTAATCTAGACACCTTAAGGTTTTCATATCGTATACAAGAATAAAAATAACTAGGAAGTATTAAATTTTTTTTGTCAGTTCCTCCAGTAAGGATCACACAAAAAGTATAACGATTGTATAAACATTGCATAATAAAATTAAGTCATTTATTTAAAATTTCTTGATTGGAAATATGTATTCTCAATAACACCTATTTGTGCAGGTCTAAACTTATTATAAGCTTCCCCATGATCACAGTAAAATCGACTTATGTTTTTTAACCAATCAGAAGTCACGCATAAATTTTTATCACGCTTTAGTTATTTAAATAAATAAAAAGAAAGAAATGAACTTTCCGTTACTATTTGTATCACCAAAAAATGGTAGAATTAGCAGACACACCGGCAAATGTTACCCATCCATATTATCCCAAATCATTAAACTTGCCTCATTATGTCCCAAATTCATTAAATTCTGAATATATTCTAGGAATTTTTATGCTTTTGACATTATTCATTCTTGGAACATCATGGATATATACTGGAACCAAGGAAAAGTTATTAAAATTTGATCGTTTCAAACTTTGTTGGTTTATTTTATGTGGATTTATTCATGTGATTATTGAAGGCTATTTTTCCATTTATAATAAAACTTTAACCGGAGATCAGTTCTTTTTATCCCAATTGTGTAAGTATGCCTTTGAAACAAAAAAAAAAATTTTTTTTTAAAAATGTTTTAATTAAAAAGTATATATATTTGCATAATTAACAAATTTTGTATAGTTAAAGCAGATTAGTGTTTAGATTTAATTTTTATTGGTATTATAACTTGTGATACTCCTTAATTCATGCCACAATTTTTTATAGTATCACATGCAGGGACTTCGATAAAAATATAATAAAAAGATTAAAGCAAGGTGGGAAAAGATTTGTGCGATCCACAAATTACAATCCCATGAGACTCCTTTAAAAGTATTTGAATAAAGGGCTGTTTCAAGATTTACATATATAATATTGTGTACTATTATATTTTCTGATCGGTAGAGGCTAATTTCAAAAATGTAATATCAGGACAAAGAAGTTGCAAAAAAATATTTTTTAATTTATATATAAATACTGCTATGCATAGTTGTATTGAAGTTATTAATTTTTTATTTTTAAATCTGAATATTAATTTATCACTATTCTTAGAGAGAGTAGCAAAATATATTGAGGACCACGGATGATTTTTTTTTTTTTTAATTGATGGAATATAACTAATGAATTGGTTTAACGCCAAAATAAAAATATGCGAACGGAAAATATATATTCGGTTAAATCTTACAATATGCAATAATAGAAAATTCAACAATTAAAATGGAGTGGAAAGTAAAAAACAATATCGTACCAGAGCAAAATCTACTTTAAAGCTGAAGACATTTACGATAATAAAGAATGTCATTTGCTATAATGCTAAGGCAAAAATTCAAAGAACTTAACTAATGAAGGAAAAGATATATAAATCGTTTGTTGGAGTTGAAAATGCTGACAGCTTTCTAGAATGTTTTAATTAATTGAGATAGAAATGAAATCGTATAGGAATGTATTCCTCCGCCAGATATTAAAAGATAAATTGCCTCACACAAAATATATAAAAAATTTTTTAAACATCTATGTAACTCAAAATATAGTTTCACCATCTAAGACTTAAAATGCTCTTTTTGAATATTCAATCAAATTATGATTAAAAAATGGAATTCTTATGAGGTTTCAAACATATTTTTTGCAGAAAGCTAGCTGGATTTGATTTATCTAGACTGATGAACTTTGACCAACAGATTGATGAGTGTTTTTAAGTGGAATAAATCAGTCATTGATTTATGTTAATAAGAACAGATCATCAGAACAAAGTTATTAATGACTACAATGGCAAAAGTGAAAGGATTAATAAAGCCACTAATGAATCTAGCTTCTATTTTGGAATGCCCACAAATTCCTTTGTAATACTTTGGTAATAGTTTTGCTGATTAAAAAAAAAAGCCTATACTAAATGAATAGTAAGGGAAAGATTATAGATTTTTTTTAAGGATCAGTGAAAAATCATAGAAATTCGTAATTAAATAATGGAGAAAATGAAATATGATAGAAAAAATAAAATAATACCTTTTAAGAATGACTTCGAATAAGAAATTTATACATTGCATCTGTTGTTGTAATAATTGGGTTAGATTATAAATAGGAGAATAGTCAATGAAGAATAAAAAAATATAAGCATGCACTACATTTGTATGAAAGTAAAAAACAGTTGAAGATATATATATATATTAAATGGGGTTAGTAGTTTGTTATTTAAGACAAGAGCAAGATTTTTAGAAATTAGAGAAATGATAAATATATAAGAAATGGAAAATATAGTGTGTAAAGATAAAATGGAGGAATGTGTGGCTTTTTTTTTTTTTGACATAAATTTAAAACTGGTATTGAGTTTTTAGAATGACAATTTTGGATGTGTTAATACATAACTGGTGAGGATATGTATTGGGATTAAGATAGAAAAAATAGATTATTAAAATAATAAAAGTTACAAAAATTATGATAGAAAAATGAGGATAAAAAGAAAAACATAACTAATATTTCTCTATTATTTGTTGAGATACTTAGTGGTTTAAGATGAAAAAGATAAGTGGAGAAATAAAATTATAGAAATTAGAAAATTAACTTGGAAATACAACACTTTTCATTTGATTTGTTAGTGGGAATATATTATTTATATATTGCATATCAAGCAATATATTTTTAAAAATCTAATATTTTGTTGCTTGGGAGTTTACATGAAGTTGAAATAACAGAAATGGTAGAATTGAGCTGTAATCTATGGAACCTGAGCACCAGACTCCATTATTCCATTGCTTTAAACAATGCAAAGCAAAAGTAATCAAATAATTTGTTGCTTGGGAGTTAATATGAAGTTTGAGCATTGGATGTGATTCAAGTTGTGATTCATGGATCTTGAGCCTAAAAATCTTTCAGTATTGCTCCAAACTATGCAGGCTACAGCAATATTAAGTAATCAAATTGAAGTACTATATATGGAAAATTGAGAATATAACAGTGCATTAGAAGAAACTTTTTTAATGAAGAAGAAATAAATCTTATTAAGTTTATGTAATGTATATGAGCTGCTGTAGGTGATAGATATAATTTATTTGGATATGTGAAATAATCAATATAGATTGCAATTGCAAAATTTATAAATATATAGCTAAAATATTCAATTCTTTAAAGAAAGTAGAATGAGAATTATAATATTTATGCATTGTGTTTAAGAAGTTAATTGTTGTGAGAACAAAAATGTGAAAGATTTTAATTTAGATCTTGATAAATGAAGAAGTATATGTGCTAAGTGCACGTAGTTCATGTTATGAGGACTACTATAGATTACATATTAATGATAAGAAATAAAGAAAAATTTACAGTGAAAATGCACTACTGACCAAAGAATAATGTAATAGAAGGGGTAAACAAAAAGAAAATGTTGAAGAATAACATGTTTTTTTTATGTCATAGTGGTAGTAAAAGTTCTAACACTAGTACTTGTGTGGAAAAGGGAAAAGTATTTAAGAATATAAACATACTATTAAAAAAATGATACAAATCAAAATTAAATAGGGAAAATTATTTGGCAATGTTAGAAAAATTATTAAACAATAAATTTTGGGAGATATTAATGAGGGATAGAAATTTTGGAAGTATAAACAAAATAAGAATGAATAAGATATGATGCATTGAGTTAAGAACAATATGTGGAGAAAGCATTAATCATGATAACTTTATGTGTATTGAATTTACATAAGTTTTTACTAAAAAATGGAAAGGCAAGAGATACGGATAAATGGTCAGCTGAAATATTAGTAGATATCTAATCAAGATTAAACAACTAACTGTTGCTGATTAATTTTGTTAGTATTCTAGATAATGTTGAAGTTCCAGAGAATTGGTGAAATGACTTTATAGACCTTTGATGAGGCTAACTTCAGCCATGTAAAAGTTTAATTGAAAGGAATATGAAGATGAAGGAAGTACTTGTGTTGGTCATTTTTAGGTATAAAAAAAGCATTTGGTAGTGGTAAGAACAAATTGGGTTGGGATATGATGGCTAATATAAAGATTTTGTTAAATTTATTGTATTTATCAATTAGAGTTTATAGTTAGTGTGGAATGGTAATAGTGAAAATATCATCAATTGAAAGTAAAAATATAAATAAATTACCAGTCTGTTTTATGTGCAGAAGTTAAAGATGTGGTGTTGATCTTGGGTTTAAATTTAGTGAGGAAAAATAAAAACAATATTGTAATTAATTTATTGGAGAAAGAGTGTATTATGAAAAGATAAGAATATTTAAAGGATTAGTAAATTCAACTGGAGAAAGAAGAGAAAATTGGCTTGATAAAGAAATTAGAATTATTTATTGTTAACAAATATGATATATCAAGAATTTTATATAAACAAATAATAATACCAGATTATATGTACTGTATGTCCCAAAAATGGATAGAGTAACTAGATAATAGTTTACTACAATCAAGTAACATTTGATCAATATCTGTGGCAGTTGCAATTGCTTGCCAGACTCTTGATATATGCAAATTATTTTTTCTTTCATTTTATTTTAAAATCAGTTAACTAGAATTCAAAACATTAGGTTTTTGAATTCCAACTTGATGGCTACTGGATATGTAACTGCATTGGTTCCAGCTTTGAATTTTGATAAAGGTAAAAGTCAGAAATTAAATATAACACTGATTATTCAAGCTTACAATAAATTATACTAATTATAGTGAGAAGTGATTCTGTTATTGTAATAAGCTTTGTAAATCAAGTTTATTTGTTGGATGTATGGAAATGATGTAAGGAAAAAATAAATATATTGGATAAATTTTATAGAGGTAGGAAAGTCTGCTTTATCTTTCTCAAAGCTTTTACATTTCATCTGGAGAAGGCAGTTTTTATTTTGATATATATATAACATTCAAACACTAGCCAAAAATTAAAATTTCACAATCATTGGTTTCACGGCCAAGGCAAATTTCTCAAGTGTAAAGTAATACAAACACAACACAAACATATTAAATTAATTTCTCATAATTCTCAATTACATTTAGGGTCTAAAGAACTCTTAAATAAATAAATAACTTCATTATAAATAAATTTTCAATAATAGAGATTATTTAATTCTAAGAAAGTTATTGCAGTTGATGTTTAACAAATAGAAATAAACTTCAATTAACTATTTGTTGACAAAAACTCTTTTTGTATGCTTCTAAATAAAAAACTTTGAAATAAATTTATTGACAACAAATATTCATTTTTTTTCCCCAGTTCACTTATTTCATTGCTTATATTATATTAAAAAATTAATTCACTGTGTATGCATTTATTTCCATAAGATATTTATTTATTTGAAACTTATATTTTCAATTGAACAACAGTTTTTTTCAGAGCTATAAAATATATAAATGCATTACATTACCAACCTATACATATAAACTGAATTTTCAATTCATTGACTATACCTACAATGGAGCTACAATATCCACATTATTTTGTTCTAAGTCTCCTTTGTATACATCTTATATAATAACTCTTGTTTTGTTGATAATTTTTGAGTAGAATAGAATATGAATTGTTTAGATATGTATAGTATATTTTCATTAAGCGTATATAGTAACAGACACTTTTATATATGTATAGTATGCACATATAAATTCTAATTATGGTATAAATAAAAAATTTTCATAAATAATATTACTAATAATAAATTGAGAGGACACATTTTCATATATTTTACTGTGTTCATTCGTTTACTGAAAAAATAATAAATAAAAAATAAACTTACTGTAGTATATATATATTTAATAAATAGTGAAATGTCTAACTTTCATTGCAATTAAATACACTTTTAGAGATTTTTTTTTTTAATAACCATTTTGCCTTATAGAAACTTAATAGTAGTTTCTTTATTAAAAAACTATGATTTCTCTAATTGGTTTGATGTTTTTAAGTCAATATCAACTTTAAGTATGTTATAAAATTTTGTAAAACTTAGTATTACGCTTAGAAAATATTTTATTATACTAAATATTGCATATCAAATTTGGAAAAGATAACAAAAGAATAATAAAATGTTTGGGCTTTCAACATAAACTGAAATTTTATTAATAAATGTTAATTGTATATAGGTTCTGAGAAAGAAAAAAAGCTGTTGGCATATTATAAAATTTATTTACAAATTCTGTTATTTTTTTAAACATGATCACATACTGTGCTTAGAGATGAAAAAATGGCTGCTTGAATATAAAATTATTAAATTTATGAATTTTAATGTGTTTTTATGTTTATATTTTTTTTGGAGGAGATAGGATGTGTTTGAAATCATATATTGATACAGCATAGTATGACTTCATTATATATTGTTTTTCAGAATCTATTGTCACATTTCACTGGTTTCTTTTTTAGCATCTGTCATTGATAAATTTTATCTCTGATGCTTTTTTTTCCACAGATACTTTATTTAAAATTTGAAATCAATATTTTTATTTTATTAAAAAAAATAATGCTCATATCTCTCTTGTAATTCAAAAATACAATATTTATTTCTTTTAATTTTTTTTTTTTACTTTAAAAATAATTTAACTTCTCCCTTCAGTCACTTTACTGTAAATTTAAACAAATTTTTCTTCTGTTTTCAACTTTCTATTAAAAATCTTAACAGTTTAAAATTCTCAACTTTCTGTTTTTGATGATAACTTAAGCCTTAAAACTTGCCATACCAAACAAATATCAATTTATTAATTTTTTTACTTTTTAAAATGAATTAACTATGAGATTTTTAAGAAATCTAATGATTATGTATAATTTATTTTCCAATATTTTAAAATACTTGTAATTAATATATTAAAATTATAGTTTGTATATCTATATTGCATTATATATATATTGTAACATTCACTACATGAATAATTAAGAATATAAGCACAAAAAGAAATGTTAAACTAAAGAAAATCTAAAGAAGGTAACAAAGTTTCCATGAAGATAATAACTTCTAGTTAAACAAGCCTTAAAATCCACAAACAAAGTATTATGAAATAAATTTAATATTCGTCAAAGCAATAAATAAATAATAATTAAGTCTATGGAATGAATATGAAATTAAAATTATGAATTAAGTAATAAGCAAATTAGGGTGTATATGATTAAATGGATGATGAAAATAAGTAATAATTAAATAATAAAATGAAACAAGCCTAAGAGTGAAGAGAAGAGAAAGATGTGTTAGAATAATGACTGATCAAGATATTGATAGAATAAGAGCTAATGAATGATTAAGATGATACTAGAATAAAAGCCAAAGAATGCTGAATCAATTATGATCAAATGAGAATGAAGAAATAAAAGGAAAATCAAGATGAAATCGAAGAACAATGTTAATGATGGAGAGTGAGATCTTGACCTATAAACTAATATTGTATTAAATGATAATAAGATAAACTAAATAAAATAGGGATTCCCAGCTTGACAAAACCCGAATATTCACCATAAAGTCAAAACAAGCTATTCGTTTTAAGACAGAAGAAGCAATTTAATAAAAACTTGAAAATAATGTAACTCGAATCTAAGTACAATAAATAACAATAGATATAAAATTTACCATAAATTCTATGTTTCTTCTATTTTATATTATAGAAAAGAAAGGTTAAACTCTGTTTAACATAAATTAGCATTCGAGTTATAAAATAAAAGTGTATTCAAATCTTTAGGATAAGTGAAAACTTTAAAATGTAAACTTAATGTTATAAAATAGCATGTTATACTATAGATATTTTATCTATATCAGAATATGATATAAACAAAATCATTATATATAGCACAAATAATTATTTGATATGAAGAAATTTATTATACTAATGTAGGGACAGACATCAGAAGTCAAATGTATATATGACACCAAAACCCTGCCTATGTCCACAACATAATCATTCCTATTATTAACCTGTCTTACTGATCCATCGGTGAATCACTGCTTGATGAAAATAAAATGACATTGCACATGTGTATCCCTTATTATGCCATACAGAAACTTTATAATTACTAGTAAGTTATGGTTGGTTTGCTTGTAAACTGGTGAAGGTACTACAGCATCATACATACACCATTCATAATTAGGCAAACACTATAGATAAACCAGTGTCCCTGAATCTAACTATCCTATCATTGCTATATCATTTTAAAATACTAAGAACTTTACCATACATGGTGGAAAACTAACTACATACCATCATGAAGGATCAGATAATAAAGAGAGGCTTTACAAAACAACATTATAGAGTCGTACAATAATAAGGCCGATTCCAATACCTTTTTTCTAGGTACAAAATGTGTGAACACAGTCTTGCATTGGTGGTCGAGAGGTCAGCGACTGCCTTGCACTTGCAGGCAGTTGTCCAGGTTGCGGGTTTGCGTCCCGGCCGATGCTGTGACACTTAAAAAAAATAAATGTGTGAACATTGTCTCATCACAGGGAAGCAGAATATGTGCTATAAATATAATCCTCATGAAATAAGCAATGGGAGAGTGCTCCACTATGTACAATATCAATGATATTATATTTGATGCCATTATCTGTGGCACATACTTATCAGCTGAGAACTGTCACAAATCCTTCTCAATACCATAACAAGATCATATAATTCTAACAATAATAGTTAAAATATAAATATCCCATTTTCCAATGCATAAACTAATAGTGTATTAAACAAACCAACATTGTTAGTCAACCAACAATTAATTATTTTAAAAATAATGATAATGTTTTGTTATAACAAGAAACACACACGTAGACAATGAAGAATAGTCTACATTCTATAATTAAAGTGGACATGCTAATTCATAGGCAAAATTTAATAAATGTAATAATGCTTATATAAAATATTCCATATAATAAAACGATTGTGTCATTAAACTATACCTCTGATAAATTATTCTGTCTGTTGATCCATCAATAGAATCTCGGAAGCTATTTTCAAAATGCGAGAGATAAATATATCTCTGTCTAGATACCCGAGATTTAATATTATATTCTCAACCAACTGGGAAAATAACAAACAAAATATATATATAATATAATAAATGTATATACCTTTATATATTTATCTGTCATTAAAGTAATTATATACTGATGCCACAAACACAAATATATATATCTCAATAACATATTACAAGCAGTATATTATAATACTAAACGTGGGTAAAAAAAAAACATTTTATCCCCCTTTAGTTCAAAGTTTGTTCACTTATTATTATAAGCTAACTGACATCATGGGCAAAACATTTTATAAGTAACATCCATATATTATTATTATTATATTTGTTCCTAGTACAGTGAAACAAAATCAAACACTTCCAAAACTGTAGCAACAAATAAGAATACCATGTTTATTCACATTTTCTGCAGACAATTTTCCTTAAAATGAAGCTATAGGTTTATTAAGGTCAACAAGATAAAACATTTTTAAAATCGTTTATTGATTTTTTTCCATTTGCGGTAATATCTGGAATAATTTTAAAACAATCCTGGCATTTTTAAAACATTTCACATTATTGTTAACTCACCATGTTACACAATAGAGATTAAGAAGTAGATATTTATTTATTTATTTCTATCAGTAAATTTTAATATGTTCTTTAATAATACTAGGAAGAATTTATTCAATCATTAGCAATTATAAATACAATATCCTTGGGCATTTATAACACTGTAACGTTTCCATTTTCAATAACTAAGCAAAATAGCGCTTAAAAAAATCAGACAATTTTTCTTCTTTAATAAGAATAGGAAATAAGTTTGCGCATTTTTTTTCCTTTTTAAATTGATTAAACTTTACACTATTTATTTGAAGTGACTTTTAATTGGTTTGACTTAAATCTTAAAAGTTTTTTCAAAATTATTCTTGAATATATTTTTATTAAGATTATAATTTACCAGAAAACATATTTTTCTTCTTTATTTATAAAGAGCCCGCAAAATTTTCTTTTTCTTGTCACTAAATAATTCATGCATCATTTTTAAATATAAAAATTGACTAACATAAATAAAATAAAAGTTCATGCTTATACTTTCTTGTTTACTCTTGAATTTGAAGTCGTATTTGTTCAGACAATTAATTTCCAATATGGCTCTCATTTTCTTTTCTCCTCCAGTATGAATTACAGGAATTTTAAATCAATGGAAAAGGCACAGAAAAATGCATACAAGGAGTAAAATTTTTTATTCCATGTTTTTAAACATATCCTATCTTGTAATCTTGTTCAATTCAATCCCAATATTTTAACTTTTTCAGTGTTTTCTTTCTTTCTTCAATTTTGTAGATGTTAGACGTTGAAGTCTCCACTCTGATTTATACCTTGTTTTACAGTGAATTGTGGTACAATTAAAAATAGACCAATAATAGATTAGTGTGAATATCATTAATATTACTCCATCTACCTTCATTTTTGATAACTACCCAGAATATTCAATACTGTTTTAATTCACTATAAAAATATGCTTAAGGAATTGATTACAATTATTCATTTACAAGATCTATAAATTTAATCATTCTAATTATTATTCAATAATGACAAAATACCAAACATATTTATATCCCCAAATTAATAATAATACTGTTAAATGATCATTTTATCACTATTAAAAGCTGACAATACATAGGAAATCTCTTCTACACTCGAGCAGATTTTCTAGTGTATCTGGAACAGTCTCTATTTAAAGTCATTTATTAAGCTATTAATGCCAGATCTATCTTTAAAATTTTGGACTATTTAATACAGTGGCCTAGATAAAAGGTCACAATATATATATCAATGAATCATCATTAAATTGTTCTTATCTAATTTTGAATGAGTTCCCAGTTCTATTATTTTTCTATATCAATTATATTTGCTGTTTTTTTTTTAAAAGTGATGGATCAAGATTTCATCTTATGTATATATACTTCCTGTACATTCATTTTATGCTATTAAACAGTTATTTTTATAAAATACTTTAAAAAAAAATTCCAATTGATATTTTTTAACTTGTTTTTCTTATATTTCATATTGACTTGTTGAAGATTAGTTCTCTTTTTTGTTCTTTATAGAAATGTATTTTAAAAAGTTAGTAATTAAAGTTTTCATTTTCTAGAAAAATAAAAATCTTTTTTTTTTTATTAAGAAAAACAAAAAATAAATATGATATTAGTCTTATTAATTTAAGGGTTTTAACTGAATTGGGTTTTTTATTTTATTTTGTTTATAAGTAAATTATAACACTTGCCAAAATAGTGGAACTCATGCTGTTAATGGTCTAGATTTTCAAAAATGTGGTAGTCAGATTAATGTAAATATATATTGAAATGGTATTTTCTGCCATCTTATATGTATATAGATTATTTTACAGTTTCAGGGATTTCAATTATTTTATAAGTAAAGTGGGATTTAAAAATATTAAAATTGAAAATTATAGAATGTGTGTGTGTATTTGTGTATTTAACCACTTTTATAAAATTTTATCTTCGCAAAGAATCAAGCTTTCAAATTTGATTTTTTTTTTAAATCTGGTAATTGTTCTAGAAAATTATTTCATTCTTTAAGTATACAGTCTATTTTATATTTATGTATTTTAATTACTAATTGTAAAGAAGTAAAAAAAGGAACTGAAGTAAGTAAGTAAGATTTGTAAATCAAGCTCTATTGTTGGGAGTTAAAGTAGATATGAACATTGATAATGAAAAAAAATTATAAAGGAGTCGCTGTTGTGTCTTAGCGTAATCGTGCAGTCATTTTAAAAGAAAAGAAAAAAAATTTTTTTTAAAAATTCCATGAGCCAAAGTATGAAACAAAAAAATAAAGACTTTTGTTTATGACAGTTTCCAAAAATAGTCAGAAAGTGTGAAACCAAATAAAATGGAAAAATAATTGGAAGTGAAAAGGGTGTGAGATAAAAATATAAAAAAAAGACTATAAATTGGACAAAAAAATTTTTGGGATCTAATTAATTTAGAGAAGTAGAACTGAGAAGAGCAACTAAAAAAAGAAAAGAAAGCTAAATGTTGTCCAGCTAGCGTATTCAAAATCTCCCAGGGGAATTCTCCCCTAATGCTTTTCCTAAATGTCAAATAAATGATGGAGACCACCAAGCTAGTCAAGGCTAAAAGAAAAGAATCAGCCAAATTCTTACTAGGACTTAACAAGTAGAAAAATGAATTCAAACCTGGATCAATACATGGTTGATGCCAACTTCAGCATACCATTGAACTTTATTATGTTTAATTCGCAAGATTCAATTAGTGATTCTGTTTAAATGTAACAAATTATAAGCCAAGGTAAAACCTCTCAACAATAGAGTATGATGTGTACTTAAATATCTTTATATCTTTGATGTGAGAATGATTTTCAGTTTAACATTTCACTTTATTATTAACAGTCTTTGTGTAACCTTTATGATTATATGAGTGTGAGTGGATGTATCGTATGCCAAGGGGTTTGAGTCAGACTGATCTTAATTAAGGTGCGGAATAGTCAAATTGAAGTAGAATGTAAAAGGGATAATGTGGTCATAAAGAGACAAAGGTACTTGTGATTGTATTATTATTGTTAGTTAAAATTGAATATTTTAAGTCAAGATAGGGATTTTGGGTGTAGACAAAATAAGTCACTCAAAAAAAATATATATGCTCGCAATCTTATTTGATTGGGATTCCAATGATAAATTGGGGTCTGCACCAATCCATAGGTTGTTGCTGAGCATATAGCCTTGGGGTAGAAATATGCTAACAATATTATTCAATGCATAGTTACATAATGGGAATTAGGAAAGAAAGCTAATTAGGAAGCCAATTTAAAGATCATGTATGAATTCATATTGAGTGCGCATACTGTGAAAGGTTTAATGGTTATTCTTAAAATTTTCTCACATTTTTATCTGAATTCATTTTGATTATTTTCAGTCAGTATATTCTGGTTATAGAATTGTTGACAAAAGTATAGTTGTCTGGTATCAGTTACTTTGGGTTTAATAATCGTGTTACAAACTAAATAAATAAACTAAGATCCAGAAGGTATTATGTGATGTGATATACTGTGACTTCTCCTTATATGGAGTCTGGAATTTCTCAGCAACTATGCCCAGAGAAACCTGTTAACCACTTTACCTTCCCTTTCCATTCCCCATTCTTAACATTTCCCATATCTTGCTCCATCCCATTTCCACACTAATCTGTCTAGTGCTAGGCAGTTCACCTAGTGGTATCCTTGGGACAGGTTATTCAATCTGGATGATTGTCGAGAGAAGTTGAGTAAACCAACAGTTTGTACCACCACAATATATACATACACATAAATAAATTTGTGTTTTTTGTTGGTTTCGTTTATTTAGTTGTAAACAAATTTTTAGAAATGTGTACTTTTAACTAGAATTTGCTATCAATCTGTAATATATATATTTTTTAATATTACAGGAACGAAGCTTAATCTTAAAATTGTATCAATTTGTAATTAGTTTGTTTTATTAACTAAAACTTTTAAGAAAATCATTTTTTTTCTTTCATTAAGAATGGCTCATGATTTCAACATTGGTTTCTGTAAAACTCCAGATTGATATAATTAAAAATTTGGTAAATTTATTAATTAAAAATTGCTGACTTATCTGGGTTTAAAAAAATGTAATCACTGGCTTACTAATTGTGAAAATTCTTGAGTGGGTTTATCAATATGAAGTTAGGTCTATAAAAAGACCAGCTGAATATTACATTATTACTTACTCTAGTCTGCATTTTGTTCTAGTCTGTTCTGCATTCTAATTTTGACAGTGATTTTGTTTGTATTTTACTATGGCTTGCTATAGAATGAATTCTGAACTTTTTCCAGTGACTGTTTAAAACTATGTGCTGTTAAAGCACCCAGAAAACAAATTCCACTCTCCAGCATGAACCTGTAGCCATTGTATGTTTAACCTTTCCTAAATGATGAACCACATAAGCCAACTGTTACTCTCGGAGATATAGAAGAAATGCGCTTCTCCATGCTAAGTAGGCAGTGACAAGATAAACTAATACCCGATCAAGGAAACTAAGAAAGAAGAAGTAGGAACTAATATCTACATGTTTGTGTACATACACATTTATATGTCACTCTTTCCAGGAAATAATAGACCTTACTGCGTCCTTTCTGGACTTAAAGGTAAATTTTTTTCACATGAGCTGTTATTAAGACATTACCAGTAAGTCAGTGATATATAAGAAAGGTGTAATTTTATATGTTTACTTTTATCTGTTTTATAAATTTTTTTAATATTTTTCATATAGTATTATATATATTTTTTGTGTGTATTATTATTAGTAATGTTTCTATTTAAAACCCTATTGTAGTTGACAGTTGATAATTTTTGTTTAATAATTTGAACTAGTTATTTCTAAAGTTAATTTTCTTTTGTAAAGTTTTTTTTAAAAAAAAATTAAATAAACTTTAAGTAATTTTCCCTGCTCCACTTTCACATTGTTATTTACAATCCAAGTTATTTCTAAAGAGAAGTTTTAAAGAAAGAAATTGTAAGCTTAAAAGATCTAGATTGATTTTTTTTTATGGTAATGGTATCTAGTTTATTGATAATTAATAATGCCATGGAGATTTTAAAATCATTACATATTTGTATTTGACCTACATATTGTATGCATGTATATTTTATATACAAATCATTAAGATCTTTAAATTGTTGGCAGTTGCTTGTTCTATGTTATATGCATTTGAAAGTAAATAAATAATTATGTGTGAGCATATATAAAATGTTCTCATGTATACCACATGGAGTTTTATTAAATGTTCAGCTCTGTGATTTATTCTTCTGATTACTACTGTAGACAGGTTTTTGATATTTTTGCATTGGGTAAAGTGACCTTTCCTTCCCATGCTCATTTATATGTTGTTAGATGTGTTCAACCCCATGATTTATTTAATGCTTGAAATTTGCATCTCTTATTGATTTTCGCATTGGGTAAAATGCTTTTCCTTCCACATATGTTTTCCTTTCTAACATGGATTATTTGTGGGCCTAATTATTATTACTCTTTATTTTTGCTTTTTGTTGTGGGATCCAATGCACCACATACAAGCTTTGTTTTATAACTGTCAATGTGTGTGAGCTTATTTAAATTAAACCTGACAATTATTGATTGTATATTAATATTATTGTGAATATATATATGCACACATCTAAGAATGGTCATGCCTTTGTAAAATTAAAGGATTATTAATAGTGTGAGAGATAACATTGAGTTGAAGTGTAATATAAACTATCAACTGTCAAATACATTGCATAATTATTTAAAAAAGTTAAGTATTAGTTAAACCTTATGTTTGAAATAATTAGTACTTAAAATCTATCATGGCATTGTATATTATGTTGTTAAATTATTAATAAATATTGTTTTGTTAATTGTTAGATTTGTCTAGCATTTTGTTTACTGTGTTGTCTGCCCTGTCAATTGTGATTTAGCCAAGAATCTACTCTCCATGATCTAGCAGCAATTTTGTATATATATATATGATGAGACAGTTGTAGTAGGCACTTGTAATTAATATCCTCATCAGTAAGTTATAAATTTTCTAGTCTAGAGGTCTAGTGGTGCTCTCTGTTTATGGATATTAGGTGCTGGCTATCTGTTACATAGTATATTATTTATTTGGCACAACCAACTAAGGGGCCTGATGATGATTGAGTTTGGTGGTCTGTTTGTAAAAGTCACATCAGTACTCCCCGAGATCAAAACTAATTGGCAGAATATATTATTTGGTAGGATGTTTGGCAAGTTTTAAGTAGGAAAAAACAGCAAAAGAAGTTAGTCAGTGTATGTGTAGTGATATGCATGGAAATATGGTAGTGTTTGGGAGTTCATTATATAAAACCATAAACGCAAAATAAAGTAAGTTTGTTAAAAGCAGAAAAGTTTATTATAAAAGCAGAAAAGTAAAATTATATAGGAAACAGAAGTTTTATAAAAGCAGAAATAAATGATTATTTTTTTCTCTCTTTCTCCAATAGGGAAGCAGAGAATCATAATAATAGTTTAACTCCTGAGCAGAATGCAAATGCTTGTGAATATGATAATGCAAAGTCAGCATGAAATGAAAGAAATATTTAAAGAATATTAACAACCAATGCTACAAAAGTTTAAACAGTTCAATAAAGCACTTATGGAAAAAAGATGCTAAAAATAAAGTTGATGAAAATATTTGTATTGAAGTCACAAAAAGTGACATTGTTTCAAAGGTAAAAGTGGATCAAACTAATATTCTCATGAATACAGACAAAGTTGGTAAAAATACTGATCCTATTGAAGATATCATAGAAGATTGGATAGAACACTGATATCAACATGAAAGGGAGTGAAATGAAAGAAAACAGTAGTATTAGAGAAGTCAGAAAGAATAGAGATAAGTAATGCGATGAAAAACAGAGCATAGATGTAATAAGAGAACAAGAGTATGGATGTTATAATTACAGGGATTAGTGAACTTTTGTACTTGATAAAGATTACTACATATAAAGAGCAGTAGGGTTATGATTTTCATAATTTATTTCATAATATAGCCCCTGCTTATATGATTAGAAATCATGATATAAAATTAATTTTGTGAATATTTTAAGTGAAACTTCAATTGATCTGAAAGGCAAATCTCAAAGTCTTTGATATTAGTAACCAAGGGATTTTTAAAAATACTTTCCCATAATGTTGCCTACAGACTCAGTATTATTGTGGGTAAAACTTTTAGGAAAAGTTGCAGTAGAAAACTATACTACTATTCAGCAAATGAGACCACTAAGTTATAAGACTGATTTTACCCAGCCAGACTATCTAGTTCATCTTGGAATTATTAGTCTTTTTGAAAAGACTATTTCCAAGTACAGGATGAAACTCTTACTGATGAAAAAGGAAAATATTAAAATGATGATCCAGTTCAACTAGATGAGGAGTCATATAGCTTGAGAAGACTAATATTAGGTAGCAATATTAAAATTAAATATATCAAATTTATTAAGCGCAAACAGATAATATTGTAATAACGTGAAAGCTAAAACCTTCAACAGATACGCTTTTAAACATGCTTACATGACAGCCAATCAGATGTAATAATGACATCACATGGACCTCTCAATTCTCAAACCCAAGTCACAACTATAAGAAAAAGATGGGACCAATCTTCTATGCCTCAATTTATATATAAATAAGCCAGACTCAAGCATTTTGAACTGAGAGTGTGAAGTTAAATACCTTCACATTTAATTCACTAAATATTATATATAAATAAACAATGCGAAATCTTTCGATTTACATTTTTTTTTTTAAATCCAATGTAATTATATTAATAAATGTAAATATATCAAATTTATTAAGTGCAAACTGATAATATTTTAATAATGTGAAAGCTAAAACCTTCAGCAGATATGCTTTTAAACATGCTTATGTGACAGCCAGTCAGATGTAATAATAACATCACATGGACCTCTCAATTCTCAAACACAAGTCAGAACTATAAGAAAAAGATGGGACCAATCTTCTATGCCTCAATTTATATATAAATAAGCCAGACTCAAGCATTTTGAACTGAGAGTGTGAAGTTAAATACCTTCACATTTAATTCACTAAATATTATATATAAATAAACAATGCGAAATCTTTCGATTTACATTTTTTTTTTTAAATCCAATGTAATTATATTAATAAATGTAAATATATCAAATTTATTAAGTGCAAACTGATAATATTGTAATAATGTGAAAGCTAAAACCTTCAACAGATACGCTTTTAAACATGCTTATGTGACAGCCAATCAGTTGTAATAATGACATCACATGGACCTCTCAATTCTCAAACACAAGTCAGAACTATAAGAAAAAGATGGGACCCATCTTCTATGCCTCAATTTATATATAAATAAGGCAGACTTAAGCATTTTGAACTGAGAGTGTGAAGCTTAAATATATAAATTGAGGCTTAGAAGATGGGTCCCATCTTTTTCTTATAGTTCTGACTTGTGTTTGAGAATTGAGAGGTCCATGTGATGTCATTATTACAACTGATTGGCTGTCACATAAGCATGTTTAAAAGCGTATCTGTTGAAGGTTTTAGCTTTCACATTATTACAATATTAAAATTACAAATAGAAAGGAGCAACCACCAGATAGGGTTCAAATTTCAGAGAAAAGTGATAGAGGACATAAATAACCCAGTAATTAACAAAATATTTGAGAGTGCATTCAATTGGCAAATAGCAGTAAATATTGTTCAAGAAATTTTATTTTATTTATTTTTTGCCCTAATCTACAGTCTGTTGAGATTGAATTTTGCTATTTCAATATATATTTATGTGCAAATATTTTATGTTAACATGGCACAAGCTTAATTTCAGTTTTAAGTTTTGTTTTCTATAGGTGCTGTATTATATATACATAGACATTTTGATATACTTATGTATTATGTTGGTTCAGTTTAATCAGCTGCAAATTTTTTTTTTTTAATGTTTACTTTGTAGGCAGAATTTGTTATCAATCTGTAAAAGATTTTATATATATATTATAGGAACAATGCTTAATTCTATATTTTTAACAATCTTTTTTTTCTTCCATTAAGTATTGCTCCTGATTTCAGCATAGTTATCTGTAAAACTACAGATTGATATAATGAAAAATTTGGTAAATCTGTTAATTAAACATTTCTGGCTTATCTGGGTTTAAAAAAATGTGATTACTGGCTTGCTAATTGTGAAAATTCTGGAAATTCTTGAGTGTGCTTATCAAATGAAGTTAGGTATATAAAAAGACTAGCTGAAAATTATATTATTATTGAATCTCTACTTTCTCTTCTCATTCATTCTGCATTCTACATTTTGTTCATCTGTTCGACATTCTAATTTCAACAGTGATTCTGCTTGTATTTTACCATGGCTTGTGCTATAGGATGAATTCAGAACTTTGTCCAGTGATTATATTTAAAATAATGTGCTGCTAAAGCACCCAGAAAATGAATTCCACTCTCCAGCATGAGCCTGTAGCTATCATACATTTAATCTTGTCTGATAACTGACCCTTCACATGAGCCAACTATTACCATCAAAGAGATCATAGAAGAAACACCTCTCCATGCTAAGGAAGTAGTTTCAAGACAATAAATACCTGATCAAGGAAACTGAGAAAGAAGCAATAACTAATATCTATATAATAGTTCTTATCACCTCCTCTCTGGAGTTAAAAGTAAATTTTTTCACATGAACTGTTATTAAGACATTACCAGTAGCGAGTGACACATAAAAAAGGATGTAAATTTATATTTCTATTTTATCTAGTTTATAAATTTTTTTTATACCTTTCATATATTATTATATTTTTTATATGTATTATTATTATTTTAATGTTTCTATTTAAAACCCTCTCATAGTTGACAGTTGATAATTTTCATTTAATAATTTGAAATAGTTATTTCTAAAGTTAATTTTCTTTTCCCCTCATAAAGTTTTAAAAATAAAATATTTGAAAGAAACTTAAAGTAAGTTTTCCCTTCCACTTTTTTTATTGCTATTTACAATCTAAGTTTTAAAGAAAGAAATAGTAAGTTTAAAAGATCTAGATTGATATTTTTTATAGAATCTCGTTTTAAAATCATCATTATATATTTGTATTTGACCTACTTAACATGTGCATATATTTTTTATATAAATCATTAAGCTCTTTAAATAGCTGGCAGTTGCTTGTTGTATGTTATACTCATCTGAAAATAAAGAAATAGATATTCATGTATATGTGAGAATATAATAAATGATCTCATGTATATCATATAAAGTTTTATTATATGTTCAGCCCTGTGATTTATTCTTCTGATTATTAATATAGATAGAAAAGTAGAATATTTTCTGTATATTAATCAAAATCAGAAAGTTTAATTTATATATGCATATCCATATTCTGTAGACCTTAATTTCATTTTTTCTTGTTATTAAGAAATTGATATTTTCTTGTTAAAATTATTCCAGTAACTTAATTTAACCTCAAACAAATTATTATATGTGGGATTATATCTCTTGTTCACGATAACAGTTATAGAGCTTGTGTTCTCTGAGCTAGATTCGTGCATAATGGTCTATTATATAAAAGAGGATTATATTGGTGTTTATGGGCATCCAGTTGATCCTGGATTGCCGCAAAGGGAATATCCTTTAAAGTCCATGCACTATAATTTATTTAATTTAGTATTTATTTAGAAATTAAGTTTATAGTTGGCCAGTACTTTAATGATACCAAGTGACTAGAGCATTATTGATAATTAGCATGTTTTAATATCCCAGAATTATTGTTTTTATTGTTATATATTCTGATGGATTAGCACTTAAATTTGTGCATCCAAATTAATGTTTAAATAATCTGCTCCAAGTTGGCAAGGGCTAAATAATTAGCTTGGTCTATAGTAGATCCATATCAAATTTAGTCATAAGATTGACTTGATTTTTATTGTTGATTTATTTTATTGTTAATTATTCATGATGATGAATGAGTATTACTTTTGGGTAATGCTGGTGAACTTATAGTTAACTTACTTTTATAGTTAGCTGATCTCACAGTGATTTCATGCAAAGATTTCTCAAGCTCATCACTTTTATATTAAATTTGATGTTTAATTTTATATTTAAAATCCAGTTGACTTGGGGTGGATGCTAATTGAGTGCCATCACCCCAATGAGTCCATACTATTACAATATATATATATATATTGTACCAGTTGACACCTACCCTGCAGATTTTTACCATGCTCGCAGAACCAAACATTAAGTTACTGTCACGCATTAGAGTACAGCATCCTACTTGAATTTTTAAATGAGAGATCAAACCAAAGCTAGTTATATTTTCTGATCTCTCCCTTACCAAAACTTTATTGCCATGCTTATGGATATCAGGATGATGGCCGTTGCATGCTTTTGAAAGGCAGGATTTGAACCTGGCCTTTATGCGCCACTTTTGGAAAGTGAGAACCTCTCCCAAAAGGATATTCAAGTACCAACACAACATATGAAACAAATAAGTAAAGAGAGATATCAGCATGATCCCATGAGCTTAGCTCAATCATCTCTTGATTTCAGGTAACTAGTGAATTATGCTGCACTCGAAAAATGTACATGGTCTTGTTGAAGAGAGAAATAAATGAGACACTCATAATTAAATAATTTTAAAATAAAAATAAATATTTTTTTTTCCAGATAAACCATCACCAATTATATACATGAATAAAATACATTTTATTAACCCCAGCATCATAATACAAGAAGAAAAATTTAGAATAATGTTGATTTAATTGAAGTGGTCTGAGTTTCTACCCACACATACACAGATTAAGCATTATTTTTATTTCATATAATATCAAAAAATGTACATGTGTGTCTATCTACACATCATTCCCACTGCTTAACTATACATTTTATGTTTGCTTTTATATACAAATCGAATGTACACGGAAACAAAAAAAAAATGTGTTATTTTAAATCAATTTGAATTTCTTTCATTGTAAACATATATGTGTTACTGGCAATAATAAATATAAAAAAATACATACATTCATATGCACATCTAAGCATTTTACAATTAATGTGGGAGAATGCTTTAACATAAAATAATCTGATGCTTCGTGGACAAACAACCTGACATACATGTAATGCATCAAAAACATATATATTAATAAGATTCATCTTTACTGAAGCATATAGATGATAATCAAATACAATAATAAAAAAAAATTTATACCAAACGGTGTTTTTAGATTTCTTCATCCGGATTTCATGGCTTCTGAATGTGCTACAAAACTTGACAACAGGGCAGCGAGGACTTCTCTTCCTTTCAGCAAGTCATAGGCATTTAGATGTTCATTATCATCAGCTGGTATTAGTAGCTACATGGTGATGACATAGAAGGAGTCAGACTGGTGCACTGACATGGGATTCTATTCTATTTTCATCACACTAACTACTCTAGACATTTTAATCTACAGGTTTTTACTAATAATTTTCTCTTCTTTAGTACAACATCAGCAAGCTGCTACTTATTTGTATAACTTTTGCAGGACTTTCATTTGAAGTCAGGCTTGGCTCTGTTCCCTTTATATTAATTTCTTTAATATTGGACAGTCAGCATCTCTTTCTTAGATTCGGCTTTAATAACATGGCCTCAGCAGCTTATAACTAGTAAATATCAGCGAGATGGGTCTTCCTAGATCCATGGTCAAATATTTCAGCGGCAGAGACCAGCATAGCAGACTAAGAGAATGCAAAACAGCAAACACTATTTCATAGCAGCTCAAAACAACCAGAGAACAAATGATCTATCTATCATCTTATATTATCCCCTCTCAGCACCTGGTAAACCGCTTATATAGCATACTCATTACAATACGAATTTGAGTATCCCCTCTTACTGTTGCGTCAGCCAACTCTAAATTCTTGGCTAATTGATTGGAACAATGCATATAGCTTTTTACACCTGAGTATTTCTTATCTATTATTTTAATCTTTAATTATTTTTTTTTTTTGCAATTTTTATCTTTAATTTTCATTCAGATCACCTTGGTTGAGTAAGGAGTTCTATTTACATCAATTTTCAATTTTGACACAAAAGAAAAGTTTTTCACTTTTCCCTTACAAAAGATTAAAATTAAAAAACAAATGTAAAATAAAATCACAAGATTTTCTCCACCGATATTGTTTTTAAAAATAAACCTCAAAGCAGGATGACTATTTCCAATCTATTAGTAAAATTAACATTTGGCCAAACAATAATAGTCTACTTTTGCCTTAACTTATTAACAGAGAAAATATTTGACAAACATAACAAAAATAGACATGTTTGACCATTTACAATTATTTTTAATTATCATGTATGTTCCAACATGTAAAAACTTAAAAGAAATGCAAATTAGAAAATTTACAATGGTTAAAAATAAAAACATAATTATACGTAAAAATTATAAATCTTAACTTTTAATATTTTATTTATTTTTTTGTGTGGGTAAAAATATATGCATAAACCATTATCGTTCATTTTTCAGTATGGTTATATAATTCGTACTTGATGTATTATTATAATTGTGATAAAATATAAATTAAATGAATACAAAAACATAAATCTATATACATGTGATAAGTTGTAGCTTTAGCTACAGCCAACTTGTGCATGGCCACTCCAAGAGTTCCTGTCACAATATATATTATCAATGTTTATCTTAATTATATAAAGGGTTATTCAAATTTGTGATTTCATTCTCCTATTGAGAACTAGAGTAAATTGTGTTAAAAAGTTAATTGGCAATCACTGATACCTGCAGTGATAAGTGTTATTGATTAATATGCTGCTTAATTTTCAGGCAAACAATTCTAACTTATATTAAATTTTTTTTATGAAAGGGATTTCAAAATGTATTTTAATAAAAAAAAAAACATTCACATAAAATGTTTGTTATCCAAAGTTGGCTGGAATTTTATTTATATCAATCTTAAAAAGCATTTGAAATACACCCGGGTCTCGTTTTATGCGGATTTATTTAATGCGATTTTGAAGTTATGCGATTCGTGTTTCTTCTTAATATCTTTGTATGCGGTTTTCTTTTATGAATAAAAATTATTAGATTAGAAGTCGAGCTCCGATAATGCGCTATTACTTTAAATATTATAAATTTCGTGCACTCTTGTCATATTTAAAGTAATAGCGCATTATCGGAGTTCGACTTCCATCTAATAATTTCAATATTTTCAGCGCTTTATAATAGTACTGTAATAGATTTTATGCAATAAAGAAGTTCATAATTCACTTAAAATCAGAATTTCCCCATTTTATATACACACATTAAATTTTACAAGACTATAATGTAAATCTGTTCAAATGTTATAGATGAAAAATACTATGTATGTTGTTGCTTTTGCTTTTTAAATCACGTTCTATTTTTGCTTTTTATAAAAAGAGTACGTAATCAATTAATTATTTAGTGTCTGCAAGTTTATTTTTAAAAGATGAGTAACAGCTGTGGGCATAATTAAATTTGACAATTAAAATCTGATTTTTAATTGTAATTAACAATTTAAAAATTACATAACGTGATCTGAAATTAAGGTAATGTGAAACGATGAAATTTGATTTTTAAACGGAATTGAAAATTAAAGACAAAAATAAGAATTTAATTTTTAATTGTTTTAATTAAATTTTGTCCAACAGTGGTGAGTCGGTGTCTTTTTATTATCGTAAGTCTATATTTTTATTTTAAACTTTTAGTATACTCTAACGGAGAGAAAAAAAGCACTCAGGAAAATGAATTTTTTTGGAAACAAAAATTTCAATTTTAGATCGCTTAGCAAAATGGGAAGGATCAACAGCAATTGGAAAATGTTTTAGGTATATTTCCTCTTGACTTCATTTAAAGAGAAGTTACAATACATCACATCACATCATGACGAATCTGATGTTTCAAATAGCGATAATGTTTAAAATACCGTACATGTATGAAAAAAATATAAATTACACATAAAAATATATTATTTTGAATAAAATTAAATACTGTAGTTAATAAAAAAAAGTAAAAAAGGTTGTCTTGTATCATTTTTTTTTTCAAATTTGAAATTTTTTATTAGTCATATTTTATTTTTTATTTTTTTTTATGTGAATTTTAAAGTAATTTTACGTTGTTGCTTTGCTTTTATGCAATTTTTGGAAAATTACAGTATATATACCCCATTTTTCAATGTAAGTTAAGTCTATTTTTGTGGATTTCTTCTGTGCGTGTTTTCTGAGGAACCTATCTACTGCATAAAATGAGACCCAGGTGTACATAAAAATCTTTTCTTTATCATAATTATCATTTGGCATAGTTATATGTATTTGTTCATTTAATGGATAACTGATATCTTGTCAGTTATATGGATTTGTATGAATAGGGATGGCTGATACTTTTTTAGGATATTTTTTGATAATAATGGCATAGAAAAACCATTATACATCTTATATCTGACATATGTGAGTTAAGTTCTCTGGTTATATTTTTGTAATCTGCAAATATGACATAGAGGATTGATTCATACCATCTGATAGAATCAATGAACTGTAAGAACTCTAGCAGTGTTAGAAGTAATTCCATTTTAATCTGCTATGGCAGTACAATGAATTAAATTTAACATAGATCATATTAGATCTTAGTGATGCCTAAAATCATTAATACTGATATTGTTCAATTATCTGTTACATATTTATGATTAATTGTAAGTTCACCAGAATATTATTACTTAAGGCCAATTTGAATCAGGCTGTAATACTTGATACTTTAAAGCAATTGGAAGTGGTTTTATTTTCATCTTTTAAGGCAATTAGACAATGATGTAAAGTGATATTGTAGATTTAATATAGTTCACAATAGATTTTATCAGCTCCTAAAATTACTACACACACACAAATATAGTTTGAAAATTAAAATTGGCTTTTTGTTTGTCTGCTTTCAAAAAGACAAATTATATTGACCTGTTTAATAAGGTGTATTTAAGCTTCAAATTAATTTCAATCTCTTTCGATCTTGATTGGCAGTCTTTAGTTTTTATATATATGTTAGACCAATTGTTTAGATGTCGACTGCTTTAGCATATTTACATATATATATATAATGTATGACTCCAATTAAAAATAATTATTAAAATTCCATCATTTTTTTTAATTGAATGCTATTAGAACATTAGTTGGTGTCTTGAATTAGTTACGAACAGCAACCATCTTTATTACTGATTTATACTCATATTAAAACACATGATTTAAAAAATTCTGAAATATAATTAGAATAACTTTTTAATGGTTAAATTTTGGATGTGTTGTTTGATTTCTGTATTGATTTTGTGTTTAATCTCAATATATGCAATTTTGGATTTAATCTTGATATATTATATTGAAATTGATTTTAGCATTGTGGTAAAATCTTTTTTTGCATTTTTCCATGCAGATTATTGTTTCTAATCAGAAATAATTTAAAACCTGATAATTTATAAACCATGAGCATTCTTGAACTAGAGTGAAATTCATTGGCTTTATTATCATTTGTTAATTTTGTATGCTGTTAAATCTTGTAACTTCAAGATTCAGAATTTTTTTTCTATGTGATATTTTTGTTCATTTAAGATCAGGGTTAATTTTTTGTTAAATCACAAAACAAATGAAAACATTTATATAAAGCTTATATACATATATTTATTGCAATGGTACAAAGAAATTAGAGTTAACCTGTGGTGATGGAAAATCATCATTATCAACTTCAACTCAATACAAATTTTAAATATTAAATATAAAAGGAACGATAATGAATACAAGGAGTATGAGCCTGAGAGATCAGCACAGAACAAAGCTACTATGCTAATTAAAAGTTCACCTACATTACACAAAATAATGATTCATCATCATGAATAATCAACAATAAAAATAAATAATAGTCTATCTTGTGATTGGAATTTAAATGGGTCTATTGTAGACCAGGCTAATTATTTAGCCATTGCCAATGTAGAGCAGATTATTTAAATAATAATGTGGATGCATGAACTTAAGTGTTAATCCATAAGAATTACAACTTAAAAATAATGCTGGATTACTAAAACATGCTTATCATCATCATCAATGCTCTGGCTACTTAGTACCATTATAATGTACTGGCCAACTATAAACTTAATTTTTAAATAATTAAAACTAAATTTAATGCATAGACTTTAAATGATATTCCCCTTTTGTCAACCAGGATTTTCATGTGGAAGTCCATAACACTAAACATAAACCTCATATATAACTGACTGTTATGATGCATGTATCCAGCTGTAATCAAGAGATGTAATACAAACATATATTCTAAAACTATTTTGGATTGAATAAATTCACTGGAATAATTTAAACCATGAAATATAAATTTATCAATAACAATTAAATTAAAATGAAATTAAGGTCTGTTGAGTATGCCATAAATATAAATCTGGCATTCTGATTTTGATTAATACAAAAAGAAATAAGCTATCACATTGTGATTTACAAATGCACCTATATATAATTACTCAGATGTGCTGAATAATAATTTAAAATTTAACGTGTTCGAATTATGATAGATTTATAAAAAAAATTCATTTTTAGAATACATAATTAATTTAACAATTTATAGAGATTTTTAGATGTTTACATGTTACATACCTACATAAATAAGCACAGACATGCTATATAAAGCATGGTATTCATTTTTAATGATACATAAATAATGATTGATTTAATATTACCCATTGGGATATGCATACACACAGATGTTTATATCCTAATGATATTTCATTAGTTAACAAATAAACTTATTTAAAATATTATATTTCTCACAATTAATTACATGTTGAAAATACACATAAAATTCATACATACATGTGCATATATAAAAAAAAAATAGTATGAATCAAAGTTATTAATTCATTATTTCTAATGGTAAAAAAAAGTTCATGAGATTCAGTTTGGAAAGTTCTTTTCTCTTCATTAATTATAAATGTCTTTAAAAATACTCCATCAAGTTCTTTTGTTTTGAAGTTTTCCTTTTTTAATAAAATATATTGGAAATGCATCTTATTTTAGTTGAATAAAATTATTTACTTTAAAAAAAGTTGTAATTTAAAAATTACAACTGTCATTTTCAAGGAATTATTTAAAACATTATTCTCAATATATATATAACACTACTTACTAGTTGTACTTTATATATCTATGATACAGTACCTTTATCTGTGATTTTCTGCATATAGATAAAACAGTATACATATAAACTAATTCTTCAGCAAGTTGATGGACACTCTTGTTAAGCTGATCCCTTTTAAAACCATATTGCCTTGTCATATTTGGGAAAGGAACAAATCTGGTAACTGTTGACCTGCAGTGAGCTTCCTTCAGTCTTTTTGCCATCTAATATATAGATATACAAACTATGATCCACATAAAAGCTGTGCCTTTGAACTGGTAGCAGGAGCTGGACTTGCATTGTCTTGCCTTCAGTTATCATTCTAACCTTTTTACAGTCAGAATGGAATAAAAAAACAAAAGTAAGTTTACTTTATCTTGATTGAAAAAAATTAATGGTGTTTCAATTTACCTTATCCTTTCAAAAACAACTTTGTACAATTTTTATCACAATGTGCTCTACAAGCCTTAATTAAAAAAATCTAATCAAAATAGATAGTGGAAATTTATAATTACCAGTATATCTATTGTAGCATAAAAACATGCTTGTTTTAATTTCAAATCAGAACTAATATTGGTTGTCGTCGATGAGCAACCATATCCCACTGGATGGCACAGTTATCACGCTTAAACTATAAAATATGACCATTCACGGGCCATTAATTATAATTATTTTGATGTGTTTTTTGTAATGCGAAAATAAAAACAAAAGAAAATCATTTTTTTTAAAATATTATTTAATTTTAAATATTTTTTATTAACGTATACAAATTAAATGATAATAATAAATGTAAAATAAAATAAACAAATTACAATTTGATTTGTCTTTTTTAGTTTTCTTTTTATTAGAAAAATCAATTTTCTATCGGAGATTTTTTTACTGGGGTTACGGCTTTTTTTTGTTGTTGTTTACCGCTATTTTTTATTTCAAATAGAATGACAACTAAAAGTAAAAGTTGTTACGATTAGGTTTAGGGTTAGTTTTATGGTTAGCTTTAGGGTTAGGTTTAGGGTTAGTTTTACGGTTAAAATAAAAAATATCAAATCGTATTTTTGTAAATATTTTTTTTTACTAACATCTATAAAATAAATGATAATAAATGTAAACTATATTCAACAAAGTATAACAATAGTCGGAGAAAAGAAAGAAACAAACTTTTTTAAACAACGACAAATATATATATATATAAAATGTTTATAATGTATGCTTTTTATGACATTTAAAAAAACAGTGTACAATTGTACTTTTCTTACTGGATATTTTTGTGTTAATGCTCTTTTTTATTTCAAAAATATACACACGGTACAATCTTAAAATGTCTCGTGGAAATGTTACGAACAGTACGTTACTTGACGCGTTACCTAATTCCAATTCACTTTATACATATATCTCGTCAACATTTAGTACTTAAAACTTCAATACACTATGGTGTAAAAAGTCTGTTAATTATTACTTTACAAAATCTGAACATTTCAATACTTTAAAATAAAATAAAAATCCAATGAAAATAACATTTTCATCCAATTCAAAAAAACACACCCTCTCCCCAAGCTGTAACCATTTTATAAACTGTGAATGGGGAAAATGTATTTGCTGCGTAAATATAGATGCTGTACTGTGACGCGACATAGCGGCCTGCAATCTGTAGTACAACAAAAAAGTTGTATTATAGAAAACATGGGTTCGAACGTGTCGGCCGCGGAAACGGCATTTTTATGTGTTTTAGCGTGAAAACCGTGCCATCCAGTGGGATATGGTGGCTCATCGACGACAACCCTAATATTAATTAGACATGTGTAAATGTTTAATTTATAATAAAAAAAAATTAAATTCAAAATTATTTAATCCTTAACTATTATTTCAGTGTAATATAGAAAATATGTACAAAAAAATTGTGTTTATTTCTACTTTTCCTTTCAACCTTATATATATGTGCACATACTAACTAGTATGTTATATGGCATGAGACAATGATCTCATCCTTCCTTGTGTACTGGTCGAAAATGTATATCCATTCAACAAAACTTAGAATCTGATCAAAAGTACCCTGAATCCAATCATGCCCGAGATACACAGGTCAGGAGCATTCATGACTTCTAACCTATTTGCCCATTCCCTAAATCTATAACACTATGGATAACACTCACGGTGATATCAAGTAAATCAATTATTTCTCGACCCAGAGCTGCAGTGTATTACATGAGACCTACAATGATGATGATGATTTTTGGGAGATATTGAGTGAACCAAGAGATAGCTTAACTCAGATCTAAAAACTATATTAACTAAATGATAGGATTCGAATACAAGATATTTTTATGATACAGATTTATTATATGATTCAGACATTTATGCTTTCCGATTTCACGCTGCAGAGTGAGTTTACAAAAGAATCAAAAATATATTTACCATTAATGTCTTTAATACAGACGGATACATAGTGCGGTTGTAATGTATAATTATTCAAAATTTACATGATTTTTTAACAATAATAAATTGTGGTTGTTTACATAATTTATTTACCATAACGTAACACTTAATAATGATTTTGGTTTGAGACATTTATATAGTGCGGAAGCGTATGTAGAAATATTCAAAATTACATATTTATGAATAAGTAATAAAATAACATTTCACATTGGTTTTGTTTTAATACAATTCTATAGTGCGTGAGCACACGTAAAAATATTCAAAAGTTTACAGGTTTTATAAATGAAAGCTAAAATAGCATTTATTATTGATTTTGTTTTATTATATTTCGATAGTACAGGAGCGCATGGAAAAATATTCAAAAATTTACAAGTTTCATAAATGAATCATAAAATAGCATTTAATATTCATTTTGCTTTAATACACTTATATAGTGCGGGAGCGCACGTAAAAATATTCAAAAGTTTACAAGTTTTATAAATGAAGGCTATTTAATATTGATTTTGCTTTAATACATTTCTATAGTGCGGAGCACATGAAAAATATTCAAAAGTATACTTCACTGAGATAGTACATTTATCTGGTGGTAGACGAAATTCATATATATGATAGCCTTAAGGCAGGACTACGATTGCAAAGGTTCCGCTAATTCATTAAATAATAACTTAACTGTGGTAATTCATAACTCATTTTAAAGAAACAACGGTTATTTGAAACATATTGAACTAAATATTTTATTCGTATAATATTTTTGAATCACACATGTGAACTAACTTGGTACCTTTGCTTGATTGTAAAAGGAGGGGAGAGCAATTTGAAATAATTAGATCAAAACTCCTACGAAATCACTTAAGAGATAAGTGGTTAGTAGGTATATTACTACTATAGATCTTACTAAATAGGCATAATATAAATATAAGTGGGGAATGGCGGTGCGTGCATATTTCTTACGAAGGAAGATACGGAATCTTAGCCGATTTACACTTTATAAATCATATAACGACGACGATGAAGTATGCTGCTTCGGGCGGATTAATACTTAGAATGAAGTTTCTAGGTGTGAAGTTGCAATGGTCCGGTGTACGGCTATTCGTGCAGAGCTCCCACAATGCTAGCTAAAATATCCAGGAGTTAGTTCATACTCCTGATTTGGACCAACGACGAAATAATTCCAGATTCCCTGGAGTGAGGTACAGGCGAATCAGAAATGATGAGATTCCCCGGGGTGAGGTACGGGCGAATCGGAAGAGAGGCGCTTCTTAATTTATGCAAACAACGCAGCGATAATAGTAATATTTTTAGACATTTAAAAATAATTGTTACGGCCTACGAATGGTTTAGTAAATCTATAGCGCGAATAGTTTCCATACTTCCATATCAAATTATAAGACTAATTCAATAAACTTTTAATCATTTTATTATAGCTTAAATCTCCCCCACCCTCCTAACTTATTTTTATTTAAAAAAATGTATTAGCGTAATTTAAACGCTAATAAGGAATAATTATTCACCAACTTTGGAAAACTTGGACACATCAATAAAGAAAACAAAAGATCTATAAATCTACCCCAGATAAAATAAGACTTGTAATAAAAATGCATTAATAAGAACTGCACAATTACTAATAGAAAATCTTTCATTATTCATTAACTCAACCCTGCGAGCTTAGTGAAACATTATTAAATAAATGACTTAATACAATCTATTTCCCCCCTTTATTTCTATAGAAATAGAAATATGGCTCGTATGACTGGAGTTAACCAATATTCTACATTTCATATACATATATAAAATCAAAACAACTATTAATATCAAAATTTTACCGCATAAAAATAAAACAATTATAAAAGCAAGCGTGAATTGGATGAATAGATTTACATTTAGATAATTTATGGTTTAGAATTGACAAACATAATGCTCGCTATTTGGTGAGTTATTTAAGAGATTACTTAAATGAGAAAAACAAATATAATTTATAAAATTTAGACAAGCAAGAAATTAGCAGCAATAAGCATTGTAAATTAGTACACCTACATGTTTAACTATAGCAATGATGTCTTCAAGGTAGGCAGGAATGCATTCTTCTTTGGATGGGCATCAGGTCAGGCGCTGGTGGCACGATGTCACTCTGGTTCAGCATGGAAGGAGATCATCTCAGGTCAAGGGGAACGGTGGCTTGAAGTCCCTTTCTACTCAGACATTCTGGGAATGACCGACGTGGAATAGGTTAACAACAATAACTTAAATTTAGCTCTCCTTCCTTCTGGGTTCAGATCCAGCTGCATTTATTCTCTTTTTTCTGATGATGTTAGAAAGCACTTAGCTGCCAGACCCGAGGCACTTTATCCACTTAGCAGATCAGTAGTTTCTGATCGGATGCATCCTTTGTTTGACTAAATTTTAAAGACAATGCAATCCTGTCAAAGTTTCTCGCATGATTGTTTTAAATGTAGTCTTGTGATTTTAAAACAGAAAGTGAATAAATTTCCACTAAAGGATTTTTACATTATTTTATAATAAATATAAGTTTTAGATGAATAAATGGGTTCCCGGCAATTGTCTTATTTATATTCAAGAATCTTATCATAAGGATTGTGTCATCTTCAATTCTTCTGACTGCCACGACTTAATTAAATAATATATTAGATATAATTTTTGACATATACATTAAATATATAAATTTTTATTTAAACTATATTTTAACAATAATCTCCCATCACCTATAATATATAGACACCAATTACACACACATGAATTAAAATAACAAAAAAAAAATCACTTATTAAAATTAATCATTTTAAGATATTTATATATATTTACGTCAATTATCACTTTATTAGTTTAAATACAAAATGTGTGCATTAATAAATATATATACGTGCGTAAGGATGGAGTTTGAATATGGTTTGGTGGTGGGAGATTCTGAGTACGCTGTGAAGCTTGATCTGAGTATCGGGTCAACTGCTTCACTTGATGGGGAAAAGGAAAATGTAACATCAACCTAACAATATTTTTCATATCATACATGTATAATTAACACAAAGTTTGCACCTCATACTTAATACTCATCAATTTTTTTAGAGATTTGACAGGTATCTGACAGATATCAATGAATAATGACCTGCCATTCTGAGATAGAAAACGAATTCAGTCACAGGATTATAAGTTCACAATGCACCTTGATTACTAAGAGGGATACTTCACTTTAGATATTAAAAGTACCACAATCTTTGATATGAAATGAAAATGTAAAAGTCTGCAAAACCCTGCTCCTTTGAGTCTTAGGGGCTGGAAAATGTAGAGCTATGCCTTGTTCCTTTTCTTGGAGGCTTATAGGCTAGAATCATGGCAGGACTACATTAAGTGCACCATGATAAACAAATATGAAATCAGAAAATGGGTTGGAGCAATGTCCAAGATAAATCAGTCTATGTAGTTGCATGAAAATATTATATCCTCAAGCCAATGACAAAAGACTCCATCCATTATCAAAACTGAAAGTACAGCTAAACAAACTCCATTATTCAAAAACCCAACCTAATTCCCCAAATCAGATTTTCTATTCAACTCTAAACATGAAACTTTTTAAATATACATTAAAAGTATTTTATAATTTATAAATAATCTTGCCACAATATTTCATAGTAATACTTTAAAATTAATTCTGTGTAAAATGCATACTTTTTTCTCAGATGTGGTTATATTGGGTGGCAATTTCATAGTAATGGCCACCAGTACTTGATCATCATTGGCCCCATGGTTGAGTAGCTATTTGCAATGGAATGAAGAAAGTAGGGTTAACCTGGAGTGATAGAAAAGAATCTGAGGTTATAATGTCGCACAATTGGATAGCCATGTAATGGAATGAAGAAAGTAGGTTTAACTGGATTGATAGAAAAGAATTGGAGGTTACAATGTCCCACAATTGGGTAGCCATTTATAACTACACCACATTATGCCTGAATCATGAGATGGGAAACTCATCTTCCCCAAGTATAAATTTAAATATAAAAGGAAGATACATGAGAGATCAGCAAAACACTAATTATAAGTTTACCAGCATTACATATGAATAATAATCATTCATTATCAAGGGTCATCAATAAAAATAAATCAACAGTCAATCTGGTGACTGAATTTGAAATGGGTCTACTATAGATTAGGCTAATGATTTTCCCCTTCTCAAACTTACGGCAGCAATAGAAGATAATTTGGATGCACTAACTTAAGTGCTAATCTATAGAGTAATGCTGGGAAACTAAAACATGCTGATCATTATCAATGCTCTGGCCACTTAGTACCATTAATGTACTGGTCAACTATAAACTAATTGCTAAATAAATAATTAAAATGAAATTGTAGTGCATGGACTTTAAAGGATATCCCTTTTGCGCCATGCAGCATTAGAGAAGTAATGAAATCATTAACTGGATGTCCATAAACATTAAATATAAACTCATTATAATACAAACAATATTCTAAAACTATTATTGGATTGAATAAATTCCATGGAATAATTTTAAACAATGCAATATATATTTATTAATAACAAATTAAAATCAAATTAAGATCTGTTGAGAATACCATAAATATAAATTCAGCATTCTGATTTTGATTAATACAAAAAGAAATAATCTATCACATTGTGATTTACAAACTTATTTTTATAGAAGCACTCAGATATGCTCTATAATAATTTAAAATTTAACATGTTCAAATTGTCAGTCTTAGGAAAAAAAAAGATTATTTTTAGAATACATGATATAACAATTTACAGAGATGTTTACATGACATATCTATATAAATAAGCACCGATGTACTATATAAAATATTCTATTCATTTTTAATGATACATAATGATAGATTTATTATATGCTTTGGTACCCATTCAGATGTAACCCCACAGACATTATATCCTAATGATATTTCATAAGTTAACAAACTTATTTAAAATATATTTTTCACAACTAATTCCATGTTGAAAATCACATAAAATTTCCACATGTGTATATATAAAATAATATGAATCAAAGTTATTCATTATTTTTAATGGTAAAAAAAAAAATTTTTTTAAAAGTTTTTTCTTGATTAATTATAAACCTTTTTAAAAATACTCCAAATCTTGGTTTTTCAATATAGATTTTTTTTTTTAAGTTTTTCTTTTTTAATAAAATATATTGGAAGCATCTTACTTTTAGATGAATAAAGTTATTTATTTTTTTAAAAAAATTATAATTTAAAAATTACAGCTGGAAGTTTAAAGAAATTATTTAAAACAATATTGTTCTCAATATATATAACTACTCACCAGTTGTACTTTATATATTTCTTCAGCAAGGTAATGGACTCTCATGGTGAGCTGGTTCCTTTTAAAACCACTTACTAATTTATCATCTTCAGGAAAGGTATAATTTAATAATTGTTGCCCTGCAATGAATTTCCTTCAATCTCTTTGTCATCTAATACACATACAGAATATGAACCACATAAAAGCTGGACCTTGCTTTCATGTGAATCCAGATTACTATAGTAATCTAGTAGCTGCAACTAAATTTGCACTATCTCTTGCCTTCAGTTATCACTTCATAATCATCATGCTGTCACAATATATAAAACCAAAATACTCCCCTAATTTTTTTCCGAACATTTTTATAGTCAGAATGGAATAAAAAACAGTAATTAAAAGTAGGTTTTTTTAATCTTGATTGAAAAAAGAAATGGCTTTTTTCAATTTACATTAATTCTTTCAAAAACAACTTTGTAGGATTTTTATCACAATATGTTCTATAAACTTTAATTAAAAAATTTAATCTAATCAAAATAGTGGAATTTTATAATTACCACTATATTTATTGTAACATAAAAACATACTTGTTTAATTTCAAAATCAGAATGAATAAAATATTAATTAGACCTTTTTAAATATTTAATTTTTTTTTTTAAATTCAAAATTATTTAATTTTTAACTGTTATTCCAGTGTAATGTAGAAAATATCTGCAAAAGAAATTGTATTTAATTCTATTTTTCGTTACAACTTTATATATGCATACACTGTACTATGTTGTTATATGTCATGAGACATGACCATTTCATTATATATAAGTGATCATGTCTAGTATAATATAATTGAAGTAACTTAGATCACATGAAAAAATCTTAGGCAAGAAACATCATAAGTATTAAAGTCCAAATCATTATTTATTTATTAACTAAAATGAGATGAGATCTCTTCTGCTTCTTGTTAGATTTAAATACAATAAGAAATTCAGACATCATTCATTTGTAAGAATGAAATTAATTTTATTTGCAATATTCACAATAATGTACATTTGATATTGCTTTATTTCTCAAGACAGTTATTTAAATATTTATTTTTAATAACTTTGGGAAGACCAAATCTGTACTTAAATTTAAATTAATAATCATTTTCAGTCTAATGTAATTGAAAATAACTATTAGGTCACATCAAAACATCTTAGATAAGAAAAGGGATGATAAAGATTTCCTTTTTGATGGCTAATTAAGCAATGATTTGAGCATTAATATTTGCAAAATTTTACCATACTGTTTTTTATGTAAGAATTCTTTATGTGATCCAATAATTATTTTGTATATATATTATTTTGCCTCTGATTTTATTTTCAATTTAGGCTAACATAAACTGAAAATCATCCTACTCACAGGTAGTTCCTTCAACCATGTTATCATCTTGTAAACATTCTCTTGAAAGATTACTGTTAAATCCCTTTGCCTCAAGCAGTCTGTTATAAAATTTATTTTATCCTTAATTATTGTGTTTGCTTTAACTTACTATGAATCATATTTATTGAGCTGACATAACAGTCATTTTTTTCTATTTGAAGATAAATAATATTTCATTTATTCAACAACTTGCCTATGTTTGTGTGTGAATTTGTATGTGTTAGTAAAGGGAACTTAAATAGCCCATTGTCAAGCAAAAACTTGTGAATTCAAGTAAGATATATTAATCAGTTGTCACCCAGTAAATCTAAGGATAGAATCTGAATTGTAGATTGTTTATTAAATGATGACCTAAAAAAATTTTAAACTTACTTAGTAATCGTGAATTGTCTGAAAAATTTCTGTTCCACAATTTAAACCTAGATTATCAGCATAGGAAGTTGATTGTTAGTCCCTTCAATCTCTACATATACATGTGTGTGTACATTGTAACAATTAGAAAGTATAATTGCTTTAACCTGACCCAGAGATGCAGGTAAAAGAGGTTCGAGTCCCATTCATCACTCTAAATCATATCTAAGTGACACTCCTTAACCTCACAAGAATTAAATTTTCTTAATGCAGCCTGGTGGTCAAGTAGAAATAAGACACTTAGGAATCCTAGTTAATATACTGATCAGGGTTTTAACATATAAAGTAATGATGGACACTGGCATCATATTTCTGTACATATTATATTTTATTATTGGTATAAGAAAGTCTGTATTTAACTTGATGAAACTATTTACAAATAATATAAGAGAGTACCAGCATGTGTACATCAGATACAATTATTGTTTACAATCTTGAAATAAAACAAAACATTTGATCTACATTAGTTAAAGGGATGAATTTAATTATGTAGAGAGGAGGTATGGAAATCAATTTATGGTATGTGAATATGGTAATGTTAATATTCCTTAATTAGCTAAACATTCTGAAGGTTGACTTAAACAGTATCATTTATGCTAAATATATATATTGTATTGGTTCGAAATCCCATATGCCTTATTCATTTAAAATATATATATATTTGTATACGTCACAAGCATGAAATGACATTTTAAAATGGGAGATCAATAATAATCTTCGATAATACCCGGGGTTAGATACAAACGAGTATTACTTTACTAATTATTAAAAGAAAGAAATTTAATTTTAAGTAAAATTAAAATCTTCCCAATGTGGGCCGATGTTATAATAAACCAGGAGTATCCCGAGTAAATTTTTTTTTTTAATGAAATATTTTATCTACCGTGTACTTTAAATCTTATAAAAGCACTGCCAGAAAGAAATAGCACATATATTAAACACGAGAAAGAAAAGATATTAATAATTTTAAATTGTAATTTGGTAATTTTTTTTAAAAAGAAAAAGTCAAAAGGTTGCAATTAATATAATGCAACCTTCCTAAATAAATAATTTGCTTATCATACCGTGTGTTTAAAAATGAAATGTAGAGAAAAAGGAACACTTGGGGGGGGGGAGATGTAAACGTAGATGGTTCATAGGAAAACGATAGTCAACATTTTTCTTTTTTGTATATAGTCTCTTTTTGTAAAATTACTAACCGAATGTCTTTGTAAATTTTCATTAATCGTGTATCGTAATTACTAATTACTAACTGAATGTCTTTGTAAATTTTCATTAATCGTGTACCGTAATTACTAACCCTAAGTAAAAAAAATGTTTTTTTTTTTTTAAGCAAGTTTAGTGATATGTAATGGGCACACATACCATTACATTGTAACAAATAAAATTAAAAATAAAAGTTCACAGATAAAAACTTTTTTTAAGAATTAAAAATTGAAAATTAAAAATCATCTAAACTTTATATATATAAAATTGCACAGATGAAAAATTATTAAAAGAAAACTTTATTAAAGAAAAAAAAGTATTTTAAAAACTAAATTTTCCGAAAAAAAAAACTTAAAAGATTTAAAGATAAAAATATATCTTTAAGAATGTATTTAATTTAATTAATGCTATTGCGAAATGGAAATGATTATTTTAATTAGTCCAAGTAAACTAGCCCTTGGGCATCTCAAAATTTATAAGTAAAGGTCAGATAGGAGAGAAAAAAACAATAGAAACAAATAGCCAATAAAAGAAATCCCTCAGTAAACGGATCTTAACGAAAGGATCATCATCATGATGTAATGTCCACTCGATCCGAAAGTTTAATATAAAAGGAAAAGTTTGGAAATAAATGGAAAAAAAAAGAGATGTGATATGTGTTAAGTCAGAGAGAGTTGAAGGAGAAGGGATTGAAAGACGCACTTTCAATTCCTTCAGTTTTTCTATAAAAAAAAGAAATGACATCGTTTTCCCATATTGCAGACCACAGGCTATCAGGGCTTGGAAATAAAATACCAGCTAAAGTAAAGGACCTCCAGATGAATCAATAAAATGACCAACAGCATACCGGTCTCCCCAAGTACATTGGCGCAATTAACACTGGATCCCAAATGGCAAGCCAACCATTAAGGATGACCTTTTTAAAACCGTAAGAACTATATATATATAACTAATGAACATTAATTCTAAAACTTTCCAGTATTTGAAAACTGTAAGAACTCTAAACTTTAAACTTTTCAATATTTAAATAGAAGTAGAATTTCCTATCTAACTAAATTATTTATTTGGTGCTTTTCTCACGTACTGGACGAGCCACCAGGTGATGCTGCAGAACCACCAAGAAGCCTGCAATTGATACATTTTTTTAAAAATATTCACTAAAAATCGCTTAATTTTAGAAATGGTAGACACCCCCTCCCCCCGTGCACGAGACAAATCGGTCAAAATCGCTGAAATTGAAATGTAAAAAAAAAATTGCTAAAAATAACTTAATTTTAGAAATGGTAGATCCCCTCACTGCACGAGACAAATCGGTCAAAATAGCTGAAATTGAAATGTATAATTGAAAAAAAAACTATAATAAAAGCCTACAAAATTAAACAAAAACATACTAAATGTCAAAGCGATTTAAAAAAGAATCACTCTTCAATTATCTAACTAACAGATAATAATTCAAACCTTAATAACAGACTAATACATATTAAGTAATCAATGTTCCTATTAACCTGTAATAGTGTCATTAGAGTTTAAATTCAGTTAATATGTTACGGTATTACTAGTTTATATCAAAAATCATTGCAAATACTGGGTTTAAATCGCACATATATAAAATCAACAAAACAGAAATAAAATAATCAGAATAGAAAGTTGAAATTTAAAACAAAAGTTGATTATAACATCTGAGGCGAATAATGTTGAGAAACCCCCCCCCCCCCACCGCACGAAGGATTCAATGAAAAATAAGTAAAGTGCAAATTATGAATGCTATTTTAAAAATCCTATGAAATAAATGAGAAAAATATATATAATAAAAGCCTATGACATTAAGCAAAAACATACTAAATCTCAAAGCGATTTAAAAAATAAAAGTATTTATAAAATGCAAAAATAACAGCACGAAAAATGGCAGGGAATGTCTTTAAAAAAATGAGTCTCAGTTATCTAACTAACAGATATAATAATAATTCAAACCTTAATAACAGACTAATACATATTAAGTAATCAATGTTCCTATTAATCTATAACAGCATCATTAGAGTTTAAATTCAGTTAATATGTTACTCTATTACTAGTTTATATCAAAATTATTGCAAGTACTCGGATTAAGTTGCACATATATAAAATCAACAAAATAGAAATAAAATAATCAGAATAGAAAATACAATTTGAAAGTAATTAAAATAGATTACCAATTTCCCTGGAGAGTGAGTTCATCTTTCAGCAGATCGTTGAATTTTTTCATCATTGCAAAATGAAACTTGGGCATTCTAGATCACTCCATTAGTGACAAAATATGAATATACAGTATATATTATATTTTTCCCATCTATTGATCGCGTTTTCTTTCACTTAAAGTTTGTTATTTTTAAAATAACTTACACACAATTTTGAAATGTAGATAGAAACTGAAAAAATAGCTAAACATTTTTGGTACTATATGTAGTATAAAGAAATTTTTAGAACTCGGGTCATGTGACTGATTGATTTTGCAAGTTTTGATACAGGAAAATTAATGTCTACGTTTTTAGAAAGTGAAAGTATTTTTTTAAAAAATGGAAAATAATACTTTTTCTCATTTTAAATTATAAATCAATAATATCAACAAATTAAAAATCCTTTTTCTTTTCAAAAACTTTATTTTCTTTAATCAATACTGAACATATATTTATAAGTTGTGAGTGGAGGGAGTTTGAAAATGGTAAATGTAACAATTTATATAATATAAAACTACAACGTTTCAACTGTTTTTATCTTCTTACAGTTATTTTTGGAGTTTTATATTATATAAATATGTTCAGTATTGATATAAGAAAATAAAGTTTTTGAAAAGAAGAAAGATTTTTAATTTGTTGATATTATTGGAGAACATATATATTTTATAAGAAAAAGTGATTGTATATTTGCAGAGTTATAATATGTGACTATAAATCAAATAATTTATATATATGCATTTTCTCAAAATCTTGATCCATCAAGCTTTCTGGGGTTTTTTGGGAGGGGTTTCCTCCGTTATTACTTTTTATTTGGCTTTGGGATGAAAGGAAGTAAAACGAAAACATTACTGTTCTATTTAGTTTGTGCTTTAATGAAGACAAAACTTAACCCTAAGATGTAATACTTTTTATTTATTGTTTGAAATGCAGCATTTCAAAAAGTTCGAATGAAAACTGCTGTACACATTCCATTCCATAAGTTTTAAAGTTTATATAGCTTTTTATAGACACGCGCACAACAAATTAGAATTAAAACAACTAACAAACAGACATTTAATCAAAAACTGACATGCAAACAAATGAAGGCAAAAGACTAGTGATTTCTTTAGGTTATGTGTTTATTTATAATAAATAAATAAAAAAAAACACAAATTCAAGTATAGTTGGTGATTTTAAAAACGTAGAGATTAATTTTCCTGTATCAAAACTTGCAAAATCAATCAGTCACGTGATCCGAGTTCTGGAAATTTCTTTATACTACATATAGTACCAAAAATGTTTAGCTATTTTTTCAGTTTTTATCTACATTTCAAAATTGTGTGCAAGTTATTTTAAAAATAACAAACTTTAAGTGAAAGAAAACGTGATCAATAGATGGGAAAAATATAACATATACTGTATATCCATATTTTGTCACTAATGGAGCGATCTAGAATGCCCAAGTTTTATTTTGCAATGATGAAAAAATTCAACGACCTGCTGAAAGATGAACTCACTCTCCAGGGAAATTGGTAATCTATTTTAATTACTTTCAAATTGTATTTTCTATTCTGATTATTTTATTTCTATTTTGTTGATTTTATATATGTGCGACTTAATCCGAGTACTTGCAATAATTTTGATATAAACTAGTAATAGAGTAACATATTAACTGAATTTAAACTCTAATGACGCTATTATAGATTAATAGGAACATTGATTACTTAATATGTATTAGTCTGATATTAAGGTTTGAATTATTATTATATCTGTTAGTTAGATGACTGAGACTCATTCTTTTTTAAGACATTCCCCGCCATTTTTCGTGCTGTTATTTTTGCATTTTATAAATACTTTTATTTTTTAAATTGCTTTGAGATTTAGTATGTTTTTGCTTAATGTCGTAGGCTTTTATTATATATTTTTTTCTCATTTATGTCATAGAATTTTAAAAATAGCATTCATAATTTGCACTTTACTTATTTTTCATTGAACCCTTCGTGTGGGGGGGGGGTTTCTAAACATTATTCGCCTCAGATGTTATAATCAACTTTTGTTTTAAATTTCAATTTTCTATTCTGATTATTTTATTTCTGTTTTGTTGATTTTATATATGTGCGATTTAAACCTAGTATTTGCAATAATTTTTGATATAAACTAGTAATACCGTAACGTATTAACTGAATTTAAACTCTAATGACGCTATTACAGGTTAATAGGAACATTGATTACTTAATATGTATTAGTCTATTATTAAGGTTTGAATTATTATCTGTTAGTTAGATAATTGAGGAGTGATTCTTTTTTAAATCGCTTTGACATTTAGTATGTTTTTGTTTAATTTCGTAGGCTTTTATTATAGTTTTTTTTTTCAATTATACATTTCAATTTCAGCTATTTTGACCGATTTGTCTCGTGCGGCAAGGGGGGGTCTACCATTTCTGAAATTAAGTTATTTTTAGCGATTTTTTTTTTACATTTCAATTTCAGCGATTTTGACCAATTTGTCTTGTGCACCGGGGGGGGAGTGTCTACCATTTCTAAAATTAAGCGATTTTCAGCAAATATTTTTAAAAAAATTATCAATTGCAGGCTTCTTGGTGGTTCTGCAGTGTCACCTGGTGGCTTGTCCACTACATGAGAAAAGCACCAATTATTTTTATTGAATGTATTATTTTTTAAAAATCATTTCCATTAATTTATTTTTTCCGTTCTTTTAAGTTTTTATTATGATGTTTTTTTTCTGTTAAGCTAAACTTTTAATTACATCATGTTAAATTTAAGTCGGGCTTGAATGGCTTCATAGATTCGTAAAGTTAAGTTAGTTTAAGGGGGGGGGTAAATCTTAGGTTGTTTGTTTTGTAGTTAAATTGGGTTAATAGATTGGATATATTAGTGTAATTAGTAAATGTAGTATGAAGATCCGCTACATGCAGGATCACATATGCTGCACTTGGGTAAAATAAGTCCAATTTTGTACTGACTATCGGAAGCAGACATTCCCTGCTCCTTGGATCACCCCTTTAGCCTATGGAATAGGATAGTAAGATGACAAAAAGGACCACAATCCCTTCCTATGGAGTTTTTTTTATTGTTCTCACCAGACATATTTAACATTCCTGTACTGGACGAGAGACAATTTCTTCTCTATAACCATGCTGTTCAGATGTGCATTCCTGACAGTGTGGTAGTGTGCTGTCATATTCATGCTGCATTGAATACATCGATATATCATATAGATTGGCATTCGTTTGACTGCGAACTTTTGGCCTAAGATTAAATAAGGGATAGAATATTTTCTTTTCAAATGCAATCTATGTAGTCTATCCATACTCGACACTAATAAAATATTAAATTCATCTGTGTGAACATCTAAAATAAAAGTTAAATTGTAAATTGAAATCTAAAGTAAAGTTATAATGTTTTATAAAGGAAAAAAAATTAATTAAAGTTATACTAAAATAATAATTCTAAATTTTATACATGTTAATAAATGTTTGTGTGTGTTATTACTGGCAATGGCTTCTTTTATTTTTTTTAATATTAAAAAATTATCTCTGCTGCTCCAGAAGCTAGTGGCTGGGGCTAACGATCTATAATCAAATAGAATTGCATCTTAACTCACATATCTGCCTACTATATAAATTTTCCAGGTTCAAATAGCCTGGTGGCATCCTGTATGGCAGATACGGTAAGACTGCAACTTCCACTTACCCCGACCGTTATAATATATAACTCCTAACAGATACTTAACGATAAATCTGCAGCAGCAGAGCATATATCCAGAGGCATATTTATTAAAAAGGTAAGATTAAGCATGGTTCTTAGTAAACATACATATATATTTAAATGCGTGTTTCTAATATAGTAATAATATCTTGATCATTTTGCCCATTTGATTGATGGATAGCTTAAGTTCTAATTAATTATTTGAGAAAGGGACCTGTTCACCTAAGCATGACCTGGGTTCAGGAATAAAGTGTCTTCGGTAGCTTATGTCCATCAGTTGTTTGCCCATTTAACAGAGTTCACTCTGGATAACTGGTATTTCCAGTATTTGTGGAATGGCTGATGAAGTAATAAGGGAAGCCAATATAATAGAAAACTTAGGGACATGATATCATTAAGTATACAGTATGAGAATATGGTCAAATGACCATAAATTTTGAAGCTTTATTAACATTAAATATAAAGATATACAGTCACTGTATGTTACTATGCTAAAATCCGTTATAAAATCAATAAAAAACCCTTTCTTTTTAGTCTTTAAATTAATTAGATGCAGGTATTATACCAGCATTTTAGTCTTATCATGATTAATTAATAACTATCACTCTTTAATTATTTATTGCATATAGATTTGAGTAATATTTAAATATAATGTACCTATATTGATATAGGCACATAATTTTTATCTAAAATTATTATTAAAGTAATCTTTCATAAAAGAAAAACATAAAATTAATTGTTGAAGAGTTTATTGCTGCTTGTTTTTGAAAAAGATAAGAATTAAATAGTTTTCTAGCGTTAATTTTTGAAATAAAAAAAGCTACAATTAATTAATCAAAAGGGGGGAGGGGGAGTCTTGGTTTGAAAAATGAAACTAAAGGTTAACAAAAGGAAATAAATAGTTTTTATTAGTATTCGTAAAAATATAATTTAAAAAGTTAAAACATACAAATCTCTTTTCATTCAAGTTTAATTAAAGAAAAAATAATGTTAAGACTAATATATGTGCGTATATATGTGCGATTGTCAACAATAGAATAAATGTTATTATAAATAAATGAAAGTTAAAGAAGATTATTATTAAAAAACACGGCAATGGTTATTAATTAAAATATAAAACAACATCTCTGCATGGCTATTACTAATTAAGCAATCTTCCAAAACACGTTTATCAAAGGATTAATTGATAAAGAATTTCGACAACAGATATTTGCCAGAGGATATTGAAAAGAAAACACTTCATTGGTATAAATACTGAATATTTTATCGGACAAACACTTCATTGGTATAAATACTGAATATTTTATCGGACAATCAGTTGAGACAATCAGTTCACAAAAGTAATTGAGTAGTGCAGTTCAGAAATTAATTGAGTCAGTTAACAAACAAAATGCAGTTTTGATAAGATTTTGGGAATTCATGCCTCTCCACAGCCTAAAAAGTCCGATGAGAACAGCAAGATCTGCCCGTGAAATAATGTCAACGTAACAACTTAGAAAATCTCCGTCAATATCTAATTGTCTCCGATAGTAATAATCGTGAAAATCAGGAAACTTAGCAAGGAAACGTCCCATCCGGCTGGTAAGCATTCATACTTGAACCATTAATACCGAAAGCAGCCTCCAAAGAGAACAAAATTCTATGTCTACATTCAAAAGCCTAGGTAAAAACATTTGCTTATTTCATTTATACTGTAATAGCCATTGCATTGCATTAATTCATACGAATCTTTTAAGAGTCTAATTATATGAACTCTATATCATACATAAATGAACTATTGATGTGTGTGATTAAATTTCAAATACTATGTAGTCCTTTATCATTATTATGTGTGTGCATGAGTTAATATGTGCGTGATCCTTATATCAATATTATTAGTCAAAGTAGATAAATTCCCAGTGTTCTGTTATGAAAATATTCAAGAATATTTAAACTATTTAGAATGTTAATTTAAAATATGCGTGTGTTTTATTAGAAGTATAAAATGTTTAAATTTAGTAAATAAATGTTAGTTAATAAATTATCTTTAAAATTAAACTTTATTTGTCGGTCAATTCTTTTTAACAAATTCTTTTATCAATTCTTTTAACCACTAATTAAGTATAATCTATTAGTGATTACAAACAACTGAGCTAGTCGTGGATTTAGGCGTTGAGTTAGTGGCAACTGTTCAAAGTGTGTTGTCTATTCTTTTAGTATTCTTTTAGAATAAACAGCTGGCGCCCGTGTTTATACACAAACAAAAAAGTGCTTTGGAGTTGGTGTTGAACTCAACAGCCGAGAAGAAGCTATGTCCTGGAAATGTAATGCTAGTTATATACTTTATAGCTATCGTTTGGGCATACATACTCTCCGAGTATGTTCTCTGCCTAAGAGACCGGTGTTTCGAACACATACGAACCCGGTTCAAATGGCTATACCCAACTGTGGGGCTGAACCTAAGAAACAATAGTAACAAAATACTATGTTTCTTGTTTAAAATTTTTTTATAAAAAGCTAAATTATGTTTGTAAAAGTGTTTTAATTTAAAAAAGAAAAAGAATTGACCGAAAACTTTTTTTTTTCGAAATGAAAAGAGATTTTGACATTTATGCCATCAAATCAGAGACAGTTGATATTTGGGCGGAGTTAAAGCATTAGATCGGGTAGAGAAAAGGACTAAAAGGGTGGAGTTAGCGTGAGTTTCCGTCTTAGTAAGAAAAAATAAATAAATAAGTCGTATTTAAATTTAGTTTAACATAAGCGCTAGTACTTTGAAATTGAAATTTTTGAAAATGGATCCGAAAGAAAGCCCAATATATTTTAAAAATCCCCAGTTAGTAGAAAAAGAGAAAAGAAGTCTCTGAGACACAAATGATGATGAAAATGATGATGAATGTGATGGAAGAAATGCGTCAAGAAATTAAACAAAGTCAGTTAGAACTCAAAGCAGAATTGAAGGCAGAAATTAGTCAGGTTAAAACAGAAATTAACGAACTCAGAGCAGAAGTAAGAGAAATAAGATGTGAGATAACGGTAAAGGTAGAGAAGAACCAAGAAGTTATAGAGTTAGATTTAATTAAAGAAAGTCAGGAAGTTGAGGTCATGAAAGAGGTAGAAATTGAATTAGAATCAGATAGCGTTGTGATAAATAAAGTAGACGAACATAAGTTCAAGGTAGTAGATAGTGTAGAAAAGTTTTTACAAAAATTTAAAAAGGTTAAAGTAAACGTTCGCATTCGCTGTAAACGTAGATTTAAAACAAAGAGAAAGCATAGAAAAAAATATTCCCAGATTGAAGTAATTCGGAGTTTGTCTAGGTATAAAGGTTTTCTGAGTTACGAAGTCGAAAACAACGGAAAAAGAGATAAAGCAATAAAATATAAAAGCGGAACCGATAAGAGAGGAAAATTAGTTTATATTATAGAATTTGTAGAAAGAAAAAAGGAGCCGCCGGACATAGTTTAAGAGTTAGTAAATGGGCGGAATAGTAAAGGAAATAAACAAAAAGGACCGGAAATGGACAATTAGCACGAATATGATTATTCTAAAGTAAATAAATCTAATAAATTAAATCTGAAACTTCTATTTAAAACTTAAGACAATAAATTTAAAAATGAATGAATAATAATAAATGAAATGTTGCAAGTAATAATAATAACGTAGGCTTCACAAAATAAAATATCTTTTTTCTCCACGCACATATTAATTAAGGAAATGTTCGTAAATAAACAGTTCAAATAAATAAAAATCAATAAAATCAAGCTAAATAAATGGGTCAAAGTAAGGATTTAGAAATAATGTTTGTAGAATTAAATAAATGAATAAAATAATGGAAATACATAAAATAAAAACAAGTTAAATAAATAAATATAATATATCTGTAGAAAATAAAATATTCGTAGTAAAATAAAATAGTTTTTTGAATATACGCATGTTAAAATAAAAGTTTGTTTTGAATACCGTAAGTTAAGAAAAGGATGTAAATAAATCGTTTAAAATAATCAAGATAAAAATAAAATCTCAAGTAAAATAATAATGAATGAATCATAATAAAGCAAAATAGTTTTTTTCTGAGTACACGCACGTTAATATATAAGTTAAAGTAATGGCTTAAAAGTAATATCGTATTATAAATAAATATGTTAATTGATGTCCGTGATAGTTTAAAGATAATATTATAAGATTAGTGTAATTAAATAATGTTGAAATAATGTTCGTAATGGTTTGAAATAATGGAGTAAGATTAGATTTATACAAATAAATAGGTTAAAGTAATGTTCATGTGTAGTTAAAAATAATATTGAAAGGTTAAAATAATATAAATGAAAGTCAATCTATGTTGTATTAAGAGTGTATAAGGGTTCGAAATTAAGGGATGAGGGTAGTATTGAAATAAGTTAGATAAGGATTAAGGGTCGTGTTTTGCAGACCGTACTGTGGCCGTCAGAGGGCGCGGCGACATCATCAACAACCGGCCTGAAAATGGCAAGTGATAAATTTTTTTACAAAACGCCTCAAAATCGACAAATAAAAATGCCTAAGGCAATATATGTACAGCAAATAAAGCGAAAACTACAAATTAAAAATAAATTAAAGAAAATGCTACAAAATTCAAATAATAAAAAAAAAAAATCATAAAAATTGCATTATTAGCTATACCCCCCCCCAAAATAAAATAAAAACGCCTCAAAATCGACAAATAAAAATGCCTCAGACAATATATGTATAGCAAATACATCGAAAACAACAAATTATAAAAAAATGAAAGAAAATGCTACAAAATTCAAATAATAAAAAAAAAAAATCATGAAAATTGCATTATTAGCTATACCCCCCCCCCCCGAAATCAAAAAAACGCCTCAAAATCGACAAATAAAAATGCCTCAGACAATATATGTATAGCAAATACATCGAAAACAACAAATTATAAAAAAATTAAAGAAAATGCTACAAAATTCAAATAATAAAAAAAAAAATCATGAAGATTCTATCAAGAGATATACCTCCCTCCACAATCTGACAATTCACAAAACATGGCGGCAAAAAAAAGCGGGAAAATACGAAAAAAATCAAATCATTTACCTTCAACATAAATATGCATCTAAGTTCATATTAAAAAGCAATTCCCCCAACTGGTCAAAACATAACACAGATTAATACGTAGTAACTAATAAAAAAAATAATCAGAAAATGCTATAAAATGCAAACTATAAAAAATTGGATCAACAGTCCCCCCTACAATCTGGACATTCAGAAGGAAGCATGGCGCAAAAATAGCGGGGATCAAATTATTTACCTTAAACATAAATATGCATCTAAATTGATATAGAAAAGCAATTAATTGTTCTCTGGCTTTCAAATTAATGCATATGTAAATGGAGCAGTAATATTTAAATAATCAAAAAGCAATCATTAGACCCCTCCCCACTAATCAAAATGTAATAAATGGTATCAATAGTTTAAGATTGTTTAAGTAACAGACCTAATAAGAATTCATATCATAGATTAATACTAGTAAGTAATTAAATAGAATTATAGTAAGTTTAAAAGAGAAGATGGAAATATTACTTTGTTGCATTTTTTTTTGTTCAAGAAATTGTTTTTCACCGTTATATAGATTAAATCACATATGAGTATCCCCTTCCCCCATTTAGTGACTTTTCTAAAACTAAGAACTCATAACACAGATTAATACGTACTAAGTGATTAAATATGGCAACAACGGACTAACTTTTATAAAATGTACTAAATCTTATGAATATTTAAAAAATCAAACACTATCTGCACATGTGCTGTGCATTATTTAAGTAATAGATATAACTCCTCAACACAGATTAATACAGTACATAGTAAGAAAGTTTAAAAAGAAAGTGGCAAAAATTACCTTGTTCCAAATTCGGTTCAGAGCCATTTGCACAATGGTGACTCGATCATGATGTTCTGCAAAATGTAGCTTTGCTGGTAAATTTCTTAACACTTTTAGCAATGATGATTTCAGCAGATTAAAAAAAATTATTTAACAGAAGGTATCTAGAAACACTAGCAATTATTTAAATCAAGTTATGCATACATATATAATATCCCAATTCATTTTCAAAATAATAAACAATTGTCCACTATATTCATATTATTTTCAATTATGTTTTTATTTAAACAAAGTTGCAAGTTCATCTACATTTTTTTAATGAGAGAAGTGTAATTACAAACATGAAATATTCTCTCCCCCCCTCCCCTTTACTTGACAGAAAAAATACTGTAAATACTTTTAAAAGAAAAGTCTTTCAACATCAAATTATTTATCTTTGAAGCAATTAATTGTTATCTGGCTCTCAAATTATGACATATGTAAATTGATCAATAATATTCAAATAATAATCAATGTAAAAAGGAATACAAAACATAATTACCAAAGTCTTTCGGAAAAGATTTTAACACTAAGAGCAAATATGGAGAAATTAGCGTGAAAAAAAGTTTTGAGTTAAAATTTGCGCATATCTAATGTTGTATTCTTCTCCATCAAAAAATAATCCTAATTAAGTTTGTCAAAAAATAAACATTATCCCAACAACTTGTATTTCTAGCAGTCCAAAATAATTAAAACGTCATAATAGAACTAAGCAGGTATTTGAAAACTCTACTTTAGCTACATTTTAAGTAAATTTGTTAGCTTTGGAAATGATATTTTTGATGTAGAATCTCTATTACGTCATATTTCATTTCACAGTTTGTTCTTTCAAAATTAAAGTGCATACGATAAAAGAAGGATGACCGGAAATTATTTTTTGGTATCATGAGTCAATAGAGATTTGACATCAAAAATATAATTTCCAAAGCCAACAAATTTAACTAAAACATAAGTGAACTAGACTTTTGAAATACCAGCTTTGTTCTATTTTGACGTGTTAATTATTTTGTATTGCTAGAAATACAAGTTGTTGGGATAATGTTTATTTTTTGACAAACTTAATTAGGATTATTTTTTGATGGAGAAGAATACAACATTAGATATGCTAAATTTTAACTCAAAACTTTTTTTCACGCTAATTTCTGCCATATTTGCTCTTAGTGTTAAAATCTTTTCCGAAAGACTTTGGTAATTATGTTTTGTATTCCTTTTTACATTGATTATTATTTAAATATTATTGATCAATTTACATATGTCATAATTTGAAAGCCAGATAACAATTAATTGCTTCAAAGATAAATAATTTGATGTTGAAAGACTTTTCTTTTAAAAGTATTTACAGTATTTTTTCTGTCAAGTAAAGGGGAGGGGGAGAGAATGTTTCATGTTTGTAATTACACTTCTCTCATTAAAAAATGTAGATGAACTTGCAACTTGTTTAAATAAAAACATAATTGAAAATAATATGAATATAGTGAACAATTGTTTATTATTTTGAAAATGAATTGGGATATTATATATGTGTGCATAACTTGATTTAAATAATTGCTAGTGTTTCTAGATACCTTCTGTTAAATAATTTTTTTAATCTGCTAAATCATCATTGCTAAAAGTGTTAAGAAATTTACCAGCAAAGCTACATTTTGCAGAACATATGATAGTCACCATTGTGCAAATGGCTCTGAACGAATTTGGAACAAGGTAATTTTACACTTTCTTTTTTAAACTTTCTTACTATGTACTGTATTAATCTGTGTTGAGGAGTTATATCTATTACTTAAATAATGCACAGCACATGTGCAGATAGTGTTTGATTTTTTAAATATTCATAAGATTTAGTACATTTTATAAAAGTTAGTCCGTTGTTGCCATATTTAATCACTTAGTACGTATTAATCTGTGTTATGAGTTTTTAGTTTTAGAAAAGTCACTAAATGGGGAAGGGGATAGTCATATGTGATTTAATCTATATAACGGTGAAAAACAATTTCTTGAAAAAAAAAATGAACAAAGTAATATTTCCATCTTCTCTTTTAAACTTACTATAATTCTATTTAATTACTTACTAGTATTAATCTATGATATGAATTCTTATTAGGTCTGTTACTTAAACAATCTTAAAATATTGATACCATTTATTACGTTTTGATTAGTGGGGAGGGGTGGTAATGATTGCTTTTTGATTATTTAAATATTACTGCTCCATTTAATATGCATTAATTTGAAAGCCAGAGAAAATTAATTGCTTTTCTATATCAATTTAGATGCATATTTATGTTTAAGGTAAATAATTTGATCCCCGCTATTTTTGGCATGCTTCCTTCTGAATGTCCAGATTGTAGGGGGGGATGTTGATCAATTTTTTTTATAGTTTGCATTTTATAGCATTTTCTGATTATTTTTTTATTAGTTACTACGTATTAATCTGTGTTACGTTTTGACCAGTTGGGGAAATTGCTTTTTAATATGAACTTAGATGCATATTTATGTTGAAGGTAAATGATTTGATTTTTTCGTATTTTCCCGCTTTTTTTGCCGCCATGTTTTGTGAATTGTCAGATTGTGGAGGGAGGTATATCTCTTGATAGAATCTTCATGATTTTTTTTTTTATTATTTGAATTTTGTAGCATTTTCTTTAATTTTTTTATAATTTGTTGTTTTCGATGTATTTGCTATACATATATTGTCTGAGGCATTTTTATTTGTCGATTTTGAGGCGTTTTTTTGATTTGGGGGGGGGGTATAGCTAATAATGCAATTTTCATGATTTTTTTTTTTTATTATTTGAATTTTGTAGCATTTTCTCTAATTTTTTTATAATTTGTTGTTTTCGATGTATTTGCTATACATATATTGTCTGAGGCATTTTTATTTGTCGATTTTGAGGCGTTTTTTTGATTTGGGGGGGGGGGTATAGCTAATAATGCAATTTTCATGATTTTTTTTTTTTATTATTTGAATTTTGTAGCATTTTCTTTAATTTATTTTTAATTTGTAGTTTTCGCTTTATTTGCTGTACATATATTGCCTTAGGCATTTTTATTTGTCGATTTTGAGGCGTTTTGTAAAAAAATTTATCACTTGCCATTTTCAGACCGGTTGTTGATGATGTCGCCGCGCCCTCTGACGGCCACAGTACGATCTGCAAAACACGACCGGATTAAGTTTAAAGCTCTCGACTGGATAAATTCTAGTACCTGCAACGGATTGGCCGGGATCATTCCTCTTTTAAAAAGCGCACTGACAACAACCAGAGTAAGTCATAAGTCACTTTTCAGGGGAGAATCCCCATGTCTCGTACCTCGTTTTCCAAAGCGTAAGTCGGAAATGGACAGTTGAAAATTCCTGCCATTGCAGCTGCTTAGTTAAAGTCCGATCAAGAGAATCGGCAATCATTTTCCAGGGCGTAAGTCGGAAATGGACAGTTGAAATTTCTGCCATTTGCAGCCACCTTTTCTTAGTCAAAGTCCGATCAAGAGAATCGGCAGCCGAAGCTTCCTTTATAAAAGATCCCTGTGCCACAAATTTAGTTTGTCCTCATGGTGATTATCCAGGACGAACATTGTAAGTAATGTTACCAGCATAGAACGAAGAAAAGCATAATTGGAGATTGCCCTTAGCATGGAAAAGGAAAGGATACCAAAAAGCAAACTTGGAAGGAATAATAAATTAAGATTTAATGTTGTCAGAGATAAAATGGTCAAAAATGATGCATTTTACTCTCAAAAGGAAGGGCGGTGTTATGTACCTATATTGATATAGGCACATAATTTTTATCTAAAATTATTATTAAAGTAATCTTTCATAAAAGAAAAACATAAAACTAAATGTTGAAGAGTTTATTGCAGCTTGTTTTCGAAAAAGATTAGAATTAAATAGTTTTCTAGCGTTAGTTTTTGAAATAAAAAAAGCTACAATTAATTAATCAAAAGGGGGGAGGGGGAGTCTTGGTTTGAAAAATGAAACTAAAGGTTTACAAAAGGAAATAAATAGTTTTTATTAGTATTCGTAAAAATATAATTTAAAAAGTTAAAACATACAAATCTCTTTTCATTCAAGTTTAATTAAAGAAAAAATAATGTTAAGACTAATATATGTGCGTATATATGTGCGATTGTCAACAATAGAATAAATGTTATTATAAATAAATGAAAGTTAAAGAAGATTATTATTAAAAAACACGGCAATGGTTATTAATTAAAATATAAAACAACATCTCTGCATGGCTATTACTAATTAAGCAATCTTCCAAAACACGTTTATCAAAGGATTAATTGATAAAGAATTTTGACAACAGATATTTGCCGGAGGATATTGAAAAGAAAACACTTCATTGGTATAAATACTGAATATTTTATCGGACAATCAGTTGAGACAATCAGTTCACAAAAGTAATTGAGTAGTGCAGTTCAGAAATTAATTGAGTCAGTTAACAAACAAAATGCAGTGTTGGGAATTTACGCCTCTCCACAGCCTAAAAAGTCTGATGAGAACAGCAAGATCTGCCCGTGAAATAATGTCAACGTAACAACTTAGAAAATCTCCGTAAATATCTAATTGTCTCCGATAGTAATAATCGTGAAAAATCAGGAAACTTAGCAAGGAAACGTCCCAGCCGGCTGGTAAGCATTCATACTGGAACCATTCATACCGAAAGCAGCCTCCAAAGAGAAAATTCTACGTCTACATTCAAAAGCCTAGGTAAAAACATTTGCTTATTTGTTTATACTGCAATAGCCATTGCATTGCATTAATTCGTATGAATCTTTTAAGAGTCTAATTATATGAACTCTATATCATACATAAATGAACTATTGATGTGTGTGATTAAATTTCAAATACTATGTAGTCCTTTATTATCATTATTATGTGTGTTCATGAGTTAATATATGCTTGATCCTTATATCAATATTATTAGTCAAAGTAGATAAATTCCCAGTGTTCTGTTATGAAAATATTCAAGAATATTTAAACTATTTAGAATGTTAATTTAAAATATGCGTGTGTTTTATTAGAAGTATAAAATGTTTAAATTTAGTAAATAAATGTTAGTTAATAAATTATCTTTAAAATTAAACTTTATTTGTCGGTCAATTCTTTTTAACAAATTCTTTTATCAATTCTTTTAACCACTAATTAAGTATAATCTATTAGTGATTACAAATAACTGAGCTAGTCGTGGATTTAGGCGTTGAGTTAGTGGCAACTGTTCAAAGTGCGTTGTCTATTCTTTTAGTATTCTTTTAGAATAAACAGCTGGCGCCCGTGTTTATACACAAACAAAAAAGTGCTTTGGAATTGGTGAACTCAACAGCCGAGAAGAAGCTATGTCCTGGAAATGTAATGCTAGTTATATACTTTATAGCTATCGTTTGGGCATACATACTCTCCGAGTATGTTCTTCTCTGCCTAAGAGACCGGTGTTTCGAACACATACGAACCCGGTTCAATATAAATATATATATGAAAAGATTGCATTATCTCTATTATCAAAATATTAAATTAGCAAATGCATATATAACTAGTGTCTTGTAATACTAATTAATAAATGTCTGACTTTATTACATATAATAAATACATATATGAAAATAATAAATTGTGAGGTATTTGCTTTTTTAAAAAATTAGTAAATTAAATAGACAGCTTAATTAGTTAATGAATATAGTTTAACTATACTTGAATCAATAAATTGTAATATATTTTCTTTCTCTTTTCCTATCTGTAAAAAATCATTAAATTAAGCAAAGTTTTTCTTAGAATTAAAATAACTTCTATAACTTATTGAATCTAAAGAGTACCGCCTGAAATAGCAGGTCGAGGGTGGAATTTAGAAATGTTTTAACTTATTTTAAACTCTATTATCCAACTTCTCATTTATATACATATATTCCATATCAACGCAATAAGAAAAAAACAACTTGATTTTGTAAGTACGCTAATGATACATCAATATATAATAAGAGAAAAAAAGCTATTTGATCATTAGAATACATACATCAACTTTATATATATATATTGTAACGATCCGGAGGTTAGACTTACATAATCTGCACTACGGGGTGCCATCTAGGCATTTGAACCTAAAAAAATTTATAAAGTAGGCAGATACGTAAGTAAAAAAAAAAAAATTTTTTTTTTTTTTAATATTTTGGTTCCGGTCGTTAGCCCATGTCACTAGCTCAGTGGAATAGCAGAGATTAAATAATATAATATCTTATCTAATTATATTTCAATATTTAAAAAAATAAATAAAATAAGCCACTGCCAGTAATTAACGTACAAACATTTATTTATGCACATATATATAAGATTTAAAATTATTTTAGTATTAGTTTTACATTTCAAAATTTAACCTACATTTTTAACTTTGATTTTTGACTTTAATTTACATTTACTTACTATTATATTCTAATTTTACATTTTTGATTAAGTTCGCACAGATAAATTTATGAAAGCTTGTTTATAATGTTGAATATAGATCGGTTACATAGATTTCACGGTCAAAAACATTTCAAAATAAACATAAATGATCAAAATACAAAATTATTGATTACTGACAATTGCAGAGGGAAATTTATACGTAACCCAATAGTATTCACCATAAGATACTTGCATTGTCACCAATAACTTAAAAGACATCCGAATAAATACATTTTAGATACTCACCGTAAGGTATCATTATTTATCGAATGTCTATATATTTTGATCAAATATGAAAACCCAAAACATACTTAACCGATAACCAATCCATGCAAGCGTCTACAAACAACTTAAATTTACTGCATTTTTATTTAGGGTCGAGTATGAATAGACCACACAAATTTGCTTTTGAAAATAAACATTCTATCCCTATTTAACCTTAGGCTAAAATTCATAGTCAAACTGGCATCAATTCATCTGATATATCGATGTATTCAATGTAATAAAATACGGCAGCACAAAAGGTTAAGAGAAGAAATTGCCTCTTATGAGATAGGAATATTACATCTATCTGCAAAGAAGAGCAATAAAACAAAAAACTCCATAGCAAGGAACTGCGGTATCCGACTTATAATTGCTTCCATAGGCAAACGGAAGTGTGCGGCGTATGAAGCGATTCTGCCCGTAGCGAATCAATATTACATCTACTAATCACACCAATATATCCAATCCATTGACCCAATTTAACCACGAAACAAATAACCTAAGATTACCCTCCCCTAATATAACTTTACAAATCTATACAGCCATTCACGCCCGACTTAAGTTTAACATTTATATAATTTAACTTAACGGAAAACAGAAATTATAAATAAACTTAAAGAACAAAATTAAATAAATGGAAATGATTTTAAACAAATAAATAAAAAATACATCAAATAACATTTTAACTACTTTAGTCAGATAGGAAACTAATGCAATTATTTTAAATACGAAAAGTTTTTAACTTAATGTTCATTAATTGTAAAGTTCTTACGGTTTTAAACAGTTCATCTTTATTCGTTGCTTGCCATGAACGTGAATTCCCACGCCGTCCTAAAATTGGTATTCTGTTGGCCGATTTATTTATCCATCCGGAGGTTTTTTGCTTGAACTGGTCCTCAATGTAGAAAAATGATAGTTCATTCCTTTTTCTTTCTTAGCAAAGCTGAAGGGATTGAATCGTGCGTCTTTTTTCAATCCCTTCTCCTTCACTTCTGCACTAACACATATCTCTCACATCGTAATAATCATTCACTAGTCACCCATTAATAATTTCCAAATTTTCCTTTTATACGTATTCGAAGGATTGACTTGGCATTATGTCCTCGATGTGATGATCCTTTCGCTGAGGTCCGATTTCCCGATGGATTTCTTTCATTGGCTATTTGTTTCTATTGTTTTCCTATCTGACCGATGTTTTTACATTTAAATGCCCAAGGCTGGTTTACATTTAACTAATTAACAATCATTTCCATTTCTGATTAATTAACCTGTTTTCCAAATCAAAGATATATTTAAAGATAAATTTAAAGATATAATTTTATCTCCAAATCTTTTTAAAATTTAGTTTTAAAATACTTTTTCTTTAATAAAGTTTTATTTTAATAATTTTTCATTATCTGTGCGATTTAACATATACGAGTTTAAGATGATATTTAATTTCAATTTTTAATTCTTAAAGAAAATTTTTAAATGCGAACTTTTTAATTTACTTTCATGTTTAATAAATAAATAAAAAACAATGTAACAAACGTCTGTGCTCGTTACAATATATATGAGGTAAAATTAGTTAATATATATAAATGCTGGCTTAAATGCTTCATTATGGATAGAATTAAGAACAAAAAATGACAAAGATAAAATATTACCCGTAATTAAGCGCTTATAAGATAGATTTTTTTTATCTTCCCAGGCAGTAAAAGGTAGGCAGTTGTCAAGCATGATTCTTAGATCTTCTGGACTTCATCTCTTGGACACCCTCCAAAAACAGACTCACAGGGGGACAGGTAATCTTCTCTACTCAGACAACTTATACATAGTTACATATTTGTTATATCACAATTAAGATTTTAGAACAAGAACCCAGAACAAAGAAGAACCAGAGTAGTTATATCTTTTTACCTCTTTTTTGCATTCTTGGAAACACTTAAATGTTTCTCAGCCTTACCTTTACATTCATTAATTAATGGAAGCCTCCTATTACTTCTATTGTTTACAACCTCTTAAGAGCATTCCATGATTTTACATTATTCGTTGTTCATCCCTGTGAACAAACAATTTTATATTTCATCATTTTCTCTCTAATTGATCTAAAGTTAAATTTAATAGGCAAGGAACTATTTCCCTGTTATCAATTTGCTTAATCTATTTTGTATTATACAAAATGCATTAGCTAACATTTATTTGCTGATACAACAATTTTTATTTATTTATTTATTTTAATTTAAAACTTTTCTTAATTACTCTTCATAACCTTTATATATGTATATCTAAATTATGTACACATAATTGCATTGAGTAATTTATAATTTATTCTAATATCCATTCACTTTGGTTGATTTTAGGGTAAGTGGTTAATAAGACTATATATACAGTTTCAGTATATATATATATATTGTAATGGAAACAATACTAGTCCAAAATAATATCTCAAAATAAACTCCAAAATGACTTGCAGGGGGAAAATGGCAAATATAATAAACGAGTCTTACATGGTATATCGCATATTTCGAGTTATAATGAGGGCAGCCATTGTAACCTAAATAAAAGTATCAAATAGTGAATGAGAGCTATTTGTAATTTAATGAAAATATTTCAAAATAAATCCAACAGTATTTTACCCACTTTTTATCTCTAGTTTTATATTAATTGAATACTATGTGAATATGATCTATCAGGGTGCCACTAGGCTAGCTAAACCTAGACAAAATTATATTCTATACCTACTTACAAATGTACTGGGTTTGAACCCCTTTTGGTACCTTATTTATAATCAGGTGTAGGATTTTGTATTTTAGGACCATATCACATTTGCACTAACATTAAGAAAAGCAAAAACATCCTTATGCTTTGGTTGTGCATATAAAATTCATCAGACAACATTACCACTTACATTTTAATATCATAAATGCATTTCCACATTTTCATAAGCTTTGCTAGCTCATATCAAACACTTGATTTATGGTGATAGTTCAATTAACCTTGAATGATGTTGATGATCGGAATGGTGGTTATCTTATAATGACTCACAAATGATAAACAAATACAGTGAACATCATTATTTATCTATGGCTATTAAACACATTTATCTAGATCAGTGATTTAAAACATGATGATGATAACAATAATGGTACTTCCATCCACAGCTTTAGAAGTAACACCTCACATAAAATTTATCTTTTATAAACATATACTTATTTCCCTAACTTTATTATATTTAAATTAGAAATTAACCATTAATATTCAACAGTGATGATGAATGATCATAATTAATAAAGCAATGAATACTCTTAATAAAAATATATGTCTCTTAATAAAACAAATTAACATTTATTACTGGACTACTAAAATATACATACTAGTTAAAGATAGATATGTAAATTTATATAAATAATATCGATGAGTTATTTATATTTAAATCATAATATTTATATTAAACTTCCCTCTTTCCCTTCAATAACAGTATCCAATGTTTATAAGAGTATAATGTTTTTGCATCAATTTGGATAGTAAATAACAAATTTTATATCCACAAGAAAAATATTTTCTTAAAAAACTATAAACTCTTTATGCATGCACATACTTTTGTAATCTTATAAATTTAAACATAACATATGGAACAAAATAATTAATTAGAAAAAGGTTAGTTAGATTCTAGAGTAGTAAAAGCATTTACAGAAACAAGCTTTAAATTACTTATCTCCCCCTCTAAGTGATTGAGGTCACTAATCATTTATAAAAAATCTAACTCCTCCAATGCTACCTGTCTATCACTTTCAACATTCATGCAACACAGCTATACATGTGGCAAGTTTAATTATATTACTATGTGTGTGCATATGTGGATCCCCATTATGATAAAATATTAAAAAAAACCTTTTAACATAAACATATTACATAATTTTGAATTGACCCACAATAATAAATTTCACAAAATAAAATGCATCAATAAGTGGTACATATAATTTTAAAATACATAAAATCATCAAACTGTACTAGCTATTATTACTGAAACTGCTTTTTACTCGATTTTGGACTTTCTAAGAATTCAAATTCAGCTTGTTCAATGTTTATAAATTTTGCAGCAACCACATACACCAATCTGTAATGTATATTATCAATTTTAGCATTTTACTGGAACAGTCCTTTTTTTCTCAACTTGGGCATGCAATTCTGTTACTATGATGATGATGAAGTTACTTTCTACCATAGAAACCATTTGGCACTGGAATTGTTTTATTTCTTTTCAGCATAATTATTTTAATAGACTCAGGATATTTGCATTTTTCCTATTATCATTTTGCTGGGCTTTAAACTTGGTCACTGGCATAACCGAATTAGCACACTTTTCACTTGTTAACTTATTTTCATTTTAGACTTAAAATGCAGGTGAGCAATCAGTTTTTTGTCTCATTTTTCACAATCAGTCACAGTATGTGTAATACTTTTGGTTTAGACATGCATTGGCTACCAGATGACTGGACCAGCACAGATGAAACATGTATTTAGGATGCCACTGGGCTATCTGAAACTTTTCAAACAAAATTTTGTATAAAAAATGATAGCAATTCAGAGTGATTTCTCTCCACAATTTAAGATGCTCTCAACAATTTTAATATTTCTTTTTTTAAGTGATTTCCAACCTGTTATATCATTGAGTCTTTTACATACCATCCAGATAGAACACCTGATTTTTATTAGTTAAACCATATAATTTAAAACTGATCATCTGTTTCAAATTTGCTGTGGCAAGAGACCCAGACTAATGGATTTCTTGATAATTAACTGGTCTGGAAGGAATCCATTGCCTTAATGACTTCACACCTTGGTCTCAAATCTAGCCACATAAAATTTAATTACTTTTTTTTCTGATTTAAAGACTTTCAGCTATACTACTGAAATTCTTACCTTGTGAGTTTAATTAACACATTACAAACAATAAAGTCTATAACAATGAAACTTTTGAAATCTTAAAATGATTTCAACAGAATTTTTTCTTTTAGTATATGTGTACCTGTGAATTTATGTAAAATACAAGCACACACTCAGACACTCAGAAAGACCTGCATATTAAAAATAATATGAATGATTTTTGCAAACTATAGTTTAATATTCAAAAGTAAATTATTAAAACTGTTAGGCTTAAATTATTGTGATAGAAAGAATAAAAATAGCAGAATTTACTTAAGTATAGATCAATTTTCAAGAAAGTTAATAATCAAAATCAGAAAATGATTAATTAAAGTTTGTTTCCACAGACAACTGTCAATATGTGCTCTAATCCTAACTTAAAAATAATTTAAGTAATTCAAGGTATGTACTATTTCTTTTGGGTTATATCAATACAAACAAACAAAGCACAAATATTTCCTTTACACTTTCTGTTCTAGGCTTTTGGCACTCAATCATGTAGGTCAATCATGTAGGGTTTAACTTGGATGCCCTATAGCTTCCCTTCCTAAATAAGAAAATATGATTTTTTTATTTTATGCATATTACTACAATTTATCCACAGGCTAAATTGGAATGGGCCCAATATTTCCCCTCTTCTAATAAAAAAGCACACCTTTACTTTAATCATCCATAACCCATAAAAAACAAAATTTTCTATATTCTATTCCTTTTCCTTTTTGTGAATATCAATTACCAAAATAAATTGATGCCATGTTATATTACTTATTGCAGTTTGCATAAAATTGCAAATATGTAATCATTTCATTTTTAATAATCCCATTTCATTTTTACTGGACACTTGTAATATATGTCTTGAGGATTTATTTTATGTAAATTCAGGTCATAGAATCCACCTAGAAATATGAACTCTTGGTACCATGCATACTGTACCTTTACTTTATCCAGAGACCGACTCTCTGTACCATATAATTGCCAATTAATCTGTTTAGGAATAAAGATTTTTTAGGCCACACACACCTGTTTATAAATAAATTGAGAACTACAGCTTTTTAAATATTTTTTCATAGGATATTTTGTTTCATCCCTTCTATTGCTTCCCCTAACATAACTGCCTGATCTTGTGTATTGAGTTTTTTCTCAAACTCCCTTCTCTTCTCTTCATAGTCCACCTTAATCAGACATCCATTTCCCCATATATTCTTTTCATTGTTAGATTTTATTTTAGGGGTTCTTTTAATGTAACCACCTGATCTTTTACATGGTGTTGTTCCTCCAGCTTTTTTCTATTTCTCTTCACTTCACAATCCCCCCTAATTTGACCTTTAGCCATCTCATATACTCTCTACCAGGAGATTTTGTTTTACAGCTTTTATCATCATTTCTATTTCTTGGGGCTTATCCTCCATCAGTGTATTGGTCTGTTTATCTATTTTTCATTTAATTTTTTAATCATTTCTTTAATTTTCATGAGTCTGACTAACATCTGTGAAACTTGATCACTTTCGTGTTTTATAACCTTTATATATCCAAACACCTTTTCTGCCTTATCTCTTGATGAGGTTTCACCAAATCTTTGATTATCTTTTATTCTTTCTGTATTTTTTACTATTCTTTCTTAGACTTTCTATCAATCCTTTCACAGATTGACATATCTTTTGTTTTATACTTTCCCTATTTCTTTTGGGATCTTTATAATTTTCTTTTATGTTTTGAAGCATACACTTCATCATCAGCCCTGTCAATTTTATTTCTGATAGTGCTTTCTTTATTCGAATCTGAAAGATTTCTGTCCTTATTTCTACAGCATTACCACTAATTTTAGAAGCATTTTCCTCAACTTTTCTCATAACTTCTAATCTAAATAAGTTCTTTAGCTTCTTCTATATAAAAATTATGAATTCCAGGGATTAGGGCACTCCTCGTGTTTCTGTATTTTATTTCCCAAAGCCATGAGCATTTTGCTGTTGTTTTCCATGGAGTTATTTATTTTTTCTTTTAAACTGGCTCTACTTTTGCCCTCTTCGCTTAAACTTTCTATACTTTCTATCCTTTTCTTCTCTTAGACCATCATTATCTTCTCTTAAACTTTCTCTCCATCTTTTATTAACTCATACTTTCTATAATTTTGAACATATGCAACATCATTTCTCTTTCTTGTTTATTCATTCTATTAAAATTTTCCTAAAATTCAATGTATCTCATCTTAGCTCCCCAACCACCAAGAACCTACACATCCTTTCCTTGTCTGAGACATATCCCTGACTGACTGACTTGCCTTTCACCTTGCATTTCATAACAAACATTTTAATATCCCTCTTCATGAATCACTCAATAATTTATATAGTACATGTATATCTGTAATAGCCCAAATTATACATTCTTCTATTCCCCTAGAGATCTGACATATTGACAGCTACCAGAATGATTAGCAGTTCACAGTCATGATATAAATAAAAATTGTCAGCACTATAAGCACACAATGCACCATGAGCACTCAGAAGACCATCCCAATTTAATCACCTTAAGCTATCACAACCCTTGATAGAATGATGCAAGCTCTGTTGCAATACCCTGCTTTTAAGTCTTAAGGGCTGGAATATATAAAGTAATGCCTTGCTCTCTCTTGAAGTCTTACATGGCAAATATCAAAATGATGCCGTGCTTATATCAAGTCTAATGGACTAGAATACAAGAAAACTGCCTTGTGCTCTCTTGGAGTCTTATGTGGCAAATATCAAAATGATGTCCTGCTTATTGAATACATAAGACTATGCCTTGCTCTCTCTTGGAGATTTATAGGCTGATATCATGGCAGGACTGCTGTTAACTGCTTCATGATAAATATTACCAACTTATAAATTAGGTTGGAGCAATGAATTGGATTGATCAGTCTTGGGTTGCATGAATACAGCATTTTTAAGGCAATGACAAAACACTCCTTTCATCATCAAAAACTGTGATCTAGCCAACCAAACTCCAACAATCAAATATCCAATCCAACCTCCAAAGTCTTAGACTTTCTACAAAATGAACTTTCCAAATACCCATGAAATTATCCCATAATTCACAACTATGCCTGTCCCTATCTCACAGTAAATCATTCATTAATAAATCAAATGTTTCAAAAAAAAATTCTATCATGAATTTCAACACTGTCTCAAGTTGTGATATACATCTATTTTAAAAATTTGAAAACTAAGCTGTTTTATGGCTGCACTCATTTATCGACATCCTTGAAGAAATTAAACCCCAATAAACATCATATACAAGTCTAAAATAATATATGGCCAAGACAATTCTGTGAGAGAGAAAAAAAATTACATCTAAGAAATAATTTTTCCCATCTCAAAATAAACAATTTGCAGGAAAAAATATGGCAAATTTAATAAACTAGTCTCATGTGGTATATGGCATATTTTGAGCCCTAATGGGGCAGCCATTGTAACCTAAATCAAAGTATCAAAAAGTGGGTGAGCAATTTTTGTAATTTAATGAAAATATTTCAAAATAATTCCAGTATTTTGCCTACTTTATTTCTAGTTTTATATTAAGTGAATAATCTGTGAATATGGTCTAGCAAGGTGCCACTAGGCTAGCTAAGCCTAGACAAAGTTATATTTTATACCTACTTACAAATATACTGGGTTTGAACCCCTTTTGGTATCTTATAAGTCTTGCTAGCTCATATCAAACACTTGCTTTATGGTGGCAATTCAATCAGCCTTGAATGATGGTGGTTATCTTATAATGACTCACAAATGATAAACAAATGTAGGGAACATCATTATTTATCTATAGCTATTAAACACATTTATCTAGATCAGTGATTTAAAACATGATAATGATAATGGTACTTCCAGCCACAGCTTTAGAACTAACACCTAACATAAAATTTCTTTTATAAACGTTTACTTATTTGCCTAACTTTATTATATTTAAATTAGAAATTAACCATTAATATTCAACAGTGATGATGAATGATTGTAATTAATAAAGCAACAAATACTCTTAATAAAAATATATGGCTCTTAATAAAGCAAATTAACATTCATTATTGGAATTACTAAAATATACATACTAGTTAGAGATAGATAGGAAAATTTATATAAATAATACCGATGAGTTATTTATATTTAAATCATAATATTTATGATACTAAACTTTCCCTTCAATGACAGTATCCAATGTTTATCAGAGTATAATGTTTTTGCATCAATTTGGATAGTAAATAAATGTTCTATCCACAAGAAAAATATTTCCTTAAAAAACTATATACACTTTATGCATGCACATACTTTTGTAATCTTATAAATTTTAACATAACATAGAACAAAATTAATTAGAAAATGGTTAGTTAGATTCCAGAGTAGTAAAAGCATTCACAGAAACAAGCTTTAAATTACTTATCCCCCCCTCTAAGTGATTGAGGTCACTAATCATTTTTAAAAAATCTAACTCCAATGCTGTCTTTCTATATCACTTTCAACATTCAGGCAACACAGCTATACATGTGGCAAGTATTATATTACTATGTCTGTGTGTGGATCCCCATTATGAATAAAATATTAAACACAAACAAAACCTTTTAAGATTTAAACATTACATAATTTTGAACTGATCCACAATAATGCATTTCACAAAATAAAATACATCAATAAGTGGATGCATATAATAATTTTAGAATACATAAAATCATCAATACTGTACTAGCTATTATTGAAACTGCTTTTTACTCTTATTTTGGTTTTACAATTCAGAGATAATAAAAGAAAATTTGGTATTAAAAATTTTAATAGTCCCTGATATAATAAAAATGCAAATATATAATTAAAATTCATATTACCAGTCCTTTTACTTTCTTGAGGCATGCACTTTCCAAGAGTTCAAATTCAGTTTGTTGAATGTTTATAAATTTTGCAGCAACCACATACACCAATCTGTAACACATTACCAATTTCAATGGTTTATTGAAACAGTCCTATTCTTTCTTGGCTTGGGCTTGCAATTCTGTTACTGTGATGATGATGGTGAAGTTACTTGCTTCCATAGGAACCATTTGGCACTGGAATTGTTTTAATTTTTTTCAGCATAATTATTTTAATAGACTCAGGATCTTTGCAGTTTTTCCTATTATCATTTTGTTGGAGTTTAAACTCAGTCACTGGCATGATAACTAACATGGTTCACACTTTTCAGTATTTCACTTATTTTCATTTTAGACTTAAAATGCAGATGAGCAATCAGTTTCTTCTATCTAATTTTTCAGTCAGTCACAATCTGTGTAATACTTTTGGCTGAGACTTCAGACATGCTTTGGCTACCAGATGGCTGGACCAGCACAGATGAAACATGTATTTAGCCTCCCATTAGTCTATCTGAAACTTTCCAAACAAAATTATATATAAAAAATGACAGCAATTCAGAGTGATTTCTCACCACAATTTAAGATGCTCTCACAATAATTTTAATATTTTTTTTCTTTAAGTGATTGCCAGCCTTTTATATCATTGAGTCTTTTACAGACCACCCAGTTAGAACACATGATTTTTATTAGTTAAACTATATAATTTAAAACTGATCATTCGTTTCAAATTTACTGTGGCAAGAGACCCAGACTAATCTATTTCTTTATAAAAAACTGGTCTGGAAGGAATCCATTGCCTTAATGACTTCACATCTTGGTCTTAAATCTAGCCTCATAAAATTTAATTACTTTTTTCTTTGATTTAAAGACTTAGCTGTACTACTGAAATTCTAACCTTGTGAGTTTAATTAACACATTACAAACAATAGTCTTTATAACAATAAAGCTTTTGAAATCTTAAAATGATTTCAACAAAATTTTTTCTTTCCAATATATGTGTACCTGTAAGTTTATTTATGTAAAATACAAGCACACATAATCTGAATGATTTTTACAAACTATAGCTTAATATTCAAAACTAAATTATTAAAACTATTAGACTTAAATTATGGTTATAGAAAGAATAAAAATAGCAGAATAGAATGTTAATCAAAATCAGAAAATGGTTAAATAGTTTGTATCCACAGACAACTTTTCTAATTCTAACATTTACAAATAACTTAAATAATTCAAGGTATGTACCATTTTTGGGTTATATCAATACAAACAAAAAGCACATATTTCCCCCACTCTGTCCTAGGCTTTTGGGATTCAATCATGTAGGGCTTTAACTTGGGTGCCCTATAGCTTCCCTTCCTATATAAGAAAATGACGCGTTTTTATTTTATGCACATTACTATAATTTATCCACAGGCCAAATTGGAATGGGAACATATATATCAAACCAGTTTTTGAAAAATTGAAATATAATATATAGGGTGTACAATTTTTTTAATCAATAAGCATATAACAATAGAAGATATAAATATTAGTTCTTAATTTTTATTTAATATTCTCTGCTTTCATAATATAAATAAGTCCATTTAAATCCTATCAAATCAGTATTTAAGTAAGATATAAGATGTTATATAATAATCAAATTCTGAATTGCGAACTATGATAATACATGGCTCTTACAACTAATTTTAGGTAAATTCCATTCATCAGCTATGCTGAGACCCATCATTGTAGATTTTATTCTTATTTTTATTAAGCAGATTTCATTTACTTTAATTCAAAATGTAATAGATGAAACACAGTTATTAAATGTGATGCTTTTTAAAGTTAATGTGTTTTTTTTAATATTTTAGGGAAAGAATATGCTAAAGGAGATAGTCGCTATGTAAGGTAATTTTTTATTTTATTTATAATCTTCCTTTATTTTATTTATTGAAAAAGTATATATTCTCATCAAAGAGTTTTTGTAAATAATTTAGATGCGAGGTTATCATTTCATTACCAGGAAGTTATCTGTCACCCATCGTAGAACAAATAATCTCAGATAATTTGTGTATTTCATTGACTCCTAGAACTGGTTAAGATTTCAATGACTCATCTATTTTGAAGTTTCAAAAGAATGGAAAATATGGATGAGTCAAGATTCAACAGTTGTTCAAGAAGGTTTATTTCAAATAAGTGAAATGGTTCTGATATTCAGATGGCAATCGAACAGTTGCTAAATTTACTGCATAACTTGTTTTATGGGAAATAATCTTGGCAGTTGCTGTTATACCACTTTATGTCTGTCCAAATAACAAGCAGTAAATTTATAAGATAAAGTATAAAATCTAAATTCATAAGGCATAATCCAGTTAATGATGGATTATTATAAATACAAAAAAAGAAATAATTAAAAAAAAAAACTTTAAGTAATAAAATAATCATCACATCCATTAACCTTTTCCTAGTTTTTTTTCTTTCAAAAAAGTGACCAAAATTGTACACTTTTACAATTACAGATATATGCTATCACGTAACTCAACATATATGAAAAAGAAATGCTAATTTTAATTATTGAAATACATTATTATTAATATATATAAATCACAAGTTTTGGATCATATACATTCTAAAACGTAAATTATATTTTATATGAAAAAAAAACATATTTATATATTTTTGTCCAAAAAACCAGATGGATATAATGAGGAGTGAAAAATGAATATATATATATATGCTATCATGTGACTCAAAATATATGAAAAAGAAATGCTGTTTATTTTATTTATTGAAATACATTATTATAAAAATATATATAAATCAAGTTTTGATTCACATACTTTCTAAAGCCTAAAATATTTTGTAAAAAAATATAATAGTTATTCATTTATAGATAAGAAAACATCACGTGATGTTGAAAATTTTCAATTGACAAAACGATGCTGCATATTTTCAAAATCTACAAAAACACCCTTATTTATTGCAGAAAATATAATTATAATTTTTTGAAATATACATAATATTTAGTTAGTAATATTTACTTGATTTCAAAATAATACTTGCAAGAATAAATATTAAAAAATGCATGCAAGAATATGAAAGTTGAAGAATTATCACAGATTCTAGATATCTGAATAGAAAGTCAAAGAGCTTATTTTCATAGAAATATTTTCTAAAAAAGAAAAATCATAAATAATTATTATAACTTATCAATTGAAAGAATAATGCAAATTATTAAAAAAAAAAAAGAAATTATTTTGCAGAAAGCAAAGAAAAACGTCTTTTCTCTATACAGGTAGGAAAAAGAGTCAATATGGGGTTTCCAATTATCATCCATGGAATAGCGAATAAATCATTAATTATAACTGCCATCTATGTGAAATTTTACAAACTAATACCTGAATAGTATATGCATGGGCTAGAATAAAAAAAACAGAATTTTTCAGACAAAACTGCTATTGTCAAAGGAAAATCAAAATGCTATATTGTGTTGTGTACAAATGCAATAGGGGGCCCTTCGACCACTACTTCGCATATAGACCTAGGTAAAGGTTAATGAATGAACTGGTCTAAAAAAATATCAATGTACCTTAGATTAGTTTTATTTAACTTCAAAATTACCTGATATAAAACTAAATTCATTTAAAACTTGGCATTGTTACTATTTATGGACAATGTGTTGCAAAAATTTGAATGATTGTTTTCAGTAGACCAACATATTTATTATAATCATGAATTACATTTAGCTATATTAAAGTTAAATTTGTCAGATACAATCTAATGAGTGCTTCTGATGAGAGACAGTGATGACTGATGATAATATTAACAATGACTTTACAAAATGAAAATAACGATTCAGCCTTGATGTTTAAACTATTCAAGTTACAAATATTAAATTGCAACTCATTTACATGCACACACACAAAAACAATTATACCTATATGAAAAGTTGAAGTATTTAAAACCTTGATCATAAAGAACAATATTGTATAACATATGAGTAAGAACAAGAAAATACAAAATATTTAATACTCTTTAATTTTTTTTTACATTGCTTATATTTTAAAAAAGTCTAAAAAAATAATTTTGTTCTTTGTACTTTTCATTTGATTAAATAAATTAATATATATACAATGAGATAGTTATGTGTCTCATGGTATACATCAACATAACAGTGTGTGCATATATATATATAAAGTTGAAAGGAAAAATAGAAATACATGCAAACAAAATTTTTTTGAGGTAGTTTCTCTATTACACTGGAATAACAGTTAAGGATTAAATAATTTTGAATTTAAAAAAATTATTATAAATTAAGCATTTAAAAGGCCTAATTAATATTTTATTAATTCTGATTTTGAATTTAAAACAAGCATGTTTTTATATTACAATAATTATGCTGGTAATTATAAAATTCCACTACTTTGATTAAAGAAATTTTTTTATTTAAAGCATGTATAACATATTTTGATAAAAATGCTAAAACTCTCCAAAGTTGTTTTTGAAAAGAGACATTTACTTTTTTCCATCAAGGTAAAGAAAACTTACTTTTAATTACTGTTTTTTTTTTCAATTTCACCCTGATTATAAAAAGGTTGAAAAAAAGATTAGATGAGATTATGACAGCATGATGTCTATGAAGTTATAACTGAAGGGAAGACAGAATCTAGCTACTGCTGCTAGTGATATGATGGAGTTATGATTTACATGGAGGCCAGGACCAGCTTTTTTGTAGTTCATTAGCCTGTATATATTGTGTTTTAGCTGGTATGCTTGAAGTCTCAAAGTAAATGGGGCTGACTGTATATATGTCAACAGTTACCAGATTAGACCTTTCCCAATTATGACAATCCAGTCTATTGTTTTAGAAGGGACCAGCTTACCTAGAGATTCCATTAGCTTGTTGAAATAGTTTCTACATATACTGTTTTATTTATGTGTGGAAAACCATAGATAAAGGTACTGCATTGGATACATATAAAGTACAGCTGGTGAGTAGAGTGATTTACATTTTGAGAATGTTTTTTAAATAATTTTTTGAAAATGACAAAATTTTTAAAATTACAACTTTTTTTAAAGTAAATAACTTTATTCAACTAAAAGTAAGATACATTTCCAGTTTTATTAAAAAAGGAAGGAACAAAAGAACTTAAAAAAAGTAAAAAGAAAAACTTTTTATACCATTAGAAACATTGAATTAATAACTTTGATTCATACCATCAATTTTTTTTATTATATACACGTTTATGTGAATTTCATGTATGTTTTTAACATAGAATTAATTGTGTTTTGTAAAAAAATATATTTTTAATAAGTTTATTATTTTGACAAATTAAAATATCACATGATATAAACATCAGTGTGTGTGCACATTTCTGTGGGTATCCATATATATGTGTGTGAAAACTCATGTATTAAAATGTGATAGCTTATTTTTTATTATATGACAATTCCCATATGATATAGCATGTCTGTGTGCTTATATAGATGCATGCCAGGTAGATACATATATGTTAAAATTAATTATTTTTATTATTAGTTTATGACAATTCAAACATGTTCATTTTATATTATACAATCACTTCTCTGTACTGATGTATAGGTGTTTTATGTAAACCTATTGAGATATACATAATAGTAGATTTCTTTTTGGTATTAATTAAAATCAGAAGGCTTAATTTATATTTATAGTCATATTCTACTGACCTTAATTTTATTTTAATTTAATTGTTATTAATAATTTGATGTTTCATTGTTTAAATTAATCCAGTAAATTTATTTAATCCTAAAATATTATAAATTATTGTATATTGATTATATCTTGCTCACAGTAACAGGTATAGAGCTTTCCCTCACTGAGCTGAATTTGTACACAATGTTATATAAAAGGGGTTTATGTTTAGTGTTGTGTACATTCAGTTTATGATTTCATTACTTCTAATATGATTTGTGATGCAATGGGGATATCCTTTAAATTCCATGCACTACATTTTATTTTATTTAGTTTATTATTTATTAGAAATTAAATTTATAATTGGCCAGTGACCAGAGCATTAATGATGATCAGCATGTTTTAGTATCCCAGAATTATTTTTTTAATTGTTATATTTTTATGGATTAACAGTTAAGTTTTGCATCCAAATTAATGTTTAAATAATCTGCTCCAAGCTGGCATGGCTAAATAATTAGCCTTCCCTATAGTAGACCCATTTCAAATCCAGTCACAAGATTGACTGTTGAGTTTTATTATTGATCATTCATGATGATAAATGATTATTAGGTGTAATGCTGACGAATTTATAGTTAATATTAACTCATCTTTTAATCTTATTCCTCATGATAGTCATTTGTATTTAAGTTTATATTTAAATTTAGTATTTGACTTAAGGTTTATGATTTTTCATCAATTCAAAGTTCATACCATTACAAATGGCTACACGGGGACTGGTGGCCATTATTACATAAGTGCCACTCAACTAGATCTCAAATATAACCACATCTGAGAAAAAGTATGCATTTTATGCAAAAATAATATTAAAAATAAATTATTGTGAACTATGTGACAAGAGTATTGATGATTATAAATTATAAAATGCTTTTAATGTACATTTAAAAAGTTCATGTTTAAAGTTGAATAGAAAATTTATGATTTTGAAGATTGAATTGGGTTTTTTGACTATTTGAGTTGGTTTACCTATATTTCAATTTTAATGGTGGATGGAAGGTTTTGTCATAGGCTTTAGGTTGCAATGTTTTCATTCAACCCTGAGGTGTGTTCAGGCATTGCTCCAATTCACTTTCTGAGTTCTAAGTCTCCAAGAAAAGGAACAAGGCATAGTATATATTTTCTAGTCCCTAAGATTTAAAGTAGCAGAACTTTGCAAAGATTTTTGCCTTTTTATTTCATCTCAAGGGTTGTGGTATCTTATAATGTCTAAATTAAGGTAGCCCACTTGGTGTTCATGGTGCATTAGGTAATAGTATGTATACTGAACCCTATTATTTGATGGTGCTGTTTTTCGCCCAATGCGCATCAATATACCGATTCCCGATTCGTCTGTTTGGTTTACATAATATTACAGTAAACCAAAGATTTTTTTTCACCCAGTTTTTTTTTCATTTGTTTGTTTTTTAAGAAACAAACACTTTGTTTTTAGATGGTGTATGGCTGTTGGTTTGCTTTTAAATTATCAACTAATGGTCCATCGGTTTCTTTACATAATATTATTGTAAACCAAAGATTTTTTTCACCCGGTTTTTTTTTGGAGGTTTCATATTTTTCATAAACGACACTTTGTTTTTAGGTGGTATAGTAGGGGTGTTGGTTTGCTTTTAAATTATTGACTAATGGTCTCTTGGTTTTTTTACATAATACGGTAACTTTGTTTTTTTTTTAACTTTCTTTACCTAAAAGGTGTAGAATTTTTTTTAAATTAACAAACACTTTGTTTTTAGATGGTGAAGGGGGTTGGTTTGTTTTTAAATTATCTTTTTTTTTTTGATGTTTTTATTTGAAAGACTTAAACAATTTGATACTTTTAAATAAAACATTTGCTTTTTGTTTTGGTTTGTAATTATCGTCTTTTTTTTTTTTTTAATTTATTATAAGACTTTTTTTTTCCAAATATTTATTTACGCTGCAGAAACCTCTATATAATAGCAAAAAGTTCTTGCTTAATTTTTTGGCCTTCTTAAAAAAGACATAAACAGTTCATTTTTATAGAACACTTTTTTTAAGGGGGGTGGGGGAAGGTTTGTTTTGATTTTTAATTGTCGACTTCTTTTTGGATTTTCTTTTTGAACATTTATGTTACCGCACAGTTGTTTATTATTATTTTTTGGCATTTTGAAGAAACTCTTAAACACTTCTTTCTTTTTAAATAAAATATTACCTACCTACTTTAGCATCATGTGAACAACAACAACAACAGTTTCCCATGAAATAATTTGTTGAATCAAAAATAAACAAAACTGTGGACAAGTTGTGACTGAAACAAAAAAGAACACCATTTTTGGAGGCATAAAAAACACAGCAGCCAAAAGAAACACACAAATAAAATAACAGGGAACCATAACAAAAAAAAAACAGTCACTTCGTTAATTTCTGTGGCCGTCATTTCATTGTTTCAACCAATTTTGATAACTTGCAGATGACATTTTACTGTTCTCCCCAGGATTCACGCATAAACTTGTATTTGTGTGTGAAATCAGGAAAAACTCTGCTGAAAAGAATAACTTTTTGAAGTTGTGTGCAGTTGAAAAACATAAGGAAGTGTGTGTGATGACATGACATTTCTTAATATATAATACTAATTATGCTACATTTTCTAAGAAATTTCTGCCAATAAAATTTGGAGAATTTCACCTCTTTTAAATATGGCCACCATCAAATCAGACCACAGCGAGAGTTCAATAGCGCTCACTTAAGTAATACTGTCACAATGTAATGGATGTAGTTTGTTATGTAATCGTATCATCATTCTCAGGCAGCCTGTTATGACTCAAACAACACCTATTGTAGGGTCAGCCATAAGTTAAGGCTGCTAAAACAGTATATTGATGTGCATTGTGTGAAAAACAGCACCATCAAGCCATGGGGTTCAGTATACATACTATTACCATGCATTATGTACTACTATTACCGTGCATTATGTACTTATAATCCAGTGGCTGAATTTTTTATCTATTTCAGAATTGCAGGTCACTTCATTCTATTAAGTGTCAGATGCCTGTCAAATCTAAAAAAAATTGGTTTGTATATAGTTTATGAACTTTGTTTTGATAATATATATTTGTAAAATACTGAAATTAATTTTGAATTTAAAAAAATTCACTATAAATTAAACATTTAAAAAGATCTTATTAATATTTTATTAATTCTGATTTTGAAATTAAAACAAGCATGTTTTTATGTTACAATAGACATACTGGTAATTATAAAATTCCACTATTTTGATTAAATAACTTTTTTAAATTAAAGCAATCCTAAAATCTTACAAAGTTGTTTTTGAAAGGATTAAAGTGAATTGAAAAGAGACATTAACTTTTTTCATCAAGATAAAGAAAACTTACTTTTAATTACTGTTTTTTTTTTTCAAAATTGCCACCCTCATTATAAAAAGAGGAAAAAAGATTTAATGATATTTTACAGATTATGACTATGAAGTTATAATTGAAGTGATGTGATGGAGGATTTTTGAATCACATGGAGTCTAGGGCCAGGTTTTTGTGATTTATTACCTCATATATATTGTGTTCTAGCTGGTATGCCTGAAGTCTTACCAAATTCTAGACTAAGTGGAGATGACTGTAGGTATGCCACATTTACCAGATTATACCTTTCTCAATTGTGACAAGAAGCTAGACTACTGTTTTAGAAGGGACTAGCTTATTGACAGATTCCATCACCTTGCTGAAGTAGTTACATGGATATGGTTTTATTCATATTCATAGAAGCACAGATAAAAGTACTTTGTCAAATATATATAAATTGCAGGTGGTGAGTATAGTGTTTTATATATTCAGAATGATTATTTTAAATAATTTCTTGAAAATAAGTTAAAAATTTTAAATTACAATTTTTTTTAAGTAAATAACTTTATTCACTTAAAAGTAAGATGCATTTCCAGTTTTATTTAGAAAGGAGAAAAAAGAAGAACTTGCTAGAGTGTTTTTAAATTAGGTCATGTGACGTCTGACTTGATTTTTTTGTAAAAGATTACAATTAACAATAACCTAAAGCAGGGGAGGGTGAATAGCGGCCTGAGGGCCACATGTGGCTCACTAAGAGTTTTTATGCGGCCTCCAAGACAATCAGAAAAATCCACTTTGAACTATTTCCTTCCTGTGCACAACCGAAGATTCATCGTGTATTTTCCACTAGAATGGCCACATTGATACACATGCACAGTGTAGATATAATGTGCAATGCTTTATCAGTTGGTCTGGTTAATTTCAATTTAGTCTTCGCATTAGCAAATATATGCATTTCCAACTTTAATGAAACTATGCACCCTCTGAAAAAATGTAAAATCAGTGATGAATGTCATGTTTTAATGAAGAATGGACAAACCAATATTTCTTTGGTAATACAGGGAATAAAGCAGTGTGTTTATTGTCACATGAAAAAAAGTGCAGCCCTCTGTTAACCATCGCTTCCACAAAGCGGCCCTCCGCCAAACTCTGCGGCCCCTGAGCCAAAACAATTGCCCACCCCTGACCTAAAGAAAAGCTTTTATGGACTGTCAAAGAAGTAATACAAATATATTTTAAAAAGTAAAAAGTTTATTTTACCATTAGAAATAGTGAATTAATTAATAACTGATTCATAACTATCAATTTTTTTATTATATATACATGTATGTGTGAATTTTGTGTATATTTTCAATATGGAATTGTCTTATGAAAAGTATATTTTTAACAAGTTTATTATTTTGACAAAGTAACATATATGATATAAATGTCTGTGTGTACCCACATTTCCATAGGTGCCCATGTATATATATGAAAGCAATCATTTATATATCATTAAAATGTGATTGCTTATTATTATTATATGACAATTCCCATGCTACAGCACATCTGTGTGCTTATATAGATGCATAACAGGAAGAAACATATATGTTAAAATACATTTTTATTATTAGTTATTACAATTCAAATATGTTAATTTGACATTATTCAAACATATCGTTATACAGACATGTCTGTGTGCTGATACATAAGTGTTTTATGTAAAGCTATTGAGACATGTATGTAAATTACAATGTAATAGTGGATTTCTTTTCGTTATTCAAGATCAGAAGGCTTAATTTATATGTATAGCTATATTCTACCAACCTTAATTTCATTTTAATATAATTATTCCAGCAAATTTATTAAATCCTAAAATATGAATTATTATATGTTGTATTATATTTCTTGGTCACAGTAACAGTTCTAGAGCTTTTGTTCACTGAATTGGATTCATGCACAACAGTCTGTTATTAGTATTATAGACATCCAGATGATGTTGATGTTTGATGGTGCAAAGGAAATATCCTTTAAAATCCATGCAATACATTTTTAGTTTAGTATTTATTAGAAAGTAAGTTTATAATTGACCACTATATTAATGGTACTAAGTGACCAGAGCATTGAGGATGATTGGCATGTTTTAGTATCCCAGCATTATTTTTTTAATTGGTATATTATTATAGATTAGAATTTAAGTTTGTGCATCCAAATTAGTGTTTAAATAATCTGCCTCAAGCTGGCCAGGTTTAAATAATTAAGCCTGCTTAATCCAGTCACAAGATTGATTGTGATTTATTTTTATTATTGATTATTCATGATAATGATTGATTATTGCTTTTGTGTAATGCTGATGAACTTATAGTTAGTTCTGTGCTGATATCTCATGCTCCTCTATTCATTACTCATTCCTTTCATTAGTATTCCTTTTATACCTAATAATTTTATATTGACTTGGGGTTGATGATGATGAGTGCCATCACCACAGGTTAATCCCTGATTCTTTGTATCATTATAATATTTATATATTTTAAATACAAGTATATTTTATATACCTAGAGTCTAGATATAATATAAGGAATTTGAAAGACTTTCAAGCTCTCTTCAACCATCCACTCCATCTCATACAACACAACCACAAACATGCGAAAAAAATAAATGATCTACAATATATATATTTCATGCTGACCAGCACTCATCTGTTGTTCCAGATTGTCATCTTCCACATATATATATATATATAATCAGTGCTTCATTTATATTAAGATATCAGATCTTGCCACTTTAATGGTCAGGCTTAATCCACTCCATCCTTGATCTCTTCAGCCATCCATTCCATTGAAAATCTGATAAATGCCAATTCCTCTCCTGTGTATTTGAACCGACAAGGTCTTACACAGAGGGGTCAGAATGACTTATAAGTGAATGTGGGCATGGCAATAATATTGATATTATCACAGGATGTGCTCATGCCATCATCAGATTATCAGTGTTAAGGATGGCTGAAGAGTTGAAGGTTGGAGTGGATTCAGTCTATCCATTAAAGTGTGAAGATTTGCTGTCTTAATATAAACCAAGAACTGATTATTTATGTGTGGGAGATAATGATCTGGACCAACTGATGAGTGTTGATTTAGCACGAAGTATGTATATTGGTGATCATTTATCTTTTTCACATATCTGTAGTCATGTGTACCAGTTATATGATATGGAATGGATTATCTATTTTGGATTTTTAAACAAGTTGGAAGACTATGGAAGGTTTGATTAAGACATCTATGAAAATAAAAACTCCAATTAAAAAATCATTTTCTGAAATAAATTTAGATAATATGTAAAATGATGATTGTATTAAAATTACCAAAACATTATTAGTAATATTGGATTTCTTAAAAAAATTACAATAAAAAATGTCAATATGAAGATTTTCCAATTAACTGTTGAAGCTTTTCTTTTATTCTTGGAATTTCTTTGAGATATATCAATGAAAGGCTAATGTCATTAAAAATCATTTTGTATACTGGTTTCCACTTTATCAGAACTTCTGCTTTAACATTAGATTCATAAAATTTAGAGAAAGAAAACTTTTATTCGATATAAGTTAATGTTATTACAGTGTTAGATAGTTAAGGTGCAATAATAGAGGTAAATTCTGGAACCCGAGGTTACTGAATTGAAGCCAAGCTTTGTCACTTTCATCATGCACTTAAATTTGTTTTTGAGTTCTCAAATAATAAAATCATTCAATTATTTATTTTTTAGTGTAATAATTTTTTTTCTTGGAGATTGTAATATTCATATTCATATAATTAATAAACTTTGACTGAAAGTTATTGAAAGAAATGGTGTTGGATATATGTAGTTAGATGGTCCACTGGCATTGAATATGGCACATAAATTAAATATCACAAACCCTTTGTTTAGACAGATAAGTCACTATAAAGGAAATTTCATGATCACTCACAAAATAATTAGTTATGTCACTTTATAATCACAGTTTGTTGGACAATTCATAGACTGTTATCTTTTGAGTTTGAAATGATAGTTCCATTCAAAACTCTATCTTGTTTCAAACACATTTATTGAAAATTTAGTGTTCATTCTTTGGAAATGATTATACTTGTGCTAATTTCAACAGCTGCGAAACAAACCAGAATTGCTGAAAAACAATTAAAAGAGCACAAGATATAGACATGCATGTTTCAATGGAAAAATTCCCAATTGCAAAAAAACAACAATATTGGATAGAGAGATAAAAGTAAAAAGAAAATTTAAAAAAACTGCTCATAATCCCATAAATCAACCTAGCAACATTTCATAATGTTTAGAAATGTTTCACTAACTTTGCTCATAAAAAAGTAGAAAAATTAGAATGATCCTCAAAGATAATTATATCAACTTTTTACTGATTGTTACTTTCAATAGAATGGACTGATTGGTTAGAGCTTCATCTTAATTTCAGTATTCAAAAATCTAAAGGAATCTAATGTTTGATTCCCATGCTTATACTGTGATTGGTCAAACCATCAATAGAAAAGAATAATATTACTAATGTTAAAATAATGTTTGTAATGGGCCAGGTGTTTCCATAAGAGAGGGGGAGTGCATCTCACTATGGTCAGACCCAGGGTCTTTTGGTAGGATGCTGCCACTGGTTTGATGAAATACATAACCTATAACCATATCTTTCTTCAGTGGACTAGCTCTGTATTTACTCATTAAATCTAAGATACAATTTGGGCTAGTTCGTCCACATCTCACTCCCCTTTCTGGCTCCGTTATGCCCCAGTATTCAAACTCAGGGAGAATACTGCCTTACTCTCTTCACAGATGAACTTATACAAGTTTACAACTGCTGCACCTCTATATAGGTTACAATTTAAATAGCCACCCAAGTATTATTATATAAAAGTGAGGTGTGTGTGTCTGCATATCCTAGGCTACTGGTTGATTAGTGAATGAGAGATAATCACTAGTTGGATATGAATAAATTCTACAACATTTATTAGATAACAAAACAAAGTAAAAAAAAAATTAAAACTTTTTAACAAGATAAAAGTATAATTATATGCATTAAGGATGGATTTCTACTATATCAACAATTGGAATGTATTTATGATTCCAAACCCTGACCCAATGGTAGAAATGTATGATATGGCATAAATTATATACAAAGCCAAAAAAAAATTATTACAGTGATGTGAAGCCAACTAGCTAATTTAAGATATGCTGGTACATTTTTAGTAGCATTGTCATAACAATGTATGATCTTCTTGGGGACCCTGCTATCTATGTGTGATTCTCTACTGTTGACAGAAAAGAGCATCTTCACAAGAAGATTATCATTTACACTGAAAAAATAGATATTTAATGATTATTAGTTAATAAACGAATAACATAAACTCTGTTCTGTAATAAGAGTATGCACTTAATATGGAATAAATCTTACCTTATCCCTTATTATGATGATCAATGCTAAGTCGCTACCATCTAAACTTTATAAACAAAAAAACAACTTATCTAACTTATTGATTACCTCCTCTTTTTGTTGTTTCCACCGGTAATGGACTCTTCCAAGTTATAAACATTTACACTTCCAAGAATGAAAATATTTTCTACTGATAATGGACTCTTCCAAGTTATAAATATTTATGTTTCCAAGAGTGAAAATAAAACTTAAAAAAAGTATTTTTTGAAACATATATATATAAGAATGCATAACAAACTCAAAGCTTTCATTAAGTCATCTTGGTTAATGTTCATGAGTTTTGCAACAAAATCCTTTATTGGTACAGTCTATCTTTTTTTCAGACTGCTCTCTTTATGTAAAATATTCATTGCTCATTGGAATTCTTACATAACATGCTCGAAGTAATATTGCATCAATTCTCTCCAGTCATCTTTCTCTTGATTCATGTAGACATTTGTTGTAGGACAATTAGTGTTCCTTTATACATTACATGAGTAAGCAAAAAAATTATTGTGCTTCCAGGGTCAGAATGACACTCAGTTCTATGGTACTAGTAATTTAACCAGAATACATTGTACAGTGATTTATAATAGAATTAAATCTTCTCTATTTGTGGTGTGGCATTTAATGACTATACATAAAAACAATTACTTAATATTGTTTAATTGCTGGCAATAATCATTTTGTTTAACTACTAGTATTTTGAATAATATAGTTGTTTCTCCAATATCGGTTTGAAAATAATTCACTTATTTTATCAAACTGCATGAATTTATCTTAATTCAAACATCGATTTTTAATTTCTTATGGTTTTATGGTAATAAACATATTGGTAAGCCAGAATATTCTAACGAGGTATTCATTTACCTTCACATTTGAAAATTCAGTCTCACAATGTTGCTAATGCATTATTTATAAAAAAAGAAAAGAGAATGGAAATGAACTGGGTTTGCTTTTGTACTGAGCTCCTTCCGGTATTTGGTATACTAAATTTTCCATTTCCTTCATATTGCTGCAGCTGCCTATTGTTGTGTAAATTACCTTGGTAAGTTAACTTAAAGAGTTATATAATAGAATTCTAATTTTATTTTTCACACTTTGTTGCCTAGTGATTAGCTTGACATTGAGTCATTGCTATGCTTACTTAGTCTCTGTCTCAATTCATGATGTGCATTGCATTGATCATTTCTATAGTGTTTAGTTCTATTTCCTTTCATTAAATGAGCTTTCACTTCTTTTATTAAGCAAGGAAATTTAGTTTATTGTGAAAATAAACATTCATCATGTGTGTATAGATATGTTTAAAAAGAAAAGATAGCATATTTCAACCACTTATTAGTAAGCTTATGTTTAATGGTGTGGATTAATATAGGCTGTTTTTGTGTTGTCAGATACTCTTACAACTCCCCTTTTCTTACAGGGTTAAAATTTTAAGCTGCAATCAAAATTTTAACACTTAACTAGTGTAGTTATGCATTTAGCATTAGATTGTCTGATTTTCCTAAAAGAAAGATTATGAAACCTACCTCCTTTATTTTCTTATACTCCCTTAACTATATCCACATTTCTTCATGATTTCTTATCTTATTAGATGATATCATATTAAGGTGAGATTTAGACATAAATATTTTTTCCTTTTGATGGTCTTATGGTCTAAACTTATCTGGTAATGTGATCTGTTGCAGATGGCACACATTTTTTGTTAGCCTTCATTCTGCTCCCTTAGTGATACTTAACTAGATTTTTTTGAAGATCTAAGCAAAATGTTGGAGCATCCATCATTCAGTATGGTTTAACTCCTGTGTCTCAGTTAGTTCCAAGATAACCCAGTGACTGCTTTTGAGCACTTACCTGGGTATACTCTCAACAAAATAAATGACTTTGTATTTTTTGATGTTATCCCCTTTTCTTTCTTGTTTTAATTATCACTTCTTTCTATCTTTTAGCTTGCATACAAGTTGGTTATAGTATGCAGGTGTTATATGTACAACTAACCTTTCCTTCTATGTCTATCCAGAACATGTTTGGATCTGACTGTTCCACAATGCTTAATGGTCTTGCATATGAATGGTAAAATAATACTTGTTTTCCTGTTGTTTATTTAAATGAGGAATTTATAAAGACCCTGTCTCCTATTTTAAAATTATAGGGATTCTCTTGTTCTTATTTCTGTAATCAGCTTTATCCGTGAGCCACTCATGCACTCTTTGTTTACCCTTTTCCATGTCTCTTTAATGTCTATAACCATGGGTTGGTATTTCATGAATAGTGTAGGTGTTGGTTGATTGACATGCAGTCTAATCGGCATAAATCCAGTGGATTTGTTTATGTTTCACTTGATGTAACTGACTACCCTCATTATCTAGGTAAGACCTAAACAAACATCCAAGCTCTCATTATACATTCACAAAGGTTTGACTGTGGATTCCTAATGGATGTGAGCATATGCCTTATTTGAGATTTTTCCACCCATTTTTTTCATTCTTTGGTTAGGAAAGGTGTACCATGATCTCTTAAGATGTGACCTTAGGCTTTCCTATCACCATGGATTGGAAGGTGTCTAATACTTTGATTGTATGTCTAGTATTAGCTTGGGGTATTGGGCAAGCATATGCGACCAACAGGTATTTTTGTTTATTAACTGGGGGCAAAGGCTCATAATAATCAATCACTAGGATCTTGTTCTGTCTTTCTGGTATAATTGATTTCATGGTGTTATTGTAACTTTGGTTCACCGGCTTGGTTTGCAAGCATACTGGACAATCTCAAAGTGATATCAAGACATCTGTACATTTTTGGCCAGTAGAACCAGTTTTTAAGGGTTTGTTCTGTCTTGTATGCACCATAGGGTCCATACAGACTATATATTTTACAAGTGGGGTCCACAATGGTTAGGTAGTCCTACCCTCCACTCATGTGTATCTGTATTGACTGTATATAGTAGGACCTTGAAAAGTTCTGAATGACACTAATCTTTTCTGGATGATCTTTTTTGCAACCAATGATGTGACCTAAGAAGACTACCTCATTGCAAACTAACATTGTTCTTGAAGTTGATCCTTATTTCTTTTTGGTAGCACTCCTTAAATAGGGTGAGATATTGAAGATGGCAGATGTAATAATCATCCACATAAATGATTGTGAACTGTTTGACCTCAGGAGATAACGTTTCATTCAAACATCTTATTAGACCAGCACCACTTGATCAATCTAAAAGGCATCCTATTAAACATATGTAAAACTCGTGTATTGGAAGGCAGTTTATTGGCGATCCTCTGGATGAAGTTCAATTTGCCAGTAGCTGGAGGTTAAATCAAAAGTGGAGAACACTTTCTTATTTCCAAATTTCATGAATAATTTATGTATGGGTGGTGGGATGTTCCTATCAGGAACAGTAATTCTGTTTAGAGTTGCCTGGCATCCAAACAAAAATCTCATCAACCCATCTTTCTTCTTCATAGTTACCCCTGATTTACAGTAGGGTGAAGAACATTAGGAAATAATCCCCCAATCCAGCATTTTTTTAATCTGCTTCGATATATCTTCTCGATACTGATATGAAATAGGGTACAATTTGGATAGGAATTGTTGGTCATGGGCCAGGTTTATTTTCTCTTGGAAACCCTCTATCATACCTGGTATCTGAGAAAATCAGACTAAATTCATTGATAACTGATTGCAATTTTAATGCATCGTCATTTTGAAGTAGATTGGCTTCTGTGATTTTGTTTTCCATGAGTGCCTCTGGGATGGTAGATATTATGCAGTCAACTTCAGGTTGGTCATCTCAGAAGCAAAGTTATCTCCAAAAACCTTTCCTTTCCCCTTCCTTATTAAAGAAAACTATAGTAAAAACTATAATGTGGAGGCAGGGGCCCTAGGAGCCCTTATATTATTCAGCACATTAAGTAAAAAATAAAAGAAGAATGTTTTTTTTGACCTATTTTCATTTGAGCCCATATCTATTTCTGTGCTAGCTTAGCCTTCCTATTGTTAGTCATGGTAATTTTAGTGGCAGGGTTTTGATGTTGAGGTTCTTAGACAGAATTTTATAATAGAATTTATCTTATACCATTGATATCTGGCCATCAGTGTCTAAGAATGCTTTAAGTAGTAAACCCTCAAACCAAATCTCTATTATGGGGCAACTTTGGAAAGCAGAATTAAGCATTTTTTAACATATTGGATTAGTGATTTCTTGATTCACAGTTTGGTTACATTCCTCATTGTCCTTTTGGTTTCTTGAGGTGAGGATTATGGCCTCAAGTACCATTCTGGTTTGATTTCTGTTGGACTTTGAGTGCATAGTTGCTGTACCAGTTTCAGGGATTTCCCTGGGTTATTGGAAGGGCTTGTCCTATTTTTATTATTGTCAGTTCGGTTTTTGTTGGGTGATTGTAATTATTTCCCTCTTACTCAGGCAGTACATAATCATCATCTTAGTTTAATGACTTGGCAGTGAAAGAATTTGGTTACATTTCTCCTGATGTCGACCAATATGTTTCCTGAAACAATTTGTAGAGCAGGGCTTTTTGCTTGTCTTTGTTTCTTAAATTTTTTATCAATAGGACCTGATAATCATCAAAAGTGGAAGTGGTTTGGAATAATGATTCCAACTACATTAACATATCCCTTGGAGGTGGCTGTATGTGATGATTAACTTTTCACCTGACAAATTGTGGTTCATGGAGTATAGGTTAAGACTCCTAAGGTGTTCTATAGGGGCTTCATTGGCTGTTTTCTTGAAGACCTTGAGTCTCACAAATTGATTGATCGCACTGATCTGTGTTGCATGGCTATGCATTCTGTTCTTCTCTGTAGGGTTTATTTGTGGGGTCAATATTTCTATCTGGGTTGGTTTGACATGTACTTGGAATTATCCCTTTTAAGTTAAAATTGAAAGGATAATCTATCCTGGGTATCATCTGATGTGGGAGAGTGTGTTCCAAACAGGGATCACTCATCCTATTAAGATCCTTGATTGCAATCTCTTGATTGTCCCATGTGTCATTCCATTTCTCATTCTGGATCCTTTGGCCCATCTTAGTCTGCTGCATCCCAATGGCTTGTGTTTTTTTGGCATAGCTGGGATTCAATTAGTATGAATCTTTGGCTGATGGCTTCCTTCATATGGCCAATTTGATCACCTTTCATTTGCATTTTCTATTCCTTTCTTTAAAGTTGCCTTGACCAAGATTGTTTCCATCTCAACTGAGGCCATCCTGTCCTCCAGATGGCTTAAATTTTAGCCCATGGTCTCTAAGGTCTTGTTATGCATCCATCTCAATATTTTACTGAGAACAGAGTTGGTCCATCTTTGTGTGGATGTCCTGAAATACTCTCTGACCTCAGTTTGATACTTCTCTTGGTCTGCGCGCACTTCATCCCTAAGTTTCTTGGTTTTAGTTCACCTCTTTGCACTTAAGGTCCAATTGACTAATGGTGCTACATTTGAATCAAACTATTGTTGGCATTATGTATTCTTCTCTTCTTGTTTCACTTCAGTATTAACCCTCTCGACATTACTTAGATTTATGGACAGTTGTTCCATGTTTGCAGACAGTATTGTTATTACATCTTTCATTTCCATTTTCAGATCTGCCTTCATATTCATGTTTTCTTTTATTTCTTCTTCATGATGTCCATCTTTGCTTTCATGCTGCTATTATTATTCATTTCTTCTTTCATATTGCTCATATTGTTCATGTCTTTCATACTGCTTATATTTTTTCTTTCATACTGCTTAGGTTGCTGTCCAATTTTGCTTCCAACTTCTAGTTCATTTCCACGGTCATTTGTACCATGGCCATCTTCTGTTGTCTGTGCTCTTTCAGTTTCAGATACTTGAGTCATCTCATTGTCACGCACTTCTTGAATTTGAGGTGTCACTCAGTTTGCAACATGTACCTGTGGAGGATTACTAATCTTGGTCACGGATTCACCAGGTATTTGAATAGTGAAGATCCTTTTCCACTGGTAATAGTGGCATCTTTCACCTCACTATCACTACTGCTTTGTGTTTCTTCAAAACATTTCATATCGATGCTTAATAATTATTTCCTACTCCTGGTTATCGTTAAATTTCTTTTCGATAGTTGAGTGCAAAGTTAATTTTTCTTTTAGAGATACAAATGTATATATGCCATAGTGTTGTTGAGTGCAAAGTTAATTTTTCTTTTAGAGATACAAATGGATGTATGCCATAGGGCCTTCTGCCATTCCTAGCCATTAAGCGCTTATATTTAACTTCTTTCTTTATTTTTATTTTTTATGTTAGTGTTGCTTTTAATGCTTACTCTTTATGGCCTATTTTTTTCATTTGCCTAATTCATCTATTTTAATTTTGTTTATTCATTATTTATTTATTTATTGTTGGTCTCACTTTAGTATTTCATTCTCTTCATTTAACTTGCCTTCGATGCTTCATACATGATTTCCTTTTCATGCATTTATTTGGGAGTGATTTAGATTCCTGAGGTTCACTCTTTTGTAGTTGGGTGTACCATTTCTTTGTTACACATGCAAATTTATTATGGTTTCATACTTACGAAAATTTGACAAAAGAATAAGTTAAAAAAAGTTTTTTTTTTTTTTAAATTACCAGTCCAATGGCTGGATCTCCCTAGTAACTTCCATTTCATTCCCCTAATGTTTCAGCACCAGATGTAACAGGCCATGCATTTCCACAAGAGAGGGGGAGATCATCTCACTACAGTTGGACTTCAGGTCTTCTGGTAACATGCTGTCAATAGTGCAATGAAATACATAACCTATGATAATATCTATCACCAATGGGCTAGCTCTGTAGTTCTTCATTAAATCTATATACAATATGGGCTAGTTCATCCACATCTCAAACCTCTTTCTGGAACATTTATGCCTCAGTATTCAAACTCAGGGAGAATTCTGCCTTTTACTCTCTTCAGGGATGAATGTATACAAGTTACAACTGTTCCACCTCTACATAGGTTACAATTTAAATATCCACCTGAGTATACTTTAGTATTATTATATGAGAGGTATGTGTGTCTGCATATCCTAGGACAGCAGTGGTCAACCTATGTCACAGGTGGCATGTATGAAAACTTTTGTCACGTTATCGATGTTCAAATTGTATCCTTATTTTACAACGAAAAATGCAAGATTCCAAAAATTTAAGACATGATCTAGCAATAGAATACTAAATTTAAAGAAACGGCCGAACAAAAATTTCCGAATAGTAAAATGTAATTATGATGTGGTAGGAACTTTATATTTAAAGAGGTTGAAATGCGCGCAGACAAAGAACACATTCGCAGAAAGTGAGACCAAAGATTTGTGTGGCAAGTATATAAATTATGTGACAAATTTTTTTTAATTGGTATTTTGTCTGTAATTTAACAAGTTGCTCCAATTTTTGTTGTTTAATTCACTTGCATCGGATTATTCTTTCATAAGTTTTGTATTTATAATAATATTTCAGCTTTGTGGCCATTAATTGAACATCCTCTAAATATGCTTATTTCTTGTGTGATACGGCACAAGTTGGGACATGTCTATACAGACAGACTGCATGCAGAGTACTCATTTGAGTTTGAAATTTGGTTGTGACAATAATAATAATATTGTGCCTGTGCACTGTGTAATACTATTGCTTTGTAGCTGAATTTTAAAGGTAATTAATTTAAATATAGATTAAAGTGAAGATTTTGAAATATTTAAAGAAATATTTTCATTATCAATTTTCGTAAATTTCTTCTGGTTTTACCCAACATGGCTAATGAAAATTAAAAAAACAAAAAATACTATTAAAAACAAGCAGCAGAGAATTCCAAAGTTGGTGGACTCAAGAGTATGGAATGATTGATAAAGGAAATAAAGCGGTGTCCTTTTTACGTTCTGAGACAGTTGTATGCAGAACATTCTCAGTAAAACGGCATTATGAGACAAATCATATGCTACTCCTTGAGAAACGCAAGGAAGAACAAAAGGAATTTATTGCTCAGGCAGTTAAAAACAAGAATATGCAGTCAGCATCCCTAATAAAATTTATCAGCAGTTCTTCAAATATAACTGCTTCTAGTTGTAATTTTATATTGGACTATTTCCATCATCTAATATGCGTATTGAAGTCTTTAGAAAAATTTAACTTTATTTAAATATTCCAAATACATTCAATTGTTAGTAATAGCACATCAAACAGGTTAGTTCTGTTTATTTACTAGTTGTTAGCAATTACTAAAATAATGCCATCATATACAAATCATTGTTTTTATCTTTTTTTATATATTGTAACCTTCTCATAGTTAACAATCAATCTAGCCTCATGTTTTAGGGTGACCAAATCCTCCTATGTAACCTTCCTAGCTACAACTAATCTAGAATGTACGCCTAAAACTAAATGCTAAACTAAAGAGATGATTTCTTTATTGACTAAGCTTTCATGAAACTATAAACTTAAAGAAGATTACAAGGTGATTAATGAAGATAATAACTTCTGGTCAAACTAGCTTTAAAATCCACAAACAAACTGTTACAAAATAAATTTAATATTCAGCAAACCAATAAATAAATAATAATTAGATCGATGGAATGAATATGAACTTAAAATTATAAATTAAGCAATAAGTAAATTAGGATGTAGATGACTAAATGAATGATGAAAATACATAATAATTAAATAATAAAATGAAAGGATTCTGAGAAAAGAAAAGAATGAAGATGTACCAGAATAATGAATGATTAAGATGGTGATATTATAAGAGTTAATTGATGATTAAGATGATAATGGAATAAGAGCTAGTGAATGGTGAGTTAATTAGGATAATGAATTAGGATGAAAGAAGAATAAAGAAAGATTGAAATGACAGATGAGAAGAATAATGATGATGGAAGATGATGTCCAAAACTCTAAACTGACATTGAATTAAATGATAATAAGATAACTAAATAAAATAGGGATTCCAAGCTTGACAAAACCAGAATATTCACCATAAAGTCAAAACAAGCTATACATTTAAGACAAAAGAAGCAATTTACACCTGAAAGTTTGGTTGACTTTCATAAAACAGTGAATATAACATAATTCAAATCCAACTACAATAAATAACTAGATATAAAATTTACAATAAATTCAAATTCTACATTGCAAATTACTAACTTATTCTTCTCAGGGTTCAAACAACTTAAAGATTGTTATACAAGATATACTTGGGTCAGTGAGAGGGATTTTGCCACTACCCAAATATAATGCACAAAACAGCTCTTAATACTAAATCGAAATAACAAACAATATTTAATAATTCCGAAGAAATTTTATAAACTCCCTAACTATTATAAACTTTAAGCTTCAAGAAATAGGAATAATTTTTCAATAACAAAACACAATAACTTACCAACTTCCTTTTCTCAAATAATTATAAACAATGTGATCAAGATCAGTGAATGATAGATTTGTGGGTTCAAATAAACTAATTAAACCAATATTAAGTGTTTAATCTTTTAGTATACCATTTAAAACAATATGCACTCTAGGTTAATAATATTTTGATTATTAAGTGATGATGCCTTAGATGTACTCTTAAATCATAGGGCTTACCAAAATTATTATGATATACCAACGTATAGTTACTTATACTATATTGATCAGTGGTGATTTCCATATAATCAGATGATATGTTGATAGCAATAACAATAATAATGTGTGTGGTGATTAGCAATAAGACTACTGACAACTAAATAAATTTTTAACACATTTATTTACACTATTTACAAATTTATTTCAGACACATTGCACGAAATAAGACTAATACATTAAATAAAATCAGGGATGGAAAACAATTGATATCCCATTGACTACACACATATTATATCAGACAAATTAATACAGTGATATTCATAGTATCACTATCATTACTGGCTATGTTTCTATTATTCTATCCTATAGAATAAGATAGGTAAACTTTATTTAAGCTAAATTAGCAATTAAATTTCAAAACAAAATTGTATTTAGGTCTTTGGGATATGCAAATTTTAAAATCTAAACTCAAAATTATAAATTAGTGCATTATAGTAAAGCTATTTCATTTATCAGAATATGATAAAGACAATTATCATATTCAGCACAATTAACAATTATTATCATTTACTATGAAAAGATTCATTGTATTAATGTGGGGACAGACATCAGAAGTCAAATGCACACATGACACCAAAACATTGCCTATGTCCACAACATAATCATTTAATAGTTAACCTATCTTACCAATCCATCAGTGAATCACTACTTGATGAAAATAAATCAACATTGTCCATGTGTCTCTCTTGCTCTTTCATATAGAAGTTTTACAATCACTAGTAAGTTTTGGTTGGTTTGTTTATAAACTGATGAAGATTCTACAACATCATAAAGACACTATTCCAATTAGGCAAACACTATAGATAAACCAGTGTCCCTTAATCTAACTTTATCTTATCCTTGCTATTTGATTTTGAAATACTAAACTTCACCATACATGGTGGAAAACTAACTATATAACCTCATGAGGGATCAAACAATAAAGGGAGGCTCTACAAAACAACATGATAGTTGTACAATAATATGGCCAATTCTAATACCTTTTCATAGGTATAAAAGTGTGGGCATTGCCTCATCACAGGGAAATAGAATTCAGACCATGGATATCATCCTCTCTTGGGATTAACTATGCTAACTAAGCACTAACTATTAATCAGCCTCAACAATATCATCCTCATGTAATCAGCAATGGGAGATTCTCCATCAGCCCATGCACAATATTAATATAAATGATACTATATTTGATGCTATTATATGTGGCACATACTTATCAGCTAAAAGCTGTCACGAATCCTTATCAATACCATAGCAAGATAAAATAATCTTAACAATAAAAGTGGAAACATAAATATCCCATTTCACAATGCAGAAACTATTAATGTATTAATAAACAAACCACCAACCTATAAGTCAAATGACCATTAATTATTTTAAAATAATAACACTTTTGTTATAGCAAGCCATACACACGTAAACAATGAAGATTAGCCTATATTTTATATTTAAAGTGGACATGTTCATTCATAAAGCAAAATTAAGAAATGAAAAAGGCTTATATCAATTATTTCATATAAGAAAACAATCGGGTCGTTATAATATATCTTTGACAAAATTTAGTCTGTTTGTTCACCCTTCAATAAAATATTAAAATGTTTTAAAAATGTGAGAGATAAATATCTCTCTGTCTAGATAAATGATATTTAATATTATGTTTTTCCTTAACTGGGAAAATAATGAAAATATGTGTAATAAATGTATATATCTTTATACATCTCTTCATCCTTTACTAAATATATTTTAAATCACAAATATATAAAAAAAAATCCCTGAATAACATGACAAAAGTATATTATAATACTAAACATAGCAGTAACAAAAAAAAAATAAACGAACATTTTCTCCCATTAGATTCATCCTTATGAGCTAAAATGATAAGAAAACTGATATCCTAAGCAAACATTCCTAAGTAACGCATATATATATATTTGATTATTATGTTCGATGCTAGCATATTGAACCAATACTCAAACACTTCCCAGTGTAGCACAATTAAAAATAGGTTTATTACGATCTACAAACGAACTGATTTATCCATCAACATCAGCACAGTGAGACAATATTCAAATATTTCCGAGTGTAGCACAATTAAAAATAGGTTTCTCCACATTTTTTATAGATAATTTTCCTTAAATGAATTTGTAGGTGTATTATATTTATTTATCGATGTCAGCATAGTGAGACAATATTCAAACACTTCTGAGTGTAGCATAATTAAAATAGGTTTATCTATACTTTTTTTATAGATAATTTTCCTTAAAAGAATTTATAGGTTCATTACAATTAACAAGCTCAACTTTTTAAAATCATTTATTGATTTGTTTTTCCCTCCGCGGTAATATCTGTAATAATTTTAAATAATCTGGGCATTTTTAAAACATTTAGAATATTAATATGCATGTTGCACAATAAAGATTAAGAAGTAAATATTTATTTATTCATTTCTATCAGCAAATTAATGTGTTTAATAATATTAAGAATTTATTCAATTGTGAGCATTAATAATCTGTCATTTTTCCATTTTCAATAACTAAGCAAATTCACGCTAAAACACCATTTGGCAGATGAGTTTTCTTCTCTAATGAGAATAAGAAATAAGTTCATGTATTTTTCTTTTTAAATTGATTGAACTTTAAACGACTTAAAATGAATTTTTAATTTGTCTCCATATTTTCTCACTTTTGTTCAATATTATTTCGAATTATATTTTATAGAGTACAATTTATAAGCAAACATATTTTTCTGCTTTATACTTAAGAGTGCAAAAATAAAACATTTTAGTCTTTGTCTTTTAAATCTAAATAATTTACATGTCATTTTTAAATCTGAAAATTGACTAATATAAACAAAATAAAAGTAATTGGTTACATTTTCTGGAATTGTTCTTTGTTTGAAGTAGTATTTGTTGAGGCAAATAATTATCCATATGGCTGTTATTCTATCTTCTCCAATATGCATATTAGGAATTATAAAATCGATGGAAACCAGTGGTGAAATAATACAAGGTTTTCTTAAGGTTTTTTATTCTATATTTTTAACTCCACATTATCCTGTAATTTTATTCAATTTAATCCACAAAGTTGTTACTTTTCAGCCTTTTCTTTATTTTATAAGTGTAAGAATTGAAGTCTTCTTATTCTGATTTTCTTCTCTTAGTAACCTCCCCCCCCCCTACAAACTGTTATATTATTTATACCTTGTATTACATTGCATGATGCTACTAAATGGACCAATAATTGAACAGTGTGAATAAATTAATATCTGTCCCACTAGTGATGACTACCTAGAATGTTTTATATCTTAAATTGCAATACAATAGATTTGAAGATTGTTTACAAAATTTAGAAGAATTATAAATTGCTTTCTTTTCTTTTAATTACTGTTTAATAATAATAATAAAGTGTTAAATATTTTCATACTTCCAGATTGGTTTAATACTATTAACATATTATTTGAAATAGAGCTGCCACTAGAACCTATGATAAAATGTTTATGAAATTCATATCCACTCTATCAGACTTTCCAGTGTATCTCAAACAGTCCAAATCATCATCACTTTCAGGATATTTATTGGTGAGCTTTTGCTTAGTTGGAAAATTATAATCCAACAAGCATTTCAATCTATAATTGATTTTTACACACTGATTTTCAATATATTACTTAAAATTTAAAATTTTACATATTAGATCACTTGAATAAAGCTTGATGTAATTGAGCCAAACCATATGGTTACAATATATATAATTATTAAAATTAATAATTTACATATAAATAAACACTTTACTGAATTGCATTAAATAAAGTTAAATTTTTCTAAAGACATTCAATAGGCATATTAGATAATGGAAATAGTCCAATATAAAAATACTAGAACACCATCATCACAAACCTTCAGGAAAACATAACCCTTCAAGTTTTTTTAAGTAAAATAACTTTATTAACAGAAAATTAAAAAAAACAAACAAACAAATATTTACATATTAACAAAAAACATTTTTTTTCTTTCTTACAAGATAACTGACAAACATTTTTTAAATAATAGATACTAATCCATATTTTACATATAGTAGGGAAAAATCCACCCCATCTTTTTTCAATTTGTTTTTTTTTGGCAGATATTTTATACATTGCTAATAGTATTTATCCCAATCATCAAATTTTTTAATCCAACTATATTTCTTGTTATCGAAAATTAATGAACATCTTACAGCCCACATTGCTAAACATGGAAAACCTTTTAGTGATGGGGAATATGAGAAGGAAACATGGTTGAAATGTGCACCTGTTCTCTTTGAAGACTTTGAAAACAAGGAAAAGATTATTCAGAGAATTGGCTAGGAACATCATAAAAGACAGAATTCTGGACATGGCTAAAAATATAACTTAGCAAAAAATGGATATAAATTCTTCTGACTTTGTGTCTCTCTGTCGTGATGAAAGTTTTGATATAACTAGATCAGCTCGTTTAGCAATTTTCATTCATTATTGTGTTGGGAATCATATTAAAGAGGAATTGATTAATATATATTTGTTAGCAACAACAAAAGGAATGGATATTTGCAACGCAGTTGTGAATGCATTTACGGAAAAAGAAATTGATATAAACAAAATTGTGTCCTGATGGTGCTTGGAGTATGATTGGAAAGGAAAATGGTTTCCTCATATTATTCACCAAACAAATTGGTCATTCAGTTCTTGGTTTTTACTGTATTATACACCAGCAGGTTTTGAGCCAAGACTAGTTTCAAGTCTTTGGAAGACATTATGAGTATTAAGTGGTGAATTTTATATCTGCATGTGCTTTAAATAAAAAAAAAATTTTGGAATTACTGCATGAGGTAAACTCAGTCTATAATGGTTTACTTATTTACAACAATGTTCGATGTTTAAGTCCAGAAAAGTTCAAAGATCCATGGACTGTTTTGATGAAATTCGACTTTTTTTTCATAATGAAAAAATTATGGAAATTTAATCGGTTACTAGATGTCGAATGGCTTGGCAAATTAATGTTTTTCACTGACTTATGCTCACATTTGAGCAAATTAAATGTTAAGTTTCAAGGTATTAATAAGACAGTTATTGTTATGTTCAATTTATTTGAAGCATTTGCAGTAAAATTGCAAGTTTTCAACTGTGATGTTATTTCTAACATATTTAGGTATTTCTCATATACGAAAAAATTCTTCTTAGATTTAAAAACTCGTGAAAAACCAGATCGAGTTAAAATAACACAAGAATTTTCTGCAGTAATTCAGGCGATAAGCAATGAATTTTTTTCAAGATTTCAGGCAATTTGCAGAAACAGCAAAATTGCATTTATATCCTGATACCATTGAATTAGATAAACTCAATATAGAGATTTTTGAGTGGCTCAACTTGAAAGATTTAGAAATGCAATTAATTGATTTTCAGTCTAGTTCCATATGGAAAAAGAAATTTGTTGATTTATGAAAAGACTTGGAAGTAATTAAAAATGATCGGTTATTGGACACAATTAAAAAGAATGCAGAATATGAAATGAGAAGAACTTGGAATGCCATTCCCGAAACCTTTAACTGTTTAAAAAAACTAGCAACTGCTGTACTGTCTATTTTCTCCTCAACTTATGCTTGCAAGTTATTTTCCAAAACAAATTTTATAAAAGATAGTTATAGAAATAAGCTGACTGATGAATCCAGTGTAGCATGTGCATTGTTTAAAGTTGCAACTTATGAATCTGATATACAACATTTGGCATCCAAAGTACAACAAATATCTCATTGATAAAAGCTAGAATTCGTATTGATTTTTATATAGCAAAATGTGTTGTATACAATTATTTTGTGAATTTTTAAGTCAGCTCCTTAATCTAATTTAATAAAATATTATAACAATGAACTTTTTACTGTTTATTTCCTACTAAGAATTTCCCAGCATGCCAGAGGTTGGACAAAAAAATAATTACAATATTTGGCATGTGCATATAAAAAGGTTCACCACCACTGTCCTAGGATACCGGTTGATTAGTGAATGTAAGATGATTTTAATAAACTAGAGACTAGTTTGATATGAATAAATTCTACAACATTTATTAGATAACAAAACAAAGTAAAAAATTAAAACTTTTTAACACGATGAAACAGTATAATTATATGCATCAAGGATGGATTTCTACCATATCAACAATTGATTATATTTACGATTCCAAACCCTGATCCAGTGGTAGAAATGCATGACGTGGCACAAATTATTTACAAAGCCAAAACAAAAATCACTATTAGTACAATGACTGCATAGCTAACTATCTAATATATGCTGGTGCATTTGCAGTAACATTGTCATCCAATTCAGATTAACAGTGTTTGATCTTCTTGGGGACCCCCCTATCTATGTATAATTCTCTACTGCTGACAAAAAGAGCATCTGCACAAGAAGATTAGTTATTTACATTGAAAAAATAAACATACAATTATTAGTTAACAACAAACAAATAATGTAAACTCTGTTCTGTAATAAATGTATGCACTTAATATGGAATAATCTTAAAGATCTTACATTATTCCATATTATGATGATCAATGTCAAGTCGCTACCGAAGGAAACTGATCTAAGCTTTATTTAAAACAAACAAAAAAAACTTATCTAACTTAATGATTCCCCCCTCTTTTTGTTGCTTCCATTTATAATGGACTTTACCAAGTTATAAACATTTATGCTTCCTAATATGGAAATAAAAGAATTTTTCAAACATATATATATATGGTAAAAATACATAAAATCAAAGCTTTCATTAAATCATCTTGGTTAATGTTCATGAGGTGGGCAACAATGTCTTTTATGGGTACAGTCTATCTCTTTTCAGACCACTCTCCTTAGGTAAAATATTCATCGCTCGTTTAAATCCTTACATAACATGCTCAAAGCAATATTGCATCAATTCTGTCCAGTCACTCTCGATCCACGTAGACATTTGTCGTAGGACAATTGGTGTTCCTTTAGGCATTACCTGAGTAAGCAAACAAAATCATTGCACTTCGAGGGTTGGAATAATGGTACTCAGTCCTATGGCACTAGTAATTTAGAATACATTGTACAGTAATTTATAACAGAATTAAATTTTGTCTATTTGCAGTTTGGCATTTAATGGCTTTATATGCAAGAGAAATTATTTCAGCATTTTGTTTAACTGCTGACGATGTTTTATTCCTTTTCTATTCGTGTTCAAATAATATGGTTGTTTCTCCAATATTGGTTTGAAAATAATTCATTTATTTTATCAAGCTGCACGAATTTCTGAAACCTCTCTTAATTCAAACATCAATTTTAATTTCTTATGGTTTTACTCTAATAAACTTATATGGATAAGCCAGAATATTCAAATGAGACATCCATTTTCCTTCGCATTTGAAAATTCGGTCTCACAATGTTGAATTTCTATGGTTAATGCATTATATAAAAAAAAAGAAAAGAGAATAGAAATGAACTGGGTTTGCTTTTATACTGAGCGTAGTTTCTGGTATTTGGTATACTAAATCTTCCATTTCCTTAGATATTGCTGCAGTTGCCTATTGTTGCATAAATTACCTTGGAAGTAGTTAATTTATAGAATTGCTTAATAGAATTCTAATTTTATTTTCCACACTTGTTTGCCTAGTGATTAGCTTGACATTGGGGCATCACTATGCTTACTTAGTCTCTGTCCAATTTGTGATGTACATTACATTGGTGATTAGTCTATTATTAGTATATATATTTAAATGATTTCTTTAAAGTGTTTAATTCTATTTTTCATTATATGGGCTTTTACTTCTTTTATTAAGTAATGAAAATTAGTTTATTGTGACATTTATTTACTTTGATATGTAACAAAGTAAACATTCTTCGCATGTGTATAGATATGCTTAAAAAGAGAAGATAGTGTATATTCAACCATTTACTAGTTAAGCGCATGTTTTGAATGGGCTTGGTTTAGTGGTGGGGATTAATATAGGTTGTTTTTCGGTGGTTGTCAGCCACCCTTACAGTATATATATATTAATAATTAATTAAACATTAATAATTTTATTCTGGATTTTTATTTTAATTTTTTATGTGGCATTTCTTTATTTTTCTTTCTGTTTTATTTTTAATAAAATATTTTAATATCACTTAATAAATATATGTATGCTGTGTTTTTTGTATGTTTATTAATAGAATTTTTTTCCCATATTTATTTTCCTTAAATGTTATAGTAATAATAACAAGTCAGATGTCACATGACTTATATATAGCTTGCGCTTACAAATATGTAAAATTAAGAGCATGCTAATAGCTCTAAACAAGCTTTTTTTTTATTTATGATAAATGCTACTACAAGAGAAGGCATTCAAATCATTTTTATCTTCGATTGTCCCCATCCCCAGATCGGTTTCGAGCTATGGGTCTCTTCAGTGAGGAGTTGGGACATTAGATCTAAAAAACCAACTCAAGCAAAGCATTTATCTAAAAGATAATTGTTAGAAGAAGATCTGAAACTTTTAGACATCTACATGTCTTTAAAGTCAGCTCTCCAACTGAAAAAATCATATAGGCCTGAACTTAATTCAGATACTCCATATATTAGTAGGCTTAGCTCTTTAATTTAGCTAAAGCCACAACAGCAAAATAATAATAGTAATAATAACAAGTCAGATGTCACATGACTTATATATAGCTTGAACTTACAAATATGTAAAATTAAGAGCATGCTAATAGCTCTAAACAAGCTTTTTTTTTTTTTATTTTATGATAAATGCTACTACAAGAGAAGGCATTCAAATCATTTTTATCTTGGATTGTCCCCATCCCCAGACCGGTTTCGACCTATGGGTCTCTTCAGTGAGGAGTTGGGACATTAGATCTAAAAAAACCAACTGAAGCAAAGCATTTATCTAAAAGATAATTGTTAGAAGAAGATCTGAAACTTTTAGACATCTACATGTCTTTAAAGTCAGCTCTCCAACTGAAAAAATCATATAGGCCTGAACTTAATTCAGATACTCCATATATTAGTAGGCTTAGCTCTTTAATTTAGCTAAAGCCACAACAGCAAAATAATAATAGTAATAATAACAAGTCAGATGTCACATGACTTATATATAGCTTGCACTTACAAATATGTAAAATTAAGAGCATGCTAATAGCTCTAAACAAGCTTTTTTTTTTTTTTTATTTATGATAAATGCTACTACAAGAGAAGGCATTCAAATCATTTTTATCTTGGATTGTCCCCATCCCCAGACCGGTTTCGACCTATGGGTCTCTTCAGTGAGGAGTTGGGACATTAGATCTAAAAAAACCAACTGAAGCAAAGCATTTATCTAAAAGATAATTGTTAGAAGAAGATCTGAAACTTTTAGACATCTACATGTCTTTAAAGTCAGCTCTCCAACTGAAAAAATCATATAGGCCTGAACTTAATTCAGATACTCCATATATTAGTAGGCTTAGCTCTTTAATTTAGCTAAAGCCACAACAGCAAAATAATAATAGTAATAATAACAAGTCAGATGTCACATGACTTATATATAGCTTGCACTTACAAATATGTAAAATTAAGAGCATGCTAATAGCTCTAAACAAGCTTTTTTTTTTTATTTATGATAAATGCTACTACAAGAGAAGGCATTCAAATCATTTTTATCTTGGATTGTCCCCAGACCGGTTTCGACCTATGGGTCTCTTCAGTGAGGAGTTGGGACATTAGATCTAAAAAACCAACTCAAGCAAAGCATTTATCTAAAAGATAATTGTTAGAAGAAGATCTGAAACTTTTAGACATCTACATGTCTTTAAAGTCAGCTCTCCAACTGAAAAAATCATATAGGCCTGAACTTAATTCAGATACTCCATATATTAGTAGGCTTAGCTCTTTAATTTAGCTAAAGCCACAACAGCAAAATAATAATAGTAATAATAACAAGTCAGATGTCACATGACATATATAGCTTGCACTTACAAATATGTAAAATTAAGAGCATGCTAATAGCTCTAAACAAGCTTTATTTTTTATTTATGATAAATGCTACTACAAGAGAAGGCATTCAAATCATTTTTATCTTGGATTGTCCCCATCCCCAGACCGGTTTCGACCTATGGGTCTCTTCAGTGAGGAGTTGGGACATTAGATCTAAAAAACCAACTCAAGCAAAGCATTTATCTAAAAGATAATTGTTAGAAGAAGATCTGAAACTTTTAGACATCTACATGTCTTTAAAGTCAGCTCTCCAACTGAAAAAATCATATAGGTCTGAACTTAATTCAGATACTCAATATATTAGTAGGCTTAGCTCTTTAATTTAGCTAAAGCCACAACAGCAAAATAATTTAAAGAGCTAAGCCTACTAATATATGGAGTATCTGAATTAAGTTCAGGCCTATATGATTTTTTCAGTTTGAGAGCTGACTTTAAAGACATGTAGATGTCTAAAAGTTTCAGATCTTCTTCTAACAATTATCTTTTAGATAAATGCTTTGCTTGAGTTGTTTTTTTAGATCTAATGTCCCAACTCCTCACTGAAGAGACCCATAGGTCGAAACCGGTCTGGGGATGGGGACAATCCAAGATAAAAATGATTTGAATGCTTTCTCTTGTAGTAGCATTTATCATAAATAAAAAAAAAGCTTGTTTAGAGCTATTAGCATGCTCTTAATTTTACATATTTGTAAGTGCAAGCTATATATAAGTCATGTGACATCTGATTTGTTATTATTACTATTATTATTTTGCTGTTGTGGCTTTAGCTAAATTAAAGAGCTAAGCCTACTAATATATGGAGTATCTGAATTAAGTTCAGGCCTATATGATTTTTTCAGTTGGAGAGCTGACTTTAAAGACATGTAGATGTCTAAAAGTTTCAGATCTTCTTCTAACAATTATCTTTTAGATAAATGCTTTGCTTGAGTTGGTTTTTTAGATCTAATGTCCCAACTCCTCACTGAAGAGACCCATAGGTCGAAACCGGTCTGGGGATGGGGACAATCCAAGATAAAAATGATTTGAATGCCTTCTCTTGTAGTAGCATTTATCATAAATAAAAAAAAAAAAGCTTGTTTAGAGCTATTAGCATGCTCTTAATTTTACATATTTGTAAGTGCAAGCTATATATAAGTCATGTGACATCTGACTTGTTATTATTACTATTATTATTTTGTTGTTGTGGCTTTAGCTAAATTAAAGAGCTAAGCCTACTAATATATGGAGTATCTGAATTAAGTTCAGGTCTATATGATTTTTTCAGTTGGAGAGCTGACTTTAAAGACATGTAGATGTCTAAAAGTTTCAGATCTTCTAACAATTATCTTTTAGATAAATGCTTTGCTTGAGTTGGTTTTTTAGATCTAATGTCCCAACTCCTCACTGAAGAGACCCATAGGTCGAAACCGGTCTGGGGATGGGGACAATCCAAGATAAAAATGATTTGAATGCCTTCTCTTGTAGTAGCATTTATCATAAATAAAAAAAAAAAGCTTGTTTAGAGCTATTAGCATGCTCTTAATTTTACATATTTGTAAGTACAAGCTATATATAAGTCATGTGACATCTGACTTGTTATTATTACTATTATTATTTTGTTGTTGTGGCTTTAGCTAAATTAAAGAGCTAAGCCTACTAATATATGGAGTATCTGAATTAAGTTCAGGCCTATATGATTTTTTCAGTTGGAGAGCTGACTTTAAAGACATGTAGATGTCTAAAAGTTTCAGATCTTCTTCTAACAATTATCTTTTAGATAAATGCTTTGCTTGAGTTGGTTTTTTAGATCTAATATCCCAACTCCTCACTGAAGAGACCCATAGCTCGAAACCGGTCTGGGGATGGGGACAATCCAAGATGAAAATGATTTGAATGCCTTCTCTTGTAGTAGCATTTATCATAAATAAAAAAAAAAAGCTTGTTTAGAGCTATTAGCATGCTCTTAATTTTACTTAAATGTTATTATAAATTTTTTTTTTTTTATGTGTGTATTAATTTTATATCAAATACATTTTATTCAACAAATACCATTTATTATATTTCTTTTTTATCTTTAATTTATTCTTATTGTTTTTATTAATAATTTTATTTATATAACATATTTAAAAGTAAGATTCCAAGATCATAAGGTCAGTTGACATGATCTGCTTTCTGAATGTAGTGCTCTTAGATCTGCTATTGTAAAATCATATGATTGCAGGATTGGAGATGTAAAATGAATGAATAGATTTTCTGAATATGTATATGGTTTTAATTTGGAAAACGATGTGATTAACTACTGTTATGTATATATGTTTACTTCATTTTTTATATTAATTCTATGCAATTGTAAATGGAATTGAAACTTATATTTATGTTATGCCATCAAATAAGGTTTTAATATTAAAAAAAACCCTCAGTTGAGTGACAAATGAACTTGTATATTGTATTGATTTCATCAAATTAAAATATATATTGTGCACATTCGATGTAACTCTAAAGTGAATCCCATGCTCCTAACTTTCAGTAGAAATTAAAGATTTTTTTCTGGATAGCTGCTACAATCCAGTAATTGTTGGTGGTCAGTGAACAGTATTTGTTTTTTTGTTTTTTTGCTGAAAAATAAAGATCACAAAACACTTGGATTGGTCAAATGAATGCTGATACAACCTTTAAAGGAAAGGCACAATTGAAATACCATGTAGCTTTCATCCTTGGAGAGAGATACCCTAAACCTATGGGCTCTGATAACTATTTAGATAGTGAAAACACTCACACAAAGCAAAGAAATTTATATCTAAAATATTTTTATTATTACAAATATCTGCCTATTACATCCATAACTTGAAGCTTAAATCCAGACAAAGTAAAATAAGAAAACTATTAATTCATCTTCTTGTTGGATGACTTAATAACTAATAGCTCTTACTCTATGTTCCTCTTTGGAAAAATCTTTGTGCTGCATTGGGCTATTTAAAGATTTTTATCTGACTTTTAGAAAACATTTGGTCTGAAACATGTTCATGGTATATTTAAACATGTTTTATATTTTATTGAAAATTAATAAATTGTTGAAAGTAATATTAGAGTTTTCATTTTGTCAATAATTTGAATAATTACTTCAAATAATTTTTGTTGTTTACCGACTCTTTTTTTTTTTTGGAAAAAGGACTTTTTGTTTTGGCTTTCCATACTATTGAAATGTACACTCAATTAGTTGCTGTTCTCAATCATTTCCAAGTTGTTATACCACCATATGATATACCACCATATGATACTTTGAACTTACTACTATTCTCTACTTTGACACTATTATAAGTTCATTGATAAAGGCAAAATCCAGCCCCCAATCCGGGGATGGCAATTTAAATATACTAAGGTCTGGAAAAGTCAGATTTCTCAAGTTTACAACTGATAGTTCTAGACTAGACAAAGGAGAAAATATTACTTTGAAGTATATTCGTGTAATTAATGTATTTTCAGACAGAAATATTGACAAAAAAAAAAAAAGATTGATGTGACACTATTATATATAGCTAATACATTATCACATATTCTAAAACTTTTTCAGTATCTCACATAGGACTTGCTGCTTTTCTATATTTAAAATTACAGACCTTTTTCAATTTCACCAATCTGGAATGTCCAAGCCTAAGTAAATTGACTGCAATAATATATCACTAAAACAGTCATCTGAATTCTGCATCATTATTCAAAAGATCACCAAAATACTCATTCCACCTATTCAAAATATCATTATTATGCAAAAGAGTGATCTCTGATATAATAAGAATGTTGTATCATTTTTCAGGAACGTAAATTACTATCAGTACAATAAAAAAAGATCACAAGTGATTATGTTAAGCAAACAATTGTATTTCCTTTACACTTTTGATTCATCAGTCTTTGTTATGTTTTCTTGTCAATTATTGAACTTGTGTCTTTAATCCTCTACGTTGCTTTTGAAGCTTCATCTTTATTTTGTTTCTTCTACAAACAGAGAATGACATAAGTTTTCATTTAATTGGGTCACTAATATTACAGTCATTGTTAAACAACTTATAATTTTTTTAATGGGCTTAAGAATACACTTACACTTGTAAACACTTTTTAAGAGAATTAATTATATGCCTTAATAACATGATAAGTGTGAAAATTCAAATAGGCAATTTTAGTATATAATAGCCATTGAAATTTACTATAACAGTTGTAATCTAAAGAATGAATATCTATTGGAATAGGATCTGTTTTTACTTCAACTACCATTTTAACTTTAGTGCATATTAATATATCTTTCCACAATCAATCCATATAAATGTTTGTTATGTTAATGTCTTTTACTTTGTGATTCTGTTAGTCGAAAAGTTTGTGGGAATGTTTGAAACCAGTTGTTTGTTACTGAAATTTATTCATATTATATAGCTTCTATATCATGATATAAGATAAAGCATAGGAGCTAGCATGAGAAATTTATGATATTAATATAGGAAATATTGTGGTAAAAACAGTGTATCTGCAGTTTTGTGAAGCAGGCATCAAGATGTTTGCATTGGGATGATGTATATGTCTATGGATAACATGTAATGCAAATCTATAATTAGAAAAGATATTAAAACTTTTCAGAAGAAAAAGTTTGCTGCAGAAATTAAAAGATAACTTGTTATGTATTATGATAGTGGTATCATGCATTGATTTCATAATCGTTACAAAGATCGCTTAATTTTTTTTATTTCTTTTTTTTTTGTGAAGTTTATTATGAATAGCTGCTAATGATGATGCTGATGTTATAAAACAGAAACTTCAGAATTAAAATAGTGTTATGAAATTCTGAATTATGATTGCTCAAAGAGTCACAGAAGACTTTTTTTTTCAGGGTAAATGCATCTTATTTTTATATTAATGCACCAATAGATGCATAGGAGAAGTAACTGTAGTAAATAAAGAGCACATACTGTAATTTTGTTTTAAACTAGCAATATTTGCATCTGGTAAAATTCCCCCAATGAAAAATAACATTAAAGTTATATTTTCTAAATAGTTTCATTATTTGTATTTCATAATTAAGCTAAAAATTATAGATTGCATAGAAATTTAGAAGTACTGATTTAGAACATTATAATGCCTTCTCAAACACTTACTGCAAAATAAGATATTATCTATTATCCTGACATTAATAGTATATCGTGCTTCATAATGTGCTCTAAATGACACTTCATGACAAATGTATTCTATTCAGAAAGGATATTTTTAATTGTTAATCATTTCCAAAATTCAGTTTCTAAATTATATACTTCTAATTATACATTATGAAATGATTACAGTATTTTATTTTCTAAATAAATATATGATAGTCTTCCAAATAATATCTTGGATACTGAAGATATTTGAGAGTAGTTAGAAAGAAATATACTGTAATTTCTAGAGTTGATGAAAGATATCACTATTATCTCATTAGGACAAGATGGAAGAATCTAATGCTTTATCAAATGTATATAAACTCTCGTAATTGTTCTTATCTTAGTTTAATTCATGTCATTCCGTTTTTGTTTATGCATGTGAAAAATATAAAACAAAGTAAATTTTTAATATTATTCATTTTAAGCATTAAATTATTGTAATGTAAACAATTAGCTGTAAATTATTTTCAGATATAAAAAATTTAAATTCTTTTTTTTTTAATTCTAGTTCTGACTCATTCATCATCATGGTAGAAACATTCACGGCTTTTGTAGAAGGACCTGCATGCTTTCTCACTGTTGCAGCATTTCTGGCGAATAAACCATATGCTTATGTTCTTCAGCTATTAGTTTCTTCTGGACAACTATATGGTGACTGTCTGTACTTTCTTACAGAATATGAAGACAATTTTATACATGGTATTATGTGGCATCCTATTTATTTTTGGGGGTATTTTATTATTATGAATTCATTTTGGCTTATTATTCCAATAATAATGATCGTGAACGCTTCTATAAAGTTAAACAGTGCACAGAAAAGTTATATGAATGTTTATACTACTTTAAAGAAGAAAAAACCGTAAACAATTTGCAATTTCCATATTATTGTAATGTTTAATAAAAATTATTCAAATATTCATTTATTATAATAATGAGGAAAAAAAATAGTTTGAAAGATTAACATTTGTAATGATGACCTTTCATTCTTCATTTTAATATTAAAAAATAAAAAAAAGATTGACAACATTTGCAGTTAAAAATAAGATTTCATGAAGAACGATGACTAAATAAACGTATTATTTTCAGAGTTCTTTTATTAAATTTTTTTTAAAAAAAAGTGCAATTTTTCCCTATCATATTAAATTGTGTTCAAATTAAAAATATATGTGATTTTTTAACTTTTTTAAAACAAAAACCTGACAATAAAATTCACATTATAAAATGAAAGTTCATGTATATTTGTTAAATTATAAATGTAAAAGAATATTGTTGAAATATTAATAATAGTCTGTTTTTATTTTCAAAAATTATATCTTAACTTCAGACAACAATTACCATTGATGTATTAAACCACTAAACATAACATGCTTACACAAGCTATTTATACAGAGACTAAACTCTTCATATAATAGTACCACTAAGTGCAAGCCAGAGTAATCAATGGATGCAAGAAGGTTTGTGCTCCTTACTGATGAAAGCCACAAGCTAGAAACTAGTCCAGTGATATTGGATGAGTAGTATTAGATGGGGTTTTTATGCACAAATCTTCTTGCATGCATTGATTACTGTGGCTTGCCCTTAGGGGTGCTACTGTATGGAGAGTTTAGCCTCTGTGTACCATTGCTGTATATATATATATATATATATTATAAAAAAGAAAGATTTTGTATCAAGTTAAAATGAAAAGTATTCATGGGTGATTTAAAATCAAAGTCTTTCCTTTTCTTTAACTTTATATATAATCCATCCTTTTACAATTTGTATATATGATTGTATATTTTTTCAGTAATATTATTTAGCGTAATTTTATGCATTCATTAAGAAACATAATTTTTGTACGTGATATTATACTATTACATGTTTACATTGTCTTCATGTTAATTTTTAAAATAGCTTTAATCAAAACTTTCAAATGTTCATTGATATTTTTTTGTAGGGATAATTGATAAAAGATAAATAGAAAAAAAAAAGTATATATTTGAAGACTTTGATCAAATAATTGTATAATTTTTTATAAATTCCATAAACAATTTAGGGGCAGACTTAGAAAGATTAATATTTACTTGGTCTACTTTACCTCTGCCCATAATTATAAATACTTTATAATGTGATGTGTCTAATTTCATTTTTAAATTTTGTATTGATTTCTCTTAAAGAGATTAATATGTAATCATCTCTATTTATAGACAAATGTTATAATTAGCTTGGTGTGAGATGACTAAGCATTGATAGGAATTGATCAGCAATTGTAGCTTTTCAAAATTTGCTATCGTTTATGCTGTTAAGAACAATTTATTTTACTCTGTTTCAGAACCATTTATTGTAAACTTAAATAATCAATAAGTATTATATGTTAGTGATATTACATCCAATGCCACTTATTCACATCTCCAAATTAGTTTCTGGCTTATGAAATTATCAATGAAAAACCTTCATTTAATACACTACACATTCAGCATCCATCTTATACTCTTTTTTTTCACTATCAAACTAATAACCTAAAATTTAAAATAAACACTTTAATATTTTAAATCCAAGCCATTAACTATATATTTATGTAGGCATTTTTCTAAGTTATGGCCAAAATAATATATGCTGACAAATATCATGACTATCTGTGATTATCTTTAATATGCTATTGGGAAAAATTATTTTCATTATACTTCAGTATCATTTATTATAAGCTTGAATAACTAATAAATACTAGATGATAATGCTAAATTTATATCAAGTGCTTTGAACTCAAGCTAACTTACTTGCACAATTATGTAAATCTGATATTAGATAAGTAACTATATATTTTAGAGTATATCACTTTTATAATATCTGACTATTTTTTATCTCAGAGAATATATATTCAACAATTATTTGACTATCTCTATTAACACATGATTTTATGGATATTTATTTTCATTCTACTTCGTAGCTATGTATAATATATTAGATGGTATCAGTACAATCCAGTTCCATCACATTTATATTCTTACACTAGTTTCTGGGTTATGGACTTCATTAATGAGAAGTTTGAATTTAAAGTCCATCATGCATTGCAGTAACTTTTACTCTTTTTCATATATAACAAGTAAATTGGATTTGATTCAAAACATTTGTTTTTGAATTTTAAGCTATTAGTTTGATAATAAACAAATAAAAACTTGTTGCTGTAAATGAGAGACATTGAATCCAAGATCATAAGATAGAAACTAGACTGAGAATGAGATATAATAACATTGGATATGAATATAATATTACTAAGTAATATCTATTGATTTAAAGAATCATGAATTGCTCCTAACATTCTGTTAATTCTTTAATTTTTAGACTTCGTGGCAGCCATACTGGATTTTTAGAAAACTTGATTAAATACACAATTTTTATAGGATTTTCATTTTGCATTATGCAAAAGTCAAGTGGTGTATATTATCAAAAAAATAATATACCAAGAAACATAAGAAAGCTGAAAAAATAGAGTCATTACATATTCATAATAGTAAAAAAAAAATATTTTAATGCTTTCAAAAATTATCATTTTCATGGATAAATTTCAAAATAGTATTTTTATTAACAGGTTCATTAAATTCCTTATAAAATATTTATCAAAATGGTATATATCATGACTTACTTAAAAATTCATTATTCTAAAAAATCAAAAAATAGAGATTTTGATATCTTTTATTTTTTGTAGAAACCCCATAACTATTCTTTCCTTATAGGCATCTATATATAATCACGGAAATGAAAATAGTAGAGATAAATAAGTCTAAAATAGTTTTCAAATATAATACATATGTAGCTAAACGGAAAAAAAGTTTTAGATTTAGTGCAATGTAGAAAATTTAATGAATATTAATGCTATTTTTATTATCTGTCTTAATTTTCGCCTTTGAAAAATATTTCACTGTTAGATAGAATCCATCTAAAGGAGCAGTTCTCGATGTGTGGGTCGCGACCCCTTTGAGGGTCGAACAACCCTTTCATAGGGGTCATCTAAAACCATTGGAAAACACATTTTCGATTCAAAACAGTAGCAAAATTAAAGGTTGGAGGTCACCACAACATAAGGAACTGTATTAAAAGGTTGTGGCATTAGGATGTATAAGTAATTACTACAAAATGATTGCATAGAAATAATTAAATGCTATTGTAACCATACAGCAAAAAAATAAACATAAATAAAAATGCAAATACAATTTATCTATTGGAATTATTCATGATTCATTCTCTTCTGATCACAGAATTGAAGCATCAGTACAGTAAGATGGTGGTGGGGCTGGTACTTTAGTCAATGTTCCTGAAAAAACTTGAGGTGGAGTTTGTAGAGATGTATTGCCTATTTCAACTTCAATTGAAAAGCAATAAAGTTGCCTATCTGAGCACTTTTGTTGTGTGTCCAATCATCACTTCAAATAGTCAAAAAAACTTTCATGCTTTTTTTTTTGTGGCAGACAATACAGCATTTCTTTTTGAATATTAGAAAACTATTAAGACCACAGCTTAAGTAATTAGATATTGGCCAACACCAGAAGTTATATTCTTATCTATGTACAACTTCATATGGTACACGTGTCCATTATTGCTATCTGTATAGACGTATCTATTGAAACCTTGTTTTTCTGGATTTGTGTAATCATATTATTTCATGCTATTTCAATCAGTAAATTTTTTAATATCATCTCTATGCATCTGTTATGCAGCTCTAAAATTTACTTTGTGGTCATAAATATATAATTGGCCTATTTGAAATTTATAAACTTATTAAATATGACAAATCTTAACTTGGTAGCAGTCATTTTTTTTTCTTTGCTAACTATAGCATTCTCAAATGTGAACTTATTAAATCATATTTTATCTCTGTATGGTAGCAGTCTTTTTTTTTTTTTTGATAAATATAATGTTCCCTAATCACAAATATAAATTTATTTAATCACATTTTCTTCAGGATTTAAATACATTTCAGTGTCAAAATTGTATGCACGTGTATAGAATTTTTTCTTTGCATTTTTTTTCCCCAAAAAATTTTATACTATATATCATTCATATTATATATTTAGTTATTTGTAGAATAATAAAGGATAAATAAAATAAAAAAGTCGTAAAATATTTTCATTAAATGAGAAAATGAAAATCATTGATGTAGTAAGGAAAAATAAGTCATTCTGAAGTAGGCCATATGTTTCAAAAGAATGAATTTTCAATCAAAGTGAAGCAGATTTATGCCATTGTTGTTTGTGCTTCTGAAACAGCTAATGTTGTAACTAAAGTAAGGAACAATTTTTGATTAAAACAGAAAATACCTTAAAGCAAAATGATATGAATTGTAAGAACATTCTGATTGATGATCTTGTATTGCATCAAAAATTAAGTTTTCTTTTTTTTAAAATGAATATGAATGATTGAATACATAGTATTGCAACATATATATATAAATGTGTTTCTCAATTATTGTTTATTTTTTTAACATTTTGTTTATATTATAAACTTAATTTATAAATGCATACTCTACACATGTCAAGTAACAGTACAATAAGCTTGTCAACAAAATTTTATTTTAGGATATATGATGTAAACAAGGGTGGCTTAAAACAAAATATGGCAGAGTTCACAGCTTCATTGTATTTGCAGAATCATTTTTTAAATGGAGATAAAGATTTTTTCAGGCAAAACAATATACTCTAAAGTAGATTCAATGTTGTTAGTTCAGCTCTCTTTAATTCAGCAACTTCTACCACTCGGGTAAATTATGAGCACTTTAAAATTTCATGACTGCCAGACTTTATTATATGATCACATTAAGATTTACATAAAAAACACATTTAATCTTGACTTTAAGAAAATGTACATTTATATGAATACCTGTAAATCTAATAAAGTTAACTGACATGAGTGTTATACTTCTATTTTGTCTTAATCAGTTCTATTTTTTCCTAGCAAAAAAAAAAGTTATTACATACTTTAATGTGAAGCAAATGGTATTAATCATTTTTATTATTTATTTCAGCTTGCTTTCCATGATGCACAAACTTGTATAAGGTGAGGGAGGTGTTCATGTCAGATCGGGGGGGGGGGGGGGTTGGAATTATTAAGTTGGTAATACAGAAAATTTTTAATGAAGAAAAAAAAATTGGACATAGCCTTAAAGAACAAGATATAAGATGGAAACAATCTAATAATTTATATTCCACAATGGAAAAATATAGTGATATCAAATCAAATATCCCAACAAGATTTTTCTTCACATAGTTTTCACTAAGAAATTAAGCTGTAACTTTTACTTACTAGCAATTTATTTTTACTGTTAAACCAACACTGATGGTGAATAATATTGTAAGTAATTAGCTTTTAATTTTTTACAATTTTTTTATTTTATTTATCTTTCTATATAAAATCTTGTAACTCAATTTCTACTTAGTTAAAATAGCACACATATATATTACCTATAACAATATATTTTTTTAGAGTTCACAAACAATTTTATCAAAAAATTAACAAAATATTTAATTTTTTAATTCTGTGCAATTCATTTCTCTTTATAGTACTGTCATCTAGTGCTACTAAATTGATATAAATTTTCTTCATTCCTAATTTCTGCTACCATATAAAACAAAAGAAAATGGAAAAAAAATGTGAAGAAATTTTTTTTCACATAAAAGCATTAAAAGTTAAAAAATCAATTGTATTAAGCTGAAATAAAAGTGTAGAGCAGCGCTTCTTAAACCTTTTTCATTCATGAACCCTTTTTGTCATCGAGATTTTTTCGCGACCCCAAATATTAAATATAAAATAGATATAGAAATAAGTATTCCCATAAATAATTTATTTCTTTGGTAAACAATATAAGTAGTTTTAGTATTTGTTTTAAGTATACAAAAATTAATGAAAGAAAATCATATTTTAATGAGACGGATGTGCTTGTTTTTTGCTGCATAACAAATTAAATCTTGGTGAAATATTTGATACTGCTGGAGGTAAAGCATCTTCAATGTTTTTCAGCATTGAACGATATTTGGATTTAATATACATTAAAGCTGAAAAAGTCATTTCACATAAGTATGTGATGCTGAATGGCAGAAGAACATTTAATGTCATTTCAGAAATTGTGGGAAATTCAGTCCTAGCTCCGATCCAGAATTCAGTCAAGTATTTTTGTGGAAAGTCAAGTTTTAAGTTTGAGTCACTTGATAACTCAACAAATTCTTCTTGGACTTTATATGGCAGGTGATTAATCTCATTAATGTCAATCAAAAATGGTCTATGAATCCGAGATAACTTTTTGAAATCTAAATATGATATAAAATATTTGCAAAACTGTGTTTCTGAGTTTTAAGTGATCTATAATAATTTTTGCAATACAATTATTTTTTCAATTATCAAATTATCAATAGTCAAAAACATTTCCAATGAATCATTTTCCACCTTATTCTTCCAAATGTTGATCTTTTTAATAAAACCTTCAATTTTATCATTTGAAGTAAAAATATTGCTATTTTTCCCTTGAAGAGACAAGTTAAGATCATTTAGTTTCTCAAAAATATCAAGTCATTTTGAAAAAGAGCAGCAAGATTAGATTTTTGTTCGGTTAAAAATACAATAATTTCTTCTTTTAATAACAATAATCTTCTTAAACTTCACTCTCTTGACATCCATCTTACTTCTGCATGTAATAATAAATTTTTGTATTCAGAATCCATGTCTTTACAAAGATTTGAAAATAAATGGCTGTTAAGCGCATGGCTTTTAATAAAGTTTATAATTTTTTTTAGCATCCTGAAGCACATCGTTCAATTCCGTTGCTAATTTTTTTGCTGCAAGGGCCTCTCGATGTATCAGGCAGTGTGTAAAAGTTACATGATTATTACCAGAAGCTTTGACAAATGATTTAAAACCAATATTTTCACCAGTCATTGCTTTTGCACCATTTATGCATACTCCAAAGCAATTTTTCCATTCTAAACCTTCAGTTTTAAAAAATTTGTCTACTATATTATATATGTCTTTCTCTCTTGTACGTTCTTCCAAAGAATGACAAATTAACAATTCTTCCTCAATGTTTTCTTTATAAATATATCTGACATACACTAATAATTGGGCTATTTTTGAAATATCAGTTGTTTTGTCCAACTGAATTATAAATATTGGGTTTTCTTGATCATTGCTAATTTCAGAAATGAATTTTCCAAATTTCATCACCATATTTACTTCCGTGAAGTATTTCGACCATTTTAATAGCAGCAAGTAATATAAGATCTTCTCCAATGGTGTATAGCTTTTTATTTTTAACAATCAGATATGAAACTTCATATAATGCTAGTAAATATTTTTCATTAACAGTTATAATTTTCTCAAAATATTGTTTTTCTTTATTTGAAGTTAACAGTCATTCAAAATATTCTTTTGGTTTATTGACATATGAAGGATGCTTGGATTCAAGATGTCTTTTTAATTTTGATGGTTTCATACTCTCCATAGACAAAACATTATTGCAAATTAAACAAAGAGGTTGTTCATTACTATCACAGTTATTGAAAGTAAAGCCAAATTGGTGAAATGTCTCATCATTTTTTTTTTTTTCATCTTAAATGCCTCTTTCCGATTACGAGATCCTGCTTGGAGACTTTGTAGCATTGTCATCTGCATCATTACCTTTGGTATTCAAGTTCAACCATTTATCCATGGGTAAAAAGTATTTTTATCCTAAAATATAAATAAAATAACAGTATTTATTAGTTAGTAGAGACACCAAGTGGGAGCTGTGTTTTTTGTTTAACTACATGAAGCATATTTATTCCCATATGTTTTATTTTTTAATACCTCCGTATGTTTTATTTTTTAATATTTAAAAAATATCAACAAATCAATTATAAATTACCTGTTAAGTTTAAAAAATAGGAATATGTTTTTACTTATTAATAAATAAATGACAATAAGTTTCAAATAAAAAATAAATTTTTATAATAATTAATAAGATGATAAATTTTGAATAAAAAAGTGAGAAAAAAAAAGTATACAAGCATTTTTACATATAAAAAATAACATATTTATTCAAATAAATATTAATCTTAGTCGAGTAAAATACAATATTGTATTGTTCTTGCGATGTGGACACTTGTTGAAATGAAACCGAAACAAATAACTTGACCAGAAATGCATTATATAATCGCAATGACACCAACCTTTATGAAACCGAAACAAATAATTTGACCAGAAATGCATTATATAATCGCAATGACACCAACCTTTTTCTTGCCACTGCAGCTATATTTTGATTCTGAAATAACATGCTGAAATTGCAATATGACACCACTATTATGATGCATTTAGTGTAATTTTTCAATATCTAAATATAATTTACAGCTCAACTTGACCATCTATTACGATTTTATAATTGCACTGTATAGAAAACGTAATATATTAAAGATAATGAAGGATTGCAAATCCACAGTTTAAGAAACACTGGTGTAGAGCAATAGTGTTTGGAAATTCAAAAATCTGTTTCTTGAAAAATCATTTAAATAAACTTGCAATTAATGCCTACTTTCTTGTATCAATCATTGCATTCATCAGATAAAACAAATTTTTTAACTGACAAATAGACTGTAGTTTGTTACAATAAAATGGGTATTAATTGTAAATTTATTTAAATGAATCTTTGGGCATCTAACTTATGAATTTGTAAACATGATTGCAGCATACTGTTATTTATGAAAGCTGAATATAATTTTTTATGTTTAATGCATGTTTTACATTTTAATGCATTTATGTGAATAAAAGCAGTTCTCGAAAAAAAATTTAAATATTTTTTAAGATATTTATTTTCTTTTGGATAATTGTGACTAGTGGAGGGAAAGAACGTTCAATTGGTTCCACCATTAACTTTCACTGAGTTTCTGATATATGTAATTTGATAAACATTATGATGATGAACATATTAAATGATTAATTTTATTAGCATTATAGGAATAATTGGTTATTGAATGGTGAATTCTTATTTAGCAGTTTCTTATTTTGATTGAAAGCAAAATACTCATAAATAAATAGAAGTTTCAAGCCTTGACTACATTGCAATCTAATATCTAATAGAACCCAGTGCTCATATATGGTTATGGGCAAAGATAATGTCATTATTGTATAGTATTAAATGATGAGACATATATTTTATCTTTAAGATAGATGTCCCTAGAATTCAATGCAAAGACTAAATTCTACACATATGGAATACATTTGAGTGTCATCTACTTCACCAATTCAGTCAATATTTGGATTGTTTTTGTCTGATGCTAGAATAGCAACAATTTTCCTGCTTACTCTCATCTAAATTAAAATACTGATGATAAATGTTATATGCTCAATTATAATAATTGACTACCATGTTTAAACACATTTTTTTAACAGTGATAACATAGTCATATAATCAATTGTAGTATTAAAACCTATCATCACTGTATTATGAAAGGATTGAATAGCCAGTAGACACCAGATAGAAATTTTGCAAATCATGCAATGTTTATAAAATAATGTTATAATATGTTGGACTATTTACACCATCTAATCATTAAATGTTGAATGTCTAGAAAATGTTAAACTTTATTTAAAGTTTTCAATTATAAACAACTGAGTAATAACACACAAATAAACAACACAGATTACTAACAGTTGTTTGTATTTGAAAAGGTTAAAATTTTCTAGACATTCTACATTTAATGATAGATAGTCCAACATATAACATCTACAATACCATCATCATAAACTTTCAGCAATTTACAAATGGTTATGTTAATATGGATGCAATTATTGTGCAAATGCAGAAAAATATTAATGATGAAGGAAAGTTATTTAATCTTGGGATAGATTATTTTAATTCACTAATTAAAATTTAATTTATCATATTTTTTTTTTTTTAATTTTTACACTATATAGAAATTTTTAGGTAAGTAACTACTAGTATAATGACTAAATATCATATAACAACTGGCAATGCTATTTGAAAGACTGAAATGATCCTTAAAAATGAACTAGCAAGCACTCTATAGAACATAAACTGATAATGTAATCCATGTCTAGTGTATTGTTATCTGCCAAAGTTTAGACAGAACTGCTCTATGTAGAATTTGCTGCTGTTTTGAAGTTTAATCAACCAAAAACTTTAAATTTCATTTTGCCACCAAAGGATTTTTTAATAAAGACTTAAATCTAGATATTTCCACCATCTTAATCAATACTGGCTTTAAATAATAAAAATATAATAGTATGAGACTAAAATATATTTGAATAAACACTATTTTAATCAAAAAGGATTCTGATACTGCAATTTTAATGCAAAGTAATAAAGATCAAAGCATATGTTTTTCTTTTTTAATTGGTTTGTGCAGAAACTTCCAATAACTTTTAAAGAAGTTTATTTGCATAGTAGTTACAATGAGATTCCATTATATGAAACAGTGAGACATACATTTTTGTTTATAGGTAAGGTCTACTCTAACATCATTACAAAACTGGATAATAAAGACATAACCACTATAAAAGGAATATATTGGTTATGTAGGTAGTACCTGTAGTGATGCAGGCAATATAATCAAGCTCCAGATCAGTGCAAATATGTCTAGCCTGGCCACTGGTTTTAATTTTACTCAATTTGCTATAAAAGAGTGAGCAAAGTTTACTAGATGTAGGATTAAAGCAAAAGTGGCACTTCAGAAACCATAGAGTGAAAAGTATAAAGTTGGATATCTGATATTAGGGAAGAGCCCTCTATTTGTGCTATTGCCGAGAGCCAAAAGGGAAGGAGAGTGATTACGTATAATTATGCTAATGAGTGTGCGATATGTTTATAGTGCACTGCAATCATGTAGAATGTGCTGATGTTTCTTCATCTCTATGGCATAACCGGCAATAGGTGTCTATATTAGCATTGGTGAATTTTTTGTTAAAAAGCTATTTGTGAGTAGTGCATTCAGACTTTTTTTAATCATAAAATCCAGACATTTATATTCAAGATATTAATATTTAAATTGCATGGGTTTTATAATATCCTGATTTAAGTTATTTTTTCCTTAAAGATTGTATGATTTCTAGAGATGAAAGGAATGATTGACTTGAATAAGTTGCCTAGAAATTTACTCTTTGGTTGTGGTGGAATGTCAGTTGTGTTGACAGGTATGAAATTTTGAGTGTAAGTGAAAAAGTCAAGAATCCTTGTGATTTTATTTATTACTCTTTGTATATGGAAAACAGGAATACAATGTAAAGATAGCCCATTGATCTTTGAAGATCTGTGCATGGATATTTTACTAATAGCAACAGTCCTCTTACCCCAGATATGTTCAGTGCATAGGGAATGTATTTTCTTAATAAATACTTTATTGAATTTAATTATAGGGGAATAGAAGGTAGTTTTGGGGAAGATGAGCATGTTAATAAGTGAGATTTTGGCACGGATTGATAATCTTGAGAGAGTGAAATAAAAGTGCTTTCTAAGGAAGTTAAGAGCTTGTTCTGGATAGAATTTGTTAATTCATTGACTGAAAGAAATATTGGATAGCCAAGGAATTTAAGATGGTGTGAAAGGGGATGCAATGTTTTTCCCAGACAGTGTTCCAGGCTGATGATTTTGAATATTGAAGCTTAAGGAATAATGTTTAGTATATTGTTCAAGTAGAGAAATTATTTGTAGTATGTATTATTTGGATGGAAGAATGATTATAAGATCAACCATGTAAGAAATGTTTTATATATTGATTTATAGATTGTATATAGATACCAAGAAGACTTTAGTTTGAATGAAAAGAGGGTTAATATATGTAATAAAAGAGCAAGTCACTTAAAGGAGAGCCTTGGGATTTTGAGTTATACTGAGTGAAAATAGGTATTGTTTTATCATTTAGAGTTATATGAATTTCTCTATTATAGAGTGTTTGCTAGAATATATAGGATTGGTATAAGAATATTGTGTTGTTTGACTAGTTACAAGAGCTTTTCTGTTGGAACAGTCAAAAGCTGACCTGATGTCCAGCTGTAGTGCAATAAGCCCAGCGCTTCTAGCATATCTGACTTGACCAATGATAATTCTGAAGAGCATCACTCCCGCAGTAGTGGAAGTTCCCTTTTTAGAAAATTGATGAGCTAATATGTTAGGGACAGGATTGGCTGTATTTTGTCCTTAATTAGGTTTTCTATGACTTTAATCATTAATGGTGTCATGGAGATTGTCGTAAATTATTCAGGGGGGTGATGTAATTTTCTTTTAAAAACAGTACCAGTGAAATTGGGTGCAACTGCTCAATTTTTTGAATTTGTGTAGAGCAGTAATTTAAAAGATTGTAAATAATATCAATGGTAAAATGGCCGAGAACAAATTTAGGGATTGTGTGTGAACCTGGATGAGTACTGTCTGGCTTAGAATTTAATTTGATTGGAATTTGGTATATATGAATTTCATGATTGCCATCACTTTGACTGAACAAGGAAATGGGTATATTATGAGGTTGAAGGGATTGAAATTATTTTTAAAATGATAATAAAAAATATGAGGCAACATATTTTCACCAGTAATAAATTGTAAATCTTTAGTAATGGAAGAGGAGATGGACCTGTTTGTTCAATAACTCAGAGCCCATTGTATATACCCTTTGGACCAATTGTGTGATTAGTCTACAAGTAGTTTAGCTTTTTTCATGGAAATGTAGTCAGCTAATATTTTTTGGGTATTTTCAGATGCAAAATGGAGGGACTTGCATCAGAATCACATGATGTGAGTTGTAATTTTTGGCAGATTGTTTCTAAATTTTTTGACATTGAGATTGGCGATTTATTTTTGTGTGTGTTGATAAAAGAAAACCAACCTTCTACTGAGTTGTCATATTGATCTTTTGGAAATATATGTATATCTTGGAGATCAGTGGTAGCCATTTTGAGAAGTATTCTTATCATGTTATAGGGGAATCTATGACCTTAAGTACTGCATTGAGGGTAAAATGATCAGAGAAAAGGGAAAGGGGTTAGGGAAGGTTGAATGATAAAATGGAAATTAGAGGAATAAAAGGAATCAGTTAGAGTGTTTCCTTGTATAGAATGACAGAAACTTTCTGCACTCATAAGTGGTCTGTTTATGCATTGTAGAAATTTGGAGACAAATTCTGGATAAGAAATGTTTAAATCACCCATTAGTTCTGTAGGATAAGAATTTGTATTTACGTAAAGGTTTATTTGATTAATTAATTACAGTATTAGATATATTTTGTTGTATAGGTAAAGCGTGATTACATGAATGGTAAAATAATGGTCAAGGTAAAGTGTTTTGAAAGATAGGAAAGAGGATCTATGATGAATTAAAACCCCACCTCAGCTGCAGCAGTGTTTGGCTAAGATAATTTTAAAAAACCTAATTTGCCAAAGTATTTTAGATGATCTATTTTCGTATGTATTGTGCGTTTGTCTCTATGAATAATATGTGTGGTGTAAATTGTTATCCAATTCTTAATTGCAAATAACCTTTGAAGGAATTGATGCCCCTGACATTAATAGCTAAGATTTTAATATGCATTAGGTTTTGTATAGATCGAATATGAAAGCTTTAGAATTAGCTGTATTTATATAATTGTTAATTATAAGTAAATTATGATAGCAAAGTGAATATTACATTTTTACTCTAAGAAAGATCACTGGAAAATGTAGATTTAAATGAGCAGTTTATGAGTAGAATTCTAAATGTGAATTAGGTTGTATTAAACCATATACGATACTTGACATCTAATCCATCATAAATTTTGGAAGAAAAAATCAAATGCAATTTTTGGGCGATTGTTCTATTGATCATTTAGCATTGATGCTGCTGTTATTGTATGATTTCAGTAGGTAAATTATTATTCCTCATGTCTTATGTGTGAGTTGAGCTTTGTTCTTTTGTTATAATTTCTTTAGCATTGTGACTTTTTTTTACTCTGGTTGGTTTATTATTGCTTTCAACGCCCGCAATGTAACTGTTCAGAAGCCAGTTGAAAATTGGCATTTTGTTGTCTTGTCCAATGTATAGATTTTGAAATTGTCACCTGAAGTATTTTTTGTTGATATGTTAAGTAGTTTAGTTTTTTAAGTAGCGGGTGCATATTCTAAAGAATCAGATTTTTTTTTTTAATCTGGTATTGGTTTGATATTCCATTATCATCTGCAAATCATTTATACTAATGTTATCAGATGCTGTTCTTATTTCTTGGGGGGGGGGTCTTTTATGATTGTTTTAAAGTCTTCTTCATTTTCAGCTGATGAGTTTTTATTATTATTTATAATTTGGTCCATTTCAGATTCATTTGATGACTCGATAGTATAATCATCAGTGAAGTTTGTATGAGATGTAGATATTCATCTTCTGTTTGGAAACCAATTGACTTGTCTTCAGGGTTAATGTTCCGTATTTTGTGGGATCTGAAAATCCCAAACATTCATTCCTTGATTAATATTCTGTTCATTGATGGATGATCCTGGTGATTTATTGCACTGATGTAGCTTAGTTTTTTTAAAACCACATTTATTACAGAAGTGCTCATTACAGTCTTTTATTATAAGATTCATGGATTTACAGTAAAAACATTGTGGTGGTATTCCTTTAAAAGTTATTATCAGTGGTGAAGAGTATGTGGCATGAAGTGTAAGTACATCATATGGTTTTATACCTTTATTTAGGGTCATGTTGAAAAAGGCTGTGTTTGTCAATACTAATACTAATTGATATTCTTTTTCCCAACAAATATCTGAAATTAGTAATTTTCCCTTATGAATTTAGAATGTTTTGAGGTCTTGATTAGTAAATATGACATGATAATTTTTGATTTGACCTGCTAGATTTAGCCTTCTATTAAAGTCTAAATAACAATTATATTTATTGTTTAGGAATTGTATATGTTGTGGGAAGATTTATTTTTGTATTGTGTTGTGAAATTCGAGAACCAAATATTGATTATTTGAGTGATTTAGGATTTTGAAAATAGATCCCCATAACTTTTTTCTCCATTGAAAATTGATAAATTCATCGGTTGGGAATTTATTATAATAAAAAAATATTGCTGTCAGCTGTGATTAATGTTTTATCAGTATTAAATTTCTGAAATGATTTTAAAACTTTATGGGATTGTTTGAAAGAATTTTTCAGTAAGTTGGTCATAATCATAAGTATTTGTTTCTATTCAGTTATTTATATTATCAATACGTATATTTATTTGTTCAGATTCTTGGCTATCGGTGATAAAAAAAATCTGTAATATTCTCTCTATTGATAGTTATAGTTTGTTCACCATCATTTTTTAAAATGTTAGCATATGTAGACTTTATTTTTAGGTTTGAATTGTCATCACTAAAAAGCTTATGTGAAACATTTAACATTCCACTCAAATTCTGCAATGTAAATTCTATTATTTTAACCACTTCATTAACTGAGTTTGGGTTTTTTTTTTTTTTTTTGAGTGTTCGTTTAGCAAGATATTTTTTGCTTTAAATGTTATTAGTAATATTTCAGCTAGAATTTTCTAGCATTTAGACAGGTACAAATTGAATTTCAAATATTTATTCAGATATCAAAATTTTTAGCCCTGAAATGAGTTTATCTGTATTTAAAGACTATTGTAGTTTTGTTGCCAGATTTATATTTTGCACATATTTTAAAATTAATAACATTAAATAAATGTGAGATTTTACAAGAGATTTTACTTTGGGAAGCCCACTTGGATATATAAACATCAAACTAGATAACCATATAGATCATTACAGATGACTGGCCAAGTCAATTACAAACTTCTGAGCTTTGAGAAATTCTTAGCTAACGAAAAAATATCCCATTTTTTCAGAATCGAATTGTCTCTGACAAGCAAGTCGGATTATAAGGCATATGATTTACTATGAGTTTTTTTTTTTTAAATAATAAACAAAACAAAAGGCTACTACAAGTAAAAATACATTTTTTATTATAAAAAATGTAAATTAATTTTAAAAAAATACATTCACATACATATATAAAGTCTTATAAAAGTTTTATTTCTCTAAAATCCAGCTTCTCAAAAAAGGGTAAAAAAAAATACTATTTCATAAAATAGTAACAAACAAATTTTAATACTGTACATTCACTGTATCCAAGGAGATATCTCACTGAGTGGTATGTGTGTATACATATATAAACAGGACGTAATACAATAATAAAATCATTACTATAATTTTAATACATTAAATTATTGATAATTTTATTTGCCATAATTTATCTGAAAACTATTTCTTAAATCCAGTAACTATAAATCCATGTAATATATATATATCTTGATTTATAGTATTCACTGCACAGCTATGAAAAGTTAAACTGAAATCTATTTTTTCACATATTGAGATTCTCATTTATTATAATCAAGTATTTGTGGGACTTTATAATAAAATTCCATAGTTACACGAACAAGAAATTTACAAATGAAAATGTTCAACAATGCTATCTTACAAAAAATAGACAAACTATTTTAAAATATAATTTTCTATCAATGTAAAGGCAAAAATAGATTCTATTTTTAGTATACAATATTATGTTATACTATATATACATAAGTCATGCAATATTTTCTATGATAAAATAGCATTAACATCCAATCTTAGAAAGTGCTACACCACCTATTATTATACCTCAATTCTTAATTAGAATGTACCTAAAAAATTGATAATCAACTGAAAGAATTTTTGTCATACAAAAATGATAACAGGACAGATGGATAAGATTTTTATTGAAGTTGTAGTCTATAAACAGGCTGAGGTAAAAGTTTATCATAGCATATTAATATTCAAAAGGAGTAAAGGTATAAGATCGTTAATTATGACTAGGATCTTCTCATTAAAAAAAAACTTTTGTTCAATAAAGAAATTGTGCTTGTGTAGGATATATACAAAAATATATTATTATTTTAAATGTCATTTTAAAAATGATTATCTTCATATTTAGATTTACTTTCAATCTTAAAAAATTAAGTTATCATTTGTAAAATTCTAAATAAAATGTCTAAAAAAACATCACAAAATCTTATAAATTAAAATACATTATATTTTTTTTCCCGAATTATATTAATCAGTTAAAATATTCACAATTGTATACATATAGTATATTTCCATTATAAATATTCCAGAAAAAAAATAGTTTCAGGAAGTAATGGAATTTAAAAAAGGTCATATGTACTCCATCTGGTTTTTTAAATTTTGGTATTTTCTTGGAATAAAATTCCTATAATTTCTTTGGCTTCTTATTTTCTTTTAAGCATTGATATATATAATATCATTTACACTTTACAATGCAATCTAATAGTATAAAATTTATTTCTTTACGTCTATTTACAGTTTCAACTGCCCAGCAATCATTGTCAAAACTACAATATTCAAATATGTATGACTATACATTTAGTGCCTGACAATACATTCATATTTATATGTAATTATAAAAGATATATACAACAATTCTACATTATGGATTTTAAAAAATATAATTTTTTCAATGAACCCATATATATTTTTAATAATTCTATAAATATTATTTTTTTATTCTTATTTCTTTTGCATAAATAATTATATTTTTAATACTAATACATTGTACAGGCTTACACCTGCATTTATATATGTAATATATGCGGGATTCAAACTCAGACTTTCATGCAACCCATCACTCTTAGTGCCATCTCATTGCTAACCCATCTGATTTTCAATGAAATGGAAGGCTGAAGAGTTGTGAATTGGAATAGTTTGAAGCCTATCCATTAAAGTATGAAGATTGGCTATCTTAATATAAAGCTGAGCACTGATTATATATATGTATGAGGATGGTGGTCTGGACCAGCTGATGATTGCTGGTTTAGCATGAAATACGTGTATGGTGATTATTTGTCTTTTTAACATGTGTATGATCAGGTGGGTCAGCAATATGAGATGGCACTGAGAGTGGTGGGTCATGTGAGTTCGAATCCTGCATATTTTTAATACTGTATATTATTTTACATTTCTATAACTTTTAAAACTTAATAATTTAATTTATTTTTATTACTTTAATTATTTCATTATAGTTTTAATCATGAATTAATCAATTATAATTATACATTTTTATTTTTCTAAGTTTGACATTTTTTATATAATCTTATCTCCCTTTAAATCTTAACTTTAACTGAAACAATTTTTCAATTGTCTTATATTTTTATACTAACTCCCTCTAGGAGCATTTTTAAAACTTTCTCATTTTAATTTTCAATCTATATATACATTTTAATTAATAAAAAAATACTTGTATAAAATTAATGTTTTCAAACCCAAATCTATTTAAAATTGGTCTAATACATTTAATTATGATAGCTTCTTTAATTTTCCGCTTCCTTCTACTGTTAGTACAGTTTATTATTTTTATACTATCTTTTTCAAATTTATGTCATGTTTCTAGTGACTGTAAATAAATAGGTGTTGTTAAAATCATATACTAATGGTAAATATAAGATAGAAACATCTATATATATAAAAAAACTAATATAAATAATATAATTAACGAATTAAAATATGTATAGAGCTATAAATTATTGCTCATTTAAGGAAGATTACAGTAAGTAAAATTAATAGTTAAGGAACTTAATAATGATTAACCAATGAAGGTTATAGAAGATAAGATAAAACTGTCAGAAGAAAAATTTATTAATAAAGAAAATAAAAAAGATAAATATATGTGTTAAAACTTATTACAACAATATTGTAAAAAATATAAATAAAATTATCAATAAAGATAATGTTAGCAAAGTAAAGGGTTTATTCTATCTTTTCAAATTTATGTCATGTTTCTAGTGACTGTAAATAAATAGGTGTTGTTAAAATCATATACTAATGGTAAATATAAGATAGAAACATCTATATATATAAAAAAACTAATATAAATAATATAATTAACGAATTAAAATATGTATAGAGCTATAAATTATTGCTCATTTAAGGAAGATTACAGTAAGTAAAATTAATAGTTAAGGAACTTAATAATGATTAACCAATGAAGGTTATAGAAGATAAGATAAAACTGTCAGAAGAAAAATTTATTAATAAAGAAAATAAAAAAGATAAATATATGTGTTAAAACTTATTACAACAATATTGTAAAAAATATAAATAAAATTATCAATAAAGATAATGTTAGCAAAGTAAAGGGTTTATTCTATCTTTTCAAATTTATGTCATGTTTCTAGTGACTGTAAATAAATAGGTGTTGTTAAAATCATATACTAATGGTAAATATTAGATAGAAACATCTATATATATAAAAAAACTAATATAAATAATATAATTAACGAATTAAAATATGTATAGAGCTATAAATTATTGCTCATTTAAGGAAGATTACAGTAAGTAAAATTAATAGTTAAGGAACTTAATAATGATTAACCAATGAAGGTTATAGAGGATAAGATAAAACTGTCAGAAGAAAAATTTATTAATAAAGAAAATAAAAAAGATAAATATATGTGTTAAAACTTATTACAACAATATTGTAAAAAATATAAATAAAATTATCAATAAAGATAATGTTAGCAAAGTAAAGGGTTTATTCTGTGTGTTAATTTTGTTAACTGTAAATTGAATGATATTCCTTCACATTGATGAATAAAATAATTTATATGTATATTGCAGCAGTTGGGGGAAATTTTACATTTCAAATATTTTCCAAGAATAATAGCCCTTCCTGCAGTTTTGTGATAGTTTTATGCAATTTTATTTCCATCTTGAATTGTTGATAGTTGTCCATAATCTAATGTAATATTTAGATTATTCTCCTTTTCCTTATCCTAATTGTAATTAGTTTGCTAAAACATTTTAACCATATGTGTTTATATATAAATGACTCTATATATATCAACGTGAAAGAATATTCCAATTAAAGCTACAGTTAATAAAATTAACATACAGAATAAACCCTTTACTTACCTAACATTTGAAACGTTTAAACAAATAGGATAAGAAAAAGGAGAATAATTTAAATATTACATTAGAATATGGACAACCATCAACAATTCAAGATGGAAATGAACCTGCATAAAACTCACAAAATTTCTTGGAAAAATGTTTAAACCTAAAATTTTTCCTCAAACTATTGCAATATACATATAAATTACTCTATACAACAATGTGAAAGAATATTCCAATTAAAGCTACAGTTAACAAAATTAATAGAATGAACTCTTTATTTAGCTAACATTCAAAATGTTTATGCAAATTAATTACAAATAGGCTAAGGAAGAGGCAAATAATTTGAATATTATAATAAAGTTAATAAAAAAATTAGCAATATAATACAATTTAAAATAATGAATAAAAAAAAGAAAATATACTTAATATATTAGACAATAAATATGTAGAAAATTGTATGAATGGAATATTAAAAAAACATGTCAACATAACAATATCAGAAGTAATTATATAAGTGAAACAAATAATTCAATTCATACAGGATTAACCTAACACAAATATTATAAAAGATCGCCTAATTTTTTTTACATTAATTAGAAACAGGACATAGATTTGGAAAAGTTAATATAAAAATGATTAATTATTTCAACGATAGAAGGGATAGAAAAATTTAAAAAGCTATAGTAATCAAAACCATTAGACAAACTTAAAATAAAGATTTGGATTTGAAAACATTAATTTTATAAAAGTATTCTTTATTAATTAAATAAGTATATATAGGTTGAAAATTAAATTATATAGTTTTAAAAATGCTCATAAAGGGAGGTAGTATAAAGAAGTCACAGTGCATCTCATCAATTTTAAAACTTTTAGTTACAATTGTTAAAGGGAGATAAAAGTTATATAAAAAGAATTACAAATTTTAAAAAAAAGTAGAAATAAATAATTAAAGTGATAAAAGCAAATTATTAAAAGGTTTAAAAGTCATAAAAATGTAAAATAATATATATTAAAAATATAAAACAGCTTATACAAAAGAAATAAAAGATTAATATTTATAAAAATATATAAGGATTTATAAATCCTGTTTTCATTGAAAAATTTGTATTTTTTAAAAATTCATAATGTAGGATATATATAATACCTGTTATAATTAAGTATAAATATATAGAAAAGCACTAATTGTATGGTCATATATACTTGAATATTGTAGCTATGATGCTAATTGCTGGGCAATTGAAACTATAAATACATGTAAAGAAATAAGGTATAAGTGGGTAATATATAGACATAATAAAAGTTCTCCATTAATTTTTCTATTAGAAACTTGTAAAAACATAGACACATTGTATTGTACAATCTAATCAATTCCTAATGATTTGTGATTTGTTTTAAGCCATTCATGATATTGATTTAACCTGTGGTCATTTGGTTGAACCTAAAAAAAAATAAAAATTATTCAAGTTATTATAAAATATTTGGATGAATTCTTACAATTGCATTAAAGATTTTATTATGACTATCAAGTGTCACTTATCAGAATAGTAACCCAGTTTTTATTGGATGCTTTTGAATATGATCACATGAATAACAATAGTCTTGCCATTTTCGTATTGTCACACTAAGAATGGAACCATAATGTCATTGTTAATATAATCTACAAATCATTATGTAAGAGTATGACATATAATATCTATATTTTCTTTATGCCCTATTTAATCCTGCAACAGTTTAGAAAATCTTAATTGCAATTGATATTAGGCAATAAAGTCCATTCTGCTGAAAAAGTCACAACTTTCAATGATATATTTATTTCTATCTACATCTTAACATACCTTTCATGCAGTCTGTACAAGATGATAGTGAAAGTGTCCATATTATTAAAATGAATGCATTTCAGTATTCTCTCTTAAATCACTGAAAATAAATATATTGTAACGGATAGAAAGAATGGGTTAATGTGGAATGATGATGATAATCATCACCCCCAAATAGTCAATCAAAGAATTAATTAACATTGATAAATAACAAAGATGCATGCAATCAGTAAAAAAATAAAAATATAAGTTACAAACACTAACAATATTAATTAAACAAGAATAATCAGTCATTCCTTGTGTCTGGAATTAATGAAGGTCTGTTGTAAACACACTAATTACCTAGCCACTGCCAAACTATGGCAAAATATTTGGATGCACATACTTAAATGCTAAAACAACTATAAAAATGCTGCGATCTTAATATATGCTGATCATCATCAATTCTCTGGCTATATGGTATGAGTGTACAGACCATTTCTTAATTTCTAAACTCTAAATAAAAAAGCAATGAATGGACTTTAAAGGTGATCTTAACCTTTGCATTATCCAGAGAGTTATCTGATTGTCTAAGCATAAACCCCCATATAAATAAATTAACTATTATTGCTCTCAGGATCAAAAATCTGCACGAATTATGACTGTGAACAAGAGAAAATAGAAATGTATAAGTCTTAATCTATTTTAATTTAAATTGTTTTAACTGGGAATATTTACAAATCACTTAAAACTACATTGTAATAAAACCAAGATAAAGTTTATAACAGTAGAGATTCTTTAATATAATCATTTTTGCATAAGTTTAATCAAATCATTATAGATGGTAGTTAAAACATTATTATGACTATTATTGCAAGGGAATCAAGTCAAACATCACGTGACTTAATTTAATACGCTTGCACTACAAATGTTATATAATGCACATGAATAATTCTTAACAAGCTTTTCCAAATAACCCTATCCTTAGACAGTTTTCTAGCTGTTGGCTGCGAGGTGCTAGAATATTTAGATATTAGATCTAATATCTGAATATCCTAGCATCTCACTAACAACATTCAACAGCTCTTGGGATAGGGATATTGTATAATGTAACATGACTATTATTATTTAATTGGCTTCTTTTGACTTAAATAGTTTACCCGTACAACTTGACTTGAGAACAGGATCTGGTCAGATTTATTTGCTGTGGAAAGATATATAGAAAAAAAAAAGAACAAAGGAAAATTTATTTAATTTATGATACTTCCATTATAATTAAACATTAATTTCTTGGTTATCAGTGATTTAATACTTTATCTTTGAATGAGCACTAAATAAAATTTTCTTCCAACAAGTCAAGTTTTAATATTTGAGATTGAATGCCATTAGGTAAAGATTAAAACATAGAGTAAGGTGAATCAAATCATAGACCTACACTAATACTTCATTCTCAGTTGTTAACGATCATGTCTCTAATTACATAATTCCATTATCATTATATTATCCATTATTGATAATATCTCAAACAAACTATAATTAAAATACATTTTTGTATAAGTATTTCTTCCAATTCAATCTCAGAATTCATCACCATCTTCATTTTTCTCTTTTCAGCTTTTGAAGTCAGTAATATGAGATTCAGTAACATTTTCTAATAAACAGATGATGTTATGGAGATGGTATGAGGAGAATAGAGACTACTAATAATAAGCAAAAAAATTCTTTAAATTCCCTGGCACAGCCATTACTCATTTATGATCGATTGTTTAGACATCAGGTGACAGTATTTTATTTCTGAGTGACACTTAATGTAATTTACTTCAAGCAATCAGTAGTCAAGTTTAATTGTTAAGGATGGACAATACCGGGTGAAGATTCAAACACAGACGAGTGAATCAAAATCCAATTAGCCAAAATCATGGAAATTGGCCTTAATTAATATCTAGTATCCCACAATTATTCAATGTGTACATTGAATTAGAGAGATTTCTGTCTATCTGATGCAAATTAAATGTAAGCTAGAAGACTCCTGTGACTATGAAGCACAGTTAACCTGGGTACAAAATGCCATCTAAGGAGTTATGTGAAAGAAAAATCTGTAAATGCATTGCCAAAGGATTTTCAGTAAGTAAATTACTTTGAATACTGAAATTTTTTTGCTCTATTTGTCTTATCTTAAACCACAATTTTCTTTTGCTTTGACATGTTCTTTATTCTTATCTTAATCACTTTGATTCTCATAATAAGCATGTGTGATGCATTGTTTATGAGTCATCAAATTGTAGTGCTGCAGAAATTAGTTGACACAATGTCTTTTTGCCAAATATTATGTCATATTAATTTCACCATGCCCACTTATGTATAAATTACTTTATTCAAGATTAATTTTGATTACCATTTTCATTTATTTGTTACTTGGAAGCTATTGTTTGATAATGATTCCAAATTTTATTCTGCAAAAAGTTTATAATGTTTGTCTTTGATGATGATGATTTATAAGTATATGAAGACAAATTTCAATAATATAGACTTAAACAGCTCATGAAAGAACAAAGTCCATCCAGCATCTATACATAGAGAAGATAATACCAAGTTAGTCACCTACCAGTTGATGAGATATGAATACTATTCATGTTTTTTATTTTATTCTCTAAGAGTATCTAGTTATCATTTACTGTCTGTAAATGAATAGTTAGCCAGTTTAGTTATTGTCTGTTTAGACTTCATCCAAATTTAAATCCCAAATTATATGCATGGCATATGAGACTCCTAATCGATATAATAAATAAACTTTTTAAAGATTCATTTGCATCTTTTAAACATGAGTAAACTAAAAACTAATGTCACAATCATCAGTAGATCTCAATTATCAGATTCATTTAAATTTTTTAAGCATAAGATGAACAAAAAAATAACATCATGATCAATTAGTAAATATCAATTGCCAGGGTTGAATGGCTAATAGACAAATATTGTCTGCAGCAGCAAAAATGGTAAAAATATTCAATTTATATAATAAAACTCTACAACTTATACAGTTTATATATATAACAAACTCTACAACTTACATGTTTCCATTCATTGATGCAGAAAATTCGATAGGAATCATTTCCATATTTTCCTATACCAAATAACTCAATAGGGTAAATCCACTTTTTGGTTAAAAATTCATCTAAATAAAAATACAAAAAATATATAAATAAATGTTTAAAATTAAAATAAATCAGATAATTGATCATTTTGAGTTTGTATAATAATATACTGCCACATCCCATTTAATAAATAACTTTCTTTGTTGATTCAAGAGTTTTTCACTTTGATTTGTCATCACCTGAACTATAAGATATGTCATTAATGAACACAATCATGTGAGAACATAAAAAATATGATCTGACTTCAAAGACATTCTATAAGTATCAATTATTAACATCAGCACGATGAATTTAACAAGAAATATAACTTTATTTGCTAAACCTTAAACGAAAAATGAACAAATTGTGTTCAAAGGTTCAATAATTATATATTAAAATTAAGCTTATGGCAATTTAAATATTGTGTTTACATATAAGATATGCACATCCCTCCATTCTCATAAATACAAAAAATATCTATAAAATCACAAATGACAATATATTAATAATATGTGTTAGACATTCATTAAACTAGAGATTATAAATTTAATGAATATTTGATTTAATAAGATATTAAATATTAGCTTTGTGTTTATACGTTTATAATGCTAGTATTGAATTACAGAATATTTTTGTAGTGAAATTTTCACTACACTCAATCACCATCTACGTTGCATGAGACTGGTGTAATGAAAATTATAATACAGAAATATTATTCATTAAACAAGACACATTACAAATAATCTGCAATCAGTGGTTGGATTAATCATCATCTCAACTTTGATTTGTAAAAGTTTTCAATAAATACACTGAAAACACATTTGCTAAGCTGAAACTGAGTTTTTAATAAAATGAAGATATTTCTTATTATGACTTGCATTTCAATTTTAGTTCTGTCTTGTGATCAGTAATAAGTGTTCTTCACAAACAGTTCATTCACTGACTTAAATTATGATCACTTAATTTTAAAGTACATTTGGTAGGAAAAATAAATTTTAACCTGAATTCAAATAGTTTGGTTATTATTGAATTTTTACAACACATGGTTCGATTATGAAATACATTTTGTTTAGGCAGAAAAATCACTATAAAGGAACAAAGAAGCATCTGAGATCAAAACAAGGATGACTAATAGATTATATTATAGTTAGGGGTCAAAATATGAAAAGGTTCACTTTACATGAGTACTTACAAAGGAAGATTGTTGTATAAACCATAGGCTAGTGCACTGTATTAAAGAGTATGTCCTATTCTAAACTTCTAGTAGTAAATTTAATCCTCATTCTAGAAACAAATTGCTACTGGATCATATTTCAAAAACTATTAAACACTAAACTTGTTAATTTGAATTTTGAAGACTAGTGTATGATTGAAATATGAAATAATACATTATTGAGAAAAAGTATTATTAGTAATGGTGAAAAATCAGGCATTTGAAAGGAAAATTGGCTTCAACTTTGTTCTCCATTTTTATTATGATAGTCTTTGTAATGGTTTGTAAATGGCTTCATAAAGCAGGTATCAAAATACAAGTGTGATGAAGTTTTAAAACAAGAACTTTATCTTATTGGCTTCTAGAGTTCCAATATGCTGATATTTGTGCTATTCTTATTAATTCTGAAGATAATCCACTCAAATGTTCTTAATATTTTAAATACAACCTATAAAAATTTTGATTTAATAATTATATTTAAAAACTAATTCTTTTTAGTCTTTGGGGGTAAAAAAACCTTTAGCAACTTAGATGATTATCAATTTAAGAATGACAAGAAATTTATATATCTCAGTAGCTTTCTTAGATGAGTTTGGATATTGAAGTATCATATCAACTTCAACATTGTGCTTGGTGCATTGAACAAGATGGAAATATATTTCATCATAATATTTAATTATCATAACTAAAAGAGAGATATATAAAGCTGATATTTGCTTACAGTATTGTATGGGGGTGTCATGGCCCCCCTATTGGTGTAATATAAAGATACTAAAATAATTTCATTTAAGATTCTAAAGATTTGATAGCAAAATTAAAATCCAATCAATATGTTCTTCATCATGCTAAGGATGATGCTACACAACCATCATTTCTTGCGTGGAGCAAAAATTTCAAAAATATTTATTACTTAAATTTTTAAATGCTTCTTCAATGCAAAAAGCAAACATTAAAAAAGGCATGTCTTTAATAGATTGACATGTGAAAAAAATGAACCGTATAATACTTCCTAAAAAGTATTTTATGAAAAATGTGAGAATAACTTTCATTAGAGACAGATTCCACTTATGTCATAACGATTATTTCAAAGACATCTAAAGAAATGTCATATTGACTGCTTCCAGAAACATATGATTGAGGTTGTATTCTAATGGAGAGCTAGAATTAAGAAAGGTGTTGAAGTATTGTTAAAATAAAGCACTGTAAAATGCCACATAAAGGATCAGCATGTGATATGTGTAGAATATTTTCAGTTCATGGATTGATTTCTTCAGGATTATTATGTGATATGTGTAAAATATTTTCAGTTCACGGATTGATTTCTTCAGGATTAGCATGTGATATGTGTAGAATATTTTCAGTTCATGGACTGATTTCTTCAGGATCAGCATGTGATATGTGTAGAATATTTTCAGTTCATGGATTGATTTCTTCAATCATTGCTAAACTCATCTTTAGCTTTCTATTTTTAGTCTTTGTCTTGATTTCTTCTTTTGGAATTAAAATGACTATATATGTTTATGAATAGGTGTCAATGAATGAAAGCTTTATGCCTATCACTCTTACTTCTTACACATTTGATTTTGATCATAGATCATCCTATTATACACATAAAGTAAAAACACAAGGCAGCAAAAATTGAAAATCATACCATAGAAGCTATCATACCATAACAAGCAAAATCTCAATGTGCATCATGAAATGCTCAAAGTGTCCCATAAAATCCTAGGAATCAATTAAATATTACAATTACTTATATAACTACTAAATCTCTCCTATAAATGACTAAGAATAAGTTGATACCTTATCACTTGCAAGATAAAACAGGTATACTTTCATCAAATTGTTATAGTGAAAAAAAAAACAATATTTTAGATTCATAACATTTCAACAGATTAATTCTTATAAGAGACAACTGTATTAACAACATTGAATTCTCAATAATCTCAAAATTCCTAAAATCATAATAAATGGCTTGTAGATGTATTTTCTTTATTAAACTGAAATGAAAAAAAATTAATACCACCTTCCAAAATAATTTGAATAATACCTCTATGTAAAAAAAAAAAAAAAACCTGTGAAGATTCACACACTATTATTAAATATTAAAATAACTCCTGTACTCTTATACCACTCTATCATTTCTAATTCACAATCACCAAATCATTCAGTTACACCATATCAAGAATATTGTTATTAGATAACCATCATCTGCAGTCAATATTAATTCGAGGAACATGTGAATGAGGTTATATATATATATCCAATCACCCACGTTAAATATTAATGAGTATATAAGAACTATTCTTTAAAAATGGAAAAAAGTCCTATCCTCTACAGAGTTTACTTTTCTTCAAGATAAATAGCTTGAATATTCATCTTGATATTATTCAAATGTTATATAGTTTATTCCTACTTACCAGTATTATAAAAACAATTCTTTGTGCAAATAAAAGCCTTTTTATTTTGTTACATTTTTGTATGTGTAAAAGTGATTCAGTTAACTTGAAAAGATTTAACCTGATAATGAATATACCAGTGATAATATCTTGAAGATTCAAACCAAGTCACTACAGAGAAGAGCCATTTGTAAAATTTCTAAAAGTTAATATGTGCTGTACATTAAAGGCAAGGTTTTCCCATAATTTATACATGAAATTTTAACTGCATATATGTATTCTTTATTCACATTGTGTATGTATAAATGTATACTAGAGCTATCTATTGCAAGCTTGATTAACAATGGTCATCAGATGATATAGTGCTATAATATTTCTAGTCAGTTTCTGGCTTTTACTTTCATCAATAAGCACTATGATTGAAAGCTGGAGCTAATACACTTATACATATAATATCCATTGATTACTCATACTTACTATAGATGGCTCTGGAATAGGAAGAAAAGAATTGTTTTTGAAAGCATATCACAAAGTCATGAGATATTATTGTTGCTACAACTATATCTTCTATCAGATGAATAGCAAGTCATAGAAGACTGCTACAATGTTTTAAATCATTACGTCAAGGTATTGCAAAGTTAGCCATTAAAGCTTTTGTGCATCACTTTAATAGATTTAATAGTATTGGTGTGTGTGTGTTCAACTATTATATTATAGCCTTTGTAATAAGCAAATAGAGCTGGGATAATAATATAATGACTCAATCAAATAAATCTTTTATGATGATAAATAACTTTCAGAAGAGACATTATCCTGTACAGTTTAGCATGATCAGTTTTCAATCAAGTAAGATAAGTAATAATAATAAATCTCAACTCAATCTAATGGTAAGAAAATGTGCTTAATGTGACATTAGATGCTTAATAGTCACAACCATATGAGCAATTAACATAATTACGAGTAACTATATTTAATATTTTCTGTGTGTGATATATTTTTATCATTTAAATTAAGAACTACATATATATTGAGGCGATAGTATGAATCTCCATTTCTTTATAATTTTATGTTTAGCAAAATTATTTTTATATTCCATTATAAAGAATTAAAACAATTATAAAAAAATTAAATAAAAAGTGTAGTGTTTTGTAAAAATGGCAGACATGTTTGTACACTCCAGAAAAACTAGAATGTATTCGAGAGGTTGTTTCTAGATCGCGCGCTGATAACTGTGGAATTTAATTAAGGCATTGACGTAATGGCGATCGACAATTCCAAGAAATATTTGCCGATTGCAAATATTTCTAGATAAGAGACATTACCTTATTGGACGGTGTATTGATTGATTGTTGCAGTTATCACAAAGCGATAAGAAGACTGCATAACAACTATGCAGTGTAATATAGAGAGTAGTAGAGAGCAGTATTGGAGTAGCGGACAGTATTGAGTGCATCTACAGTAGAGTTACTGTTCAATTCCAGTGCCCAGTGGAAATGTAGTTCACGGGTATAGCTGAAGGAGACCACAGCCTGAGGAAACCGTCTGGATAGCAGCTGAATAAAGAGTTGAGTTTCCAGCAGTTTTCAAGTGAAGTAGACTGTTGCAGAGACGTAAGCTGTAAGGAGCTTAAGGTCAGTTGCAGTGCTTACTATGAAGCGTTCGTGTACAGCTAAACTGGACTGGGGTGAAGGTATGCCCATTGTGAATTGTTTTTGTAGCAGCCAGCCTGAAAGAACATCATGGGAATTGAACTTTAGCGAACTGTAGAAATAGACTCATTGCAGACCATTTGTTGGAGAGCATCCATTTGCAGACCATTCAGTGCAGACCATTCGCTGTAGACCATTCGTTTGGAGAGCATCCATTGCAGAGAAATAGAGAGTGTATTCAGAGCATTCATTGCAGACAATTTGTTGGAGAGCATCCGCAGCAGAGCATTCGTTGCAAGAGAACATCATGGGAACTGAACATATTTGCTGACCGCACAGTCATAATTGCGGATATAACATTGGCACAGTCAGACTGGTGGATAGAACAAAAAGAATAATCTGATTCATGGCTAATTTATTTTTCAACACGTCTCACAGGTGATTCTAGTTTTATTTCTTAGCATTTGTATCTGTAGACTTTATTTATTGGTCAAGTTACAATTTTTAGTGTCTATATAATATATCGGACTATTCATAGAGGTGGGATTCCACTTCTTGCTAAAAGATTACTTTGACAACAGTTTGAAAGTCTTGATTGTTCTATATTCAGATTGTCTAAATGTTGACTGATTTCTAATGATTATTTATATTGTGCCACTACTTTTTATACTGAATGATCATATGCTGAGAATTAACAATTAAAAAAAAAATCTGGAATCATTATCATACGAGGCGCCACTAGGAAAAGAACCTAGATAGTGGATCATTGGTTTTTATGTTGGGTTTGGTAAAAGATAAGGGAGATTTAGATATAAAGGCCATAGAGTTGACAAAGATTACGTTGTGGAAATGGGATGGAGCAGAATATGGGAAAACTTAGACGGCGAATGTAAAATAAAGTAGTTAACTGGTTTCTCTGGGCACAATTTCTGAGAGATTCTTGACTTTGTTTAAGGAGAAGCTACAGTACATCACATCACAACTGCAAAATTAGAAAAATCCCATATTTGCAGTCGATAATTTGTATACGTATGACAGATTAACCCAAATTTCTCTCAACAATCCCATTTTAAAATGGATAGATTTAATACAATAAGGTTTTATTGTTTAAAGAACAAATGCAAAAAAACAAAACAAATACACTTTCATAACCTTTAACCAATGATACGCTTTATTATAGTTTCATTTTTCTTTATTTTGTTTATTCAGGACCATTAACAAAACAAATCTCTAATAACCCCTCTATACCTTCCTTCTTTTTCTTGACTCTTTACATAACTAACATAATCTTTCTCTTTCTTCTTTTTTTTTTAATGAAAGAAAAAAAAACAAAGGCGAAGAACAATACATATTTCGTTCTCGAAGGAACATGTGCTTTTATTTAAATAAGCGTCCAAACCAATCCAAAGCTTGACCGGTATTAGGACTAAGCGGCTTACTATTAGGAGTAAGTTATAACACAAGACCCCTACCCTCTCTTTCAATATTTTCTCAATCCTTAATACTTTTCATTTGCTTTCTAAATCATTTTTAATTCTATTCTTATAACATTCTCGTGGATTCATGTATTGGATTATTAGCGTTTCTTAACCTCGCCCAATAGCCCTGAAAATTTAGTCAAAATTTAGCTAAACCATTCATAAAGAAAAATTAAAACATAGAAATAATTTACGTATTTTAACTAAACAAATTAATTAATGTAGATATAAACATTATTAATATTAAAATAAAATCCCCTTCTGTCATAACTCATAGTTCATTAATGGTTAAATGCAATCCTAAATGAATGTTTAAAGTTCAATAATGTCTATAGTTCAATCAATAAACATAAAATTTCCATTACCCTGATCGTTCAGTGCATGTCCATAAGTGTTTCTTTATACCTCTTGGGAGTTGAGTCTCAGCAACTAATTTTGTTCCACTACTAGCTCCACTTTCTTCTATGTGGTTTGATTTTCCTTGAGATAGTTTCACGGTTCAATGAAGATTCTATTTCGTTTTAGCCTTCGATCATTTTTATTTCACTTTTTTTTCTTAATAGTTTTTTTTTTATTAAACAGCTAATAATAATCCACACAATAGGTTTTTCTCTCTATTCATAGTCCTTTTCTTTGATCATGTTCCCAGCCAGTGATTGCATCCCTTTCATTTTTTTGTTTTTAACGCCTTGCTAACCAGAAGTCATGACAATAGAATTAATTACAATCCTTTATCTTTCTTCCCTCTCTTTAGATTAGAAAATTAAAATAATTAATTACGAAATTGTTTCCAATAACTTTTTTTATTTTTTTTTTTACCACTTTCGATTTAATCTCTCAATTCAAATAAAAAATAACTAATTACCATTTTTCTTTTTTTTTTCTTTTTATAAAATCCCAATAAAAAAATTAATAAATAATATAAAAAAAAAACAACTTTCTATACATACAGCTTTTATTTCTATTTTCTATCTAATGAATATGTGTATATACATATATTTACATGCACACAGAGAACATAACATGAGTCGATCAAAATTATCGTCTCATTGCATCCCTTCCTGATTAAAAAAAATTTAACTACTCTGTGAAGGTTTGCCTGTAAATTCTCTTTTACAGTTACCTTTCCCCATAAGTTCATTACTATTTTCCCACTTAATCTTAGAGTCTTCCCTTTCTTTTGTATCATTATACTCCATATCAACTAACATTTCTATGGCTTCCTCGATCGATAGACAATGATTTTCTGCCAGTTTCCGCTGTATTCCTGAAGGGAAGTTGTACCTTATAGTTCTTACTATTTGAAATTTGTCCATTGGATAGTCTTCCAATGCTCTTAATTTTGTGGCTTGATGCTGGAAGAACTAATTGTACGTTCAGTTTTTATTAGGTTTATATTTCTCTTATGATATTTTCATGCATACCGCTTCTTGTTTTTCCACACCCCAGAACTCCCATAAAATCATGTCTTGATATTCCAAGAAAGTTTTGGGTCTGTAATTTACAGCCTTCCACTATTCCTACGTGGGACCACTTAAATAGCTCATCGCTATAATTTTTTTTGCTTCCTCTGATCTATGAAAGTGAAAAAAATCTTGGAAACTATTTAAATAATCAAATGGGTTTTCTTCCCTGTCTCCTTTAAACCTCTTTAATTGAAAAAACTTGGCTAATGCCATTGAGGCTATTTTCCTTGGGTTCATTCAGTTTGCTTTCCATTTTATTTTCCTCCATATCTATCATTGTCCACTTCTTTCATGTGTTTACTTTTATTTTTGTAGAAGTTGTCCTTCCCCTTCCTTTTTTTCTCACTATCCTTATTGGCTTCAATGTCTGTTTTACTTAAATCCCATTCACCCCCTTCTATATCCAATCTGTTTTCTTTATTCTCTTTTAAATCATTTATCTCTTTTCTCATGTCTTCGATCATTTTTTTAATCTCTTTTATTTATTTCTGGTCTTCTTCTATCATACCTTTAATCTCTTTTATTTCTTTCCGATCTTCCAAAACTATTCTTTTTAGGTCATTGATAGCTCCCAGTATCTCTTCCAACTGACACCACTCGAGTTCTTGAATGTCACCACCGGGCTTTTCCCTGCACTTTTGTCCTCGCTCATTTTTATTTTGTCTTCTTTTATTCTACTCTTAATTCTAAATCCTCCCCCAACCAAAACACCCTCTCTGATCTCATCTAAAACCTTCCTCACCTATCTCACAACTCTTATCTCCAGCCATTTATTTTTCTCACAAGCCCCAACATGTTGGGTACACTATTTTCTATCTTTCTTCCGTGTGACCACTCTGTGCCACTACTTTTTATATCAGAATGATCGTTAGCTGAGAATTAAAAATATATAAAAAAAATCTGGAATCGTTTAAGGAGAAGCTACAGTACATCACATCACATCAACCACAAAATTAGAAAAATCCCTTATTTGCAGTCGATAATTTGTATACGTATGACATTAACTCAAATTTCTCTCAACAATCCCATTTTAACATGGACGGATTTAATACAATAAAAGATTTTATTGTTTAAAGAACAAACGCAAAAAAACAAAAACAAATAAACTTTCATAACTTTTAACCAATGATACGCTTTATTATAGTTTCATTTTTCTTTATTTTGTTTATTCAGGACCATTAACAAATTTCTAATAATCCCTCTATACCTTCCTTCTTTTTCTTGACTCTTTACATAACTAACAGAACCTTTCTCTTTCTTCTTTACGTAATTAACATAATCTTTCTCTTTTTTTTAATTAAAGAAAAAACAAACAAAGGCAAAGAGCAATATATATTTTGTTCTCGAAGGAACATGTGCTTTTACTTAAATAAGCATCCAAAACGATCCAAAGCTTGACCGGTATTAGGACTAAGTGGCTTACTATTAGGAGTAAGTTATAACACAAGACCCCTACCCTCTCTTTCAATATTTTCTCAACCCTTAATACTTTTCATTTGCTTTCTAAATCATTTTAATTCTATTCTGATAACATTTTCATGGATTCATTTATTGGATTATTAGATTTTCTTAACCTCGCCCAATAGTCCTGAAAATTTAGTCAAAATTTAGCTAAATCATTCATAAAGAAAAATTAAAACAGAAATAATTTACGTATTTTAACTAAACAAATTAATTAACGTAGCTATAAACATTATTAATATTAAAATAAAATCCCCTTCTATTGTTGTAACTCATAGTTCATTAATGTTTAGATGCAATCCTAAATGAATGTTTAAAGTTCAATAATGTCTATAGTTCAATCAATAAACAAAGTTTCCGTTACCCTGATCGATCAGTGCATGTCCATAAGTGTTTCTTCGTACCTCTTGGGAGTTGAGTCTTAGCAACTAATTTTGTTCCAGGCTAGCTCTGCTTTCTCCTATGTGGTTTGATGTTCCTTGAGATGGTTTCATGATTTGATGAAGAACTAGGAATAGGTCAGTGCCCCGGCTGGAGATGGATTCTATTTTGTTTTAGCCTTCGATCATTTTTATTTCACTTTTTTTCTTAATAGTTTTTTTTTATTAAAAAGCTAATAATAATCCACACAATAGATTTTTCTCTCTATTTATAGTCCTTTTCTTCATTGTCCTTTTCTTTAATCATGTTCCCGGCCAGTGATTGCATTCCTTTCATTTTTTTGTTTTTTACACCTTGCTAACCAGAAGTCATGGCAATAGAATTAATTACAATTCTTTTTCTCTCTCCCCTCCCTTCAGATTAGAAAATTTAAATAATTAATTACAAAATTGTTTCCAAAAACTTTTAATTTTTTTTTCTATCACTTTCGATTTATTCTCTCCAATTAAAAAATAACTAATCGACCATTTTGCTTTTTTTTCATTTTTTAAAATCCCAATAAAAAAACTAATAAATAATACCAAAAAAAAAAACATTCTATACACACAGCTTTTATTTCCTATTTTGTACCTAATGAATATGTAATTATAAATTTATTTAAATGCACATTAATTACGTAAGTAATATTTACTAAGGCTGTAAACCTCAAGAATATGCGCATGAAAATGCGAAGGTAGGGACCTAAGCTTGTGGTTAAGACCTGTAGAGGTCCCTACCTTCGCATTTTCACGTGCATATTCTTGAGGTTTACAGCCTTAGTAAATATTACTAATGAATATGTGTATATACATATATTTACATACACACACAGAACATAACGTGAGCCGATCAAAATTATCGGCTCAATATACCATGTTTTTAAAAACATATCTCATCTTTATTATACCTGACTCATATAGATTATAACACCATTCGTGATTTAATGCAGTAGTAGAATGGTAGACCCTGGAGCTCAAAGTGCATGGACTGGGTCTATAATCAGGCCATTTAAGAGCTCTAACTTCTTATGAAGTCCCAAGCAATAAACAGTTTGATTTTAATATAGATTATAACACATTAAATTAATATAGATCAATGTATATGTAAAAAAAGGAGTAAATCACTTTTCCCCAGGCTATGACTTAAAAGCACTTTAAATATTGAATGAATGAATACATTCTATTCTTGATTCTTTTGTTCAACATTTAGAATTTAGTTAAGACATAGCCTGGGGAAAAGTGATTTACTCCTTTTTTATAGATTATAACAGTAATGATCATTTCAAGTAAAATACTTTTGGGTACTTTAGTATTTTTCTTGCTATGACGTATTACCCTTAACATCTTTTCTGCTGGTAAGATTTCATTGAAGATTAGACGAATGATGCCATGGCAACTAAGATACTGGCATGACTAATCCATGGGAATGGTCAAGATATTTACATGGTGACCAATGAGATTTCAAAAGATGAGAGACCTATGTGAATTTTTGTCATTTCTTTGTCTGTTTTTTTTTTGTGTGACCATACTGAGATTTTTATTGCTAGTTTCCACTTATATTGATAGTATATTGCTGTTTTTCAGTGGATTTTTTCTTACGGATTACTGTGGATTTTGTGATTGTGTAAATTTGTGTAATTTAGAAAAAATTTTCTGTCTTGTTTCAAAATGGCTGAAAAAAATGAGATGTCTAAGAAAGACAAGAAAAATAAAGAGGATTTAAAGTTATGGGACCTATTGACTTCCAAAGAAGAAGTGATTGTTTTTTCCAAAAACATGAAATTATACTGAATGTTAAATTATGTGAAAATGGCTATGACATGAAAAAATGCATTCATAATTCAGAGAAACAGTGGCAATGCAATTTGAAAGATTGTTTGAAAAAAATTGCAATCAGAAAAGATACATGGTTTGAAGGCTCAAAAATTAGCTTCATCACTGCACTTTGCTTTATATATAGCTGCTCCAGACAATTGACATTCATAGAATTTTGTGCAGATCAACTGAAAATGGTGGACAAAACAGCTGTATGTACTTGGAGACTTTTATGTAAAGAAAGGTGCAAAATCAGAGGTCCTAACACAATCATGGAGAATGATGAAAGTCTGTTCTCCAAATATAAGAGCAATGCCAGCAGAGTACTTCCACAACAGTGAATATTTGGTGGTATCTGCAGAGAGATGGATGAATGTTTTGTTATAACGATTTGAGATAGAAGCGGATCCACTCACATGCAAGCCATCACAGAAAATGTGCAGGAAGGCTCGACAATTTACAGTGACTTCTGGAAAGATATAAAACCCAAGAATTGCAGGAGGCTGGATTTGATCACTTTTGAGTTAACCGTAGCTATAATTTCATAGACCCCTATTAGAGTAATACATCATAGCATGAAAAATACCAAAGAACCTAATTTTGTACTAGGGGATCTTTAAAACATAAATTTGTTTTCTTTTAAAATATTTATGTGCATATTGTCATTATGATGATGTATTAAAAAATATTAGGCAACAGAGGACTACAATTAAAGAAAAAGACTATCATTCTAACCCCCCCCCCCACCACAATTATTCTAGAATTTAATTTATTGCTATAAGATAAACTTTAATGAGATCTTTACAATTTTATATATTAATAAAAAATAACATCTTTCCAAAACATCTTGTAATCAAAAATTTAAATATTGCAATTAAAGTAATTGAAAGTCCATTTGCATCTCTAATTGTTTTACTTTTCTGAATAGAAATTAAATCTAACTGAAAGTTGAATTAAAACTTTTCTCTAAATAATTTTGTACATATTTATTTTTTGAATTACATTTTCAGACATAAAATATATTAAAGTTTTGATATTAAATCTAACTTATAAAATTAACACACACACCTTTCTATATCATTTTACATTTAGTTAGCTTTACTAATTTATAGGAATTTAAATTATTAATTCTATTAATCTTTTTTCTATTCTAGTGCCAACTTATACATATAAGTATTGAAAAATAAATAACTAAATGATTTATCATTCAGGAAATTATGACCATTGAATTCCAAAAGTGATTTAGCCAAACTGCTCTAATGTGACAAGCCTACTATTGCATTAAACCATGCAGGATTATATGGATAATAAATACAAGTTTTTCAAAATTATTACAAAATAACATAAACATTGCTACTCATATAGCTAGTTAAATTTCCTCTGGCATTAAATAATAGATATTCACATGTGCTTTCTTCATTAATTAAGTAAAAATAAAAAACAGTAAATGCTATATATTGTATTTACCCCAGCACAATTTGCCAATGGGTAAAAAAGGCAAGAAGAACCATTAGGGTAAGATGAGTGAGTTAAAAGATAAAGATAATGAGGGAGCTCAACCTATATATATTTGCCCGAACAAAAAAGCCAACGTTAGCATGGCAGAAAATGGTGGATCAAACCATTCAGCAGCCTTCTACTAATGCTAACAATATTAAGCTTAAATTAAGAAAAGTAATTAGTAACCCTGATTTAATAAGCAACTCTGAATTTAATGCTTACCAAAATGGTGTAGATATGAAAATAATTTCTAAAAAAGCAAGATATGCTACCTCATCCATTATTGAGAGTGCTAGTCTCCAGGAGGTTACGAACTTAAATGGTAACATTGAAGCTTGTCAAGGCACTGATTGGAACATCATCTTTCGGTGTAAAAAAAGAAAAACCGATAGCCTCAACGAAGATATTCAACTTCAAACTTTGATGAACGAAAATCAACCTAACAGCCAATATGAATCCAGCAATAACACAAAGTTTTTAGATGATAAAATAGAATCAAATAAATCAGCCGAAAATATTAATAAACTGACGCAATTTGCCGAGCTAAATGATAATTTATCGCACGCTCAAACGTTATCGTGACTACCCTCAAAAATGTTCATTAAGTTAAACACTTATTGGAAATTTTTTTTTATTAACTGCATATCCCCTAATACTTCCATTTTTAGTTTGATTATACAAACTAATGACAAAAACGGTAAGCATAACTTAGAGAAACCTGATTTAAATGAATATCTAATCTTGTTGAGTAATAATGGTTTAATACAAACTATTAAACACACTGCATTCTTCCCAGTTTGAGGCATTATTTCTATCGAATATTTTAATAAGGAACAGAAAGATCTTGTGGAGAGTCTAATAAAAGAGGTACAGGGCCATAAGATATATTACGTATCAAAAGATCCTAATCCTTTAGTATTCGATACAGTTTTACACACTACCCTTTAGTATTCGATACAGTTTTACACACTACCCCTAGCTTTAATGTTGAGTTCTTTAAAGCCCAGCTAAACAATTATGCCGAAGTAATTACATTGGAAAGATGATCCCTGGTATCTCTTTCCAAATTCCTTCAAACTCATGGAAAGTGATCCTTAAGATGAAAAAAGGTATCGTGAAAGATAAATACCACATAGGTTATTCAAAGATCAAATGCCAATTGCTATTATATTAAAAGGAAGACCCCCCATGCTTTAAATGCATCAGAGTTGGTCATATAGCTGCACTGTGCATTACTGGGAATTGCGTAAAATGCAATAAGTTCGATAGAAGCAATCATTTGTGTGGAACTAATAACGTTAAGACCTGGGAGATATAGTAGATAGTAATATTAATAAAAATATTGATAATGATTTTTGTGATGTTAATGACATTGGTGACAGTTTCAGCCAATCTTCTGAGCCCACTGGAGTATCATCTTATGTAAATCATTCTGTTCGGGGGGTTGATGAAGTCTGCCCCAGTGAGACTGAGTGTGGTTCCAACAACATAAATTCTGATGTAAATATCGGTGATGGAATAGATATCAATAGTGATACTGTTACTGAGTGTGTTCATAGCAATACTGTTTATAGAATAAATACAGAAGAAGGAGTTAATGTCAATTCCAGTGATATTAAGAATAATCCTACGATGCTAGATCAGTTTGGTAGTAACTCTGAGTTTAATATAGAAATTGATTATCACAAGGATACAGATGAAATGATTAATGAAACTATAAATGATATTTCTGTGGATAAAGGATCAATTAATTCCAGTAATTATGAACAAATCCCTCAATATATTAACTCTTAATATTAAAGGTTTAAATAGCCCAGGTAAAGTTGATAAAATTGTTGACTATTTATCTCAAGAAAAATATGAAATTGTAATTTTAACTGAGACTAAAATTAATCATAATACACCAGGTTATATTATTGATAAATTATCTCAACAGAATATTTTACTTTTTAAACCTATTAATAGACCTGCCCAAGGTGCAGCTGTGTTAATATATATGCATTCTGAAATTTAAAAAAATCAGTTATTGTCTTTACAAACAAACTATATTGTGCTTTCCTTTGTTTATCAGGTTGACTTGCACTATCTGATTGCTGCATATTCTGTAGCTAAGAGTAATAATATTATAAATATAATCCATAATGTTCAGAATAGATTCTTACAAAAACCAGGGATTATAATACTGGGTGGTGACCTTAATTGTACATTCCGATCTCTTCCTAGTGCATTACAAAATAAAATGAATGAAATTTCACTGTATCCATTGCATGAAAAATATCCAGATAATGCATATACTTTCTTCAATAGCAGATTCTCTTCTCTTATAGACCTTTTCTTTGTGTCTGGGAATAAGCTCAATGAGTCAAAGATCAATACATTGCTGGATGGTTTTTCAGATCACCTCTGTGTAAAGTTAGTACTTGATAATTATAGTCAAATCAAAAATCAGTATAGATTTTCTATTAGCAAAAACATAAAAGATGGTGTTCTATCCTCGATTGACCAATTATCAGTTATCTTAACTATCATTAATTATTATACAAAATGTTCAGGCTTACCACTCTGTATTGCTTGGTTTAAAATTAAAAAAATCTCTCTAGAATATGTTACAAGAATGAACAGAATACTTTATCAATGAATCAAATGAAAAATAGAATCTCTGAAATTCAGAGAGTTTTATGCAATATTACTAACCTCAGACCTAATCATCAATTAATAAATAATTTACAAGAAGAATACAACAACTTATATCAATTTGGCTCAGGAAATTAATTCCTAACTTGAATAAAGTATCAAAACCCATGTTAAACTATGATGGCAGCACTGCCTCTGGAATCTATGTTGATAATTATATATTTGAAAAGTTAAAAATGAAATTTGGTGTAAGCACAGGTTTCATTGATCAATTCAGTAGTATCGTAACTGGGGAACAGAAAGAGTATATTTCTAATCAGGATGAGATTAATATCCTCAAGGGACAACAATAATGGCGAATGACACATTCCCAATCTCTGTTTATAAACAGCTAAACTATGCTCTCAGATTTGCAATGTGGAGATTTTTTAACCAGTTGTGTTATGAGAGAATTGAGTGGCCCTTTATGAGCAACAGAGTAATTTTTAGCCTCAAAAAAGACAAATCAGTGCAAAGTCCATCAATTGATGAATTGAGACATATCTCCGTAGAAGATATTGACTCGAAGATTTTGGTTAGAATTCTCTTGAAGAAATTACATCACCTTATCAATACTAGAATATCTTCTGCTCACCATGCCATTAAGGGTAGACGTGCAGTAAATGCAGCCTTAAAAATTCATGAGGCTATTAAATATGCCAGGGATTTAAACTTAACCCAATATTATGCTATTCAAATAGATTTTAGGGCTGCATTTAACATGGTCAATTGGCCATACTTGATTCAGTCCCTCCGCCTTTTAATCCCGGATCACATATGGTTGGTAAATGCAGTTGAAAATTATATTAAAAATAGTAGAATCTCTCTTAAAAACTTTATGAGAAGATCTGAATTTTTTATCCCTAAGAGGGGTATTCCACGGGGTCCTCCCTTGGCAGCTCTTCTATTTGCAGTGTATATTGATCCCCTCATTCGTAAGATTAAGAACCTCGTTCCCGGCCTTTATCTTCTGCACTTGGGATTACAGGTAGGTGTTACAGCTTTCATTGATGATATTATTATAATATTTCAAAACAGCTATAATATCCAAGTTGTGATGAATATCTTAGAAAATTTTCAGGCTGAAACCGGTTCAGTTACTCAACCCATAAAATCTGCATCCTGGAAGTTAGCTACTGGTAAAAAAATGCCATCTAACTTTATGGCTCTCCTATCTGCTTTCTTGGGCATAACATTATATATGTCCAAGTCAAAGATGAACTCTTATTTAAATAAATTAATTATTACAAAAATTGAGGATAAAATAAGTAAATTTTCTTCACTTAAATTATATGAAATTACAAGAGCATAAATTTTTAATTCCATTGTTTCAGGGATTTTGGCATTCTATGCACCCTGGGTATCCTTACATAACAAAACAATACTCCGAATAAACCAGATTGCAAAGAAATATGTCTGGTGTAGAACTTCAAGATGGATCCCAATATCAACCTTGCAAATGCCAATAGAAAAGTGAGGTCTTGGCCTGATTGATCCTGGGCTATATATATCTTACATCAAGGCAAGTACATTTATTAACTTATTTAAAAGTCAATTTCTTGGACCTTTTGTTGGATGTAAGGGAAGATCTTTTATAACACAACCTGTTCATCGCTTATAGGGATCTCCAGGATGATCTGAATTTGCCCAGTTTGGAAGGTATTAAATATAAAGACTTAATGAATCATTTTAAAAGCCATGATAATGCATAGTTGGATATATATATATATATAAAGTGTGTTGAAAAAGTTCCACTCTATATATGCACCTCAATCCTACTTGAAATTTGTTTTCAAACTGATGAATGGCTTGTTTCCAACAGCTAAGGTTCTAAATGAAAGGCTATGTATGAACTTGGATCCGATATGTCTACTACGCAAATCTGATGATGAAACTTTCCAGCATCTATTCGAAGAATGTTCAGCATTTGGACACATAAGAGCTAGAGTGTTACACAGACCAATTATCAACTTAAAACTTTCATTTAGTCAATACTTTAAGAAATTTAACCCACCTAATGCAATGGTAACTATGCATATCCTTAAGACAATATGGTATATAAGACATACTATGATATTTGACAATAAGAAATTCAACTGGCTGAGAAAACTCTACAGTAATTGAAAAACTTATTTCAATCAATGTCAGAGATACTTACCTCGGAAGATAATGACTCGAATCTGGGGTGGCCCCAGAATAACTCTATGTGAGATTATCAGATAAACGTTTTGAGTAAAAGTTAGAATTCTACTAGGTCGCTTATTCCTTGGGCTAATCAAACATTTTGTTACATGCTTCACCCTTTTGAGTTGCATTTGCTTGATGTCTTAAGAGTCTCCTTCCATTACACTGTTATACGTCAACCTCCTTGAGTAGGAATTAACTGTTTAATGGCCTGTAGCCTTTTTGTCTTAATAGTGAAATATTTCAATTTCTTTGTGTTTTGGTTATTATTTGTTTAACTACTTGTATAAATTGTAAATATTTTTTTATAAATTGTAAATAGTTATGTTATTAATGAAGTTTTTATTATAAATTTAAAAAAAAACAACAGTAAATACTGATGACGAATCTATCATTGTGAATGAAGGTTGATGATCCTCATAAAGTTATAACTTTAAATAGCATTATACGATAAATCCTATTCCACTATTACTTCATAAATTTTGAAAAGTGAGAACTACACTTTATCAGAGAAGTTAACTACCAATTGATGAGAATTTTAGATTGATCAATCTTAGATGGCTATAATGGCTATTATGAAAAATAGTCCTGAATTTACTACTCACAATTTTAACTCTTTAAGTCTTTTAAAATACCTGGTCAGCTAATTAAACTACTGTATATAGCAGAGGTCTTCAACCTTTTCACACCTGCGGACCGGTAAAAGTAAGGATAAGATTTCGCGGTCCAGCAGAAGTTTACAGATAAATTTTTATTTGGGGGTGGGGGGGGTTTGAGAAATACGTTGTCAACACTGAGACAAAAGATAGACACCAAAGTTATCTTTTGTTTGTTTTTATTTTTAAAAAAAGGTAACAGAAATTGGTTTTAAAAATAAAAGTTTTAGTATTTTAATGGTATACAAATAAAGCCTAAAAAAATATTGCTTTATAGGCCAAAAAAAAGTGGGCGTATTTTTAAACAAAAAAAAAAAAAAAACGAAACTTGAAAAAGTCAAAAGTTTTGATCTTACTATATTTTGGGGTGGTGGGGTGTATTGACAAATACTTTGCAAAAGTTAGAAACAGAACTTATTTTTTGGTTTTTATTTTTAAAAAAAGGTAATAAGCCTTATAGCCAAAAAAAAAAAAAACACTAAAAATGAAATATTAAAAGAGAGAGTAGAAAAAATTTAAGAGATCAAAAAAAGTCACGTTACATTTTATTGTTTTAACAACGCTGACAAGCAGCCGTGATTGGCTATCAAAAGACAACTGGAGTTTGTGTAATAAAAAACTTTCTACCCCCCCCCCCCATAAACATCTGTGATAAATAGAAAAACAAATTAATTTATGCATGATTGATTAGATTTTGTGGTATTTTTGTTCTGTTTCTTTTTTTTAAATAAATGTGATGAAAAAATAAATAAAAATTGTTCATATTAATTAAAAATTTAAAATCTTATTATTTTGTTATTATAAGCTTTCTCGCAGTCTAGCTGCGGACTGACAGACAGCTTCTGCGGCCCGGTACCGGGCCGTGGCCCGGTGGTTGAAGACCACTGGTATATAGGTATGTATTTATTTTCATATATATATACGTCTACATTGATATGTAATAAATATTTACCTGAAAATTTAATAATCATTTCAGCACGAAGTTGGTGCAATCCTAATGGATGAAATAATTCAGCTAGTTTCTGTAAATCAGCATTTCTAGTCACTTCTGGTGTTGGGAAAAGTTCTAAAAACTTCCATAATAATGGAATAGCTTTGCTTCCTGAATAAAAAAATTATATATGAGTTCAATTCCAATATGTAACAAGACATCATTATCTATGGAATTAAATTTAAATTTTTATTCCAAATCTCTAAATATTAAAATAATATATTATTTTTTACATTTTTAAAATTTACATTGGTTTTATTAATGTTGCTAATCCTTATAAATTTAATTGCTTAACAATTAAACAAATTAGTGATATAATGTACTCGCATGTATATATGCATAGATATATATTTAAAAATTATGTATTTTATCTATATAGACATATGAAGATTATCCCAGTAAAAAGGTGATTGGTTCTCTCTCCAAACTGCCTGATGTGCTATCTTTGAATTAATATGTGTTTTACAAAGTGACATAGTTTAGCTGTTCATCATAAAAAATTTTACAGCACTAGTGTGTCTGGATTAAGGGATATGGTATGAAATGTGACAGTGTGATTGTACCTTCATAGATCATCTTCAATGTTCTTTCAGTCATCATAAAATCTTGCAATCATTTGAAAACACAATCATTTCAAATGTTTCAGTATTGATTCTGAGATGGTTCTGCAGCAGTTTGAATAGATAACTAATTAACTTTTCATTGGATACATTATGTACATATTTCCAAATTGATTACATTTTGCATCTGCAATATAAAATACACATATCTATATATTAGTAATATTTACAAAAATCAGTAACTTTTTTGATGTTGAATAAAAATAATTTATCAATCAAATAAAATAATATCAATAATTACAATATATATGAAAACATTCATATCCAAACATTATCAATTCACTGCAGGATGAAGATCTTTCTAAGTTTAATCCCATTTCTCCTATCCTTAGTCTCTCTCACCTGCAACAAACTAGCAAACTTTCTTATTTAACCATCCATCCTATATGTGGTTTCCTTCCAGTTTTTTATAATCTCTTAGGATCTAGTTAAAGGTTTGACTGTATATTATGTAATAAAGGTAATATGAGATTCATCTGAAATACAATGCAACAAAGTACATATATGCAAAAAACTTATGGAGCAAAACTTTAATGAATAGTTTAACTTAATGTGCTTAGCTAGCTTTTGACTAGTATCAGTCATAAATGTAGCAATGGTTATAGTGGGTAGAGGAGGATGTATATATATTGCTCATGCTAATTTACATTTAATTTACTTTTGCATTATTATGGGTGAGTAGGACATTTTTTTAAAAAGGGTAATGCTTGATTCTTTCTTATTAATGGCATATTTGTTTTTAGATATGTGCCATGCTTCCTTAATTCTTTTCTTGTTGTCATTGCACTCAGTGCATACAATGTTGACAGATGAGGGAATGAAGGCATGGCCACTTATAGAAAAATGTAATGAGTATCAGAATTGTTTTTAGCTTTGTTATAGGGATAAGTGTGTTGAGCAATGTAAGTAGAGATTAGACTGAGATTTACCATAGTAAATGGAGGGCAGGTAGGGTTATAGCATTTAATTTTGTGCATGATTTGGGAGTGGAGATTAGTTGACAAAGTGTCCTTTGAGTTGTTAAGTAAGGATTGTAGAGGAGGGGAAGTGTGTAGAGCTATTTGATGGGTGAGAATGAAAATTTTAGAGATGCAGTAGGTTATGTTAGGTATATAGGGAAAATAAATCTGAGGTTTCAAGTGTTATATAAGTTCAAATCATACAGGAAAGATAATAGCACTTACGTATTGGAGTTGCGAGTATGAAATATAGGGATCCAGTTCTCCTACAGACCATTGAAAAGTTTTACCACAAAATACAATACCCCCCACCACTAACTTGAATTCTTGGATTTCCCTCCCCTATATACATAACATAACCCACTGCATCTCTATAATTATCACTCCCATCCATCAAATAGCTCTACACATCTTCCTTCCTCTCCAATGCTTACTTAATAACTCAAAGATACTTTGCCAACTGATCTCCACTCCTAGATCATGTATAAAATCACATGCTACAATCCCACCTACTCCTCCATTTACTATAATGAATCTTGGGCTAACATCTCTACTCACATTCAAATTTATCTCTATAACAAAGCTAAAACCGATTTCGATATCTCATTCAATTTTTTTTTACCATTTTTCTACAACTGGCCATGTCATCATTCTCTTCTTTGTCAACATTGTATGCACTGAGTGCAACAATGCCAAGTGAAAAATTAAAAAAGCATGACACATGTATAAAGACTAATACACCATTAATAAGAGGGATCTTGCATTCCCCTTCCCAAAAAATGGCTTACTCACCAATCATAATACAACATGTACATTAAATGTAAATTAGCATGAACAATATACATATATCCTTCTCTCCCCACTACAACCATTTCTAGGTCTATAATTGACCCCAGGCAAAAGCTAGCTAAGCATATTAAGTTAAACTATTCATTAAAGCTTTGTGCCATACATTATTGCATATATTTATTTTGTATGTCTATTATTATCTCTTCTAGCAATATATCTAACTCAGTTTCATTTCAGTTTCTTAATTCTTTCAATGATGTCAGTAATACCTTTTTTTTGTCACTCCTTACATACATATCTCCATAATTTATGGAGTAGTCTGAAGTCTCTGAATTGCTTTTTTGTTGAGTGTTCAAGTCTCAGATCCATAAATGAGAACAGGTAAAGCATATCTATCGAAAATCCTTTTCAAATTATAGGCATATTTCCTTTTAATAGTAAGTTATTTCTACCAAAAGCACTCCATCTAAGTTTAATTTGGTGATTAATTTAATCCATATATGTCTATATTAATAATCTGACCAAGGTGATTGTAATTATTAACCTACTAATTCACAATTACCAATCTATTATTTTCTTCAGAAAAAAATCTATTTGTCTTTAATCCTGTTTTTTACTTTGATTTGATATAAAATATCAATAAATTGTAAGGGATATATCCCTTTACAATAAATACTGATTTTTAAAAATTATATTATTGTTGTTTTATTTATTACTCTTAATTTATGGTTTTAACTTTAACAAAAAGCTGGGGTTTTATTCTTTTATTAATTTAATTTTATAATCTTTTAATTAGAAAAAACAATTCTGAATGTGATGTAAAATGACTTCTTCTTAGAGAAGTCAGAAATTTCAATATGTAGACTATATGATTAGAAATCCTGTTGTTGAGTTAAGCATAAACACTTCCTCCGAAATCATTACATATTGCAATAAATTCATTTATTCCATAGTCCTTTTCACCAAATCATTCTTTCAGACTTTTTTTTTTTCATTTCTTTTCTTCCATTTTAATAAAAATTATTACATTATCATAATTATTCTATCATTATATTGCCCTTCTATTCCTTTTTTCTCTTCACATTTAAATTGTTTCTGCTCTCCATACAATTTATCATGAATTTTATTTTGATATCTCATATTCCAAAAATATATTTTCAAAGATTTGTCTCACCTCTTTACACAAATTACATCTATAGGCCAAATTCTTATTCTAATTTTGCCCCCTCCCCCTTAATATTTAAAGCTCCTGTCGTCATACCAAATATTAATAAACTTATTTTAGTCTTAATATACATCTTTTCACATTTTATATATTTTTTACTCTTATAAAATTCCAAACTATTTATTCTTATTTACTTTCCATAATTCTATTTCTTTAACTAATTTATCCACTCTTTTCTCGGCTTTCTTAATTATATATCTGCAATGCATTATTATATATTCATCGCATTTCTAGTATAAATAAATGAAAATAAATTCTACATTAACTTTACATATTGTCAATTTTTTTTGTGTGTAATGTATTCGTTATTTTCTCTAACATAAACTAATTAAACACTTTCTAGTTGTATTAATTTATTTTCACTCATATGTTGCGACTTTTAATTTATTTTTAACTTCTCTCATTTAAAAAAATAAACCCACTCCATTTCTTTTTGAATAGCATCATTTACTGACAATTCATTACCCATATTTGTTAACTTAATTTTGTATTCTAATTAAAAATTTATGAATTCCATGACTAGATTAAAGTTCTTTATTTCCAAATGTTGAAGCAGACTCTAGTACTCCTTTCCACCTAAATTACACATCTTATATTTGTAAATATAGGGGATTTGAACACAGATTTTCGAGCACCCTTCAACTATCCACACTATCTCGTACCACTACACATGACCACACACATGTAGAAAAGATAAATAATAACCAATGTATGCATTTTGTGCTGAACCAGCACTCATCAGTTGGTCCAGATCATCATCTCCCATAACTGACCAATTGATGAGTTCTGGATCAGCATGAAATGCGTATATTAGTGATTATTTATCTTTTCTATATGTGTGTGGTCATGTGTATCAGTGGTATAATATAGTGTGGATAGTTGAAGGATGCTTGAAAGTCTGGATTCGAATCCCCTATATTTACAATTAAGCTCTAGGTATATGAAGAATGCCCGTATTTCAAATATTACACATCTTGTATTTATTATATGAAAAACATGCCAGATTTTTAATCAAATCCATTTTATTTTTTGATTTTTTTCCTCTATACTTTAATTTCCAACTATCTGTATAATTTATTTTCCTGTTTTAAAAAATGCCTAAATACCTAGTTTCCTCCATTTCTTCAAGATAAATATACTATTTTTCAATCTTCAGTTTATACTTTCCATTAAATACTAGGAACTTAGATTTTTCTTCCTTGAATTTAATTTTCATACTTTTTTCTAACTTTCTATAATTCTTTAATAACTATTTTTTATGATATTTTCAAAAAATACTATATTGACAAAAGAAGAATATTGCCATATTATATACTCTCCTGATTCCAATTATAAGAATCCTCATCTCCATATATAACATTCAAATCTAAATCAACTAATAAAGGTGATAATGGATTTCTCTCTTTCAATCCAATTTCATATTTAACTTCACTGTTTCTTTAATACTAATTAGTATTTATAAAACTAATTTTTGTAAAGACTTAATCATTTTTAGCAATCCCAATTCTATTTAAATTTTTAAAGATTTTTCCACAATCTATTCCTTTCTAATCATTCATAAGCCTTTCCTATATCTAAATGTGCAAAATAAACTATCTCCTAACTATATTGTAAGAAACTAATCTCTCTTCCATTCATATCCTAATTTTATCCATTAATATATTTGCAAATAATTTATAAATTATGGAATTTATTATCATTTATAATCTTATTAAAATTTTCTTTTAAATCAACCATGACATATCTTCCATTTTCAACTGTTATATTAGCAAAATTTCTTTTTTTTTCTTTTTTAATTTATCTATTGCTCTATTCAATTCTATCTTCTTATTATGCCAGTCAAATGATGTATATTGGTTTAACCCAGGTTGAAGACTAGGTGAAAGTACCTCAAGGCCACTCATACACAAGATATAAAAATCAAGAATACTATGGCCTCTATCCTATTCATCTATTTTTGAGTCTAACCACGAACCAACTACATATCCGAGACACGCATAAATTATTTTATAACCCTGGCCCAAGCTTAGCATCAGGGAGAGACAATGGACTAGAATACTTAAAAAACCAAAACAAGTTAAATGTCCATATAATATAACATGAGTTAAGTGTTTGTGCATGCTTGGATCATCGGACAATTAACATAAAAGGTTTAAAGAAAATTATAAGACTAAAGCTTTTGTTTTAAATGATACTTTAATAAATGTAGTTTAAAATATTATAAATGTTTTAAATATCTCCACTATTCCCCAACTGATCACTGATGAATAATTTTCACAATGAGGCGGTTGCAATTACATAATATTCTACAGCCTAGGTATTACTTTTCCAATTTAAATAAATTGATAAACTCGTGTCCCCTTGATAAAGCAAAATTGAAATAACTATTGCACAAAGCATTCTAGTTGCTTTATGCTTTATAAATAATTTAAAATATTTAAAGGTTCCTTTAAATAACTAATATTTAACGGTGGAATGAATACGAACAAAATCAGCGTTATCGAGGAGATTGAATTGGCAAACAAAAGGAAACTTAAATATTCATTTTAAGTTGGAAATATTTTCAAATAAAGAAATAATTTAAACCGCATAAGGAAACCAGAAGAATATATACATCATATTAAAATGAGGAATAGCGAAGGGGAAAAATTTAAGCATAAAATAGATTAAAATAAATATAAATCTAATATTAAGAGAAAAAGAATTACATTATGATGTATAAGAGATTAATGAAACATTTAAAGAAAGGTGCTTATATTAAAAAGAAAATTAATAGTTCATGAGATCATTAAAAGTTACCAGTCCTTGTTTAGTTGGTCCAGTTCCCTCGCCATCCGTGGCTTGATTACATACATGGAGTTATTTGTCCAGACAAAGAGATGTGAAATAAGAAGCATTTTAACACGAAGGGTGCACACACAGCTCGGTTTTTATTAGATACATGACAATTTATGGGATTTTGATGGATGAGGATCCTGACAGCAGGTAAAGCTAATGAGCTTAGCTGCCATACATGGTCATGTCCACCAAATTAATAGAACTTTTAAAAGGTCGCATGTCTAAATTAGAACAGGAATTCTCCACAAAACTAGGACACAGTGGTTTTCAGCATTTATTTTCAGTGCAACCTCGGAGAATCATTAAACTTGGTCACCGTAACAGAAGCAGCAAAGGTAAGTAGTAGAACTCTTCAAAAGAGCTGACGAGCAGCAGCCAAGTACATTTTCAAAATTACTTCAGTAACACGTTTAGAAATATGTTCAGAGTCAATCTCTGAATAAAATAATTTTAGAATCAAATCTAGGCAAATTTCAGAAGAGTTTCTTCAAGAACAAAATCTGAATGACTTTCTAGAACAAAATCTGACTCATTTCAAGAACAAAATCTGACTCACTTAAAGCACAAAATCTCAATAATCTGACTCATTTCAAGAACAAAATCTGACTCACTTAAAGCACAAAATCTCAATAATCAAGTCTTTTGGTCTCCCCACCTTTTATACCTTTCTGGAGATTCTTTTCTATTGTTTTGTATATGATTCTAGATCTTGATAAGCCCCCTACGCTCCTTTGTTTCAAAGTAACTTTTTGCTAAAAATAAACTTTAATTTCTTATTATCAAATTTTGATTTTAACTTTGAATTTGATTTATTAAAAAGGCCATCTTTAATTTGCCTTGAATGAAATACTAATAGAAAATGCCATTACTTTAGGAATGCATATCTCAAAGTAAAATCATACGCCATATATTTTTAACAAAATTAAAAGAAAAATATTTTATTATTTCTTTTAATAAAATGACATTTTAGTTCAACAAAATTTTGCATTTAATCATATATATTCGCTTCCATACATATATATTTGATTAATAAATTTTGAAAAAGAAATTTTAATAAACAATTTAATTTTACTCAGAATTTATTTTAAAAGAATATTTTAACATAAATAGCTAATTTAATGACCGTTGAATATACAAAATGAAACACGTTAATTTTATATTTAATGCAAAACTCTGTTGATACTTGAATATAAACTTAACCCAGGTTTACAATATCAGTAAGTTTATAGAGGGCTGTGAAGCATGGATCGGACTTCTGGATCCATTGCTTCATTTCCCAATAGTTAGTGAGGTAAAAAAAAAATGTTAAAAAAAATGCAGTTGCTTCAGGTCAGAGATAAAATTGTGCCAGGTGAGTTCAAGCCTAACTCGTTAATTTGCTGTAATATTTACACACTTTCTTTAGCTAACTAACGGTTCTTATTTTCTTTTCTATCTGTTGTATAGTCATTATTAAATGTCATAATCTTAAGTCAGGTCCCGTGTTGTTTGTAATATAACAAGTTGTTCTGTATTTTCCAGGATCCATTGGTACATAATGCCTTGCATTTTTCGACTGCATCATGACCTTGTCGTTTCGATTTTCCTCTAAATTTCCAAAGTCAATAGCTGTCAGTATACAAGTCTTACCTTGAATATCCTGCACTTGACTACTTATAATTATTTTTCTTATCCAAGGTGGCATGTTATGCGTAATCATTCGTACTATTTGAGTTTCAGGGTAATTGAATGCATTTAGCACTTTTATTCTATTCACCTGCCTCAAGAAAAACTGCGCATGTCTCATGATGGTTAGCTGGATATTTTTCATGCATAATAGAATATATTAGACATTCTTGTCGCTCTTCACTCCAATACATAGACATCACTGCTTTTTCATATTCACTAAATGTTGGTGGTTGTTCCATCAATGCGTTCCACCAGTTTCTAGCGGATTCCTTCAAATGATGACTGGAGATCGCCACTTTTTCCTGTTCAGTCATATTCTGAAATTGGAAAAAATCCCTTAAGCTATCTAGATGGTGTCTAGGGTTCCCACTTGGTTCCCTTCTAAAACACTGTATGTGGATAAACTTTGTCACAGAAGATGTTATCGGATTTATTATTATTGGGGTCAAAATTTGACTGCTTTGTTGTGTCTGAATTGGGTTCGAAGTCTGAAGAGTCTTTGTCTTCTCTCTATTCTCTATTATCTGCCAATTTTCTTCTCTTCTTTGCATTTCATGTTGTATTGATAAGTCCAAATGGTGAGTGTCTTTACATGATTCATTATCAATCAAAAATTTAACATCAGTATTGTCTTGTGTTCTATGTTGATCCTGCCACATTACTTGGGTGTCACTATCTGGTGATGCTTTCTTCATTGTAATCTGTTTTTGATGGCATTCCACATTTTTTTCTAAATGGTTGAACCTTTCCGTTGTATTTTTCATGAATTCTTGGAGCATGGTCATCATCATTTTCCCTTCTTCTCTCCATTCTTTGATGAAAGCTACCATGTTATATTCTTCTTGGTCACTATGACTACATGTTGACATCTTAGGAAGGTTGAATACTACCTCCTCACTGTCGTAGTCTTCGTCTCTATTCTGTTCATCCATTTTTTCTAATACTGGCTATTTTGTTATTCGACAATAATGCCTTATTTATTTCTTATTTAGTCTTTTATAAAAATTATGTCTATCTCTACTTACCTAAAGACAACAAAAAAAAAATGAATCAAAATAATTATATTTTTAATATAAATGCTATACCTTTAACTAAAACAAAATTTTATTTATTTTGTGAAATAAATCAATACTATGATTTTTATTTTTATATAACTCTTTTACTTTTTGTTGTATATTATAAATGACAACTTTGTCTACCTCTCGAGGTTCTATATTTAAACAAATGCCCAAATGTGTCAGTTTATAACATGGAAAAAATCTGCTCTGTCTGTGTCTGTTTTAATATTTATTCTACATATATGTGAATCTCATCACTTTACTTCTATATATTTTTTTTATATTTCACTCTTAATGTCGAAGCAATTAATTTACTGATTGCCATGTTCTTGTCACAAGATAATCAAAAATAATACAACTTACAGCTTGACCCAGCTTTCTCTGACATCTGAAACAACTAAAAAATGCATTTACATTAATACAATAACAATTTATATATCAAAAGAATATGTGAGTAAAAATATACATATATCATGTTTAAATTATTTTGGCTCACTACATATACATCTGTTATTTTGATCATTTTCTATACTTATGGTTTGATTTATTTGTAATCTAATATGAGTGATTACACTTGCTGACAAATTTATTTGATAGGAGGGAGCCAGCCAACAAGGTAACAGCCATATCAAATTTACTATTTAACGGATAATGATCCAAGCACACATTGATAAGGTTTATAAAGTTTAACATAATTAAATTTATTTTATATTAAGTTTCACTTATTTTTTAAAAAAATTTCCTACCTCATATTGATTATTCTAACCAAAAAAATATTTGCACGCATAAGTAAATGCTAAGTTTTACATGATTTTAAAATTTTATCTTTAGGACGTATAATGACTAAGTACAGTGATATGCCTGAACTGGATTCGAAACCATGCTACCATTTTGGTCTTGACAAAAAAAAATACTTTTAGACAGCCAAAGTACGATTAACAAAACAAAAAATAAGAAACAAAATCCCATAATAACCGCTACTCTGAATTATGAACCTGGGATCGAAACCAAATACCATTTTGGTCACAACCCAAAGTAAGTTATACAATTATCAAGCAATTTTAAAGAACAATGTATGGAAATCAAAAACTGTTAAAAACATTTACATAAAAACGGGTTTTACCGAACTATAAACGAATGTATACCATATACACCCATATATATCACTAAATAAGCACATATATGACTACATGTAAATACACAAACAGATATACCTATATAAATATTTCTTTATCATGTACATGATTTTATTTTATTAAGAAGGTTCGTTATACTGCAGACCGCATACTCCTATTCTTTCAGGTTAGTAACGATGGTCACAAATATAACGAGGAAACAATGATTGCAAATGTAAACCTATTCTTTCAGGCTACTCACAATCCAGAACTCTAAAAATGTAAAAGGTCTTCATCTAATGGTTACTCAAGAAGGGCTTCACCTAGCAGTTACTTTAAAGATCTTCACCTAAAGATTACTCAAGAAATGATTCCATAACATAATCCAGACTGAAAAAAAAAATCTTCACTAAGGTGATTGACATTTGTTTTATACTAAAACATATTTTATATATGATTTTATTAAAACTGAATATTAACACATTTACTTGATCTAAAGTTGAAAATTAAGTTTGATATTATTATTTAAAAAACTTATATACTACGATTTGCGAGGGAACGGAACTGCAAAATATTAAAAGTGAAAAATTTTTTTTGCATAATTATAATTACTCATTATATAAAAAACGAAATGCAGAGAAAGTGAAAACATATTTGCTGACATAGTTCGCTGACATGTGTCAATTTGAAATTATCAAACTTGATCTATACAAAAAAAAATTCCAGTAACGGGAAAAAATTGTTATCATCTATTAGATCTACACAAAAATTTATACCAACGAAAAAAATTCTATTAACTATTTATAATTTTTATTAATATTAACACTGCTGTATGTACACTACATTGCAAAAAAAATTATTATACTAAAATTGCCCATGTTTAAACAATTCTAAAATAAAAGTAAAGTATGTAAGCTAATTTTAAGGGTAAGTGGGTGGGTATTTATTTAACACTTCCACCCGCATTGAAGCTGTATACTTATACGAAAAAATATGGCAACTGGCCAAGACAAATCTACTCATTAGGAAAAAAAATTTGCTTTAACTCTCACATTTTTTCTCATTATATAGTCATAAAAAAAAAAACTGTCGGAGTGTTAACTTTTTTAAAAATAAAACATTCATTTCTATCAGACAATAAAACTTGGAGAAAAAAGTTTTACATTTGACACATCTAACTTTTTCTTTATATCCTAAAAATGAAATTTGGCTCACGTTAGGAGTCCAGACTTGGAAAAAAATTATACATCTCAATCAATTTTTTTTATCTAAATCACATTTCACTAAAAAAAACTTACAAGGGGTGATAATATCGAATAGCTAATAAGTGGGCATATAAAATCGGGGAAAAAAATTATACATATCTTACATATTTTAATTCCTTTTTCCTTTCCTTCCAAAAAATGAAATTCGGACCACATTGGGCGCCAAACCCGGGGGGAAAAATCTATGCCTGTCGAATCTGTATATTGGTTTAACCCAATTCGAAGACTAGGCAAAAGTACCTCGAGACCATTTATACATGAGATATAAAAATCATAGAATATATGGCCTCTGCCATATTCATCTATTTTCAAGTCTAACCATGAACCAACAACATATCCAAGACACGCATAAATTATTTTATAACCCTGGCCAATGCTCAGCATCATGGAGAGACAATGGACTAGAACACTTAAAGAACTAAAATAAGTTAAATGAGCATATAATATAACATGAGTTAAGTGTTTGTGCATGCTTGGATTATTGGACAATTAACATAAAAGGTTTAAAGAAAATTATAAGACTATAGCTTTTGTTTTAAATTAGATACTTTAATAAATGTAGTTTAAAATATTATAAATGTTTTAAATATCTCCGCTATTCCCCAATTGATCACTGGTGAATAATTTTCACAATGAGGTGGTTGCAATTACATAATATTCTGCAGTCTAGGTATTACTTTTCCAATTTAAATAAATTTATCAACTTGTGTTCCCTCGATAAAGCAAAATTAAAATAACTATTGCACAAAGCATTCTAGTTGCTTTGTACTTTATAAATAATTTAAAATTTTAAAGATTTCTTTAAATACCTAATATTTAACTGTGGGAATAAATACGAACAAAATAAACAAAAGGAAACTTAACTAGTATCAAATTACAAATATTCATTTTAAACTGGAAATATTTTTTGAATAAAAAAATAATTTACACCGCATAAGGAAACAAGAAATATATATATATATCACATTAAAATGAGGAATAGCGAAGGGGAAAAATTTAAGCATAAAATAGATGATCAAGTTAAAATAAATATAAATTTAATATTAAGATAAAAAGAAATACATTATGAAATATAATAAATTAATGAAACACTTAAAGAAAGGTACTTATATTAAAAGGGAAAGTAAAAGTTCATGAGATCATTAAAACTTATTAGTCCTTGTTTAGTTGGCCCAGTTCCCTCGACGTCCGCGGCTTGATTATGTACGTGGAGTTATTTGCCCAGACAAAGAGATTTAAAATATGAAGCATTTTGATATGAAAAGTGCACACACAGCTCACAGTTCAATTTTACTAGATACATGACACTTTACAGCATTTTGATGGATTAGGACCCCGATGGCAGGCAAAGCTGATGAGCTTAGCCACTGTACATTGTCACGTTCACCAAATTAGTAGAACTTTTAAAGGGTCGCATGTTTAAAACAGAATGGAAATTCTCTGCAAAACTAAGACTGGTTTTCAGCATTTATTTTCAGTGCAAACTCGGAGGATCATTAAACTTGGTCACTGTAACAGGAGCAGCAGAGTTTAAGTAGTAGAACTCTTCAAAAGAGATGACAAGCAACAGCTAAGTACATTTCAAAATTACTTCAGTATCATGTTTGGAAATCGTTCAGAGTTAATCTCTGAATAAAATAATTTTAAAATAAATCTAGGCGAATTTTAGAAGAATTTCTGCATAATAAAAATGAAAGAACAGCTTTCTAAATCAATCGAGAACAAAATCTGAACCACTTAAAGCACAAAATCTGAATAATAATTTCATGAACAAAATCTGAATGAATTCAAGAACAAAATCTGACTAATCAAGTCTTTTGTTCTCCCTACCTTTTATACCTTTCTGGAGATACTTTTCTATTGTTTTCCATATGATTTTATATCTTGATAAGCCCCCTACGCTCCTTTGTTTCAACGTAACTTTTTGCTAAAAATAAACTTTAATTTCTTATTATCAAATTTTGCTTTTAACTTTGCATTTGATTTATTAAAAAGGCCATCTTTAATTTGCCTTGAATGAAATACTAATTGAAAATGCCATTACTTTAGGAATGCTGGCAGGCTTATCTTAAAATAAAATTATACGCCATATTTTTAACAAAATTAAAAGAAAAATATTTTATTATTTCTTTTAATAAAATGACATTTTAGTTTCAACAGAATTTTGCATTTGATCATATATATATACGCTTCCATACATATATATTTCATTAAGAAATTTTAATAAACGATTTAATTTTAATCAGAATTTATTTAAAAAAAATATTTTAAAGTAAATAGCTAATTTAATGACCATTGAATATGCAAAATTAAATACTTTAATTTTATATTTAATGCAAAACTCTGTTGATACTTGAATATAAACTTAGCCCAGGTTCACAATATCGGTAAGTTTATAGAAGGCTGTGAAGCATGGATCAGACTTCCGGATCCATGGCTTAAACATGGGCAATTTTAGTATAATAATTTTTTTTTTGCAATATAGTGTACACATGGCAGTGTTAATATTAGTAAAAAATTGCAAATAGATAATAGAATTTTTCCATTGGTATAAATTTTTGTGTAGATCTAATTGATGATAACAGTTTTTCCATTAGTAGGAATTTTTTTTGTGTAGATGAAAAAGTTTGATAATTTCAAATTGACACGTGTCAGCAAATTTTTTTTTTTCATTTTCTCTGTGTTTCATTTTTTATATATATATATAATGAATAATTATAATTATGCAAAATTATTTTTTTCACTTTTAATATTTTGCAGTTCCATTTTGTTACAAATCGTAACATATAAGTATAAGTTTTTTTTTTATAATATCAAACTTAATTTTCAACTTGATAACAAGTAAATGCATTAACATTTGTTTTTAATAAAAACATATATAAAATATGATCTAGTATAACAAATGTCAGCCACCTTTAGTTAAGATTTTTTTTCCCAGTCTGGATTATGTTATGGAATCATTTATTGAGTAACCATTAGATGAAGACCCTTTTTAAGTAACCACTAGGTGAAGCCCTTCTTGAGTAACTGTTAGGTGAAGCCCTTCTTGAGTAACCGTTAAGTGAAGACCTGGATTGCGAGTAGCCTGAAAAAATGGGTTTACATTTGCAATCATTGTTTTCCTCATTATATTTGCGACCATCATTACTAACCTGAAAGAATAAGAGTATGCGGTCTGCAATATAACGACCTTTCATAATAAAATAAAATCATGTACATGATAAAAAAAAGAAATATTTATATAGGTATATCTGTTTGTGTATTTATATGCAGTCATATATATGCTTATTTAATAATGATGTATATATTCATGTATATGGTTGTATATGGTATACATTCGTTTATAGTTCGGTAAAACCCGTTTTTATGTAAATGTTTTTAAACAGTTTTTGATCTCCATATGTTGTTCTATAAAATTGCTTGATAATTGTATAACTTACTTCAGGTTGTGACCAAAATGGTATTTGGTTTCGATCCCAGGTTCATAATTCAGAGTAGCAGTTATCATGGGATTTTATTTTTATTTTTTTATTTTTTGTTTTGCTAATTGTATTTTGGCTGTCTAAAACTATATTTTTTTGTCATGACCAAAATGGTAGCATGGTTTCGAATCCAGGTCATGCACATTACCTTAGTTAGTTATAAATGTTTTAAATATCTCCACTATTCCCCAATTGATCACTGATGAATAATTTTCACAATGAGGCTGTTGCAATTACTTAATATTCTGCGGTCTAGGTATTACTTTTCCAATTTAAATAAATTGATCAACTCGTGTCCCATCGATAAAGCAAAGTGAAATAACTATTACACAAAGCATTCTAATTGCTTTGTGCTATATAAATAATTTAAAATATTTAAAAGTTTCTTTAAATAACTAATATTTAACTGTGGGAATAAAAACGAACAAAATAAGCATTATCGAGGAGATCGACTTGGTAAAACAAAAGGAAACTTAACTAGCATCAAATTACAACTATTCATTTCAAATTGGAAATATTTTCAAATAAAGAAATAATTACACTGCATAAGGAAACAAGAATATATATATCACATTAAAATGAGGAATAGCGAAGGGGAAAAATTTAAGCATACAATAGATGATCGAGTTAAAATAAATATAAATCTAATATTAAGAGAAAAAGAGTTACATTATGAAATATAATAAACTAATGAAACATTTAAAGAAAGGTACTTATATTAAAAGGGAAAGTAAAGAAATACTCATTTCCAATTTTCTTCACATTCATCAACTCTTCTAAATTTTACATATTATTTTTCATAATTCTTTTCAAAATATTAGTCAACTTTTCAATTTAATACCATTGCTTATTTCCCATCCATTGCTAATAGCTTTTCTTCAAATTTCATCACTTAATCTTTCAGATACTTCTAAGTGCATCAATATAAAAATAAGATCCTTTTTCTTTCTCATAAATTATTTTTGCCTTTTCTTATCTACAAACACATAACAATATACTTAAAATTTTGCCTCAACAATGCAAATTTTCTATCATATGTGTTATTTAAATTCCAATTTTTCAATTCAATTTTCTCACATATCCTTTTTAGTAAAGGCTCAATTTATACTCTTCATTCCATCAATTTTATTAATATGATCTTGTATACAATAAATATTATATAATTACTCTTTCTAAACTCATTTTATTTCCATATAAACTTTTCCAAATATACATTTCATTCTTTCACATCCTTGCTAATTCCAGTAGTTAATTATACTTTGCCATAGATCTATTTCTCCTTATCCAATTTCAATTTAATCCATGAATAGTCTTTACAGTTTTTTTTTAAAATACCCTCCTTAACAGTAATCCGAATATTCTCTTCTTATCCTCGTCATAGTTTTAGCTCCCTCTATTCATTTCTGAAGATGTAATGGTTCTTCAGCTGTCAAATGTAACTCTACAACTGCTAATAAATCTAATTTTTATTCTATAAAAGGCTCCAATCCTGTCTACTTATTCTATCTCTATTCCCTTGCATATTTATAAAATCAACTTTTGTAATAATAACTTTGGCCCTTGTTTTAAATATTATTTTCCTATAATTATTTCTAGACATCCTCTTTAAAAAAAAATTTCTATCTTTACATCCTCCATCATTCTATTTTCAATCCATTATCATTACTGTTATTTGTACTCTTAAATATAAACACATTCTTTCTTTTAAATTTTACCTCCAACATATTTTTTTCATATATATAAAACCATCAAAACATCACATGATCACATTAGAGTTTGATATTGTTATTGTCATATATATATATTGTAACGGAAATGGTTATTTGTGAACGGAAATGGTTATTTGGAGGTTGATTTATATATTTATTTTATTTCTATACTTTTGTACTTAATTTTATTATTATACATTTATTTTTACAACTTTTATTCTTCCTTTCATTTATTTGTTTCTTATCCATTTTGCTAACCGAAATATCCCAGCTTAGCCTCCAACTGTAATGGATATGGTTTATTTAGTTTAGTTTACTACGAATTTTTTTTTAATCATTAATTAATTAGTTAACCAACGCCATTACAATACAAGCAGAGAGCAAATACAGATACAAATTTACTTCGTATCTTTATCCTTGACCGAACCCCGAGGCAATACGTACATATTATCTTGGCATTATTTTTCCCGATAAAGCAATCTCGGCTGCTGAACAAAGCAAACTATTTCAAGAAATTTAACAAATGTCCAGCGCTTGCTATTTATTTTTATAATTGGGAAATTCTCACAAACAAGCAGCACATGGATACCTTTTAAAATCAGCCTTACCCTTTAATCACTAAATTACAGTTTTTCCCCCTGTCATAGCTTGGTGATAGGAGAATAAAGCAAGTACACGCAATTTAAGAATAAATCTGTTTAATAACAGTCACCCACATATATAAAAAATACATAATAACAATAAAAAAAATACACACTTATATAGATTACATAGTTATAATAAAATAAGAGTAAAGCATATCGAATATTAAAATTATCTTGAAGTCCTATTGGGCAGAGTTCTAGATCTATCAAGATTGTTCCTTCTTTATTTATTTACGAATATGAAATAAAATGCATGCATGCTTTAATTACCTAGGTTTTCATTGTAGTTGTTTCCATGGGCATTTCTTTCGAGCGCTCGTTACTGTCAAGTGGGAGATCATCCTTTTTTTGTAGAGACGGTGTGTCCTTCACTGTCTGCTGGATTGGTTTTCTCTCTCAATTTGATTTGGTTATTTCTCATTCCAGAAGCGGCGGTCTCTCTAGCAGGTCAGGCATAGATCTTATACATTGTGAGTCAGTGGTAAGACAGGTTGAGTACGAACCTACGTCTCCTTGACACCACTAGCCACGCACTTCTCTCATTTCTTTTTCTTTTAGCTGCTGCCTCTTCAAAATCTCTGCTCGTAATAAACAGATAATAATTGTAACTCTGGTCTTACTGTCTTTTCTTTTGTTCATTGTTTTTTTGTAAATTTTTAATTAATGCTTAGATTTCCAACGAATTCTTATCAACCTATTTGTTTAATTAGTGGCTGGGATGTATATTTTAATTAATCGAGCTATAATTATAAGCTTTTCCTTCATATACATTCTTCTTTGTCCGAGGAATTCAATTAGTTCAACAGACTTTCACACCTCTAATTTATATGGCCATATTGTTTTTATATTACATATTTCATTTTAATTTTTACTTAAAAGTTTATAATTCATTTTTCAGGTTTATGTTTTACACTTTATTTTAATTTATCACAATAGTTTTTATGCGAGAGAAAAAGACGCATTTCTTTATGCATCCCTTCCCCTCTCCCACAATAAGAGAAATAACTTTCAAGCATTTGACTAATTTTTTTTTTTAAAAGAGAGAAAAAGAGACACATTTCTTTATGCACCCCCTCCCCTTACTATTAATAAAAAAATCAAAATTTCGACATTTCTGAATCTCAACTTTTTTCTTTTCCTTCTTTTTTTAATTTCTAGTAGCTAACCATTTACCTTTATTACTTTCTAGTAGCTAACTTATCTAACTTTATTAATAAATATATACGTGTGACGACGACTTTACATGGTCGTCACAATATATATATATATTAAGATGGTATTTTCTGCCCTCTCATATCTATATACATATATATTTTATTTTATTAAAAGTGCATACTTATTAGATTATTTTAAAATAATAATTTTTGAAATACTTTAAGTAGTTTATTTGGTAGTAGTATGAATACTGAACCCCACTGCTTGATGGTGTCATTTTTCACAAAACGCACTTCAATATACCATTTTAACAGCCTTAATTTATGGCTGACACTACAATAGGTGTTTATTGAGCTGTAACAGGCTGCCAGAGGGTGATGTATTTCTATGATTATGTAATGAAATACTATGCCTATTGCATTGTGAGAGTATTCGTCAAGTGAGCACTCTTGAACTCTCGCTATGGTCTGATTTAATGGTGGCCATATTTGAAAGAGACAAAACTCTGCAAAAATTCATTGTCTGAAATTTTTTAGAAAGCATAGTGGAATTAGTATTCCATAATAAGAATTGTCATGTTGTCACACATGCTTCCCTATGCTTTTGAACTGCACACAACTTGAAAAGGTTCTTCTTTTCAGCAGAGCTGTTTCTGATTTCACACCAAATGCCCGTTTATGCATGAATCCATGCGAGAACTGTAAGGGAAGTTGGTTCAAGGGCTCCAAAATCTCACTACTTACAGCCTTGAGGCTTCTCTGTTATTTTATTTGCGTGTTACTTTTGGGTTTTTTTATGCCCCTGAAAATGGTGTTTTTTTTTGTTACTTGTTTTGGTTCACAACTTGTCCAAAGTTTCATTTATTTTTGATTCAATAAATTATTTTATGAGAAACTGTTGTTTTTTGTTGTTGTTCACATAATTAGAAAGTAGGTAGGTAATATTTGATAAGTTTCATTAACAGTTAATTAAAGTAGGTAATGTTAATAAATAAAAAAAGTAGGTAATATTTTATTATACCAAAATAAAAATAAAAGTGTTTAAGAGTTTATTCAAAAGGTCCCAACTAAAAAAATATATGTATAAAATAATAATAAAGAACTGTGTGGTAACATAATAAAATGTTAAAAAAAAAATCCAAAAAGAAGTCGATAATCAAAAATCAAAACAAACCTTCCCCGCCAACCCATCCCACTTCTCCGGCTTAAAAAAAAAAGTTCTTTAGAAATGAACTGTTTATGTCTTTTTTAAAATTAAAAGCCCAAAAATTAAGGAAGAACTTTTCACTATCATATAATATAGCTTTCTGTAGCATAAAGATGTAAAACAAAAAAATAGAAAAGCCTCGTAATAAATTAACAAAAAAAAGACAATTCAAAATCAAAATAACCCCTCTCCCTTCTACCCTCTAAAAAACCAAGTGTTGGTTTATTCAAAAGTACCAAATTGTTGAAGTCTTTCAGCAAATCAAAACATCAACCAAATAAAAGAAGATAAGTTCAAAGCAAGCAACCAATCCCCCCCTCCACCATCTAAAAACAACAAGTGTTTGTTACCGTATTTTTGTGTAAACAAACTGATGGGGCATTAATTTATAATTTCAAAGCAAACTAAAACCTCTAACACCATCTAAAAACAAAGTGTTTGTTTCTTTAAAAAAAACGAACCAAAAAAAAAAAAAAAATACCGGGTGAAAAAAAACAACTTTGGTTTACCGTAAGTAATATTATGTAAAGAAACTGACGGACAGTTAATTGATAATTTAAAAACAAACCAACACTCCTAGACCATCTAAAAACAAAGTATTTGTTTATTAAAAAACGAAAAAAAAAAACCCTGGTGGAATAGAAAAAAAAATTTGGTTTACCATAATATTATGTAAACCAAACAGACGGGCCAACAACAAAAAAAAAATTAAAAAACAGTCAAAAAAAAAAAAAAATCTTTTGCCATAATATTATGTAAACAAACAGATGGAATCAGTATAGTGATGTGCATTGGGTGAGGTTCAGTATTCATACTATTACCATTTATTTTTTATTTATCTTAAAGAAATCAGAGTTTCTTCATTTTAATTATTTATTTAAATCCATTATAAATCAAGATAAAATTAGATCTTGAGATATCTTTTTTTACTAACAAATTTTTTTTTTGTTTGTTTTAAATTGTAATTCATAGAAAGACATGGGTTGGGGAAGAAAAAAAGTATAGATTTTAGCACCCAATTAACTCTATTGTTGAAACTCAAGTAACTAAAAATATTTTGTAATTAAATATATTTCTGGAGTCAATCTACTATGCTAATTGAATCAGAACTTTTCCCACTAATTAAAAAAGGGAAATGACCAAAAAAGAACAAAAATTACAAGTGTAAAAATGTGTTTAAAAATAAAATGCTAGGTGTGAATCCTGTTCATGAAAGAAAAAAACATAAATTACAGTTTCCTTTTGCTTACTGACTTATACTTGTACATTGAAATCACTTTGGAGATTGGAATTATAATATTATACAGTGCCAAGGAAATGTTCTCCAGCTAAGGGACATCAGAACTTTTCCATCAGGGAAATAGTCTCAGAGCGAAACATGGAGCTATCCAAGCAATCATCCACTAAGGAAAAGATGGATTTATCAAGCTAGTTGAGGATATCAAAAAGCCAATGGAACAAACAGAGAATTCACGCTAGCAGTTGCAAGAAAAATCATATAAGAACATTGACCACATGGAGAAAGGTGAATCACTGATTGACCAGGATAATTATGAACTTTTATTAAAGAACTTTTCTTTTGATTGGCGTAATAGTTAGTAGGCTCCATTAACTTAATTGTACAAAAAGTTTCAACAGTAGAGGTGGGTTTTAAGAGGGATTATTATTTTTATATCATTTTGTATTAAGTAAAAAGGGGGCTAGGCTTTTATGTTACTAACGTTTTATTAATCAAAATTGTTTTTTTTGTATAATTTTCTTTCATTTATTATGTCCAAAATATGCGTAGATTTAAGTTCAAGAATAATGTTAACTGCTCAATCTAGAAACTCAAACAGGGAGAGTAAAGGGAGGTAAAAAAGTTAAGAATTTTGACAATAAGTAAACACAGGAACATTATGTCAGGATCTGATGTTTGAAACAGGGATACTTGAAGGTTGCAAACAGCGGACAATTGCACCATCCCTTAAGGTTTGAATAGAATTATTATTTATAAAATGGAGAGGGTTTGAATGAAGCAAGATAATCCCATTCTCAATAGCAAGTTGACCTTCAGTCACACCTATATGGACAGACAACCTGAATAAATTTGGATTACTGTCCCTCGTAGTGTTTGTGTAATGCATGTTCTCTCAAGAAAGATATTAAACAATTAATTAAGGATCATAATTAAAATGAAAACAAATGGAAATAATATTTTTATTTGACTTTCTTCTTAAATTTCTAATTGAGTTAGTTGGAGGGCCCAAAAGAAAAAAAGGGAATTAGGAAAGCTATTAATAAGAGAAAATATAATAAATGTCTAAACTTTACTCAAGTGCCTCTATGTTTTAATCTATTTTATTAGTTTAATAATTATGTGTCCATTTGGTTTCATCAAAGTATAATTCACCTAGTCCACATAAGATTACATTTTAAAATCTATTAGGTGACCGCTACATAAATAAATTATCACTATGATTGTTGAAGTTGCTTCTCGATTTAGTGCTAGAATACAGGCCTAGTGGCACTTTCATACTAGTCATCGTAATTTTAGTAATCTTAGTAAAATTGCAAACAGTATGTCAATTTGTAGTGGCATAATATATTGTAACCTTGTATTTACTATCACAATTAATTAATATTGTCAAAAACTGTAAACATTTTTATTGGCTTTGTTTATTAGTTGAACAAAGTAAATTCACTACTATTATTGGTCGGATAGCAGATAATATGATTAAAAATAAAAGTGAAAATTCTCTCATATTACTACCTAAAAGAATATAATTTTTAGAAAATATTTAAAGATGTCATCTGAGCAGATTTTATTGATCAAAGCATGTATAAAAAATGTGTGTATTATAATTTTTTTTTGAAAAGTGCAATTGAATTTTTATGTACAAATAGAAAAAAGCACACACAAAATTGATATTGTAAAAAGATATACAAAATAGAATGCACTAAATCAAACATAATAGAATAGAATATTAGAAACAGTTTTACAATAACTATATTATGATTATCACAATTGAAATTACATTTATCTAAAATAATAGAGCTAATAGTCAGATTAAAATATGAGTATGCATGTGAAATTTCTGTATATTTTAAAACTTTGTCAATTTTAAAATTTATAAAGATCATTCAATTAAAAGGTATTTATTAAATGAATTTAATAAAATAAATATTTGAAAACTTTAAATAGACCTTATAAATTATTTAGTGCTTAAAAGTAAATGATTGTAGAATTTTTTTTTTAAAAAAATTTAAATCAAGGTACAATATTAGATATTTGCTATTATTTTCTTTCTTTCATTTTATCCAATATCTGAAAATTTTACCATTTAGAATAAAGCCAGACAATTTTGATCATCTACTTTTCTGTATTACCATAGCAATGAACACATTTTTACTGAAAAAACCTAAAAGAAGAAAAGATTTATGGGTAATAGTGACTAATTAAGATACCAGCTGACCAGAGACTATAAATATAACATCTTGGGAAAATTCAGTCAGTTTTTGTAAAACTATCTTGCATTCAAGATCCAGTCAAATTAAATTTTAAAACAGTTATTTTTATATCATCTTCAGAATGGCTGAGTAGACAAACTCATTCTGGGCATTTGCCTAGCCAGTAAAATCTTGAATAAATAAGAACAAACAACAGCAGCAACAACAAGGATTATCATTAAATACTATTTTTAAAAAAATCCAATTTATATTTATGGTCTTCAACTATTAATAGAATTATGAAAAATTGCTTATTATAACATCAATTAAAGCATTTGTTTCTTTTTTCAAAATAATTGTGAAACAACTTGTTTAGAAAGTATGGATTACCCCGCCATGGATTAATGGAAGTTAAACTTTATAAAATAAATCTAAATCCACAAATAAATTTGTAGCTTCAGAGAAAATGTTTAATTACTAATAAAAATCAATGAAATTAATTCATCTATAGATTATTATTTATTTACTAGGTTTTATAAATTATTAAAAGAGCCTGAACTCTATAGCAAAATAAATGAAATGTGTTTAAACCAAAGGATTAGTAATCAAATACTTTTAAAATATATGATAAATGCCAACCATAAAAATATAAGTTCACAAGCATGTTCTAAAAGATTAAATCAATCTCATTGCAGAAAATTACAATTCAATGTCAATCCTTTAATTAATAGATTTTAGATTATAAATATCACAAAATGAAAATTTGATGAATGTCATAAATCAATCAACAGATATTCTAAAATAGATTAAATGTGCTAACTATACAATCCAGAATAGGATTGCTTTATGTGCTTATTAAATTTTTAAAAAAATCATAAACCTATGAAAGGAATTACCTTGTGTTTCTAATTTAATATCTACTGCTTATATTACAGCATTTCCAGTAAGTTACAAATGTTGGAATACTCTGCACAGTATAAATGTTTCCACAGGATAATTTTCAACTGTTCATAAAAGTAGGATTACAATTTGAGGAATTACTTAAATAAACTTTGTTTATAATAGTTGAATTATTTAGTTTATAATTATTATTAGTGTAATAGTAAATAAATAATAATGTTTCCAAGATGATGCCTTATTATATTAATGATATTGGGTATGAGTGTAATATATGTAATTTACATTTTATATTTGAGTCAGGTTACATTTAGTTAAACTAACTTATAAACTTATGTAAACCCATTTATGTTTAATGTACTTTATGTTATATTAGTCCTTAAACTCAGTCTCCAATTCTTAGATAGCTAATCATTCTTGGATAGATGATTAATCAATAAGGAATATTTATTTGTATAGCACCTATGATATTTGTATAATTTTGAAATGCTACGCTATGCAATAAGCCAATCTGATAGTATAAATAGAATAAATTCTATTTGTTATAGATAAATTGTATTTGATAGGAGAAGTATACTCGTAACTAATTATTTAAATTTTCAATAATGTAAAAAGCATAGCAAATCATCTTAGTAAAAAATATGAATGTATAATAAATAAAGCTATGTAGTTTGTATATCATTTAGGAGTGCTAGGTAAATAATTTTACTTACTCCAAAAGAGTGAAAGAACTAGCCAGTTTTATAGAATGAGGTTGATAATCTATTAATTACTGTTACCAAGATATTAAAGAACATGTAGTGTTTTGTAAAATGGCAGACATGTTTGTGCACTCCAGAAAAAACTAGAATTTATTCGTAAGGCTGTTTTTAGATCGCGCTCTGATAGCCGAGGAATTTAATTAGTGCATTGACGTAATAGCGATCGACAATTCCTAGAAATATTTGCTAATTGCAAATGTTTCTAGATAAGAGACATTACCTTATTGGTCAGTGCATTGATTAATCGTTGCAATTGTCAGAGAGTGATAAGAAGACTGGGTAACATCTAGCAGTGTAACATAGAGAGCAGTCATGCAGTACTGAGTAAGCAGTATTTAAATAGAGATATCTCGCGTCAGTGCTGGTGGTTAATGATCAGCGCCCAGTGGAAATGTAGTTCACGGGTGTAGCTGAAAGAGACTGCAGCGGAGAAATTGAGAGCATTCGTTGGAGAGCTTCGTTGCAGACCAATTCGTTGGAGAGCTTCGTTGCAGACCAATTCGTTTGGAGAGCTTCATGGCAGATCAATTCGTTGGAGAGCATTCGTTGCAGACCAATTCAGTGGAGAGATGACCAATTCATTGGAGAGCTTCATTGCAGACCAATTCGTTGGAGAGCATTCATTCAGATCAATTCGTTGGAGAGCTTCATTGCAGACCGATTCGTTGGAAAGCACTCGTTGGAAATGAACAGCGTGGGAATTGTATAACGTTATTGGCTGACCGCACAGTATGACTTGCAGATATAACATTGGCACAGTTGTAAGTGCAGATATAACAGAACATTATAAACATCATTATTCTCCTAGATGTAAAATTAGGATTTGATTTAATATTGTTCAACCATCTCCAATTTTAGTGCCATGTCTTTGCAACAATTTAGATTTACACACATAATCACAACTTATTCACGAAGAACAAACAATAATATTTATTAAAATTGTTATAAAATTTTATTGCTTAGTTATTTTTATTATTCACTTAAAATTTTGCTATTTTGTTTATATCCTTATTATTTATAATAAAACAATTATTATATTTAAATACATCTATTTTTCATTATTGAAATCATCAGTCTTTGTATATTGTGAAATAAAAAATCATATTTCCAAGCTGTTAAATTACATATTCATTTATTTAAATTTTATACACCATTTATTATTATTATGTTATCTAAAATATAAATTAGTAAGGTATGTTGATGTACAATAAAATTCCATTTTTCATTCATCATACCTAGAATAACTTAATAAACATTATATTTATACATCTTTTAAATGAATGATCAAGATTGATTTAATTAACAATCTTGAGAATTAATTAATTAAACATTATATTTAATTTAGAACTGAGAGAGTTAATTTGCTAGCCTTATAAAAAAATTACATATTAATTTGTATCAAAGTAGTTATTTATACAAGAGATATCGTAATGGAATATATGTATTTAAGAATGCAGTAAGATTATTATCGTATACCTATAGGAAAATTCTGAGAAATTTATTTATTTTAAATTTTATGCATTATTAAATTATGGATTGTTAATAATAGTTTATTTTAAGTAGAAATTAAAGATATAAAGCAGTTTTTCCAAAATACTGAAACAAAATTCTTCAAATAAATATTGATAATGAATTTTATTTTTCTTTAACTAAAAATCTGTTAAAGCAATATTTGCTAATAAATTGTGTTTAATTCTAATCAATAAATATTCAAGTTTCTTTAAAACAGTAAGTATTTCTGTAAATAAGATTAAGGTTATTCATGATTTGCTACTGTTATTAGAGAACTCTAAGAATTTGGTGCATAATGGTGTATTTTATAAAATTAAAGAGAGCTGGGTTATTGGTTGTGTTATTTCTCATTTAATGTGCCCTGGCTATATTGATTTTTTAGAGAATAGTGTCATTAATCATTTTTCTGGTTCTTTAAAATTATTTGTTAGATATGTTGATGATTATTTTTTTGTTATACAGGAAGATAAATTTTGAAGGATTTTTTTGATAGATTGAATGCTTTTGATTCTAATATTAAATTTACTATTGAGGATGGTACATTTGAATTTGATGTTAAAATTTTTAAATTTAAGTGTTGATAGAGTTGATAATGTTTTATTTTGTAGTCATTTTATTAAAGCAAAAAATTTAAGAAATATGATAAGGCCAGCCAGATATCAATCTTTTACTTATATGAATTTTTTTATTATTGAATTTTTGTTATGTGAATAGAAGACATAATAATTTTGAAAATAATAGTTATATTCAGAGGAATCAATTTTCTTCTGACTATATTGAGTTATGATATAATCATGAATTTATTAGGAATAAAAAATATCTATACATCGATTAATAATAAAGATTTAATTGATAATGTGAATAAAGAGTTTATTTCTTTGCTTTATAAGACATCAATTATAAATTGATTTATAAGAATAGTTTTTTATTGGGTAGTATGAAAATGACCCACAAGAAAAAAACTGAATTTAAATTCATTATTAAATAGTTTAAAACAATCAATTGATTGCAAATTTATAGTTGTCATAAAATTTACATAAGTCAGAATAAATTAAGTCTTAATGAAAGAGTTAAAGTTCACAAGAGTAGAATTAAAAGTAGATATCAAAACCCAGCTTTGTATATTCATGAACTGAATACAGATCATAAAATATTATTTGACAATGCAAAAGTTATTTTTTATGAAAAAAGTGAATTGAAAAGAAGAGTAAAAGAAATTCTAATAATAACATTTCTTGAATCTGAGGCCATTAATCTCATGAAGATATCCTTTGATGTTAAAGGAAATTGTTTGTTGATGTGAATGATGGGAAGACTATTTTGTTTTGTAAATATATGTTGTATATTTAGTTGAATTTCATTTGAGAAAGTCTATTTGTTAATAGATGAAATTATGGTTGTGTAATAATTTTAGTAAAATTTTATTTTGTTTAGTATTGTAGTGTTATATGAATTTCTATTTTAATTTTAATTACTAGTTTAGTGTTAGATAGTACTGTATTTAACTTTTAATTATATTAACATGGATTTTTTATTTTACATTAAGTTTAAATTTGGAGAAAATATTTTGTAAACAACAAATGAGTTAGACAATAAACATAAATGTAGTACATTACTCTCATGCAAGATAATTTATTCTTAAATGGATAAACTGACTGCTGCCTAAGAATGGTAAGCAAAATAAATTTTACATATTATTATTAGTGAACTTTAAATTACTCATATAGTATGGTTAACTTCACTCTCATAATAAACATAAACATATACTCATCAATGATTTAGAAATATTCTATAGCCTGGATTATTTGAATGTTAAGAATGATTTTTTATCAGGTGAGGGAATTGGATTTCAATATAAAAAAAGAAAAATATATAAGGTTGTAAAAGAGATGAGAGAGAGTACATGATTATGACTTTCACAAAAACTGAGAATTATAATATAAAGTAATCATTGTATTCTAAGATCCACCCTAAATATTCAAAGGAGCAATTGCATTAGGTATATAACTTTATCTTATGGCAGAAAATATCTGCTCTAACTATATATATATATATTAAAATGACAGCCTGAAAAAAATACTGAAATCTGGTCAACAGTTTTAAAATGCATCAGATAACAGAATATTTCAAATAGATATTAAATATAAAACCATTTCTCGGCACATGTCAAATCAATAATCATATATATATGAGTGATTTGATCAAACAATTTTAAAAATCTATGAAATAATTAATCTAACTCCGAGAAGTATTACACATCCAGTGACAAAACCTCCTGCTTTCTTACGATGAACTTAAATTAGATGATAATTAAATATATATTTAGAAGTAAAAACGATTTTTATTATTACTATAATTAACTGAACAGAAAATAATTGAAGCTTCCACTGAGTTAAATAATGTTTGTAAGTGGTTTTGCTCAATACTATCACAAGCATCCATCAGTCTAGAAGTCAGACCAACCTCACACACAATACATTAATAACATACATATCCTCTATTAATCTATATAGCTGATGGATGGTTATGATAGTATTTATTTATTTACAGATGTTATTATAATTGTAACAATAGAGATTTAGTCAATCGTCAAATGACTAGCATATTTTATATAAGAGCCTGCATTTATGTATTGTGATGACCACGTAAAGTCGTCGTCACATGTATATATTTATTAATAAAAATTAGATTATTAGCTACTAGAAGTAATAAAGGTAAATAGATTAGCTACTAAAATTAAAAAAAAGAAGGAAAAGAAAAAAAAAGTTGAAATTCAAATGTTGAAATTACTTTGGATTTTTGTAATAGTAAGAGAAGGGGAGGGGGTGCATAAAGAAATGCGTCTCTTTCTCTCTTTTTAAAAAAAAACGAGTAAGTCAAATGCTTGAAAGTTATTTCTATTTATTGTGGGAAAGGGAAAGGGGATGCATAAAGAAATGCGTCTTTTCCTCTCTTGTTAAAAACTATATTGTAACAAGTTAAAATGAATTATAAACATAAATGTGAAAAATGAATTGTAAACTTTTAAATAAAAATTAAATGTAATATGTAATATAAAAACAATATGGCCATAGGTGTGAAAGTCTGTTGGACTAATTAAATTCCTCGGACAAAGAAAATGTATAACAAGGAAAAGCTTATAATTACAGCTAAATTAATTAAAACCTACATTCCAGACACTAATTAAATTAAGAAACATGATGATAAGAATTGGTTGGAAATCTAAATCTTAATTAAAAATTTACAAAAACAATGAACAAAAAAAAGACAGTAAAAGAATTACAATTATTATCTGTTCATTACTAGTAGAAATTTTGAGGAAGCAACAGCTCAAAGAAAATGAAAGAAGTGCGCAGCTAGTGGCGTTAAAGGGACGTGGGTTCGTATTCAATCCATCTCACCACGGACTCACAATGTAAGATCTATGCATGACCTGCTAGAGAGACTGCCGCTTCTGTGACTGACAACTTAAAAATCTACCTAAAGAATCAACAAGAAGTAAAAAACTGGAACGAGAAATAACCCCACAAACTGAGAGAGAAAATCAATCCAGCCGACAGTGAAGGACATACCGTCTCTACAAAAAAAAGGGATGATCTCCCACTGGACGGTAAAGAGCGCTCGAAAGAAATACCCATGGAAACAACTACAACGAAAACCTAGGTAAAAGCATGCATGCATTTTAATTTTTAATGTTCGTAAATAAATAAACAAGGAACAATTTTGATAAATTTAGAACTCTACCCAATAGGACTTCAAAATAACTTTTATATTTGATCTGTTTTATTATGTTTTATTATAGCCACGTATTTATATAAGTGTGTGTGTTTTTTTTATTATTGTTATCATGTATTTTTTTTATATAACAGTGAGTGTTATTAAACATATTTATTCGTAAATTGTGTATACTTGCTTTATTCTCCTATCACCAAGCTACGACAGGGGGGAAACTGTAATTTAGTGATTAAAGGGTAAGGCTTATTTTAAAAGATATTCGTGTGCTGCTTGTTTGTGAGAATTTCCCAATTATAAAAAATAAATAGCAAATGCTGGACATTTGTTAAATTTCTTGAAATAGTTTGCTTTGTTCAGCAGCTGAGGGTTCTTGATCGGAAAAAATAACGCCAAGATAATATGTACGTATTGCCTCAGGGTTCGGTCAAAGGTATAGATATAAAGTTAAATTTGTATCTGTATTAGTTCTCTGCTTGCATTGTAATGGTGTTGGTTAAATAAATAAATAAATAAATGATATCCATTACAGTTGGAGGCTAAGCTGGGATATTTCGGTTAGCAAAACTGATAGTAAACAAATAAGAATAAATAAATGAAAGGAAGAATCAAAGTTGTGAAAAAATAAAGTATAATAAATAAGTATAAATATAATGAAATAAATATATAAATCAACAACCCAAATAACCATTTGTTATAATTGGGGGAGTTGAAAAATAAAGGGAAAAAATAAAGAAATAAATTAAAATAGAAAAAAAAAAGTATAATATAAGATAAAATATAATTGAAAGATAAATATATAAATCAACCTCCAAATAACATTTGTTAAATTGGGGGAGTGGGAGGGAAAAAAAAATAAATATAATAAAATAAAATAATAGAAATAAAAAAAATAAACAAACAATAACATTGTAAATTGGGGGCAGTCGGGATATTTTCACGTTTACAAGTTCAGCCCATTTGAATTCAAGTATAACAAAATTAATAGTGTATGCAATAATTAATAAACAAATCAAAAAATAGCTTGGTGGTAGACAAAAGCAAGAAATAAAATAAAATAATAGAGGGTAAAAGGAGAGAAAGAGAACGTGATATAATTTGGGAAGTTAGGTTGTAAATTGGAGACAGTTGTGGAGGGGTCTTGAAGGCAGGCGTGGGTGAGTGATGATTAGTGAGTGGGACGGGGAGAGTCGAACAAACGTACCTAGTGTCAGTGAAATATAAAGTCAGTAAAGTAAGATAATCCTATAAGGAGAGAGTTAGAATAATAAAGCCGTAGAATAAAATATGTGATTAGTGTGTGTGTGTGTGTTAGACAGACTTGATGCACACGAGATCAAAAACAAAAATGGACGCTCTAGTGGGCGAAATAGAAAAAACCTCTAAAGAACAAATGGAACTGTCCGGAGAAATAGCTAGTGAAGGAGATATAGAAATTAGAAAGGGAATGGAGACAATGGTTGATGATAAAAATAAAATAGAAAGCTATAATATAATGGATATGTTCACGAAAATAATGGAAGGCCAGCAACGGTTGGTTATGGAAGTGAGGGAAAGGGATGAGAAAAATAGTAGGAGGATAGAAGAGTTGGACGAATGACTAAGTAAGAATTTTAGCCAAAAAGTTGAAGAAGTAAATGAAAAATGTGAACAGACCTCATACCAGGTGAAGGTGAGGTTGAATCACCAGGAGGAACTACAGGGGAAAATAGAGCAGCGCCTTATGGGAGAGTGGGTTAAAGTAAACCACGACATTGTGTTGAAAGTAAATGATGAGATGGAGTATGTGAAGGATAAGCTGGAAATGTTAGGTCAAGAAATAGAAAATTTGAAAATGGAACAAGATGAGAAATTAGAGACTATAGCGGATGAAAATGAGAAAATCATAGAGAATATGAGGATAGGCATCAATCAGTTAGCAGGAACAGTTGAGAAGATAGAAGTAAAGATAGGGGAAAGGGAGAATAAGACAGAAGTACCCAAGACTAATAATAAAGAACAGAGAGGCGTGAGTGAATACATGTACGCAGGCAGTGGAAGTAATCCTATGAATCCTGCTACAGTGAACCAGTTTTTAAAAATTCGGGTCTTCTCTGGTTACGTTGGGGAAAGCCCAAGAGAGCATCTTGGCAGCCTAGAGAGGTTTTCATGGTAAACCAGCTGCGTGACGGGGTCATGATCACCATTGTGTGCAGTCATCTACAAGGTGCCTCACAATCTTGGTTGGATTCGTTATTTAACAAACCAGATACGTTTATGGAGTACAAGGAGGCCTTGCTCGCCAGCTACTGGAGTGAAGATCATCAGAAAAATATTTTACATCGGACAACACGGGACAAATGGAGGCCTGGGGAGCCGTTCACCCCATTTTTCCATCACCAGGTGGCGAAGTTACGGGCGCTAACAGCCCATCCTTTGTCAGAGAAACAAATCATCAGAATAACAAGGCACAATTTTCCCCATAATGTAGAACAGATGCTCATAGGCACAGAAAGGAAGACTGTCGAGCAGGTTGCCGAGTTGCTGAATGCGTTTGACAGCACTAGGCCTAATTACAAGGCGGAGGATCGGGGATTTAAACCCCAGCCCAACAATCCACATGTAGGAAGGAAGCAACACAATCCTCATCATGATTATTGGGAAGGAAACCAGGCATTTCCTGAGAGATCAGAAAGAGCTAAAATGTCCGGACAGACCGGAAGAGGCTCAGATCTAAATTATCCGGATGAGCAAGCCGACTCTAGAGAACATCGGAACATTACTCCAGTTCCAAGCACAAGTAGATATATGCATGGTAAAAGGAAGGATAAGAAGCCTCCAGACAAAACCTAAGCCTAAAGAAAATAAACAGATGGAAATGTCAGTTCGATCAAACAATAACATCATGGGATCATGAGAAATAAAATTGTTTTTTTTTAAACATATGACAGGTGGGGCAAATCGTCTCATGACAAATGATTAAAGTTACAATAATGAACAACAAAAAAAACATAATGTTCACGGAGTGAAATCAATGATAAACTTAATGCGCGTTTACGTGCAGTCAAGCACAGCAAGACAAATGTAAATAAAAGTAATAACAAAAAAAAAGGAAAAGAAATCTATAAATAAGTTATTCGTATAACAATCTGTCAATTATAAATGCAGATATAATTAACAAATAAATAAAAGTAAAATTAGAAATAAGAATCATTTAGGCTCATTAAAGAGCCAGTTAATAATTAATAAAAATAAAATAAATGAACAATAGTGATAATACTTAAATGATAGATATCACTGATAGGTGTATGAGGTTGCAGATTGAGGCATATATGTGTGTGTGTATGCATTATGTTTGGGTCATATTTTGAGCTTGATTCAGCCGTCTCTTCGCTAACTGTAGATTCTCATGGCTTACGGTGGTAAACTTTTAAATGAAGCACCAGTAAGAATCCTGGACTCATTATATAATAAGAATTAGTGTCTTGAAATAAATAAAATAAATAAATAAAGAAATAAGAATTTGTTGTTTGTGCAAGATGAACAGGCAGTAGAAATATCCTGCTGTTCACATGCTTTAAACCCTTTTATGTTTTTGATAGAGTTAAGTCGTGCCATGGTCTCGTATGCGTAGAGATTAAATTGGTTGATCAGCCAAAATCGATCGGAATGAATTGTGTAGTTTTACCTAGCTGTCTCTCTGCAGTCATCCTCATCATCATCATCACTCATCATGATAGAGTGGAAAAGTATGTAATAAAAGCAGAAGTAAGGGTTGAAAGCAAAGAATTAAAATAAGCTCTCATCTCAGACTAAGATTCGACCCGATTTTAATTCTCAAAAACGGGCGGAGTGTAATGTGATGACCACGTAAAGTCGTCATCACACGTATATATTTATTAATAAAAATTAGATAAATTAGCTACTAGAAGTAATAAAGGTAAATGGATTAGCTACTAAAATTAAAAAAAAGAAGAAAAAGAAAAAAAAAAGTTGAAATTCAAATGTCGAAATTACTTTGGATTTTTGTAATAGTAAGAGAAGGGGAGGAGGGTGCATAAAGAAATGCATCTCTTTCTCTCTTTTAAAAAAAAAAGAGTAAGTCAAATGCTTGAAAGTTATTTCTATTTATTGTGGGAGAGGGGAAGGGGATGCATAAAAAAATGCATCTTTTCCTCTCTTGTTAAAAACTATATTGTAACAAGTTAAAATGAATTATAAACATAAATGTGAAAAATGAATTGTAAACTTTTAAATAAAAATTAAATGTAATATGTAATATAAAAACAATATGGCCATAGGTGTGAAAGTCTGTTGGACTAATTAAATTCCTCGGACAAAGAAAATGTATAACAAGGAAAAGCTTATAATTACATTTAAATTAATTAAAACCTAAATTCCAGCCACTAATTAAATAAAGAAACATGATAAGAATTGGTTGGAAATCTAAATCTTAATTAAAAATTTACAAAAACAATGAACAAAAGAAAGACAGTAAGAGAATTACAATTATCTGTTCATTACTAGTAGAGATTTTGAGGAAGCAATAGGTCAAAGAAAATGAAAGAAGTGTGTGGCTAGTGGCGTTAAAGGGACGTGGGTTCGTATTCAATCCATCTCACCACTGACTCACAATGTAAGATCTATGCCTGACCTGCTAGAGAGACCGCTGCTTCTGTGACTGACAACTTAAAAATCTACCTAAAGAATCGACAAGAAGTAAAAAACTGGAACGAGAAATAACCCCACAAACTGAGAGAGAAAATCAATCCAGCCGACAGTGAAGGACATACCGTCTCTACAAAAAAAGGGCTGATCTCCCACTGGATGGTAAAGAGCGCTCAAAAGAAATACCCATGGAAACAACTACAACGAAAACCTAGGTAAAAGCATGCATGCATTTTAATTTTTAATGTTCGTAAATAAATAAACAAGGAACAATTTTGATAAATTTAGAACTCTACCCAATAGGACTTCAAAATAACTTTTATATTTGATCTGTTTTTTTATGTTTTATTGTAGCCACATATTATATAAGTATGTGTGTTTTTTTCATTATTGTTATCATGTATTTTTTTATATAACAGTGAGTGTTATTAAACATATTTATTCGTAAATTGCATATATTTGCTTTATTCTCCTATCACCAAGCTACGGCAGGGGGGAAACTGTAATTTAGTGATTAAAGGGGAAGGCTTATTTTAAAAGATATTCATGTGCTGCTTGTTTGTGAGAATTTCCCAATTATAAAAAATAAATAGCAAGCGCTGGACATTTGTTAAATTTCTTGAAATAGTTAGCTTTGTTCAGCAGCTTAGCGTTCTTGATCGGGAAAAATAACGCCAAGATAATATGTACGTATTGCCTCAGGGTTCGGTCAAGAGTATAGATATGAAGTTAAATTTGTATCTGTATTAGCTCTCTGCTTACATTGTAACGGCATTGATTAAATAAATAAATAAACAACATCCATTACAGTTGGAGGCTAAGCCGGGATATTTCGGTTAGCAAAACTGATAGTAAACAAATAAGAATAAATAAATGAAAGGAAGAATCAAAGTTGTGAAAAAAATAAAGTATAATAAATAAGTATAAAATATAATTGAAAGTATAAATATATAAATCAACCATCCAAATAACCATTTCCATTATAATTGGGGGCCAGTCCGGGATATTTTGGCTAGCAAAACTGATAGTAAACAAATAAGAATAAATAAAGTTGTGAAAAAAAAATTAAAGTATAATAAATAAGTATAATATAAAATAAAATAATAGAAATAAAATTAAAATCAAATCAAACCACCCTTATAACCATTCCCATTACAGTATGTAATATATGTGGGTTCGAACTCAGACTTTCACACGACCCACCACTCTCAGTGCCATCTCATATTGCTGACCCACCTGATCACACACATGTTGAAAAGATAAATAATCACCAATATAGTATTTCATGCTAAACCAGCAATCATCAGTTGGTCTAGATTACTATCCTCGCACATATATATAATCAGTACTCAGCTTTATATTAAGATAGCCCATCTTAATACTTTAAATGGACAGGCTTCAAACTATTCCAACTCACAACTCTTTAGCCTTCCATTTCATTAAAAATCTGATGATGAAATGTTCAAAGCCCTTGTTAGTGCCAAGGTTGTCATCCTACCCATGTTGACATATTAGTCATTCTGACCTCTCAAGTACAGGAGAATGCTGGTTTAGCATGAAATACATATATTGGTGATTATTTATCTTTTCAACATGTGTGTGATCAGGTGGGTCAGCAATATGAGATGGCACTGAGAGTGGTAGGTCGTGTGAAAGTCTGAGTTCGAACCCGCATATAAATGTGTTTGGGTATTTTAACAAACGGAAGTTAATAATTAGTTTTACCTAACTAAAGAAAATTATAAATACAAAATTGAAAAATCAAGGCAGTATGTGATGTTTTAAAAGAACAAAATAATTGAATAGATTAAAATCTAGCTTGACAAAATAATACACTAGATCAGGGATTCACAACATTTTAGTAGTGTCAGGCCGAATCTATATTACAATGTTATTCTGCATGCTGATATGATTCTGTCAATCTTATTTTATACAGTTTAAAAAATTGGTCTGGTTATAATGGGCTTCAAAATTATATATTATATACTTTTGAAGCCCATTATAATCAGATCTTATATTAAAACAGGCAAAACTCTCTATGTGTACTGCCACTCAGTGCAAGCCAGAGTAATCAATGGATGCCAGAAGGTAATACGTATAGAGTTTTGCTTGTTTTAATAACAGTTAAGAGCAATCATCAGAAACAGTGATCATGTGATGTTTATTGGCAGATCTTATATTATTGGTCATTCAATATTTTAAAATATTTATACATAGAATCATATGTCAAAAGTATGTTTTGTTAAATTATATTGCATTCGAAAGACATACTTTAAATTTCCTTTGGCATGGAGAAAATTTATACCATTGGTGCTTTAAAAAAAGTGTATTGTTACAAAATTGCCAATTAATGTACTTTATTGTACACATATAACATGTGACAACCAGAGTAGAAAAAAATTCAAAAACTATTAGTCACTAATACTATTTTGCCAAAAGCTTTTGGTACCATGTACCAGAATCATGGTGACATATTGGAACTGAACAGTTTATATTCCAGTGCACAATCATTATTAGACTTAAAAAGTGCCTGGAAAAATAGTATTAATGGTCAATAGCTTTTGAATTTTTTCTGCTCTGGTTCTCTCATTTTATACATTGTAATGGTCAGATTTGTCTATCTCGCTAACACACTGCAGAATTCAAACTCCAGACATGAAACTCAACACTCCAGGAGGGGTTGCCTTCTAGAAATCCTAAGTTCAAATCTAAAGTCTATACTCCACAGTGCCACCTACATGATAACGCAACTGATGCTACTAATAGCATAGTTTCTTGCCGGTGCCAGTGGTCAGGGAGAAGCAAGAGACTCTATATTACAATACATCATTAGGTTCGCTAACTAAAGACTATGGATGGTACAAAATATATATACAAAAGGTGAAATATACCGGAATAATTGTGTGGATCGCAGAAAATAAATAAATATATTCAAACTGACTAAAATTTAAATACAGTTTATTAATTAAACATTATAAAATAGCATTGTCTGTATAAGCCAGACTATGCCTTCAACTCATTAAAAGATAAATATATATTTGGAATAAATTTAATAAAGTGCCATTTACATTAATGGCTTGTTAATTCATATATACTCTCTATACCTCGGGTTAAGCAAAAATATAGTTACATAAAAAAAGGTTGATTTCAAGATATACGAGGCCTATGGGAATATCATAAGTGTTTGCTTAAATCAATTTATATATTTAAGATTTGAGAAAAGAACATATTGAATTCAAGAATAGTGCAGATGAAAGCTCGTTGAGCTAGAGGCATGGAAATGGTTGAGTCACGGGCAATTGAATAAAATATTTTAATATTAAAAGAGAATGGTGGTACTAGTGGAGGATCAATATATAGGATGAAGTGTGATACGTTAAAACTGCGTGGCTTTGTGAAATAAAATAAAATAATAAACAATAAAATTAAAGCAGATGGGATGGTGTCTCACCATGGACCCTGTGGAAAGTTTTGTCACAAACAGACCAAGTATGGCATTGTACCATGAACTCCATGGCTGGGTGACTTAGGCCTAAAATTCCCAGGTGAGGCTTTCTAGCTCATACACTATCTGGAAACTATGAGAAGGAAAAAGGAAATGTCTGAGACATAAATCTCTATAGAAACAAAGCAGGTCTCAACATCCCATATGTCTACACCAGTAACACACAATATAAAACATAAATAGAAGGGGTAACTAAATAAGTAAAGGGGCTTGACCAATTCCTATATAATTTAAAGATGGTCCATACATTCTCGACCTCAATTTTTACAGTTCATAAATGGCATTATAAATACAATAAAATGTTATTTTAAATAGGAAAAATGGAGAATGCATGATTAAAAGGGAATTCATAAGGTTATATGTAGTCATGTATTTCTCTATATTATATAGTCCACATTAATTTCACACATATCCTCACGTTATATAAAAAAAATGCAAAATATACCTTTCTTGAAAACAATTATTTAGGAGATTAATAAAATAAAGAAGCCCTCAAACAAGTGATTTAAAAGACATTTACTAAGGGGTCAGTTATAAAATTAATCCACAATAATATGGCAGCACATTAATAAAAGGGAAGGAAATAATTCGCTCGTTCGATGACTATTTAAGCACACTACTATACTACAAGAAATAAATTAGCAAATATATAAAATAAAAAATATCAACCCAAGGATAGAAAGAAAAGCACACAAATTAGGTTACAAAATATTTTACAGAAAGAGACAGTTTTATAATAAAAAAAATATACTTAAATTTAGCTAGCTTTAAAAGAGGAAATAGACAACACAAGAGCTCTTGGATTAATGGAAGTTACCTCATATCAATTTGGGCAGTTCGTGCACATTTTGGTCTTCTCCGGTGTTAACTCGAAACTCTAATGGAAGTTAGGCAGCATGTTCTTGATGTGGCAGCTTCTTGATTCATGATCAAATCCGACACATGTTCAGCAGCAGTGGCAGTTTACAATAGGTACAGAGCATGATGATCTGATGCCGAAGGTTGGCCATTTTCCCTGAGCAGGAAAAGAGCCTTCCCGCCGGTCTTCTACTCAGGCATTCTTCGTTCAATAGGCAAAGGCTGGTATATTACGAATTGATCAAAGGTATGGTTTCACTAAATTCAGCTGTATTAAACTCAATACTTTTAAATAATATCTCAACTGATGGGTTGAAGGCAAAATATTAAGAATACAATATATTTAAAGCAAAGGAACTCTCAATAGATTATAACAACTAGAAAAGTATATGACATATATATCAATTAGAGAAGCATAGAATAGCACAAGCATAGAATAGAATATCATAGCATAAAATATCAATTAATAAAATCGGCCCTATATATATCAAACCAGCATACAATGGAATTATCCTGCTGCAGTCACTATAGAGCCAAAAATAGATGCAAAATAAAAACTGCCAACTTATCTTATCTGTATCTGAAAACAGGGAATTTATAATTAGTTTTTGCTTTTAAGATATTTGGATTAGAACTTTTAATTTTAACAATGTTTTAATTAAAAATACCTGAGTGGACATCTGTTGTTTATCTGATGGCAAAATATTTAAGCCACTAATTAATGAATTTTACAAAATTTAACTAATTAAGCCTATTGTAATCTTCCCAACCCTCATTTCCTTTTTACATAAAAGGCGTGATTTTTATAAATCTAAAAACAGCAAATAATGTTTAAATCTATTTACGGTTAAATATTATTTTACTAAATGAAAACAAATATTACGAGTATAATATTTCTAAAATAAAAAGATTTAAACAACATAACTTTAAGTAACAACTCTATATTATTTTTATTTAAGTTTTAAAATATATTATCACAGTCTGTGTGTAAATTTACTTATATAACCTACTTTTTAAAATGAATATGTATATATGCACATACTCGCAATTTATAAATTACTAATGTTAGGGTTTTAAAATTATATATATCATGAGCAGTAATACATTCGTGATCTAATTTAAGTGGGATTTCAGCATATAAGCAGCAGTACAGACATACTACGATAAATTGGGGTTCAAAATAAGATATGAGGGTAGGAAAGAAGTGAGAGAAGATGAAACTAAGATTTGTAAAGCAAATATTACTGTTTCAACGTGTACAATACAGAGTTATTATGTTATTTATTTATGATTAATGTACTGTAATTCAGAATAGGCAAAGTGCATTTAACTTTCAATAGTTTAATTTTAAAAGCTGATTAATGATCTCTAACAAAATAAAACAAGTATTTTTCTAATATTCATCAAAATGTTTCACAGAAACTAATTTTTGTGATATAAAAAATCAACTCGAAATTGGAAATTTTTCATATATTCTTCTTTTCTTTAAAACCACGGACATTTAAAAATTTTCTCTATGAGAAATTTGTTTTAATTACACAATAGACATTTAAAAGAAGAAAAAAAACAATGATTTTTAACTTATTTGAGAACCGAACAATACGAGTCTCATTCACCCATTAACCCCAATAACACTAACTATAACCTTTTTTTCCCTAAGTAAACACTCCAAAACTTAAAATATATTATATAATTATGAAAAAATGTTTTTCAAATGAATTAATTGACATAATATTCTGCCTGAATATAAAATTATTCTAAACATACAATTGTGTACAAAGTATCAAAGGTCAATTGACTGAAAAAAAAATCCAGTTAAAATTAAGCCTCCTTTGGAAAAAAAAAAATCCCCATCCTGCTTATCTATTATCCTTATTAAAAATAGTAAAGATTGAATGTACATTTATTGTACAAAATAATTAGTAAATTAAACTGGATCATGGTTTCCATTTACATGTGAGTCACATATGCAAAATGTAGGATATGGTGCAAATGTATGTGTTATATAATTTTTTACTATTTCAATTCATTCAGAGTATCATGGATAATTGTTCCATGTGCCATGCTTGGTTGCTGAGCCATATGCTAGATAGCTTAAAAGTTAAATAATTGAGATTTCTCATGATCTCACAAATTTCTTTCAAATAAGATTTTAAAACTAAAACTTTCACATAACATTAATGATTATAATAGACATAAAATAGCTGATAAATGCAAACAATATATATATAATAGAAAAATCACTGTCAAAGTAAATTAGAACATAGAGAAATAGAGGAATTATGCATTTAAAGTTGAACGGATATTTTTTAGACAACAGAAAGTTTATGGATAAAGTTCGAATAAATCAATCACTTATGAATTACAATGGGAACCCAAGTTTACTTAAGATGAACATAGCTGTTTTAAAAGAGGAACAGTGCTTTATATCCATAGCTTCATTTTTTTTCTTTCCTTTACCAAGACAGTTCTTGCAACTTTAAGTATAGGCACTTATGCATATTTTCTTTGAACAAAAATCTTTTCTTTTTGGCATGGCAAACATCATATATTTCAGGCATAGCACTTATTTGTAGATTTCAAAAATTTGTATATATTTATGTAAACATACTTTCAAAAATAAACTATTTAAAAAATTCAGGTGGGCAAACTTCTGTTGGTACAATATTTGTAGACAATCTCTATTGCAAGGAAGCATGAACAATCCTCAGCAGATAGATTGACTGAAAAGGATGCAGTTTCCATTTAGTTGACTGTTATTCCAATATCCTTGTTGTTAGCGAATGACTCCCCTGACAACCATTTTTTACAAGTTTGTATACACAATTTTATAAAACTCTTATCAAGTAAATTACAAAAGATCTACTAAAGAATTTCCAATTTTAATTTTAACTTCAATTTGATACTATATATGATCTATTTGTGAACTTATTTAATTAAATTTCCACAGTATCTGATAAAAGAGTACATGCTTTTATAAATCTAATTTAATTTTAATTAGTTACATTCTATAGTACCTTTTTCTTTTATGACCTTTTTCATTTTAATCTCCTCTACATGGCTTAGTTTGTTTTTCTCTTTTATTATAACAAAAGATAAAATTTTACCTACAGTGACAAACAAATTTTTTTTATTTAAAACTGAATTTTAACAGTACTTATATATTAGTCCTGCAACATAAGAGAAATGGTATACCTTTTCACATTTGTGATAAATTTCTAATCTTGTGATTCCATCAAATAAACCCTGCAATCTCATCCAATAAGGTGATAAATTTACACTTTCATTTACTGTCCAGATTTCGTTTGGACAAGTTTTTCTCAAAGTGTTTTTTACTTCAATGCTGATTTATTTTTTTCCAATTTTTTGATTAATATTACAAATTTTTAAAAAAAAAACTGTACAAAATGATGAAAATTTGGAGTTTACCCATTATTGAGATCAATATGGTTGAGTACATCCACACTTTGGACAAGTAATGGGGTTGGAACATTCGAGGATGTAATAATGAAATAGGCCTTCATAAGGGTACATGGTTGGAGGGTTCCAGAATTCCACTTTTCATGGCAATCTGATTTATTTACAACTGGACTCACAAATTAACATCCAAAGAATAGTGGAAAACAGAACTTGGTTTAGCAAAGAAAAATGTAAAATTAGAGGCCCTAACAAAATCATTGAAATTGATGAGAGTCTTTTGCACACACAAAAAAACAAATCAGACAAATTCTTCCAGAACAGTGGATGTTTGATGGCTTGTGCAGGGAGAACAGTGGCAACTCTGATGGAAGCCATTAAACAAAATGTGGAAGAGGAATCGACAATTTATTTGGACTATTGGAAAGCCTATAAAACTGCTGAGTTATGAGCTGCCAGTTACCAATCATTTTCATGTTAATCATACTGGATAACATCAAAAAAATTAGTCCACCACATTGAAGAAATAAAAGTGTAGTAATTTAATTTTTTTTTTTTTGGTTTTGAAAAAATATATTGATTACTTACTGGCATTATATTGCACAATCATGTATTAAGTAAGTTTCCATTCTTGCACTCTTAATAGTTTTAGTTCATTGTTTTCATCTTTTTCCAACTTAACAAATTCATATTCAACAATTTTATTTTTATCATTTTCTATTTTTTGCTGTTTTATACTATATTATTATTTTTCTTCATCCATCTCTTTCTATAACAGATTACCTTTATCTTCTTGTATGAATACCTCAATTAGATCTTTGTTATTTGCAAGATGTTTCACTTGTTTGTTTTGATACATATGATGATAGGTTATATCTTCCTTAATTCATTTTATTTCATTTATTACATCTTCAATGTGTTTTAACATCTATTCCTGTTTCTTGTCTTATTTCATTTATTTTAACATCAGTTCATGCTATAGATCTAAATCTTCTTTTATTTGTTTTAACATCTGTTCCTGCTTTTAATCTGAATATTCTTTCATTTGTTTTGTCTCTGTACCAAGTATTTCATTTGTTTTTGGTTCTATAACAATTGTTTATTTGTTTTAACATTTCTACCAGGACTTCTCAATCTCCATATATTATTTTCTTGGCTCCTTGAAAATGATTTCTGAACTTTGCTCTTCATCTGACTCATCCACTGACTCTGAATTTTCATTCTCATGATCTGCCATGTTGAATTCTCCTACCTTTTTCAATGCTATTATCCATCTTCTTTTTATTATTTAGTCATATTTTGATTAATCAGATACCTTCCAAATCAACTATCCAAACAACTCAGTATCCGTAGATCCCTTTTTAAATGGTCTATCTCTTATCGGCCTATTGTCAGGGTTAAATGATTCACCTCTGGTTTCCCTGTTGTACATTGAGCTTCTACACAAAATATATATTTAAAACAATTACTAGCATAATATGTAACCTTATGTTTCAGGGTCATGCGGTTAGTCTTTGAGACCATCATTTGCAATGAAAAAAATTATTCAGCATGCAAAATAACATCTCATGGTTGGGTTGTTTTTAATTTATCTCTCATGTTGATAACACCAAATTTAAAAAAATGGAACTGATATATGAGTATAAAAATATGTAGAATTGTTTGAGGGCCAAGCAATTACTATTCAAGACCAAATATTGATAGTATCAAGTTATAAAAAAGTTACAAATTAATGGGTAAAATAATATCAAGGTAAAAGGAAAATAAACTTATCTCTGGGCTGTGGGGTAATTAAACACCATGTTGGGCACCATTTTCTAAAAAACATTGATGTGTAACAGTCAAAATCTATAGCCCCTAATAGTTGATAGTCCTGTAAATCTTAATTCTATGAATACTTTCCTCTGTCTACAAATACTTGACTGTGCCAGCCATTTCCTCTTTTCATCCCAATAGGTCAGTGAGAATCACAAGACTAGTTGAACAAATAACACAATAATGTAGTTAGTTCAATAAAAACATATTACTAACACAATGAATATTTATTAACATGGTAATAAATTTATTTACAATTTACATAACTTGGTATGTTGGATATTAAATCATCTTCATTAACTCATTGATAAATAGTATGCTAGTTAAAGGTTTAAATATGAAAACTTGACTAATTATTAGATCATAGACTCTCATGAACTCCAAAGATTACAAAAACATGACTAGGACTTGAATTAGATCTTGTTCACTTGCTATGAGTATTAATTATTAAAGTTACAAAATTAAATTTTATGTTATTATCATGTATAATATTAGAGTGACTTATACATCTTTAATTATGTTAATGATGACTTATTATTTTACATTGTTTAAATTTGGAAGAAATACTTTGTAAACAATAATGACAATGGACATAAATATAGTACATTACTGTCAAGCAAGATAATTTATTCTTGGATGGATAAATTGACTGCTGCCTTGGATAAACTTTAGACATTATTATTAGCTAATTTTAAATTATTCATATTGTTTGATTAACTTTATCTTCATAATAAAATGAATGAATAATCATCAAGAAATTAGAAAGTGTATACCCTGGGTTATTTGAACATTATGGATAACTTTTCATGAGGTGAGTGAGTTGGATTACACTATAAAAAATATTCAATATAATGAGACTGCAAATGGAATGAGAAAGAATATCCAGTTATGATTTTAATAAAAACTGAGAATTATAATATAAAGTAATCACTGCATTCTAGGATCCAAACTAGATATACAAGAGAGTGATTGTGCTGAATATATATTTATCTTACAGCAGAAATTATGAATATATATATATATATTAAAATGACAGCCTAAAAAAACTATTAAAATCCCATAGACAATTTTAAAATATACATGGTATCAGAATATTTCTAATAACTATTAGATATAAAAAGGTTTCTCAGCACATGTTAAATCAAACAATCATACATATGAAAGAGTAAACTCACCAAATGATAATAAAACTTTTAAGACATCTGTAATTAAAATCTGTAAAATAATTAATGTAAAAAAATAAATCACTTAGATAAGTATTACACATCCAGTGACAAAATCTGCTCTCATAGTAAACTTAAATTACATGGTAATTAAGCATATCTACTTAGAAATAGAAACAATTCTTATTATTATTATCATCATCATCATCATTATTATTAACAAACAGGAAATAACTGAAGCTTCCACTGAGCTTTATATAAGATTGGCGAGTGTCTTTGCTCAATACTATCACAAGCATCCATCAGCCCAGAAGTCATACCAATCTCTCACATCATAGATATATTAGCAATATATATCTTCTCAAGCAATCCATACAACTGATAAATTGTTGTGATAATATTTATTTACAGAAATTATTCAAATGACAGCATATTTTTATGTGAATGTATTTGCATATTTTAACAAACCCAAGGTAATAATTACTTTTATCTAAATAAAGAAAATTATATGTACATAATTGAAAAACTGAAATAGTATGAGATGTTTCGAAAAAAGAAAATAATTGTATAGGTTAAAATCTAGCCTGACAAAATAGTACATTAGATAATTTGGAAATTAAATAATTAAAATTTCTCATATGACCGCACAATTTCTTTTAAGTAAGATTTTAAAACTCAAAAATTCGTATAATATTAATGATTATAATAGATGTAAAAATAATAAATAAATGCAAAATAAAATATATATTAATAATAGAAAAATCATTCTCATGGTAAATTACAACATACAGAAACGAGAAATATTCATTTCAAGTTCAACTGACAGATTTAGACAATGAAAAATTTATGGATAAAGTTCAAATAAATCAGTCCCTTATTTATTACAATGGCATTTCAAGTTCACTTAAGATGAACATAGCTATATTTAGGAAGAGGAGCAGTGCTTCACATCTGTAGCTTCATTTCTTTCTTTCGTTTACCAAAACAGTTCATGCAACTTTAAGTATAGGCACTTTATTTTCTTTGAACAAAAATATTTTCTTTTCAGCATGGGAAACATCATAGATATCAAGCATGACACTTATTTGTAGATTACAGGCATTAGAAATCAGCTAATGCAGAAGTCTGTTTATATATATCAGCTAATGCAGAAATCTATTTATATTCTTATATATATATAAATCAGCTAATGCAGAAGTCTGTTTAGATTGTTATATATTGTGCACTTTTTATTAGCCCAGTCTATTCTAAAATAAAATTTTGGTGTATAATTTTAAATTTTACAAATCCAATAATATTTACTTATTAAAAGAAGACAATAATGACATATTAGATCATAGGGTTTGAACTTGGGATTAGCTAATGGAAATTTATAAATAATCTTAACTCAATATACACATAAATAATAACCTATAGAGTTGTATATATGCAGATGGATGGACGATTAATATATTATTTAGTATTTAAAACCAGTGAAGTTTAAATTGTAATTTTGTAAACATGATGCATTATAGAGATCAATAATTATTGTTTATGCGCAGTTGATTTTAAAAACAAATTATTTATATTCAAATCTTGTTAGGCTTAAAAGTAAATAAATATTTATCAATTTTACAAAATACTGATCTAAAATTAAAACAGTAAATTGCATTTTATTTAATTTCTAAAAAATATTATTTCAATATTTTTTTTTAAAAAACCAAAAGTATCATTTTAAAATGATAAACCAAAAACTTGCAAGGTAAATCTATGTTGTTATAAACAGAAAAAGATGGGAAATATCAACCAATCGAAAGGGGTCAAACAATCTTTTTATTATAAAATCCAAGAAAAAAAAAAGCTTGTTCGGGATCGTAAAAATAAGTAAATAGGCTTTTTCTTTTCTTGTGATATATCTTTAAAAAGTTGGATTAAAAATTCCTAAAATCTTATTATTTGCAAGCAGAAAAAGTAATGAATTGTACCTCTGTATCGATATATTGGATAATTATAAGCTTTATGTTTAAACTAATGGAACAAATTAATCGTTTTCTACTGGGCAAATCAATGGTCGATAATTCCCAATAATCTCTTGAAAATTAATATATACTGAGAAAATAATCGGAGATGAATATTCAACAAATATACTCACTGAAATGGAACAATAATTGTGCCATGGGGAAAATGAATTGCAGTAATCAACAAAAGGAAATAAATAAACACCGTCAATATCTATTAAGGATAAATAAAAAAATAGTAAATCTTTTGGAAACAGTTAAGTATATATATTTAAGATTCAATGGAACTAAATTAGTAATAGATGAAAAGTGTTCATTATCATTCCGTCTACACATAAAATCCTAATGACAATAAGGGATAGGAGAAGTATTTATTCTGAGCCATACCGGCGGGAATGTCAATTTTTATAAAGATTTAATTGAAAATGTTGCATGACACATATATTTTGATTAAAGTCATAAGTGTACTTTATAATATATATGGAAATATATGTTATCTAGAATAAATAAGGCAAGCCATAAATAAATTTTTTGGTATTATTAAACAAAGAACAAAAGGAAGAATTATTATTTCAATAACACAAATACCTCACGAATCTTAGGATAAGCAGAATCTTCAGAGAAAGAAGGAGAAAATAAAAGTTATAATAAGTTTATGCAGTGTGGAACAACCCAGAATGCTAAGAAATTTAAAGTTGTTATTATACTTTTAGCTGAGAATTTAAAAGATAACTTGTTCCTAATGTTGATATTTATACTTTTAATCTATGAGTTGTTAGTACGATAAGGGGGGGACGACTAAATCATTTAATAAAGGAATTAATTCAAGTGTTATATTAATAGTTATTTCATAATTAGGTTAAGATTAAAGATTATTAATCATTTAAATAAAAAAATATGCTCAATACCCTAGTATGAAAGGTATAATAGGGTATTTAACACGATATATACGCATTCCAGAGTTTACATGTGAGAACGGAAAAAAAAAAGAAAACAATAATATTTTCTTATGTGAAATATAAAAGTATTAATTTTGTTTTGCTTATTAGTTATTCATCAAATATGTAACCTTAGTACTATTATTATTTTAGAGGTTGAAATAACAGACCATGAATTGAAAAAAAACAAGAGAATGATTGTTGAATAAATAGAGATAAATATCTTAACATATAATGGGAGATTGTTAGTTTTGTTTAATTATAACACTCCAAAGATTAATTTTCTATTGTTATTAATATTATAATATATGTGTATATCATTTTGTTATAAGTTATTTTAAATTAGATGTTAATGGTAATGTTTATTGTAATCATTTGTAATGAATATTATTAAAATTATTGTTTTGAAAGTTTTATCAAATTCTAAATGTTGCATTTCTTTTCTGGGCTCATTTTCACTACATCACATAACTCAAACTGTACAGTCGAAATTAAAATGAAAAGTCAATTCAGTTTAGAGCAAATCTAACAGTTTAATAAGCATAAATCTCTTAATAAAGATTTTTTACTTGTTACATGCTGCCTTGATCCCATAGGTCATTGATGACATTGCCAATTGTTAAAGTGTATTTATTAATATGAAATTAAATAATAACATTAGTTATTAGTGAAAATATTAGTGTTAATCAGAGTTTAGTTAATAATATTATTTTAATATTAAGTATTAAAGAACATATATATAAAGCTTGATTATAGATTTAAATTATAAGCTTTTCTTAATTTGTGCACTATCCATGGAAATCTGTAAAATCCCTCTTGATATTCCATAGGTAGTATGAGGAATTAATAAATCAATGATTTTCCTGAGATCTCCTTATTATAAAGTTATTCTTGTGATTATTGCCAATCTTAATTATTAAAAATAATAGGAATCAAAGTTTATCTGTAATTATCTAATGGATTAATTTAATGAGTGATTGAATATAAATATAATATATTGGATATTATTGTTAGCCATGAGAGTATGTAGATACTTAATAAGGAGGAGTATCTGGGTATTCTTATTCCACTGAACAAATATTTTGTATTTGTTTAATGTTAAGAGGATGTGATCTGCTTATAGGTAAATGAGTCTCACATTAATTATATTTAAAATATGCCGTATCTTAGAAATGTTCAATCATGTAAAAGTAACTTGGAATAAATACTAACCTTATCTAAATTCAATTGTTATAGTTAAAGAAAATGGTTGGGAAATAGTAAGTCTGATAATAGTACTTAGTCAGAATCCAAGTAGGGCCTAATGTAGGGACTTGGAAACTCTGCTTATGGTCGTACCACCTATAGACAGGCCACAGTATTTAAATCCCCTTATGGCACCCATACAAGTGGCTGGATTAGTAAACTAATCATTGATTATCATGATTGATTTATATAAGAAAATGCCTAACATGTTAATTGAATTATTAGACATAGTTAATAATAATAATAATTTTTTTTGGGATTTTGTTAGAATATTGATTAAAGGCTAGTCTAATGTGGCTATGTGATCAGTAGGCAAATCATACATAGATTGATATAGTTCATGTATGAATAATTCATGTGGTGATGATGTTGAGAGAAAAAAGTATGCAACTTGTTTATTGTAAATAAATAGTTATAAATATTGTTTATGGTATCTGACAATAGATATCATGGAAAATGAAATATAATTGATTTATCAAGTTATTTGAGGGAGTTGTTGATTGTTGGAATAGCCTAGTAGAAATATTTTTTCTGAAGTTGAACTAAGTCATATTTTTTAAAGAAAAAATTAGCATAGTGCTTTAGGGAAAAATAATTTTTTTTTCAAAAATGAGTGGAATTGAAAATTCAGAAAAACAAGAAAATATTTGTTGTGTCCAAGAACAAGATCTCAAGGAGATGTTAGAAGTGGAAATAAGAATAGAAAAATAAAGGGAGAGTCATAGGAAAGATAGAGAAATAAGAAAGAATAACCAATGTGAAGTTATAGAAGAAAAGAAAGTTGTTGTGGTGGAAAAGAAGAAAAGTTTAGATAATTTATTTGTATTGATGATGAAAATAAATGAATCTTTGAGTGAATCTTTAAATAGAAAGTTAGAAGAGACTAGTAAATCTTTAAGAGAAGATAATAGATCTTTAAGAGTACAGTTAGAAGAGAATAGTAAAAAGTCAGAAGAAGATAATAGATTTTTAAGAGTACAGTTAGAAGAGACTAGCAAATCTTTAAGAGAAGATTTGAATGGAAAATTAGAAGAAAGTAATAAATCTTTAAGAGAAGAACTACAAGAAACTAATAAAGTGCTGAGTGAGAAGTTAGAATTCATGAATAAAGGTAGAGTTGAAAATCAACAAGCCATTAAGTTTATAAAGGGAGATTTAGAGAAAAAATTTGAAGAATTAAGTGAAAAGTTTGCAACAAAAGAAAATGTTATAGAGGTAGTAAAAGAGAAAATAGATGAAAAAATTAGAGGGATATATTCATAAAGATGTTCAAGCTCTCCAAGTTCAGGGTAAAGAAGCTATCAAACAATGGACAGTTACTAAAGATGAACTGAATGAGAAGATAGAGCATTTAGATGAAGCTTTAGGTAGTGGTGTTAAAGGTATACAGAATCAAATGGAATTAATGGAATTTTTAAGAACAGAAGTGAAAGAAGAGATGGATAATAGTACTCTAGATTTTAAAAAAGAGTTGGAAATAGGAATAGAGAAAAATTTACAGGGTATAAAATCTAACAAAAGTGAAGATCAGAGATATTGATCTAAAATAGGAGAAATAGAGAAGAATTGATTTAAAATAGGAGAAATAGAGAAGAATAAATAAATAATTGAAAAAAATAATAACGCAAAAGAGATGAGTAATATAAACATTGATCAATTAAGAGAGGAGCAAAAGAATTATGTAGATAGTTTGTTTAGTAAAATGAAATTGTAGGATAGAACACTTGATAATGATATTAGAATTGAAGAAATTAAAGTCAGCAATCATGATAGATTAAAATGGTCAGAAAGCTTAGGAAAGAAAGGTTCTAGTGAAATTTTAAGAGATAAACTATGGATGAAAATTGTACTAGGGTAAAACAACTGGAAGATATTACTAATAACCATAATGAAAAAATAAGTAGGTTTCAAGAAATAGAATCTGAAAGAGATTATCAATCAGTAGAGAAAGGAATAAGTGAAAGTAATTCTATAGCTATAAGATTTATGAACGTAAAACCCTTCAAAGGTGAATATATAGTGGAATCCTTCAGAACTCCTAAATAATTTGGAAGAATTGTTTTCTTTGTGTCCTATGTCAGAGATGGAAAAATTAGCCATTTCAAGTAACCATTTGTATGCTGCTGCAAGAGACTGGTGGCACTCATTATTCGAAAAACCCATAGTATATGGAGACTTCAAGTGCTTGATATTGTCTGGTTTTTGGGGATCTGATTAGCAGGATTACATTAGATACCAAATAATGCAAGAAAGGTATAATCCTAACAAAGATGGATATGCAAAATTTTTCCGCAATCGAGCTGTTAGACTAAAAACCCTTACTTATTTTCCTTTGTTAGAAATGCAAATTGTCAGATTGATTCAACAAAATTTACCATGCCATATTGAGCAAATTCTCATCGCTGCAGATAGGTATACTATTGAAGAAGTGAGTGAGATTTTAGATGCTTTAGAGTTGAGTGATGGCAGTTTAGAAAGAGGAAGTAGACAGTTGAAGGAAAAGGTAAATTATCTGGTGGCTGCAATGCAAGTTAGGCCTAATATGCCTCAGAGAATGAGAAATGAACTATATTTTAGTGTAAAAAGTAGATTTGTTTCTAAGGCTAGAAATACAAGTATACTGAATCAAGGTAGGGATAAACCATTAATTCAGGATAGTCAGCCTTCAACCAGTGGGGTTACTACTATTTTAAAAAAGACAGGGGGTAAAGCTGTTGACAAGACCATGTTAAACTAGAGAGGTCTTTGTTTATGTGTTCCTCTATGCAAGGGCTTTCAATGTATCAAAAGGGGAATAATATGTGGCTTTTAAATACATTAGATCTGGACATAGACTACTTAGAGCCATTCAACATTGGTGAGCCACCTATCATGTATCAATGTCCAGTAGTAACCTTTATATTGGTGAATTAAAAATTGAAGCTTTAATTGACTCTGGAAGTCAAGCTTCTATACTATCAGAGCGTATGTATATGAAAATTATAGCTGTACAAGAAAATATCCCATCCCTTCCCATAAAACAAATTCAAGTCACTCTAGCCAATAGAAAGAGGATTAGACTCTTTAACAAGCAAGTCTTGATTACCTTTATTATTAATGATACCGAATTTGAACATGTGTTTCTTATCATGCCAGGATTAATACATGAAGCTATTATAGGATCTGACTTCATGGTGATTCATAAATGTAAAATTGACTTTCAAAATAAATTTTTTTATTGCGGAGAAGAAAGGTTCAAGTTTGAATATGGATCACATAACCTTTCTAATCAATTATTGTGTATCCATGATACATCAATTTATGTTGGCATTCAGGCTAAAATGGGAAATGTTTGTGAAGACAATTCTAAATTTAAGAAAAATTTATTTCAATTTATGTATGATTATAAATGTATATTTTCTAAAATTCCTGGTATCATAAAGGGATATGTTCATTGAGTATAATTAACAAGTAATGACCCTTTCCAGAAAAAGATGTATCCAATTCCCTATCAATATCAGGAGTAGTACAAAATCAAATAGAATGCTAGAATGGAAAATAATTAAAAAATGTCCTTCTCCTTATGTTAATCCACTAGTGATCATAAAAAAGGATAACTCTATAAGAGTTTGTTTAGATGCTCGTATGTTAAACCAAATGACCATTCCTGAGCATGACATTCCACCACCAGTACATGAACTCCTTATTAAATTTCGAGATGTCAATTTTTTCCACATTTGATCTAACATCCAGCTACTGGAAAATTCCACTACATGAGGAGGATCAGCAATATATAGCATTTCATTTCCAGGGACGGTCGTATGTTTTCAGACGTATGCCCTTTGGTCTCATTAATAGTGGAGCTGGTTTGATTAGATGTTTAGACATGGTCTTTTCAAGACAATTGAAAGAAAATATCATCATGTATGTGGATGATATAGTCATTGTGTCAGGTAGTATGGAAGAGCATCTGGAATGCTTACAAATGTTCTTTCAAGAGTGTTCCTCCAAAAATATCAAGATTAATTTAGAGAAGTGCTCTATAGCAGAAAAAGAAATTACTTTTCTGTGACACTTAGACAATGAGCATGGTATCCAACCCCATCCAGAAAAGGTGGCTGCTATACAGCATTTCCCCATACCTAAAACTGTGAAACAAAATCTTTCTTTGGTCTATGCAACTACTACCATAAATTTTATGAGAACTTTGCTGGAGACACTTTATATCTTTCTAAATTATTAAAAAAAGGTGAAAAGTGGCATTGGACCATTGAGCATAGTAATGAGTTTGAGAAGATTAAAAGAAATTTTCTTAAATATGTAATTTTAGCATACCATGACTTCAGTAAAACATTTTATTTACAGATAAATAGTAGCCACTATGGTCTGGGAGTAGTATTATATCAATTTAATGATAATCAGATGCCCCAAGTATTATATTTCTTAAGCAGGCACTTAAAAGGTGCAGAGCTGAACTACTCCATCATGGAAAAAGAGACTTTAGCTGTTGTCTGGGCATTCCAGAAATTGCGCCAGTTCTTGTTAGGCTCTGAAGTGATTGTGTTGTCAGACCATAGAAGTCTGGAATTTTTAAATCGCAGTTGCTTAAATAATGAAAGGCTTGTAAGGTGGAGCTTGTATCTCCAACAATATAACTATAAAGTTATTTATATTGAAGGGAGAAATAATATTCCTGCGGATATCCTTAGTCGCCACCCTATCTATCTGGTATCTAGAAACCCCAATACTCAGAACATATGTATCAACAATATGAATATTATGCAGGATGATTCTATAGAGGAAGATTATAAAAATCTCTCTATGCTTCAAAGTCAGGATATGAAAATAAATAGCATCCTGACTATCTTAAATAATCAGGATAATAAAACACAAGGTAATAAATATATCAAAAGAGTGTACCAAAGTTATAAGGTATATCAAAATGTCTTAATGTTTAATATGAATGTCAATGATGGGGAATTATGGAGAATTATAGTCCCACAATCTTTAATTAATAAATTAATACTCTATACCCATAAAAATATGGTCATTACGGTGCTCCCAAAATTTTTTATGTATTAAATTCTATTTTTTATTATAGAAATATGTACAGGAGAATTATAAAAAGCATTAAATCATGTGACATTTGTCTTAAATCAAAATACTGTAATAGGTCCTATGCAGGTGTACTGCAATCTATAGTCCCTGATCGGCCTAAACAATTGTTAGCCATTGATTTTTAGGGATCCCTTCCACCTTTTAACCAGAAAAAGTTTATCTAAGTTGCATATGATGTTTTCAATAAATGGGTAGCGGTGTATCCCATACCAAAAGCTGACACAAAGAATGTCATCAAATGTTTAATGGGAAATCAATTTCCTACTGTTGGTAAGCCTGATAGTATACTGACCGATCATGCAACTGCATTTGTCTCACACCAATGGAACCACTGGTTTCTAATTCAAGGTATAAAACACATTATGAGCTCCATAAGGAATCCTCAATCTAATCCTTGTGAGTGCATAATGAGAGAGTTAAGCTGATTATTTTGAGTCTATGTACCAGATAATCATACCAATGGGTTCGTAAATTGCCTGAAATTATTAGTTATATAAATATAACTTATCATGAGTCTACTGGTTTTTCTCCCATGAGACTACATTATGGGAGACATGAACCTATTCTAATTAAAACTCCATTTCCAATAGTTAGGGAAAATATTGATATACAAATAGATCAGGAAAAAGCAAAAATTAAGTTTAAAATTATGGGCAAGAAAAGAGTTAAAAGGTCACGTAATAAGCCACACCTCTTCAAAATAGATGACTTAGTATTATTACGAACACCTCATGTCAGTAATGTTCAGAAGAATAAATACAAAAAATTCTTAAGTTTGTATGAGGGTCCTTACAAAATTCTAAAACAGATTGGAGAGAATGCTTTCCTGCTGTCAACTCCAGAAGGTATTAGAGGAACATATAATGCCTAAAGCCTCATTCCCTATTCTGTAAGAGTCTAAAACAGAAGCTTTCAAAATTAGTGTAATAGGGATTATCAATTTAGTTATTGTGATATTTACAGTTTATGAATGGTCCAAAAATAAATTAATAGACTTAATAGTGAAGTTATTGTGTTATTTAGAGTTTATGAATGGTCCAAAGACAAAGTAATAGACTTAATAGTGGATTTCAAGAGTACAGGGAATTTTGCTTATTTATTTATTGTAGAAATCCATGCAGTAGAAATCAATGTAAAAGATTTTTTTTTCAAATGTTAAGCATTATAAAATTTAAAATTAAATGAAGGGAGGGGATGTTGTGCACTTTTTATTAGCCCAGTCTATTCTAAAATAAAATTTTGGTGTATAATTTTAAATTTTACAAATCCAATAATATTTACTTATTAAAAGAAGACAATAATGACATATTAGATCATAGGGTTTGAACTCAGGATTAGCTAATGGAAATTTATAAATGATCTTAACTCAAGATACACATAAATAATAACCTATATAGTCGTATATATGCAGATGGATGGACAATTAATATATTATTTAGTATTTAAAACCAGTGAAGTTTAAATTGTAATTTTGTAAACATGATGCGTTATAGAGACCAATAATTATTGTTTATGCGCAGTTGATCTTAAAAACAGAAATTATTTATATTCAAATCTTGTTACGCTTAAAAGTAAATAAATATTTATCAATTTTACAAAATACTGATCTAAAATTAAAACAAGAAATTGCATCTTTATTTAATTTCTAAAAAAATATTATTTCAATTTTTTTAAAAAAAAAAACCAAAAGTATCATTTTAAAATGATAAACCAAAAACTTGCAAGGCAAATCTATGTTGTTATAAACAGAAAAAGGTGGGAAATATCAACCAATCAAAAGGGGTCAAACAATCTTTTTGCTATAAAATCGAAAAAAGAAAAAAAGGTTGTTCGGGATCGTAAAAATAAGTAAATAGGCTTTTTTTTTCTTGTGATATATTTTTAAAAAGTTGGATTAAAAATTCCTAAAATCTTATTATTTGCAAGTAGAAAAAGTAATGAATTGTAACTCTGTATCGATATATTGGATAATTATAAGCTTTATGTTTAAACTAATGGAATAAATTAATCATTTTCTACTGGGCAAATCAATGGTCGATAATTCCCAATAATCTCTTGAAAATTAATATATATTGAAAAAATAACTGGAGATGAATAATCAACAAATATACTCACTGAAAGGGAACAATAATTGTGCCGTGGGGAAAATGAATTGCAGTAATCAACAAAAGGAAATAAATAAACACCGTCAATATCTAGTAAGGATAAATAAAAGAATAGTAAATCTCTTGGAAACAGTTAAGTATATAAATTTAAGATTCAATGGAACTAAATTAGTAATAGATGAAAGATGTTCATTATCATTCTGTCTATACATAAAATCCTAATGACAATAAGGGATAGGAGAAGTATTTATTCTGAGCCATACCAGCGGGAATGTCGGTTTTTATAAAGATTTAATTGAAAATGTTGCATGACACATATATTTTGATTAAAATCATAAGTGTACCTTATAATATATATGGAAATATATGTCATCTAGAATAAATAAGGCAAGCCTAAATAAATTTTTTGGTATTACTAAACAAAGAACAAAAGGAAGGATTACTATTGCAATAACCCAAATACCTCGCAAATCTTAGGATAAGCAGAATCTTCAGAGAAAGAAGGAGAAAATACAAGTTATAATAAGTTTATGCAGTGTGGAACAACCCAGAATGCTAAGAAATTTAAAGTTGTTATTATACTTTTAGCTGAGAATTTAAAAGAGAACTTGTTCCTAATGTTGATATTTATACTTTTAATCTATGAGTTGTTAGTACGATAAGGGGGGGGGGGACTAAATCATTTAATAAAGGAATTAATTCAAGTGTTATATTAATAGTTATTTCATAATTAGGTTAAAATTAAAGATTATTAATCATTTAAATAAACAAATATGCTCAATACCCTAGTATGAAAGATATAATAGGGTATTTAACACGATATATACACATTCCAGATGGCAGGGTGTGTTTACATGTGAGATTGGATAAAAAAAAGAAACAATAATATTTTCTTATGTGAAATATAATGCTCAATACCCTAGTATGAAAGATATAATAGGGTATTTAACACGATATATATGCATTCCAGAGGGCAGGGTGTGTTTACATGTGAGAACGGATAAAAAAAAAAAAGAAAACAATATTTTCTTATGTGAAATATAAAAGTATTAATTTTGTTTTGCTTATTAGTTATTCATCAAATATGTAACCTTAGTACTATTATTATTTTAGAGGTTGAAATAACAGACCATGAATTGAAAAAAAAAACAAGAGAATGATTGTTGAATAAATAGAGATAAATATCTTAACATATAATGGGAGATTGTTAGTTTTGTTTAATTATAACACTCCAAAGATTAATTTTCTATTGTTATTAATATTATAATATATGTGTATATCATTTTGTTATAAGTTATTTTAAATTAGATGTTAATGGTAATGTTTATTGTAATCATTTGTAATGAATATTATTAAAATTATTGTTTTGAAAGTTTTATCAAATTCTAAATGTTGCATTTCTTTTCTGGGCTCATTTTCACTACATCACAAAACTCAAACTGTACAGTCGAAATTAAAATGAAAAGTCAATTCAGTTTAGAGCAAATTTAACAGTTTAATAAGCATAAATCTCTTAATAAAGATTTTTTACTTGTTACATGCTGCCTTGATCCCATAGGTCATTGATGATATTGCCAATTATTAAAGTGTATTTATTAATATGAAATTAAATAATAACATTAGTTATTAGTGAAAATATTAGTGTTAATCAGAGTTTAGTTAATAATATTATTTTAATATTAAGTATTAAAGAACATTTATATAAAGCTTGATTATAGATTTAAATTATAAGCTTTTCTTAATTTGTGCACTATCCATGGAAATCTGTAAAATCCCTCTTGATATTCCATAGGTAGTATGAGGAATTAATAAATCAATGATTTTTCTGAGATCTTATTATAAAGTTATTCTTGTAATTGTTGCCAATCTTAATTGTTAAAAATAATAGGAATCAAAGTTTATCTGTAATTATCTAACAGATTAATTTAATGAGTGATTGAATTAAAACTTAATAGTTATAAACATAATATAATATCTTGGATATTATTGTTAGCCATGAGAGTATGTAGATACTTAATAAGGAGGAGTATTTTGTACTTTTTAATGTTAAGGGGATGTGATCTGTTTATAGGTAAATGAATCTCACATTAATTATATTTAAAATATGTCTTATCTTAGAAATGTTCAATCATGTAAAAGTAACTTGGAATAAATACTATTCTTATCTAAATTCAATTGTTATAGTTAAAGAAAATTGTTGAGAAACAGTAAGTCTGATAATAGTACTTAGCCAGAATCCAAGTAGGGCCTAATGTAGGGACTTGGAAACTCTGCTTAGGGTTGTACCACCTATAGACAGCCCACAATATATATAAGTTCCAAATAATTTTAATGGTAAAAATAATAAAATATATATAACTTAATTAATCAATAGTGCTTATGATTACATTGTAATCCTTAGCAATTGTAAAGTAATAAGAAAGTTTAATATATAATTTTCCATGAGTTGTGTATATCAGTGTTTGTTGCTTGTCTATTTATTATATTAATTTTGAATTTATTTATCAAAATTTCTTCCTTAATTTTTTCCTTTTTATGATTTCCTTCTTCCATTAATATTTCTGTATCATTTACATTAAAAGTAAATTTAAAGTTACAAGATTTTTCATGGTTGAAGAATACTGAGGCAGTATTTAATTGATTATTTTTAATTTTTTTACCTGATTATATAATAATCGATATTTTTTTATTCCAGAGCACATCTTGATTCCCAACATATAATGATAGATTTTATAAAATGGGTAAAGTATGGGCTATGGGACTACCTATGGTTGTGCAAATTTGTAATTTTACATTGTCAAAAAATGAAGAAGATATATTAAATTCTTATCATTTTAATTGTATTAAAATTTATGCTAGATAGTGTTTGTTTGTGGTCTGGATGAAGTTATCGAACCACTTTTATATAAGCTGAATAATTTAAATAATTTAAAATGGACTATTGATAAAGAACAAAATAGAAAAATAAAATGTTTGAACTTACAATTATATAGAGACACAATTAGTTTAAATTATAAACTGATTATTAAACCTATTCAAGAAAGAGGATATATTAATTTTAGTATCAATGGTGCATAAAATGGCAAGTTTGAAATCTTTTTTACATTGTAATGACAAATTATACAAATATAAAAGTGATTAAAAATCAAAATATTGAACTTTTTACTCATGAACGTATGAAAGTAGGATATGATTGAGAACAAATTTTACTTACATTAAATTAATTTAATAATAAAAAAAAATAAAATACGAAATTAGATAATAAAAAATGAATACCAATGCCATTTGTAAATAATGTTCAATCTAAATTAATTAAAACTATATTTAGAGATAAATATAATATTTCATTATATGTTCCTCCAAATGTAAATAGACTTTCTAAGAGTGTTATACCTAAAACGCAAAGAAGTAATATAATTTATCATATGTGGTTGTAAAATATATATTGGGGAATAAAGATATGCTCTGGAAAAAAGTATAAAAAAACATCAATTATTATATAATTGGGTAAAAAAAGCTGTAAATAATCAATTAAATACTGTCTCAGTATTTTTTGATTATGAAAAAGTCTTGTAATTTTAAATGTACTTTTAATATAAATGATACAAAAATATTAAAGGAAGAAACAAATCATAAAAAGAGAAAAATTAAGGAAGCAATATTGATGAATAAATTCAAAGATAATATAATAAATAGACAAGTAGAAAATACTAATATACTGTACCGTTTATTTATATACGGTACTAATATATTGGCATTTGGTAAAAGTTAAAAAATAAAAGTAGATTTAGATTTTTTTTGAGTATAATTTATTTTGTTTAAAAAAAACATGCAATGAAAGTTAAAATTGCCTTTCGTATTTTTTTTTATGTAATTAGAAATAAAAGTAGAATTAGAGAGAACAAAAGAATTCCAAAAGTAAAAAGATAAGCTAAAAGAAAAATATTTTAGCTAATTAAAGATGGCCGAAAGATTTGCTAAAAAAAGAGAACCTTGTAACTGAAAAATGAGTAAAGACTGTACAAGATTATGAACCAAAAACGCCATGATAATAGCATACGCAGAAGTCTGAAAACTGGGCCTCTAGTATAAAAAGGCAGAGACCAGTTTGAAAAACATCTTGTTTCATTTGTTCCTCTAGTTAGTCCTGGATAACAATAATATATCCAGGATCGCACTACGCTAAAATAATTCGGCATGTTGGAGTGAACCAGAGCTTCTGTGGACATCGTGCCTGAAGATGTATACCAGAAAAGCCTTCGTGACTGACTAGAGAATGGACCACAAGATCAAATAATAACCAAAGGCCGAGCTCATTCTACCCAAAAAACTATGCATAGTTATCTACTACCTTCCCAATAAATTTACCGGTAAGTTATGCTTCATTATTCCTGATTGTGACAAATTTAACCCTTTTACAAACAACTCGTAAAAATAAGCTTATAATAGGATCCCGATATAGACTTTCATGTTATTGCTAAAGAGACTCTTGTTACCCCAGAACTTTTTAATTAATTATTTAACTGTTATTTTTTTATTAATGTTTCACACCTGGATTAGTGTGTGTTCTCTCCAATTTATTTGATTAATAATTTCCTTTAAACATTTTTAATCTATTAGAATAAAAATATTTCTAATACCAATTTTCATTTGTACGTTATTAATATTTATTAGTGCTTATTGTTAAATTTATTATTAGTTTAGTAAGATTTAAAAACATGATTTACCTTTGCCAATATGTTATAAATTCCAGGAAAAATAATATTTAAAAGATAATTCTAGTTTACGGTAGAATTACTGATTCTTAAAATCTAATACCGATAATTTTAAAAAATATCTTTTTTTTAATCTACAATTTGCGAGACGTGCTGGCGACAGATTTCAGCGGATTCTTATGGATCCTGGTGCCCAGATTAAATAAATTAAAAGCTGATTTCATCAATAGCACAATTCTTAACAATTCTAGGCCGAGTTGATCAGGAAATATAGTTATGTTTTTAGAAATAGAAATACAACTTTCTTCTTTTTGAAATAAAAAAAATTAACATTTTTTTCTTTTGACATAACTTGATCAACTTGTGCATTTTATAATGCATATAGAGCTCTAGCAAGATGGAAAACATTATAATACATAGCTTATGGAAAATCACATCATATTAAACTTTCATATTACTTTACAGTTGATAAGGACTACAACATAATTGAAAGTCCTACAAATTAATTTAGACATATATTTTATTATTTTTACTGTTAAAATTATTTGGAACTTACATATTGTATATTTATAATAGGTATTTATAGTTTATATATACATATGCACTTTAAATATACTACTTTAGGAATTCAAGCAGTCAGATTTCTGTTGGTGCAGAAAACCACAAACAATAATCAGTGGATAGATTGACAGGCAAAGGCATTGCTTCCCTTTAGATGACTGTTATTCCAATACCCATGTTGTTAGAGAATGACCCCCTCCCCCGACAATCGTTTTTACAGGTTTATACACACAATTTTATAAAACATTTATCAAGTAAACTACAAAAGATCTACAAAAGAATTTATAATTTTAATTTTAACTTCAATTTGACAATATAAATGACATGTTCATAGTATTTGATAAAAGAATGTATACTTTTGTAAATCTAAATTAATCTTATTTATCACAATCTATAGCAGGTTTTCTTTTACCACCTTTTTGATTTTAATTTCTCCTAAATGGCTTAGTTTTTCTCTTTTATCATAATAAAAGATAAGTAATTAGAGGGACTTGAACTCAGAAATTTTTAAGCCTATCAAATTCAATAATTATTTATTCAATAAAATGGATGGTTGAATAGTTGGAAGGGAGACAAAATTAAAGTCTGTCCATTATAGTTTGAAAAATTGCTATCTTAATATAAGCCAAGCTGTATATATGTATGGAAGATTATGATTGGCCCAACTAATGAATCCTGCTTCAGTATAAAGTATGTATACTGGGGATAATTTTTTTTTTTTCACATGAGTGTGGTCATGTGTGTTGGTTACTTGAGATGGAGTGGAGGCAGAATATATTGAAAAATCCTGTTCAAATCCCTCTAATTACATATACAAAAAACAGTCAGTATATGCAAATTACATACTGTCTTAGAATTACATTTAACAAAAGATAGAATATTTTATCTGCAATGACAAAAAAAAAATTCTTAATTAAAGCTGAATTTTAACTTTAGCTAGGAAAGATTAAAAAAAAAACGAAAACTAACCCCTATTTAAAATTACTGTAAAGTGAATTAACCAATCAGTTAGATAATAAAAATGATTTTATAATTTAAAAAAATTTCTTTATTTCACATAAACCACTCACACATACATTAATTGCTAATCTATATATTGCACTTGAAATGCACATCCATGAAGCTATATTAAAAGTTTACACTTGTTTAGCGCTTTTGAGAACTTCGTGCTCCATATTCATAGCTTATAATAATATTGTTTGTTGTTATCTTGTCTAATAGAGATGTATGCAAATATATACAAATCACTTAGCTCATTTTTTTGAAATAGAGAAGCAAGCATCTTTCCTATTGATGGAGTTGGGATCTTCTGCTATAAAGCAAGCCTCCTTTATTTTGCACTTGGTGTCATTGCACTCGGTGCAAACCATTTCAGCCGTCATAGGTTTGTATATGTAGTTGGTCGAACTTTGATGTTCAAAAAATATTGAGCTACCTTCAGATTTGATTCTTACTCTGTTATATGAGGATGTTGCGATACTCTGGTAGCAATTGCAGCTCATGTTTCCCCATAATATGCCACACTGCAGGCATTATGGGGGCATGTAAGTTTGTAAACAGCCTGAGGGTTTTGGTCAGGTGCAATCTTGTTCTTTGAATTATTGATTAGTCTATAAGTGGCAAGCAGTGTACAAAAAGCTTAAATTAAAATCGAGAGGGTTTTAATGAGTTTTTTTAGCCAAGGTCTTCTTTGGCTGGGTTAGTTCTTAGCTTGTTATAAAATTGTTTGACTCCCCTGTTAATGGCTCCATGTTTGAATTCCATGTTCATCAGGTCTTTCAGGTAACAAGTTAAATTGTTTTTTTCTGTCTGATTTGAATTTACAGAGTTTCTAAACAGGAATGCTGCCAAGCCTGACAATTTATGTGTTCTTGGAGACTTCAAATTCAGGTGGGTGTAGCCTCATATTTCAAGTGGCTTAATGATTATGCAGTAGTTGAGTTGTATTGCCTCTCTTTGCACTTGTATATCCAAGTATCTCATTTCTTGCTTTTCATCCTCCCATACCCCATTCAGCATTAACTTTCTGTGTGCCTGGAGGTCATCCTGAATTCTTACAGTTATGTTTTCAGGTGCAGCTGTGAAAAAATCGTCTATACAGTGTGTATACAATATTAGGTTCTGCAGTGTAATATTTGGGTAAAATTTGTTTTTCGTAATGATTGAGAAAAAATGCTGGAAATGATTCCATTTATTGGCATACCCATAGACCATCCATCTTCCATGCCAAACCATTTGCCATCAAACACCGCCATAATATTCTCATCGAGCCATGTAGACAATTTGTTCATAGCCGCACCTAAAAACATAACTGTAAGAATTCAGGATGATCTCCAGGAACACACAAAGTTGATACAGAACAGGGTGTGGGAGAATGGATATACAAGTGCAAAGAGACATGATACAAATCAACTACTACCTAATCATTAAGCCACTTGAAATATGAGGTTATACCCACCCAAATTCAAAGTCTCCCAGAGCACATAAATTAGCAGACACCCACCCGAATTCAAAGTCTCCAAGAGCACATAAATTGGCAGACTTGGCAGCATTGCTGTTTAGAAGCCATCATTTCTGTAAATTCAAATCAGACAGAAAAAACAATTTTAACTTGCTATCTGAAAGACCTGATGAATGTGGGATTCAAACTTGGAGCCATTAACAGAAAGGTCAAACCATTTTATAACAAGCTAAGAACTAACCCAGCCAAAGAGGATAAACCACATATGCTTTTAGCATACATATCTACCTTGGCTAAAAAACTCATTAAAACACTCTCAACAGATTTCACTTTAAGCTTTCATACACTTCCTGTTACTAATAGACTAATCAATAATTCAAAAGACAAGATCACACTGACCAAAACCCCTCAGGTTGTTTATAAACCTACATGTCCCCATAATGGCTGCAGTGTGGCATATTATGGAAAAACGCGAGCCACAATCGCTACTAGAGTATCGCAACATCGATATTTATATAACAGGGTAAGAATCAAATCTGAAGGTAGCTCAATATTTTTCAAACATCAAAGGTCCACAGGCCACACATTCGAATCTACAATGGCTGAAATGGTTTGCATTGAGTGCAATGACTTCAAGTGCAAAATAAAGGTTTGTTTTATAGCAGAGGACCACAACTCCATCAATAGGAGAGATGCTTGCTTCTCTATATAGAAAAATGGGTTGTCTAAGTGATTTGCATATATTTGCATACATCTCTATTAGATAAGCAAACAAACGTTATTATTATAAGCTATGAATATGGAAGCACAAGTTCTCAAAAGTGCTAAGCAAATATAAACTTTTAATATAGCTCACGGATGTGCATTTCAAGCACAATATATATATTACAAACCATAAGTGAAGTAAAACTAAGCTTTTTATTACATTAATTGCTAATCTTATCTTTAAACCTACTTTCTAATTGTATACACCAAGATTGGTCTATATAATTAGAAAGTATGCTTAAAGATAAGAGAGCCACTCTTATCTTTTCAAAAGTCTCTATCTTGTGTCTTAATTCAAGAGTTTTCTCAATACTCAACAAAGCATTATTAAGATATTATATAAAAAAAATAGTACAGCACAAGTGTTAGGATGAAAAGTTCTTACTGTTTAAAGAACAACATTGAAGTAGCAAAATGCATTTATTTCTCAATATTCAATAAAGCATTATCGAGATATTATATAAAAAAACAGTTCTTACTATTTAAAGTACAATGTTGAAGTAGAAAAATGCATTTATTTAATATCAATAATAAAATAGGAAAAGAATAAAGACTAGAAAATAATTAGAAATTTCATTAGAAATCTCTAGTCTATTAATAAGCTTCTATGTGTGTGTGTCAATTTTTATACACTCAGTAAATAAATGTCTATTGCAATGCATTTTAATTGAAGAAGATACTTCATGTATTCATTTAGGTATAACAGCAATATATATAAATTGTAATGGTCATATTTGTACATTCACGTAACAAAATCCAGAGTTTTGGCAAATTATACCAAGGCTGATCTAGATGAGTGGTTGAGACCTCAAATCTGATCGCACCTCAGCTCCTTCACCAATACTCCAAGATTTACTATCCTATGACTGACATATATGAGGCTACACTCGGATTCCTTTAGTCCATGTGCTGGCAGTAGCAAAGGGTAGAACAAGAGAGTCAGTGAATATTAACTAAATTACTATATTTTAAATAAACACACACATCTATGGCTGGCTAGATAACACATCTATCAACAATTAACACTAATATTAAGATATTTAACTAAGATTGGTATGAATTATAAATGATACACAACACAGTTATTATAATTTAATATATTTTAATAATATAAACTAAATAAACAGGAGTACATTGAATGACACATGCAGGTGTAACAAAGATGAGCAAGTTTAAGCACAGTCTCATCTGATGCACTATGATTTAAAAGTTTATTACAATTTTAATAATCTACAGTTTCTAATCATGCCTTAATTTTACTATGCCCTTCCTATTAGGTTTGTGATGGTCAAGTCGGTACAAGAATGATGATTTATCACCATACCATTTAATAAAAGATCATTTAATAACACTTCAAGCAGCAATAAGCTCTCTATGCAGTGAACTGGAGCTTTGTAGTATGACCAGATATATATATATATATATATTGGTAGACATGTGTGCATCTCGAATGTATAGTTTCTCAGGGGATTCAGTACCAAGTACTCAGTTCCTGTGGACTGTATGACTTGCCATGAATAAATTTAAAATATAGTTTGGTGAAAGCAGAGATGTCCAAACTAAGATGCGGTGGCCATATAAACCAGAAGCCCATTCATATAAGAAACATACAGCAAGTTATAAATGTATGTATGTGCTTCCTAAAGACACATTCTCCATGCTAAATATAATATTAATTAATAACTAAAGATATGCAAACTTCTATAGTTTTGTTCCATGAAACTACCATACACCAGTTCATAATTAGCATTCGTAAAACATGCTAAAAATAAATACTTAAAGTAATCGAATTTATTAACAAATCTGCACAGTTTATAATATAACTAAAAAGAGGGTTAAAGCATATTTGGGACTAATACATATAATATGCCTTATAATTCATTCTTGCATTTATTAACTATTACTTTATTAACTTGCAAACCTAATTCTAACAACAACAATAATAATAAGCTAAACATAATAGCTTAACAAATATAGTTAGGTTTTCAGAATGGAGATTTATGTGTGTGACTAAAGAGCAATATTATTTAATTATGAGAGAGCCTCTAATCATCTCCCCCCTCAAATTTTATTCATAAAATCAATCTCCATTTGGAACAGGGCATAACATAAATTATAAAATAAACATATATAAAACAAATAAAAAAGTCATGACTGCAGATTAGAAAGATAGAATAATAACTGAATAAGTTACTATTTAACAAGCATTTAGAGTTAGATTTTTAATTGAATAAGTAGGCAAGTTTACAGGTATTATTTTAAAAGTTAAATCAGTTTTAATTATTAGAACATAATAGTTTAGAAGTTTGTGCACATTATAAATTAGAAGCTAGCTTAACTTTTAGAGAATTTATTAAGAGTTATTTTAAAAAGCTCTGTGGGAAAAATTGTTACTACATCTTCTTTGTTGAAGCTTCTCTGTAGCTGATTACCATAATTCTTGACTGGGCTGATCCATTTCTGATGTCTTCTTAGCAGTTTAACTGGACTTCCCCATTATTCCACAGACTCACCTCTCGAAAGGAGAGCCAGCAAAGAGAGAGCCTTAGCCACCAAACTCCATTTTCCAGTCAGCCATAGATGACTGGCAGCAATTACTATATAAAATTATCAAAAGTGAACCCCCTACTGAAAATGTAGGGTTATTTATACAAATAGAATCGATAACTAAAGTGGCCTGTTTACAACATTCCCCAAAGTTGTCATCAATAATTTAAAAAAACATAAAATGAAACCTTTGGTTAGTTCTTTGGCTAAAACAATAATGGTCAAATAGGTCACTCCTTGTTCCTAGTTTTTATTTTTAAAAGACATTGAAATTTTGATTCCAATTTTGATTAATTGCTTACAGATGGTTTTCTCAGAATTACAAGTTTGTTTGTTTTTTATTATAAAACAGCTAACTTTTTTTTAAAAGAGTTTCAGCTTGTAAACATTTTCTTATACATGTGTGTGGGACTACCACAGGAATTAAATTTTATATATGAATGCATTTAAATAAAACTGAAAATTTAAATTTATATTAATTTAGAAGAGTTGTAATGCTTTTAAATCTATTGCATTATGGCTTCTTTCACATATATATTGTACCGGGTCGAACCGCTGAAACCACTTACTTACACATATATATAAATTTTGGCCGGTTTCAAACTCCTTCATAATACATTTATAATCTTATAAAGGTTACGTGAACGAACCGGCACATTCGAGCAAAATGGGAGATCTTATTGATAGCTTTAACTATCAACAATGGCCCATCTCGGCTGCTAGATTCAAACCCCTACTATCCAAATACTTTATTTGTTTCGGGGTAAACCCTGGGGCACCAGTTAGTCTGAAGACTAATGTATTTGGGCAGTAGGCTCATAATCCAGCGCTCAAAACATTCCCTTAAACTAGCTCAGTCTAATTTTATTTCAATAACAAAATTATACAAATTAGTGGTGGAAAGAATTAATAAACGGTTGGTAAAAAGAATTGACCAACAAATAAAGTTTAAGTTTTAAAGACAATTTATTAACTAACATTAAATAATTTTAAACATTCTATAAATTTAAATATAATACACACACATTTTAAATTAACATTTCTAGGCTAGTTTAAATATTCTTGTAGATTTTAATAATAGAACACTGGTATTTATCTAATTTAACTAATAACACTGATAGAATTACACGCACATATTAACTCATATAGCATTCACAAATATAATAATAAAGCATTAATAATATTTGAAACTTAAACACACATATAAATAGTTCATTTTATTTATGATAGAGTTCATATAATTTGAATCTTGAATATTTACAAATTACAGCGGTGGCTACTACGTATAAATGATAATAAATAAATGTTTACCTAGGATTTTTGGGAACGTGGATATTGCTTGTTGTTGGCTGCTTCTTCTGATTCTGATGGATTATATCTAACCGGTTAGCTTTGGATGTTTCTTGAAGAGATTTTTATGTGAATCCATTTGTTTTATTTTGAAGACAGTTGAATGTTTGACAGAGAATTTCTGAGTTGTTATGCAGACATTATTTCACAGGCAGGTTTTGATGATCTTGTTGAACTAAAAAGGCTGGAGCACGAGCATATATTTCCAAAAGCTGCTCAACAGTGCATGTTTGTTTCTTGATACATAATAGAAATTGCACAAGACTGTCACTGCAAACTAGACTGAATAAAACTCTTAACTGATTGTCCGATAAAATATTCAGTATTTGTACCGACGAAGTGTTTTCCTTTTGATATCCTCCGGCAAATATCTGTTGTCAAAATTCTTTAGCAATTAATCCTATGACGTGTTTTTTGATTGATTGTTTAATTAGTAGTAGCTATTTCAAAACGTGTTGTTTTTATATCTTTAATTAGTAGTGCACCGCTATGGTTTTTTTTTAAATACATTTTTCATTTATTTATAATATTTAATACTGATACATTGATTTTACATTCACACGCACATATATAATTTTACTCTACACATCAAAACTAGTTTTAAGATTATTTTTCTTCTTTAATTTAAATGAAGAGATTTATATATATTTTTAAAGCTTTTAAATTGTATTTCACTACTAATAATAAACTCTTTACTTCCTTTTTATAAAACCTTCAGTTTAACTTTAAGAAAACCCCCTTCCCACTTTAAATCAATGATTTTTCAACTTTTATTTCAAACTCTTTTGCGAAAGATTTTTTTGTTTTAATAATTATTTTACGACAAAATTATTTTATACACATGTGCCAATTTGGCCTTGGCACAATATAGATAATTACACACATATAACTACGTTCACACATCTTAATTTAAATTATATTATTTTATTAATTTTAACTTTATAAGTGTGTATACATTATGCACATACAAACACTAATATGGCTATTGGATGTGTGCACCTATACAAATACAGGCACATACTTGTAAATATATGCTATTACATATAAATAAGTTATTAGAAGCTTGTATATGTGGATTAGGATGGGTTTGAACTGGAAAAAAAGATAGTACTATGGAACAAAGTGGGTAAAATGGGATGATGAATAAATAATACCGTTTCAATATATATTAAATCACAATTAGAAATTTCATCACAAATCTCTACAATCTATTAATTATCTTCTGTGTGTGAGTCAATTTCTTCACATGCTCAATAAACAAATATCTATTGCAGTGCATCTTTATTGAAGAAAGTTCTTTAAACCATTAAGCATCACATGATCACTATCTCTTATACTAGCACATAGCAAGGCAAAACTCTCCACACAGTAGTGCCACCCTGTTAAATAGAGATAAAAGGTGGCTGCTGGAGGGTTGCATTAGATCTTAAGATCTAGATGCAGTGTTCTCAGATCCAAAGCTTCTCACTGACAAAGGCCACAAGCCAGAAATTAGTCTGGGGATATTGGATGAGTAAGCACTAGATAGGGATTTTATGCATAAGCCTTCTGGTATCCATTGATTACTCTGGTTGGCACAGGGTGGCACTACTGTATGGAGAGTTTTGCCTTGTTTAAGAAAGTTCTTTACACATCCATTCGGGTATAACTGCAATATATATAGTACCCTAATTGGATGACACCCCCCAACTACTATGATATGGTGGATGTAAATAACAATAACTAAACTTCTATCTCAGTAAAATCAAATTTCTTTCTTTAAGACAAAATGCTTACAATACAAATATTACTCATTTCATGTCTAATATATTATATCAAGATTAATAAATTATATAATAGTAAAATAACTGTAATTTCGTATCTAATCATCCAGTAAGGTATCCCTTTTTTCATATTAAGTTTATACCAAAAAATATATTGTCAATAGCTTAGAAATATCACCAAACACTACTCTGCTAAAATATCAATGATAATCCCATGACTCACAATTAAAATAAACATTATATTTAATATAAAACAAAACAGCTTTCTTACCTCCCCTTCTCTTCCCTTTGTGCATTTCTCCATTATTTGTAGCATAAATGAAACCATGAAGAAAAAATCCAAAAAAATGGTATTTATCAATAATAATCATAACTTCTTTCATCAAAAGTTTATCCTTTCTTATTTTATTGATAAAATGCCTTCATTTTTAGTAGATCCGTATTTTATTATTTAATAAAAACATTTATCATATTTTAAAACAATTCATTTTTTTACTCCAACTTTAAAAATATTTACTGGTAGAATTATAAAAGTTCTAGAGTTCTCCAAATAATTCATATTTAATATGTTAATAATTCCAATACCTAGATAATATTAAAGTTAGTAGATAAACTTTTAATAAAAATTAGTCTGCATTATATCTTTCTTCTTTTGGGCCATTATCATCCTAATAAAGTCACTAAAATTTATATCAGAATATATCAATAGTTTTAATAAATAGAAGTAATTATCTTTATCCTTACTAATGATTACAGTTAGTAGAAAATGTTTTATATCATTCTGCATATAAAATTAATAAAAAATAAAATTCCTTATGTCTCTTTTGCATTTTCTGTAGGCAAAATGTTTTGCTAATCTGCAAGATTTCTTATATATATATATATCTTGTAACATTTTTCACGTTTTAAAGATTCTGGTAGGTCCTCTTTTACACACTATAAAGTGAAAGTTAATCAAGCTATGGCTAAGAAAATATCTTGTTCGTATTTCCAAAAACATAGCTATATTTCCTGATTAACTGGCCTACTAATCATTATGACAGGAATTGCCAACAAAGTCAGTTTTAATTTGTAAGAGGGCGCCATAGTCAATAGACTCCTAACTTCCTCATAGCCCATAATTGTGATGCAAGTAGCTAAAAGATCAGGTTTATTATTACCCTTAACTTCATTTATTTTTTTAGAGATTATTCCTGGAGCTTAGTCAACAAATATTGGCAAAAGTAAATTATATATTCAAATCTTAATAAATTTAATCACTAACATTAATAATGCACAATAAAAAGGTTGATAAAAGCAAAATATTTTATTCTAACAAACTACAACATTTTAAAGATAAATTAGTTAAATAAAATTGGAGAGCATGCATCACTAGTCCAGACATAAATCAAATAATTAGGAAAAGTAATTAAAACAATTTTACAAACAATGTTCACTTCTTAAGTTTCTTCTAGAAAGTTCTTTAAATGAAAGTCTCTTTAATAAGAAAATTAATGTCTATCAGGATTATTTTAAGCTTATTTTTAAGAATTGTTTGCAAAGCTTAATTTAATCACAATCGGGATATGAATAATCTTAACTCACCGGTAAGTTTGTATAGATTTATGAAATCCTGAGCTCCTAGAAATTATAATTGCTCTCCTGTCGGCATCTTCAATTATCGGTTCGTGCTATAGCTGGAGCTAAAAACTTGGTCATGGTAACCTTTTGGTTACAGTGTTCATGAGGTTTCATTTCCATTCTCGCATGATGGCTCCATTCAGCAATTGGCATACCTGTGCAGAAGTATAATTACTGCCACAGATTATGCTTGCAAAAACCTCCAACTCTAAGCCATGTAACCTGAAAATAAATGAAAAGACCTAGATAGAAGTTGTCCTCTTCTTTTTATACCTCGATCCAGTTTTTGAAACTTCTGCACATGTTATTAATATCATGATGCTTAGGTTTATAACTTGTACATTCTTTATTAGCTTTAGGTTACAAAGTCTCTTTTTTTTAACATAATTCTGCCATCTTTAATTAGCTTCCAGAAATGTTTTATTGATTGTAATCTTTTACTTTGAAATTCCTTTCCAATTTTAAGTTTTAATTGAATTACAGATAAATAATTAGAAACAAAAAGAATCAACTCTCATTGTACGTAAATTACAGAAACTAAAAAAAAAAGTTTAAAATGTGTCAATTTAAAAGATCTTTAAATTTACTTTTTCGGTTGTTTTCTATTCCCTCATGCCAGCCGTTTGATGGCATTGATGCTAATCAAAAACACATACATATTACGATTCTGAGCTGGGCCTGTTATTCTATATAAATATCGGCTTTTTTAGTTTTTGTAATAGGAAATTAGAGGAACTAATAATAGTAAATAATATTACTATTTAAAAAAGAAAAAAAAATTAGAAATTCACATTAAATTTTTAAATGATACTCGAATAATTGACGTTTTTTGGACATAATTAATCATAAAATGGTTTGTTTTTGTTTGTGTGTATCTGTCAAAAGTTACGGGATTTTGGTAATCGAAAATAAGCAATTATACTTTTTTTTTCAATTTACACAAAATTGCTACATTCACGCTAAATATACAAATAGATACTTGACTAATTTGCTTTTTTTTTTTGGTTTTTGGACAGTAATTAATCAGAAAGTGGGTTCTTTTTGTTAGTGTGTATATATAAAAAGTACCATTCTTTAAATACTACATTTCAAAACGATACCCGACTATGTTGCATTTTTTTTTGGACAGTAATGAATCAGAAAGTGGATTGCTTTTGTTAGTGTGTAGATATCAAAAGCTGTAATATTACTAAAATACTAAATTTAAAAATGATATCCATGAATAACTTTTTGGGTATTGACAGTTGTGTCTGTATATATTGAAGCAGTCAATCTTAGCTTAAGATTGAGCTTCATAGTTCCATCTACTAACCTGTATACAAACTCTATATCCCATCCCACTCCTTTTGATGTGTATATATATTTTATGTATATATTTGAGATGCACGCCTAAGTTATAAAATTTTAATGTTTCAATAACATTTTTTTAAAATTATTATTAATTCTTTTTTATTAAAGTATTATAGATGCAGCTCAAATATATATATAAGAGCAAAATACTAACAAAATATTGATTTTTTGTAAATATTTTATTATATGCCATTTTTAAACTTTTTCTTTTTAAAATATTTTTTTTATTAAAATGTATATTTTATAAAATCCAATAATATGGAAGATGCCACTGTTTATTGTCCAAAAAAAATAATTAAAGGGTTGGAAGCACTATTATTTTAATCTGGGGAAGGTATTTTTAATTAAAGTTTTTACTTAAAATGGGATTAAGATTAAAGATTTTCTTTTGGTATAAACATTTTTCTCAAATCTATTTCTAATCTGGAAATAGATTTGAATTTATTTTGGACATTATCTTACTGTTGCATCTTTCAAAAACAATGAACAAAGGAAACTTAAGATTTTAGATCAGAAATTAGATTTTAATCTAAAACTATATAATTAAAAGCATTCCAGAAATAATTGAGCAGGAGTATAAAATGGCCTGATAAAAAATCACCAGGAGATTGGCTACTATTGAAAGAACTGCAGAGAACATAACCTACGCTGGTGTCAAAGTTAAAAAAAAATGTAGTAGTAAGTCCACCACCCTTCTCGGCCCTGTTGGAGCATCATCTTCTGCTGCCCAAGAGTGAAGTAAAAGCCCGACCTAAGAACTTTAGAATGTTAATAGAAGTTTGCTGCCACCGAAGAACTTGCATTTCAATTGCCATGCACGAGGTAGACTTTTTAATATGAACTCTTAAAATTGTGCAAGGTAAATTATTTCAAACCGCCACCATTGAAATTAAATCTAGCTTGCCTCACTAGTCTCAAACTCTATCTCTCCTAATGTATAATTTAATTTTGTAACTTTTTTAAAATGTAATTTGCTTAAATAATTTTTATAAATTTAATTCTCATATGCTCTAACTTTCTTTAATGTTGGTGTGGTCATTTATTTATAGTTATTTATCACTTCATTTTATAGGTCTATTTTAGTTATTATTAATATGCCAATTTCAAACAATCTGACGAGTTGAATTTTTAAAATCTTTTCTTCTTTTTAAGTAAACCTTCATAAATTTAAGGTTTTTAACATCCATTTAAAACAACGCATTATTAATTAATACACTCACCAGATTGTTTTATGAGCCAACATTTTATTTATGTTTTAATATAAAAAAATATATTTGTTTAACTCTGGATTTTCTACCCAGGGTGAATCCTGAACTCAAGCTAATTAATGCTCTGAAACCTTATTTATTTTATAAATATTATTCAATTCTAAAAAGGTGACTGATTAGTTTTTTTTTTTTATAACTGCTAGTTTTATTTTTACTTACTCTTAAAATATCAAATACAGTACTTATACATTCCAGTTATTGCAAAATCAATGAAGGTGGGATTGATTTATTTTAAATAGCAGAAAAAAAGATGGGGGTAAATCTTAATGTTTCTATTACCAAATAAAATCTTCATGTATATTTTTTAAATCTAAATATCTCTCTCTATATATATAACTGCATAGTGTATTATTTGTCTAAATTATGGCATTCAAATAAGGGTCATTCATTTTAAAGCAGTAAAACTTATTCAATGTCGTTATGACGTCTATCATTACTGTGTTACTGACATTTGGTTTTATCTTTGTGTTTATATATATTATGTGCTTCTAGTCTAAGAATCTGGGGGTTGCGACAAGTTCAAACCCATAGATTTATTTTTCAAGCCTTGTTCTGAGGATAGTTGACACTTCCCAGAAGCATTTCTTCGTATAAAAGGCCTCTGGTGGTGATCCCTAAGTCTGGCACATGCTATGCCTATCCACTTCCTTCGTACAAAAAGACCTGCACGTTGGTGATGACCATGGCATGCCTATCCACTTCGTTCTCGCCCAAAAGCATGACCGCTCCTCTTAGTTATTTTTTGGCTATTATGTCAGTACCGCCCAAACTTCATATTATTATTATTTCTTTTGCTTATGACCTAATGTTAGTGCTGTAATAATATTAAAATTGCGCTCTGTGCAAAATATATATATATATATAAATGCTAACTATTACCAGTTTTATTAATTGAATTTATTTCAATCTTATATAATCCCACCATCATAATGTATTATTAAATTTAAGAGTATTTGCCTTGGGGCAAATAAAGCATTCTTACCAGCGCTAATTAAAAGAATTTTCATTAAGTATTGTATCATATAATCAAATATGTTTGTCAAATGTATTTTATGTATTTTCATGACCACAATGGTGTGAAAATGATTTATATTATATCTATAATGAATCTCAGAATGCTCCCCTAAATAATGTTTAGTCACCATGTTTCAGAACTGTAAATCAAAGCGTTAATGGCAATATTATGTAATTCTTTCTAATATTCGATTGGCATCTTAATATTAAACCCACCAAAGATGTGTGTTTATTTATAATATATTATTTAACTAATTAATAAAAGAGCATATGATAAATAATAGCATAAATGACACTATGTAATCATCTACTGCTTGCTCATTCATGCACACACTAATGTATATAATTAAGTCATAATGTATAATAATTTGTCATTACATTAAACTAATAATTTTATTGTCTAATGTATTTGAGTAGTTCGAATTCCTTTTCCTCCACTTCCACACATATAGTTATGCATGTATATATTTTAGATAAGTCATAGTTATAGATGTCTCATTGTCTTTTCTGCTTAGTGGGCCGGATTAAAATTAATTCACATGTGCCATCACTATTATGTTATCCATTAGGTGTTCGATCTGAGGCTTAGATAGTGGGTTCGAATTCAGGCTGGTCTCTGACCTAAATCTCGGGCTTGACTGGGTTTGAAGTACATTTTGTGAGTTCCAGTTCATGTTAGATGGATATACATGTTTTGACCAGTACAATATATACAAAAAGTTACAGTCTTTTTTTCAATCTAAAATAATACGCAATTCTACATTATTCAATTTACTCACAACATTAAAAAAATTCACACTACAATTTTAAAATGATACCCAACTAATTTGCTTTTTTTTGGGACAGTAATTAATCAGAAAGTGGGTTCTTTTTGTTAGTGTCTATATCTAAAAAGGACCGTCATTGAAAGACTCAATTGAAAAATGATACCAGACTAATTTGCTTTCTTTTTTTTTTTGTACAGTAATAAATCAGAAAGTGGGTTCTTTTTGTTAGTGTGTCTATATAAAAAAGTACCGTTATTTAAATACTAAATTTAAAAATGATAGCTGACTAATTTGCATTTCTTTTGGACAGTAATTAATCAGAAAGTGGTTTTTTTGTAAATATTGTGTATATGTAAAAAGTACCATAATTCAAATACTACATTTAAAAATCAAACCCCGACTAATTTGCTTTCTTTTTTTTTTGCATAGTAATTAATCAGAAACTAGGTTGTTTTCGTTAGTGTGTAGATATAAAAACTAATCTTATTTAAATAGTAAATGTAAAAAAAATAATACCCGACTAATTTTATTTTTGGACAAGTAATTACTAATAATCAGACACTGGGTTGTTTTTGTTTGTGCGTATATATATATAAAAAGTAACTTTGTCACGAACAAATTCTTGCTAAAATGTTACTTTTTGTGTGATTCTCAAAATACTGCCATTCCGCACCCTTAAAAGCAATTTTTGAGGGTTACCCATTCGTAATGGAACCTTCAGGACATTGTTAATAAAGTTACAATGTAACAGTAGGTTAGAGCACTTGAAAAAATATATCTTTGTAATGAAATTTTAAATAATTACAACAGGCTAAAATCCATACACTCTCACACCAAAGTATAGAGAAAATAGACATTCTAGCATTACAATAAAGTTAATAACACAACCAATTATGTCAGCCAATAAAGGCATTTGTCTGTGCTTTTAGCATAGAAAAAAGCCAGATCGGTGGACTCTTTCTGTGTTTTATTGTAGAAAGAAGCCTCTTAGATTGGCTGAGGCTGCCACGAGCACTCTTTCTGTGTTTTATCGTAGAAAGGAGCCTCTTGGGCTGGGTGTGGGCTGCTGAAATGGGATCTTTCTAGGAATTGAGCTAGAAATAGTGCCATCATGTGGCTGACACCAGGGAATAGAAAACAACCACTTTTTCTTTTTTAGCTTTTACATATTTTAAATGCCAATATCTTTGAACAATCTATTTATAGATGGTACAATATGATCCATCCCCACAAACAAGAATAAAATATGAATTTGAAATTTTATTCTTAATAAGGTTAAAAGTATAATTTTTTTTTGTATTAGTGTACTGATATATTTTTGTAGACTCATTGACAAGTGACATGCAGCTTTAAAGCCCACTTTTAGGTCTAACATGACAGGAAAGATTTGCACATTCATTTATGTCCTTTACGCTCAACCTAAAACTAACACTAAGAAACCCAAGACTAAGCACATACAAGCATTGTTCATTCTTTTGAGACTTATTGGCTCATTGCGCTTAGTCCACCCTTCCATTTCTCAGGAACCTGCTCTTATAAGACTCATGGCATTTAAGGCCAGTCTTAGGTCACCTGCTGTATATATAAGGACTCAGGCTATGCTTTTTCCCCCTCTCCAGTATCTACCTACCTGGTCAATGCTATGAATTAACATCACCATCAACCGCAATTTATATTTTTCTTTCTGTAAGTCATATTAAAAAAATATTTTTATATTTGTATAATCAGGGTTTAAAGTTGTATCTCAGATAGTGGTTTGTTTCGAAGCCTTGAGTTGGGCTTCCATGGCAATGTTTTTCACATTTTCAAGATTCTGGTAGGCCCTCTTTTACACACTATAAAGTGAAAGTTAATCAAGCTATGGCTAAGAAAATATCTTGTTCGTATTTGTAAAAACATAGCTATATTTCCTGATTAACTGGCCTACTAATCATTATGACAGGAATTGCTGACAAAGTTAGTTTTAATTTGTAAGAGGGCGCCATAGTCAATAGACTCCTAACTTCCTCATATCCCATAATTTTGATGCAAGTAGCTAAAAGATTGGGTTTATTATTACTCGTAACTTCATTTATTTTTTTAGAGAATATTATTCCTGGAGCTTAGTCAACAAATATTGGTAAAGGTAACTAACATTAATAATGCACAATAAAAAGGTTGATAAAAGCAAAATATTTTATTCTAACAAATTAAAACATTTTTAAGATAAATTAGTTAAATAAAATTGGAGAGCACACATGCTAATCCAGACATGAATCAAATAATTAGCTAAAGTAATTAAAACAATTTTACAAACAATGTTCATTTCTTAAGTTTTTTCTAGAAAGTTCTTTAAATGAAATCTCTTTAATAAGAAAATTAATGTCTATCAGGATTATTTTAAGCTTATTTTAAAGAATTGTTTGCAAGCTCTTAATTTAGTCATAATCGGGATATGAATAATCTTAACTTACCAGTAAGTTTGTATAGATTTATGGGATCCCGAGCTCATAAAAATTAAAATTGGTCTCTTCTACCAGCATCTTCAATTATCGGTTCGTGCTATAGCTGGAGCTAGAAACTCGGTCATGGTAACCTCTTTGTTATAGTATTCATGAGGTTTTGTTTCCATTCTTGTGATGGCTTCATTCAGCAACTGGTGTATCTGTGCAGAAGTATATTACTGCCACAGATTATGCTCAAGGATACCTTCAACTCTAAACACATAACCCAAAGATAAATGAAAAGACCTAGATCAAAGTTGTCCTCTTCTTTTTATACCTCGATCCAGTTTTTGAAACTTCTGTGCATGTTATTATTATCATGATACTTAGGCTTATAATCTTGTACATTCTTTATTAGCCTTAGAATTTTTTTTTTTTTAAAAACAAAAAATTTTATTAACAAAGTTTACATGGTTTCATGATACTGTTTTCATACATGGTATACTGCAATGACTGATTGAAAAAGTTCATAAGATCAAACGCTTGTTAGATCAATCCTGGACCAAGTCTCTTTGTATAACCATTCTGGTGCAAGCAGCCGGTCCCTGGCACTTATGCTCTTGACAAGACCTATAAAGGTCTCTGTGACTGAAGATCCTGAATGACGGAAAACACATTCACATCTGGTCAACCAGACTGTAAAGGTAAGGAAGACAGAGAATCGGATAAGAGAAAAAATTCCTGTCTTGATGGCATTCTGGATATTTAAGGCTTCTCCAATGTCAGATGTAACTTTCTCTGTGATGAAGTTTCTGATTTCAAAAAGAAACGGACAATTATAAAGTAAATGTTGGATGGTTTCATCGGCAGTATTACATAGCTGGCATTGAGGATTGATTTTGGTGAATCCTCTTTTCCATACTAAGAAATGGTTAGTAGGTAAGGATGAGATGTTGAGCTTTAAGATAAAATCTACGTATTTTGGTTCAACAAACCAGCTCTTCAATTTTTTAAGCAATGGTTTATTGTCTATGTTCAATGTGGTCAGGAGGGCAGTCTGGTTTTGAAATCTGAGGTTATAGGCCTGCCAGTAGGTTATTTTACCTTCAAAAGAGGTTTTAGATAGATTTATCAGCTTGGTGACATGTAACCAAATAATTGTGGCCCATCTGCTAGCAAGAGGTGGCGGTGTGTCTGTAGGTTCCACTGGAGTGGCTAGGTTTAGTTCTGGCTGTTTTAAGTGAATTGCACGTAGAACTGCAATTGCCATCTGTAAATAGATTGTTGAAACAGAGTGCAATCCAAGTCCATTTAACTCTCTGGGCATTTGCATCTTACAGATGCTGATGGCAACAATCTTTCCACTCCACATGAGCTTTGAACACAGTGAGTTCATTGACGACTGAAATGCTTTAGTGGGTTTAATTATGGGAAGATAATAATTCAATCTTAGAAACACCAGCATGTTGAGAAGGGCTACTTTGCCCGGTAGGGAAAGAGAGATTCGGGATAAAGATCGAACCACTTTGCTATTTTTTCCAAGATGGAGTGTTGGATATCTTTTGCCATAGCAAGTCTGGACTTGGCCATAGGAGAACCGAGGAAGAGTTGCGGCTCAGCTGTAAAGACTGATGGAATCACTGAGCCAGTACTGATTTTCCACACAGAGGACTTACTGTAGTTGATGTTCAGATTTAGTTTCTTTGAATATTTATCAATGATTTGTGTGAGTGTTGTTGGAAGGTGAGTTTTATCGGGGAGGAAGATGGTGACATCATCAACATAAGTTATGTGTTGTACATGATGTTTCAGGGCTGGCACGAAAATTCCAGGGAGTCTGCGCTCAATCTCTCTGAGCATAGGATTTATATAGGTGATGAAGCAGAGAGTGGCGAGTGGCGATCCCTGGGGAATGGAAAGATGAGGTCTGAAACCATTGGACGGTCTTCCATCCAGTGACGTAAAGATAGATCTGTTCAAAAGCAGATTACCAATAATTCTGGTATAGATGCTAGGGACTTGATAATCAAGGAGAGTCTGGAGTAGGACAGTGGGTATAACAGAGTCAAAAGCCGAGGCAAAATCAAGTTGAATAACTATAGGCTTGGATTTTTTGTGCAGTCTGATGTGTTCTACCAGAAGAAGAAAACGCTGTTCTGCATCCGTGGTGGAAGAGCTCTTACGTGCAAATTAGCCTTAGAATTAAGTCTCTTTTTTGACATAATTCCACCATCTTTAATTAGCTTCCAAAAATGTTTTATTGACTGTAATCTTTTACTTTGAAATTCATTTCCAATTTTAAGTTTTAATTGAATTACAGATAAATAATTTGAAACAAAAAGAATCAACTCTCATTGTACGTTAAAAAAAACTAAATTACACAAACTAAAAAAAAAAGTTTAAAATGCCTGAATTTAAAATATCTTTAAATTTACTTTTTTTCTTTCTAGCTTTTAAATATTTTAAATGCCAATATCTTTGGACCATCTATTTGTAGATGGTATAATATATATATATATATATATATATATATATATATATATAGGAACTGAATATATATATATATATATATATATTCAGTTCCTGAAATATACTGATAGTTTTGCTTCTTATTCCATAATGAACTTAATAAATAAACTTCTTAAGATATGCCCAATGCTTTTTAAAGTTATAATTATTACATTTATGATTAAAACAATAAGATTTCCATCAATTTATCCTTAAATTTTTAAGACAAAAATATACTTTATTTCTTGAAATTTTTGATTTTCTGTCCTCTATCATCTGCTCATCCTATATTTATAGAAAAAATTTCACAATACCTGATTACTTAATTACTTTCAGATATCTGACACAAAAATGAAAATTAATGTCTACACTTTTTACTAATGTTATAAAATTAACATTTTGTTAATTTTAATAATGCAACATTTAAATTTATCTTTTAATAATAGTATATTCTTTGTTTAAGCTCAAATTTTGAAACTTAAAGTTTATAATTTACATTATTATGATAATTATTAATTTTATAAACTTTTTAAGGTAATTGATATAAATAAAATGTAACATTTATTACTTACAATCAATAACTTTTTTAAAAAATATACCAGATAGTAAATTTATTTTATTTTTAAAGGAATGTGTGTGCATACCTAGTAACACACACCTCACTTCTGATTTATTTTATCGTTAATTAAATAATTTTAAAACAATAATAAATAGCAATTTTTAATTTTATTATTAATAAATATAAAAATATTAAGTTTTAATAATTATAACTACTGATGGAAAATACCTTATATGATTTTAACTATTATTTACTTTTACTTTAAAATAAATAATACACTTTATATTTCAAATTTATAACTGAAATAGATTATATTGATTTAAAGAAAATTAACACAAGTTTAATATTACAAAAATAGGATATTTTAACTTCTCCAACAAATTAAATCCCAGGCTTTTATTAATCATTATATAAAATTTAAATTTGTTATTAAAATTTGCCATTAATTACAACTATATAATGATGTAGCAAAATAAAGACTACAATATATATATATATATATATATATTGTAATGGAATATTTATATACATTACATTTAATTTTTTTGTAGATATCTAACAATGAGTTAAATGCACAGACATTCAAGATGCACAAATAATGGGTTATTAATTTATTAATAAGTATCATTTAAATATTGAAATAAAATAAGCTTAAAAAATTTATAGAATCGAAGCAAAGATTCTAATCTTAAAATAAATACAAAAAAACATTTTAATATTAAAAATAACAAAGAATTCTTTCTTAACAAAAATGAAATTACAAACAGGTCCTTAAGGCAAAATGAGCATTTAAAAACATTACTACAAAATAAATGAGTCAAGAGATAGAAACAAATACTTGTTTTTCCCACCCAAGATATATACCCAGACCCCAGAAGAAAAATCTACTTAACCACAGAGCCCATGTACCAATGAAATACATATGTGAAATATGTCACATGGATCCAAGCATTCCTAGATAAGATGCTTCAAGACTATAAAAAGAAAAATTCAAAAGAAATCATTAATTAGAAGATTAGAATTTTTGAATTTGTTTGCGGTTGCTGAAAAGAAAAGAAACTTAGGAGTTATTGTCGCAGTCACCAAAAATGTAATTTGTTTAATCACACTTCCCTCAGTTCGGCTGGCCGAAAGCAGCTTTCATCTCCACGTATCCCAGGATTGAACTACTGGAACCATGTTCATAAATGATCATAAATCTTCATAAATCATCATCATCTGCAAGAAATAGCCCTTGCATAAACTCAGATCTTCCATACGAAGGAACAAGCTTGGAGAAAGGAAAGTATAAATTCTAAATGATAAAAATGAACTATAAACTCTCTTTAATTCAAAATCTCTGAACTTTATTCTCATTTAAATATGAACTCTCTCCTGATCAAATCTGAACTTTATTTTTATAATTTTTTTCATTTTAAAAGTCTTATCTAAAATTTAAACGTAATCTTTTTGAAATATGTATTATATTTTTTTATTTATGCTTAGTATAAGATCTGTTTGTAATAGGGCAGGAGTTTGCAATTGCAAACATAAATTTAAAAATAAAATCGAACACATCATTATTTGTGCATTATTAGATTTTAAAAATAGGTCAAATATATTCTTTCATGTAAAAATAAGTTAAATACAATGTGATTTTAAAATAAGTTAAATACAATGTGTGATTTTATTATAAGTTAAATACCTTAAACTACTTTTTTTTAAAAAAAATAAATTAAATTATTAAATTGACTTAAATATAAGTTGGGTGTAGATAGCTGCTTAGAATCATTTAAGTGAATGTTAGTTTAAGGGGGTTTTGATTTCAGACTATTTGTTCGTGGTTGTGGCAATGCTGGTGGAGGGATATATAGATGTTTATGTCAATGGAATGTGAAGCGTGTTTAGCATACAGGGAATGCATGACCCAAAAATGTAATCATTGTGTTGCAATGTATGCAGATGTATTTCCTACAACATTGATGTCCTTTAGATCTGTGGATAGGATGATAAGTCGGCAAAAGTTCCGCTCTCCCTCCATACGTAACCTTTCTCTTTGATATTTTATATACATGATTTCTTCACCAGACAGATGCACATTCTGTACTGGATGAAAATCATGTCCTTCAAATAACATTACGCTGCTCCTATCAGCATGGTTTTATGCTATATGGCATTGATTGCTTCTATATATCAGGAAGCTAGCATTGGTTTGACTTCCGGACTTTTAACCTGGAATCTAAGGTTTCAAAAATCTTTTAAGTGCCTAGTCTATGTAGCCTATCTATGCTCATCATTCTAACATTAAAAATTAAAGTTAAAAAAAATAAATACCTAAAGCCTTTTTTTTTTTAGTAATTTATTTTTGAAATTCGTTGTTATATATATGTAAATAAAATCTTTTGTGTTATTAGTACTGGCAGTGATTTAGTTTATTTTTTTTACTATCTTTATTAAAAATATATTTTAATAAAGATATTTTAAACCTCTGCTACTCCTTAAGCTAGTGGCATGATGGTCAAAAAAAATACAATTAGATCTTCAGACGTATCTGCCTACTATATAAATTTTCCAGGTTCCAATAGCCTGGTGACACCCTGTATGGCAGATATGGTAACACTCTGATTTTCCCGACCGTTATAATATATATATGTTAAAAATAGTAATCATAAATTTTAGCAGTTATTATATCACATTATGCAAGCAATCAGTAACTACTATAATATGTGAACCATACTTGCAATTGTTATGTTTCTTCACACTTCATTGGACACACATAAATCTTAGTGAGCATTTTTATACAAGAGTCCATTTAAACATAATTCTTATTTGCATAATTGATATGGCTGGCAAATGCAGATTTTCTAGAGTAGCTTTATAATAAAATATCATTTATTCGTGTACTAATTGTACATATTTACATAATTAAGTAGTAATCTTTATTTACACTTGCATATTTTATTATTATACATGTAGACATATACTCCTTCCCCTACTCTAGAAATAATGGTCTTATTTGCATACATATTTAATTTTGCAGACTTTCTGAGACATGCTTTTCTAGGGAAAAGTCTTTTTTGTTGGAGTATGCTTGAAGTATCATGATTTTTTTCTGGTTCAACAGTATAATCCCTGATTGAATCATTTGTTACAGCTTGATCTATTTTCACAATTTGCTCATTCTTTCTTCTCAATAAAATTTTCACCATTACTTGTTGATTTAATATTATCTAAATGTGATGTCTTACATTCATGATATTGTAAATAATTTATATGTCTCTTAAATATTTTTCTGTTATCCTCTTGTATTAATTTTATTGGACTAAATAAGATTTTCAATATTTTTCCAATTAGCTATTTATTTTTTAAAATGTAATGCTTTCTCCTACTTTAAAATCAGAATCATTTAAATTTTCATTTGTAATTGACAATAATTTAGGAAGATGGGTATGAAATTTTCTGTACATTAGCAATTCAACAAATATCTTATTTAGCTGCATATGAAGTAAGGTTCTGAAAAAACAATGCAACTAATAATGCTTCCATAATATCTTAAGAGGCAGGTTTTGTAAATGTTGATTTTAATTGACCAACTGCCTTTTTTGTGAAACCATTAGATTCAAGAGGATATGGTGGGGTGAGTACATGGCATATTCTCTTATTAATTAGATAATCCCTAATTGCTGAGAAGCAAAACTGGTCTCATCTGTTACAATAGTCTTGGGATAAATATGATTTGCAAAGTTCTCTTAAGTGCACTAATAATATTGTTAGCAGAGTGTTTTTGACAACTTTATATTCCATCCATCATGAATATGAGTCTACAACTACTAAAAATATATAATTATTCATTGGTTGAGCATGGTCCAGATGAAAACATTTTCAAGGTTGAATAGGATTAGGCCAAAATTCTACCTTTTTTTTTCATGATAGATTAGTGGTTATTGATACTGCATACATTTTTTCACCATTTGTTCTATTTCATACTTCATCTTGACCAACAGACATATAACCAAGCCAAGATTTCCATGTGGATAACTCCTGCATGACCATGATAGAGTAAATTCAGTATTATACTTTCAACATTTTGTAAGAATGAGAACATGGCCAGTCATCAATACATGACTATTACAAGTTGATAATTCTCTCATGCATTGAAGATATTACAACTTCATTAGACTGTCTTTCTGGACAACTCTGTTTTATCCACTTCATCAAAATTGCATAATCAGGACATTTTCTTGTGCAATTGATACTATTGAACTATTATTAAATTAGAGTGCACAGTATCAATATAATTGATTTCACTCAGTTTTTGTTGACACTTATTAGCACTGGGTATGCATGATAATGCATCTTCATGACCAATCTGGTTGTGAGCTTATGTAATAGTTCATAATCATATGCTGCTAACACCTTTATCTAGCATAATATCCACTGGCTTTCATGTTCTGAATTTTTGTTTATCATGATAAATATTCCCAGTAATGGATGATGGTCTGTATAAATTTGAAATTTTGATACATATACATATTGATGGAAATTTTTTATGGTAGAAATTAGGGTTAAAGCTTCTTTGTTGAGTTGATTGTAATTTTTCTCAACTACTGACAATGTCCTTAAAGCATGGGCTATAGGTCATTCTCATTTATAGTAATGGTAGGAAATCATAGCACTTATTTTATATTCTGAGTCATTTGTTGTAAATATCACATCCAGATCAGCACAATAATATATGACATAAGCAGAACTTTAGCTTTCTAAACAGCAATATCCTCTTCTTCAAACCATTTCTGTCTTGTCACTTTTTTAATAATTTACAAAATAGTGATAACACATTAGTCTTTTCTTTTAGAACATTGTCAAAAATGTTCAATAAATATAAAAATACTTGCAAATCTTTTACATTCTTAGTCACTCAGCATTTTTTATTGCTTTTAATTTATCTGAATTTTTCCATAAAAAATTTTCCTTAGATGTTGACCAAATGCATTTAGCAGTATTTAATTTATTCCATTTTTCTCCAATTTAGAATAGTATTTTTCCATGCATAATTCCAGTTCATGCTCAGATTCTACAGTAACTAATGTATCATCTAAATATCGGACAACACCTTCTGAACAATGAAGTAAATTATGTCATAACTGTACAGTAACATATTGCATTTGTAAAGTTCAAAAGGACTAGTAAGGGTTAATAATTCTGCTGTTTTATCAATGACCTGATGGAATAAGGACTTTAAATCTATTTTTGCAAGAATACAAGATTTTCTGACTGACACTAGTAATTCTTGTATACTAGGAATGGAATAGGCTCCTTTATTGATAAACTTATTTAGTGAAATATGATAATCTCAACATAAACAAAGACTTTCATTCATCTTGAAATAACACAGTCTTCTACTGGTGTTAATATGCCATTTTGATTAATCCCATTGATATAGTCTTTTCCACTTTCACCTTCAATACAAATGGAACTTTACATGGTTTGCATATAATTGGCTGAGTTCCTTTATTAATTCAATGTTGACTGATCATGTCAATAACTCCGCTTGTTCTGATATGAACAACTGGGGATACTTCTCTCTAACTACTGCTTCCAATTGTATTTTCTTGTTAATGTTTAAATGGATTCCTAAAGAATGAAACTAGTTTGTCCCTAGTAACAGCTAAAATCTTTACTGATGATATAAAGTGGTAAAAATTATTAACTTTAAAAATTAATTTCTCAGGTACGGTCGCTTTTCCAAGCATCTCTACCTTATTTCCACTTACAACTGTAGTGATGAGATCAGTTTTCATTAGTGACATTTCTTATTACTTCTATTACTAATTTTCATCCAGTCTTTATATGAAAAGATTAACAGATCCACTCCATTATCAACTTCCATAATAATTTTCTGCTTGATTATATTCACATCCATTTAAATGCAATCATTGTTTGTGTCATTTAATTTCTCTATACTATATTTATTTCTTACTCTCCCTCCTTCAGATTTATAGTCTGGCATTATTTTTGTTTTTAACATTCCTGTCCTTATTGTGGCAGACAGTTGCTAAATGTCTTGCTATTTTAGAAATATTGCATTTTTCAATTCTAAATTTGCAAGTTTTTTTTTTTTTGAAGTGGCCATTTCCCCCAAGCAATAACATGTTACATTTTTTTTTGTCTGATCTAATGGTATCTGTTTTTTTACTTCATTGTTTAGAACAGTTTTCTTCAACCCTTGGTCCATGGCCCGGTGCCAGGCCACGGAAGTTTTTCTGCAGGTCCGCATGCTAGATGGGCAGTAAAAAGTTTGTAATAATAAATAAGAGTTTAAACTTTTAATTAATATAGCCAATTTTTATTTATTTTTTCATCTCATTTTTACCCAATTAAAAAAAAAAGAAAACAGAACGAAAACAAAATCTAATCAATCATTCATAAATTAATTTGTTTTTCTAGTTATCATAAATGTTTATGGGGGGGGGGGGTAGAATTAAATTTTTTATTACTTTTCTAAAAAAATTTTAAAAAAAGTTTTTTATTATATAAGCTCCATATATATATAAAACTTTATCTTATATATTTAACATTGTTGTTTTGATCAGTTGTAACAATTATGCTTATCTTTAAGAAAATTTATCTATAAACTTCTGCCGGTCTGCGAAATCTTATCCTTATTTTTGCTGGTCCGCGGAACCTTATCCTTATTTTTACCGGTCCGCAGGTGTGAAAAGGTTGAAGACCACTGGTTTAGAGAATAGAAAATTTGAACTGTTATCTAATATAGTTTCTTGCACTACATATTTTTTTATGGTGTATTTATAATTAAGGCCCAGTTCATATAATGATACTTTTCTAAAATTATTGTCTATTATTCCATATAGTAGTTCTTCTAATAATCTATTAGTTAACCCTAGGTCATAATCACAATCCTTTGCTAATGGTTGTGTTTTTATAAATATGTACAATGAAATTCGTATAAGTTTTGTACTCCAGAAAAAGTAAAATATATACATATATGAGAGAAATATATTTTAGATCGCTAACTGATAAGGATTTAATTAATGATTAAATTTGCAATGTAACAATGAAAAATATTTACATATTTGTGATAAGAAATTGCATTTGTACAATGGAAATTGAAAATACTAATTAAAAACGTTAATAGAAAATACAAGACTGATAATGGTCAAGAATGAATCCTTGATTGTCGAAGGCAAACATATGTGTATAAATAGTTTTGAGCAGCAAAGTGAGTTGTTCTCATTCCACTGAATTTACTGAGTAAATGGTTAACGAGAGATTTTTAAGTGAGAGACAGGAGATAAGTGTAAGTGACGGTGCAGTGTTCTAATGTAAAACCAACGTGTTGCAAGCAGCAGCAGGATGGGGCAAAGAGTTTGGGAAGTGTACAGAAAGCAGACAGCTGTAAAGTGTGTCGTGGGAAATGAACTATATATATTGTGTTTGTGTATAGTGATAACTTTTTACTATTAATTACTTTTCATTATTTATTTGTGCTTATTATTTATTGTTTTAATTGTTGGTATTCCGAGTGCTTGCATTCCGAATACACAACATAATGTCCTCAATATTATATCATAATCCTGATATTTTTCATGAGTTAGTTGTTTCTATTCCTCAATCTCAGTTGTTCTACCCATTTTCATGAAATCAATAGAAAGATAATATACACAATTAAGAAGTACAATAAAGATAGCAATTAACCAATAAATTTCCTACTGATCCAAAATAATAAAAAAAAGGAATGTAAAAATCACTCATTAAGAAGAATTGAATATCTAGAATTTTGTAAAATGATATGAAAAGGAGTTAAAATGATATAAGAAAATATAAAATTAGAAGAGAATAAAAGTATCAAATAATAGCTTGGTATTGATAGGAAACTTATTATGAAATGTGTGAAAGATTTCAGAAATATAAAGAATTATATAGCAATAAAAAACAATAAAAAATATTCCCTATAATTGCAACATCCTCTGATTTGCCCAATATTTTAAATGAAGAAGGGGAATGCAATTGAATCTATAAAGAATTGAAAAGTTCCAGGTAATGATGGAATTACAATAGATATATTAAAAGAAACGTGGAAAAGTAGAAAAATTGTTGATAAAGGGATATATCAAATGTCTAAATGATAAAGATGTATCAACATGATTGGAAGAATGCAGTATTAATATTTAAAAAAGATGATAAAGATATTAGAAATTACGGACTTAGAAGTCTTTTATCAGTTTTATACAAAATTTTGACCACAATAAAATAATTATAACTCATTTATGATGAACTTTGAATTTTAACCTATCAAATAATAAAAGCTGGATTTAATACTGTTTTTACCATAGTAATTATATAGATTATAAAAAGGCATTTGATTTTATAAGCATTCCTACAGTGATTAAAGCATTGGATCATCAAGATATAGACCCAGGATATTATTATATTTCTGAAGAATATTTATTAAAATGCAACAGCAATGATTAGATTGCATGATGGTATTAAAAAGTTTGATGTTGAGGAGACTGTATGTCAGAATGACTCCATATCACCAAAACTTTTTACAGCAGTTTTTCTGCATAAATTATGTGGATTAAAATGGGGTAACTAGGAGAGTAAAAAAAATGGATATTATTTAAATCATTTACATTTTGCAGTTGATGTAATTGTTTTTACAAACAATTCTTCAGAGCGTTAGGAAATGTTGCAAGAATTATCAGATGAAAGTAAGAAAGCAAATTTAAAAGTAAATGCTAAAATGACATAATGTTTAATTGATTTTCTCAAAAGAAGAAAATAAAATATAATGGATGAAATTAATCTCAGAATTAAATTTGGATGGAATGCTTTTGATAGAAATTATATATATATCGTATTTGAAAAGAAAGATTTTAATAAATGTGTTTTACTAGTTCTTATTTATAGATCAGAGACTTGGACCCTTCAGATCACTCAACAAAGTATAAAGAGATGTATGTTAGGAGTAACAAGGGATCAAAAATGAAATACATGGGTTAGAGAACAAACAGGTATTACTTAATGAAAGAATTAAGAGACTGAAGTAAAGATAGGATGGGCATTTTACCAGAAGAGATAATACTAGATGGACAGTTGAAATTTTAAACTGGATTCCAAGGGAGTGTACAAGACTTAGAAAGAGACCACATGAAATGGATAGATGAAATAATGAAGTGTACTGAGGTGATGTGGAGAGGAGAGGTAGAGACTGAAGAAACTGGATTAAACTCGAAGAGATCATCCTGCAGGGGACTGATAATAGGTGAAAATGATATATATACAATGAAATATATATTTATAGTAATGGAGTATTAAATATATTATTAAAACACTATATGACAATGGTGGATTTCATAAGTGAGACATTTTAGATTTGGATCTGGTGAACTTGGATTTTTTATGTTTAGTGCACTTTTTTTTGTACCATAAAGCTAGCAATCTGAAATTCAAAAAAATTCCAAATCAAATAATTATAGATCTGATACTACTTCAATATCCATATATATTTTGGAATCCTCAGTTTTTTAATAACTGCAATAACCTATATTTCTTGACTAGGATTGTCATAAAAATCAAGAAACACCATATAGTTAGCAAAATCTGAGAGAAAATATAAATTTGTTACTTAAAAGTATTGTGCAAGTTGATGTCATGTGGTGTTCTATTGATTTTATGAGAATCCTGGTCAAAAGACATATATTTCCATCAAAATAAACAGATTAAAACTAGTATGAGGTTTATATATGAAGCAAATTGTCTTAGATTCAAAACATTTAAGAATATTTAAATTTCAGGTTAGCAACTCAATGATAAAAAAAAAGGGAAAAGGTTGCACTGGGAGGCAAGATACATGAGATCCAAAAATTCCAAGTGCCCTAAATTCAGATACAAAACTCCTTATTGATGAAAGCCATAATTTAAAAAACTAGTATGGGGGAGATATGGATTGAACAGTAATAGGTAGGATTTCTGCAGATTATTAAAATTTACATAAGATGTCAAAACTAGAATAAGAGAAATAGATTTATTATTTAAATGAAAATATATATATATATAAATTGTAATGGTAAAAATTATGAATGAATTAAATGTGGTGTAAAATGCATATTCTAACCTACAAAAATTTGTTATAATGGTGAGCATCATGCATGATAGATTGGTTTATTGACCACAATATTGATATCACTTACTTGGCCAATTACAATGACCTTAGAGCCTATAGTAAATGTGCAAAATCAGGATGTGAATGTTTTTAAGTTGTATATTAAAATTTTAAAATAAGAATAACACAATGAATAAATGCAATAAACCCAATGTAACATTCATCACTGACAGATTTTGCATTAATTTCAAAGTAAAATAGAAGCATAAATAACATTTTGAGATCAAGGACACTATGGCAATTGATAAACATATGACATACTACATAAATATTAAAGAAATAAATTAATACTTATACACTATTTCTTTATTTTCAAGAATAAATTTTATAATCTTAAAAAATATTTTATTTACGTTAAAACATAACCTTAATGTAATATAAAATAATATTATTTTTCAAACCATTATGATTTAAATTACTTTTTAATTTCGATATTAGAATCACAAACAGAGCAGAAGTATATCTCATCAAGTATTAACAATATTTAAATCTCCCTCAAGTAGTAAAGATAAAATATACTCATCTCTGCTCTGATTCAAGTTAAATATATTTAATGCATGGCAAATGTCAACATTTACAATTATTATCATTTATTAAATATTTTACGACTACTACATAAATAAAAATAAAGATTTAACTAAAGTAATGTGTCCCTCATAACTTTATAATAGGTTCACATATGCATCTATCAATTATTAATCGTTAATTAATACACTTTTTTAAAAAATTAATATTTGTTAAGTAAAAGGTGTTATTACTATTATATTTTATATAAAATGTTTTGGAAAATTATGTTTTTTATAAAATAAAAATAATATTACCAATTTTTTATTTATTTAACCTGAATAGTGTGATATTGAATAATAATTGTATCAATTGTCTAAATTGCTATCCTTGTGTTTCCTTAGGTTCACAAATAATTTGTGTCAAAGCTTGCAATGTGATTAGATTTGAGCATCCTATTTGTTTTTGAACAATATTTTTTATATATCTTTGATTAATAAATATATAAACTTCTTCTTCTTCTTTTTCTATCTTTTCAAATGTATTATCAAATTTATAAAGTCAAAAAACTTCACATAAATATATCGGAGAGACTTTCTTTTCAAAAAAAATGTATTGATATACATTATATAAACTACATAAATAAAATATAAATATCCAACGTTTCGTCCATTTTTCAATAATAATATGGACTTTATCAAGGTTCTATAAAACAGAGAAAAAACAACATTAAAGATAATAAAAATAAAAAATAAAATTTTTTTTTTATTTTTATTATCTTTAATGTTGTTTTTTCTCTGTTTTATAGAACCTTGATAAAGTCCATATTATTATTGAAAAATGGACGAAACGTTGGATATTTATATTTTATTTATGTAGTTTATATAATGTATATCAATAAATTTTTTTTGAAAAGAAAGTCTCTCCGATATATTTATGTGAAGTTTTTTGAATTAATAAATATAACAAATTATAAAGTACTCATTAATTTTAAAGAGATATCCATTAATACAATTCACTTATTCAACACATTAAGCTTTCTATCAAATTCCCTGGAAAAATAAAGTAGCAAATGAGAGGTGGACCTCTCCCTCATTCTTAATATCTTAGCAACCCAAGTTTTTGATTTCTTGGCTATTAAAATATATTTAATCTACAGTTGTTTTTAAAACTAAAAATTTGAAGACAGTCTCTCTAATTGTGTTGCTCCATTCAATGTCTGTTCTCCAGTTTTTAATTCAAAAATTGTGATTTTTATACAAATCAGGCAATCATTTCAAGAAACTTTTATTGATTTCCCCACATTCTATTCAATATTCTTTTAAATAAACTCATTTGCATAAGTAGAAATATAAAGAATATTTTATAGATTGTAACAATAATTAACAATCAAGAACAAGCATATTATTCCTTTATATTATTTATTCTAAACCATAACTAATATTAATTTTTATATATAAATTATTTAAACATTAATGTATATAATTTTATTTGTTTATTTATTATAATAAACACACATACATCATGTATTAACTAGATTGTTTATCTGTAGTAAATGCAAATCATAATCCTTTAATAATTATATTTTATAAAAATCTTTTAAACAATAATAATACTTTTCATTTGATCTTTTATTCTCCTTTTTTAATATATTTTTTTAGTCATTATATGCCTCACCTAGTAATATTTCCCCTTCATCCTGAAAAAAAAAACATTGGTTTCTTCCAATGTTTTCTTTTTCCTACATGTTGTAGTGTTTGATTTATCCATTAATTTCTCTACACTAAAAAAATTAAAGTATCCTTAACTCTAAAAAATAAACATTAACATCAAAATTAAGATTTCATGAATATTTTCTAAAAAAAAACATTTTCATTTTTATATTTTAGGTAAAAGAATTTCAATATATCATCCAATGAAATGCTGCCTATGTGAATCTTACACACCTTTAGATATTAATTCTATCTAAAAAAATTGTTTACTTGAAAAAGCCTCATGTTGTATATCTTTTTAAACTGATGGTCATTAATGAAAAAAAATTATTATTATCCATCTATGTGGAAAAGTTTCAAGCTTTTGGCATTAAAAAGTACTTTTAATTCCTTTACTGTTTTCTACCAGAAAATCATTTCTTCCACAATTTGAGATAATTTTATATGGGACTTCATACAGTGGAAAGAATTTCTTATACTCTTGTAACTGAGGTTTGTTGTGATGGGTTTTAATCAAAACAAGATCTATTTAAAATTGATATGAAGAAAGTTATGACTTTGTTATCTTTTTTTGCCCCAATTTTAATTAAATTTCTCTCTAGCTTTGTTTTGATCTTGAATTGGATTAACTTCTTCCTCTATTACAGGTATATGAGTTCTCAAAGAAGTGGACTATGTCTTCTAAAATGTAATTGAAAAGGAGTGAAATCAGTCGACTTGTTTTGTATCCAATTTATATGATTAACTATTTGTTTCACACAATTTTCCCATCTTCAATTTTCACTCACATAAATTTGGAAAAACCTATTGAGCTCCCTCATTATCCTTTCACATGGGTTGAACTGATGGTTTTTTATGATGATAATATATGTTTGATATTGGGTTTTATTAACTATGCCATCCATTCAGTGGAAAGAGAAGTTCCTAGATTGGTGAGAATGAACTGAGATTTTCCAATCATTGGAATTTGATGATTTTTTAAACATGTTTGTAGGGTTTTTGGCATCTACTTTCCTGATAGAGTATGCTATCATGTATTTTGAAAAGACATTATACATTACTATCAGGTAACAAAACTGTCTATAAGGGTTCATGATCTGGTATTTGAAAAGGCCTTTTTGGAATAATAAGCTATAATGCCTGCATAATTTCTATTACGTGGTTTAGATACCATACATACACTAAAAGATTTTAATATAAACAGAATGCTGGAGTACATTCTTAGGCAATGAAAGATTCTCTGAATAACTTGTTCAATGTTTCCTAAACCATAATGGCCTTACAGATTATGAATGTATTGAGTCAACTTTTTTCTTATGGTAAGAAGTATGAAGATTTTTCGAGGATTTTCTAATTATCTGGCTTTAAACATTAAAATGAAATATATAAGTTTATATTTCTCATGACTTCTTTTTCATATATTCATTAGAAGAATGACCATCTAGTTTTCTATTTAGATATTCAATAATAAAGTATTTTGGATTCTCCCTTTAAATTTGGTCAATTATCTTTAAATCTTCATTCACCAAGTCATCCATAGTAAAGATTATGATAGAAATATGTGTTTTTAATGGATAAATGCTGTTGCTTATCTCATGTAGAGTTTCTGCTTAATAATATCAGCCACAACAATTTCCCTTCCTGGGCAGTAAACACTGGTGTATTGGAATCATTAAAAGAACAAACTCCATACAATCAGACTATCATTGGTTAAATAGCTGGAGTTTACAAATTGTGGGCATTTATATTCAGTAAACCATAACCTTCGATCCTAAAAAGAAATGTTTTAGCTTATTAAATGCCCATGTAATCAACAGAGCTTCTTTTTGTTACTGTATAATGAAGTTCTATTCCTTTTAACTTACAATTGATGTATTACAGTACTTTTGGCTGTTGGATCTCATTAAGCTGAAATAAAACTACTTCTAGACCAAAACAACTGCTATCATACTGGAGATAAAATGGTTCTTTAAAATTGGATACCCCAAAACAATTTGTTCAAAAAGTCATCTTACTCCTGAGACTGTCCACACCTATTTTTGGTCTTTTCTCAATAAATGAATCAAATGTTGAAGAACCTTAAGTAAAATTCTCATAGAATACTGTAAAGGTTGCATAAGCCTAGAAATGCCCTTAATTGTTTTTATAGTATTTGGCCTCATGAATTATTTTATGGTTTGGATCTTCTCAGAGTTAAGTCTAATTCATTCTTTGCTAATGACATGATGTATGAAACATGTTTCCTCTGCTATAAATGAACTTATTAATTTTGATATTTTTCTACTGATATTCTTATAAGAATAAGCCTAAAGGTCCTAAATGTTCTTGTATGAAGGTGAAATAACAACACTACCATCAAAGTATACTATTACCTCTTTTAATCTATCAGATAAAACCATGTCTTAATACCAATATAAACCACACCACCATTGGTAAGAACAAAAACATTCTTTTAAATATATCATATCAAAAAGTAGTATACTTCCTATCTTGGAATATAACAATATTTGCCAATAACTGAAGGTAAGATCTACAGGAGTAAAAGTCGACTTATCTTTAAACTTAATTAGGCAAGTCTTGTTTAAAAGGAGGTACATCTCTTTCAGTGATTGTTTTGAAATTGAGCTATAATGGCAACTAAACACAGTCAAATTCCCCCCCTTTTTTTAATCATTACCAATGGATTATTTTAGAATGATGGATTTTTTTCAATTATACCCACTCGAACATCTGGTCTATTTGGCTCTTCATTTCTTCTCTGCATTGATACAGAATAGGATAGGACATTCCTTGATATTAGCATTCCTCTTTTATTCATATGCAATGAACACAGTCAAAATAATACCTGGTTTATTAGAAAATATCTCAACATATTAGGATAATAATAACCAAGGTCTATTCTTGTAAATTTCATAAGATTACCTTTTTAATTACTTTATTTATGTCTTCATAATAAATTACTTACTGTATGCATTTAATTTCAGTGAAATAAATATTCTTTCAAGCCAACATGATTTTATACTTTCTCTATTTACAAATAACTGATTGAGCAGCATAATCGATTATAATTGTGTTTATGAAGAAAATCTGAGCCAAAGACAACATTATGGATAAGATCAGATATTATTAAAAAGATATACTTTACTATTTGAGTAGCTATTTCAATCCTAATCTATACTTGTTCGTTATCAATCTTAACATTCTTACTGCTAAACATCACATGATCAGTGTTGACAAGAATAATTTGATCAGCCTTAATGACAAAAATCAATATATTTGTATTTAAATTTGATATTTTGTTAAAAATTATTTGATTAAAAATGAAAACTTGACTGCCTGTATCAATGAATGCATATATATATATATATATATATATATATATATATATATCATGTCCTTCAATGATTACAAATACCAATGGACATGACTGCATCTAGGAGTTGCTTCTTTTACATTATCAAAAATGATATAAAAAGAATCAAATATTTTTTCTATATTAACTTGAATGTCCCACTTTGGAATAAGAGATTCTCACCACGAGGAACTCCCTAATAAGATCTTTAATTATTTTTCTGATTGCATTCTGATTCATGAGAATTTTGGTACTATTATATTATTTGTTTTGTTTAGTCCTCCTTGTTGTATACCTCTTTTAAAATAAGAATTTCTTTCTATTTTTGTCTGGCTAATTCTGCCAGTTCTATTATAAATTACATTACTTCTATAATTCATATTATTTGATTTATTTCTAAAATTATTTTGGTTTCTAGATAGAGGCAAACAATAATTTGGGATATTTACAATTGATGTATTATCCATGTCAATAGTATTTAAATTTTCTGCTATTTCCTCAATATGAAACTGATTATCAATTATTAATACTTGCCGTACATCCTTAAGCAAATAGTAACTGATAGTCCTAATAATCTGGCTTTCTGGCAAATTAAATTCAGTCAAAATTCTCAAATGTGATACCTACCTATGGAAAAACTGGGATAAATTTTTTTTCTGACTCCACATATATCTTTCCTGTCACACTTGATATCAAACATCATCCTGTTGTTCTTTATTGCAAAATGTTCTAAGTAAAGAGGCTTTATATTCATTAACTGGGTTAGGCTTGATAAATAATGAAACACACCAATTTGTGCCTGCGCCATACAAGTTACTACTAGGGTTGGCAATTTTTCAATTTCCTTTAAATGGTGAAAGTTCTTTCAAGCCATCTAGGTGCTCCACCAGATTTTCTCTGACTCCATCTTTGAGATTTTAGTTATGAATTTGACATGGGATTAGATTTTTCAGACACATCCTCTGAAATCACTTTTCTTAACTCTGGTTGAAACTCATTATTGCAGGATCTGTGTAATACATTCTTTTTTAGTTAATGGATTTGACTATGTGATCTTGACTCTCTTTGGTATCACTTCTTCAAAATTCTCTCCTCTAACAGAACCTACCTCTGATCCATAGAAAGGTATAGGGTTTTTCATGATGCCATGGTAATAAGTTCCTCTTTATATATATATATTGTAACCCTCAATATACGTAGCCTCACGATTATCAAGCCCCACGATTGGGCTAGCTATTTTGTAACCCTATCCCATAACCTCCAACTTTTCACTTATTTATACTTTATTATATTTTAATTGCCCAGGCGCCAATTCTATGCAAAATAGAATAAATTTATAATTATAAATTATATTTAAATTTGTTTAAAAGATTTTATATTGAAATTACCCTATGGCTTAGCTCAGTTGAGGTTATAGGATATGGTCTTTATATATCAAGCCAACAAGGATGATCAAAACATCTATAGACAATAATATTATAAGATTAATTGAAATATGTTCAGGGCCTCTGTTTAAAACTAAACTATTGCACAATCATAAAAATGTTCTTTTAATAGAAGTTCATACTTAACATAGAATAGATAATCATTAGGACCGGGTACTTTTCTATCCATATCACTATCCATTCCAAGCAAAGTAAAATGTGTTATTGGTATTATAATACTGAAATTTATTACTACCAAACAAATTTAACTAAAACTAGAATTATTTTGACAACCCATATCTTCCATAACTATACTATGATAATTAGATGTGTGTGTGTGGAAATGAAGAATCGAACGTATATAATCAAGGAATTCCTATAAGCTGTTGATTCAATAAAATATTTATTATAAAAAAAAAAATTACATTTTTCTGTGATAAAATAAAAATTGACTACTTTTTAATATGTGCATTATATATCTTCGAATATGTGCGTTTGTTTATATAGTAAATATCATGAATTTCCAAATTACATCCTATTAAATTATCTATAACGCTTTGATGATAATAAAAATTAATAATCTTTTAGAAATATTATAGAATTTTAAATAACACTTGTCCGTTATAATTATTATATATTCCATCTAGCATTAACTATACAAAATTAGAGACAAGCATGAGACCACAATACTAAAACACTTAATCTATATACTTAATCTTATCATTCCTGACTATTTCTATCGTTAACTTATTTTAATCTAATCCCTATATAACAAACATATAACTGACAAGGTTTTAATTCTTTATTTTTTTATAACAATCATTATCGAAATTCAGCTTAATAAATATAATTAAAATAATAATAATACGTAACATCACGCACACATCGGAACATATATAATCACCTATAGTATAATCTCCAGATTATACCAAACACATTATCATATCATAATGTATATATATGAAATTACATTGCTTCATCATTTTTTTAAAAGGTACATAAAACACACACACTCAAAAAAAAAATTGTTTATACATCTATTATAAAAAAAAAAAATTTATCAATACCTCATTATTATATGTAAAATGATTTTTTTAAAAAAAAAAAAAAATTTGAAAGTTAAAAAAAACACATATATTAATTTCAATGATACCGTAAATTATAAGATAAAAAAAAATGTCTATCCATTGTTAAAGCATATTTTTGTTAAGAATGACAATAGTCTTTTCCTTCTAGAATTTTGTGATAAGCTTTATAATTACATTTGCATGCATTGAAGATTATCCTGTTACAGACGCGTGTATAGTGAAGTGATATAATATAAAGTATCTTCTTGATATCATATTGGATATATATATATATTTTTTATTTTAAATTTTGTTTTATCGAATATTAATAGCAAATTCTTAAATTAAAAAAAAAATAGGTGTTTCATTTTAGCGTCTAAAGTTAAAATTTGAAATAGCTCTATCTTACAAAAAGTTGTCATCTTAATGTTATTCATTTTTAATATACATTAAAATAGATTATAATAGTAATAACTTAACTTAGAGACATCCAGGCAATTTTATAGGTAGTAGATTTGAATCATGAATTTTGGTAGAGATTTGAAGACAGGTAACCCTTTTGAGTCTATTCCTTCATGGTAACTCCAGTTTTACAATATAAATTTTCCATAAATGTATTGTTATAATCCTTGCGATTTCTTTTATATTTGTTATACTATTAGAGTTTTTTTTTAAAAAAAAATTCTTTTAAGTTTCTTATCTTCTTCCTTGGAGTTTTTTTATTACTTTTTAGTTATATACCCTGTCTTTTTCATTCCTCACGCCGTCTATGTTTCCATGATAACCTTGGAAGCTTGCCAGAAATATTATTTATAAAATTTTAAACAATATAATGTTTGAATTTACTATACATAGTAATTAAAAAAAAAAAATTAAACATTAATTATTAATTTTAAAATGTCATTTACTATTTCAAATAATCTTTATCATTTTTAAAACCTAAGATTTTAAGACAATTTATAATTAGTAATTTATAAATAACATATATAAAAAAAAATTCTAATTAATAATACACATATGCATCTGTCTATGATGATATGTAAATTTTCTATTGTACACAAACATCTACCACTAAACATATAGTTCCAAAACTCCACCCATCAATATAATCTATTTAAAATTTTAACTTTTGTTAAAATCCAAATTTCAATTAGCAAATCACATCACAGTTTAGATTCTTTTTTTAAAAACTCACTTTTAAATATTAATGATATCACAGTTTAGGCCTAATTTTTCCCCAAAAATTCAAATCCGAATATTATATTATATCACAATTCATTTTTCTCAACTAATTGTCTTTATCCCAAATGTGACCTTCCCATATTTCTTTCTAGTGCCAACCTGGAAGGTTACAATATATATATCATATAATACTTCTTTCATATACACTTCAATGCAAACAAATTTTCTTAAAAAACTTCTTTATTTTATTTTTTAAAAAAATTTGTTTGCATCGAAATGTATATGAAAGAAGTATTATAAGAAATATATATGCAAAAAAAATAAAAGAGAAGTTCCTCTTTACTATGTAGTTTTTTTCTTTATCTATAATTTGATTTTCTACATTCTAATCTGCTTTACTCACATTTACAATCAAGACTCTTCAAAATGTCCAGTTCTATACATAATTCTTCAACTGGTGGTCATGATACAATCATTAACTCTTGCACATCTTTTATGGCTTTATCTACCTTATCAAAACTATCTATCTTTAACATTAATTTTTTTTCAAAAGCTGTTGAGTAATGGATAAATTTTCCATTTGAGTAGTTAATTGATCATTAAATGATGATTTAATTATTTCTTTTTGAATTAATAAATTCTTTTCCTTTTCTTTATAAGTTCTTCTCTAGACATTCAATCTATTTGCTTTTGGTATTAATCACTTGCTGAGAATTTTTCCATAATTTCTCCCAATGAAGTCTTTTTGAACTTTTTAACAAATTATTAAATCTTTTTCTAACTTTATTACTTGTTTGCCTTCATCTTTTCTTTCTTATTCATCTCCATCATTTTTTTCAATCAACTTTCTTTAATTCTTCTCTGAATTTGACTTCTCACTTCTGAAATTTATGTTTGAACCTTTGTTGAAGTCTTCTTTCTAAATCCATGATTTGTTTGTCCATTCTATCATTTAGTAAAATTTACTTCACATTTCTTACTATTTTATTTTATTTACTAATTCCTCTAATTTTGAGTTCAAATTTCCAAATTTCGAATCCATCTCTTCTAACTTGGAATCCATTTTTATACTATTTGCTTCTATTTTACACTATTTTCTTCCAATTTGTAATGTATTTTTACATTATTTTCTTCTAATTTGGAATTTATCTTTTACAATAAGAGTTCAAATATTTTTTTCCACAGTTAATGGAGGTTTTGATTCTTCCATCAATTGTTTTACAATTTCTCCTTCCATTTTAAATAAGATTCTTTTATGTTCAATAGCACAATAAAGAGGTTGAAATTTTATCCTCTTATTAACTATAAATTCCACTAAGAAATGTCTCTCTTAAAATTTCTTTATACTTTTTTTACTATTAACAGATATTTATTTATTTTGTTGGACCCTCTCAAACAAAATTTTTATTACATGGTATAGTCTCTTCTCTTTTCATGTCAGTACAATTTCTTTCTTTCACATGTGTATCATCATTGTCTTTCACAAAATTTCATTCCTTCATTAAACCCAGTAAATCTCATATCACTACTAGTGACATCATCAATTACTTACTAAAGTTCTTTGACAATCTCTTTATTTAAAATATAACAAGAAATGTACACCATTAATCAATGATATATATAAAAAAAAACAATTTGAAAATATTCTTTATTTTCCTATTAAAGAGAATATTTTAATTTTTAATAATATCAACATTGAAGAATTCAAACTCTTGTATCATAGCATTCTAGTTCACTCTCTATATATATTCAAATCACCATTCCAAACATTAAGATATTTCAGCAATGTTCTCTGAAAATAAATGTAGAGTCTGAACCTCATAACAATCAAATCACATGATTCCATCATAAAAAATCATTGTTGAGGCTGAATGCTGCATCAAAATTATTTTTTTTCTGTTGCAAAAAGGTTTCTCGAACTTACATCAATTGAAAAAAATAACGGATCAACATATATAGAATCTATTCTATTTTTCTGTCAATTTGAACTAAAGCCAAAGAAGCTTCAAATACTTACAATATGTGTTTTATAGAGATCTGTCAGACAACTAATAAAATTTTGGAAAGATAAAATTAATAGAAAAAAAAGAAACCATAAAAATTGAGTATTTTTGAAATTAAAACCATAAATTAGAAAATTATATATAAGTAACAATAGTATAAAGACTAAATATGCAAAAATTTATTATTTAGATCATATACAAATATATGGAAATATTGGTCTCAGAAAGAATTTGCTTTTAACTTTTTGAAAGGACACCCTCTGAATTCTCTTTGAAGTTATATGATTATTCAGATGGTAAACTAACATGAATGGAATCCTCAACAACATATATCAGCCAATGACATAACATTACTGGCTTTTTAACTCTAAGATTAAGATCAAAAAACATCATGGGTTGCCTGATAATTCTTAACTGAAATATCAGTTTTCTTGAAGATAGGAGAAATGTATGTGTGAATGATTTATATATACAATTATCAAAAACAAATCAAAATTTAGGTCGCTTATTCCTTAAAAACTATACAGTCATCAGCCAAGGCCATAATTGTCATCAAAAGATGGAAGATACTAAGAATCCCTTGACTGCAGACCCAGGCTGCATTTGATGCCAATTTTTTTTATGCAGATGCATAAAACTGCAAATCAGTATCAAGTGAGGGAAGATTTCATAAATTGGAAGATTGACAAATATTAACTGGGACATTATTGGATTTTGTGAAGCTAAAACAAAGGATGGAGAGATTATTCATTTGAAAAGTGGAGGTGTAATTTACTACAATGGCACAAATATATTAAAGCATAAGTGGATTGGAATTCATCATAAATAAAAAGTAAAGACATTGTGACTATTGATGATATATCAGGCGGAATAGTTGTTTAAATTAATAAAGATAACCAATGCAGATAATTGATGTTTGTGCTCCTACAAGTTCTCATTGTGGTGAAATATAGAAATTTTTATATGGATATACACCCCCAATGTTTTTGATCAAACAAAACATTTTAAATTCCCAAGAAAGACTTTAATGCTAGAATTGATAAATGATTGAAAGATGAAAGTGCTGTGGGTAAATTCAATTAGGTGACAGACAAAAGAGAAGACACAGATTTATGAAATTCACAGAAAAAGAAAAACTATATATTATGAAAGGTTTTTTTTTTTTTAAAAAAAAAAAGCTAAATGGAAATAAACATGGAAGCATACAAATGAAAACACAATAGAATTGCATTACTAACCAGAAAATATGTCATTCAAGATTGTGATATTCTTAATAAATTAAGTACAGTAAATGATCATTGATTAGTAATATGAAAAATAATTTTAATGCAAAACTAAGATATAAAAGCTATTAAAAAGGCAGTATAAGCAGTTCATGTTCTTAATCTTCAGAAACATTCCAATAAAATTTAAATTAGGATTTTCAAATTGTTTTAAAATCATATAAATTAATACATCAAGACCATGTAGTGATGTGTGTAACTATTTCCACCTTCAATTGTTGTTCTTGTTCTGATTCTATTGTAAATTAATTAAAGGGATACGTTGTTGATGTGTTTCCAGAAAATTTGTAGTAGTGCCTCATCATGTGTCCATACAACAATTGTATCATCATCATAACAAAGCCAAACTTTAAGTGGAAATGAAGTTACAGAGATCCAGTTTTATAGCTATTTAGATAACTTTATTCTAAGATTTCATTTTAGTTTTTGAAAATTACAACAGATGTCAGAACTGATTAATTATATTAGCTGGGAAAATCTATAAAATTTAGACTTTTGCATTACTTTTTCCAATTAATTAATAAGTACATGCACAGAGCATAAGAAAATAACATTAATATTCTTCCTTCTTCTTAACTGTCTATGCATTGATTTTATTAGCAAATACACTAAAATAACTCCTTTCATTTGCATTTTTTTTTCTCATGTGTCATAGCATTTTATTCAATGCAACATATTGTTTTCACATTTAATTATACTTTCTTTTCTGACAGTTCCAAATGTCCAGTAGTTTTCATCAGAGTTACAAATATATTTAAATAAACATTATATAAAAAACAAAATTATTAGTAGAATTATATCTATAGATATACATCATTTTTATTTTAATTATAACTAGACAAAATATTGTATATTCTTCTATAATTATATTTGATTTTAAATTTATGGCATTTTGTTTTACTTCATATTAATTATAACATTATTTTGTCCTATATTTCTTTATCTTTATATATCCTATTTAAATATGACCAATTTTATATTTATTTTTTAATTTTATACTTCATTTTATTTTCTATAATGCAATTATTTATTTTACCATTTTTAAACTTTATTATTAAATCATATATGTCTTAATTTTTGATTTTTTAATATATATTTAGATTAACTATTTTCTATAGTTTCTCTGCCAAACTTAACATTTTAAATTTATTTTGACTCCATATTAGACCTCCCTCTATATTTATTTTTTGCAGTTATTTCTTGCTTTTAATTTATTTAACTTTATTATTACATATATAGACACAGGTATATAATAAGCCTGTGTTTCAGTTATTAACTTTATTATTATAACTAATTTATATTATTTTATTTTATTAAATTAACAAAGTTTTTATAAATAAATCTTTATTTAACCTTGGATTAATTTTTTTAATTAATATTGATACTTTAATTTTTCTTTCTAGATATAATTATAATATCCTTTCCCCATATCATTATATATTTGTAACTCTGATGAATATAGAATAGTTGAAATTAATATTTAAATACATGTATATTGTCTATATTAAACTTAATGTAATTAGAAGGGCCTTGAACTCAGACTTTCAAACTCCTTACAACTATCCATTATATCCTATACAAGGGATACATATGACCACATACCTATAAAAAAGATAAATGATCTCCAATATACATATTTTGTTCTGAACCAGAACTCATCATTTGATCCAGATCATCATCTCTCACACATATATACTATCAGAGCTCAGTTTATATTAAGATAGCAAATCTTCAAACTTTAATAGACATGCTTCAATTTCCCCACTTTCCATCCATCCATATCATTGAAAATCTGAGAATGAAATACTCAAAGTCCTTGTTGATGTCAATCTTATTGTAATACCCATGTTGACTTTAAATCACTCAGATCCCCTACATATAGGACTTTAATAAGTCCATTTAGATATATAGAAGGGATGGGCAAAATACAGGCTGAATATGTAATATTTAAATACATGTATATTGTCTATACTAAACTTAATGCAATTAGAAGGGAACTGATATCAGATTTTCAAGCTTCCTACAACTATCTATTCTATCCTATATAACTAATATCCATGACCATGTACATGTAAAAAAGATAAATGATCTCCAATATATGTATTTTGTGCTAAACCAGCACACATCAGTTGATCAAGATCACCATCTTCCACACATAAATACAATCAGTGCCCACTTTATATTAAGATCTCAAATCTTCAAACTTTAATGGACAAGCTTTAGTCTTTTCCACTCTCCAAATCTTTTGCCATCCATATCATTGAAAATCTGAATATGGAATTGTTGTTGATGCCAATATTATTGTATATTATAAATAACTTCACAAACTTCTAACTTCTTTTCAAAAACTTTACTTCTATATATTAACTATATGAACATATATATAAAATCACATATTATACATTTCCAATGTTTCAATTGTTTTTCACCAATACAGTTATTTTCAAGGACCTATAACAAAAAAATACATATCTCTACATATACTTTAAATACAAATCTCAATATTAAACATTAACACATCAAATTTAGAATAATAAAACATATTTACTATACATTATTATATTTTACTTACACCTTTCTCCCTCTTCTCCCTTTATTACAAAATTTCCTTTTTACATATTAAGTATAAATTTTTCAAAAAAATATTACAAACCATCTAAAACACCAATAAACAAAATACTATTTAAATCCATTTAACCCACCCATAATTACAATTTTATTCTTCCTTTAACTATTTTATCTAACTTCCACATCAATTATCTACAATTCCTATCTATACTTTTAAATCTATTAAAAGACTAATGTAAATTATTTCTCTATCCTTTAACAATTTACTTAAGCATTATTTAAACATTCCATATTAATTACATTTTATTTTACATTCCTATCTTACACCATTAATCCTATTTAAAACAGGTTTATATCTTTTTATATAAAAATATTCTTTTTAACCTTTGCCAACATTTTGATATTAGAAAGTTGGAAAAGGTTAAAAAGTATAGAGAAAGGATGGTAAAAGAATATTTTTATATAAAAAGATATAAACCTGTTTTAAATAGGATTAATGGTGTCAGTTGGAAAAGGTTAAAAGTACAGAAAAAGGATGGTAAAAGAATATTTTTACATAAAAAGATATAAACCTGTTTTAAATAAGATTAATGGTGTCAGTTGGAAAAGGTTAAAAAGTATAGAGAAAGGATGGTAAAAGAATATTTTTACATAAAAAGATATAAACCTGTTTTGCATTGGTGGTCGAGAGGTCAGCACGACTGCCTTGCATTTGCAGACAGTTGCTCGGGTTGCGGGTTCGCGTCCTGGCCGATGCTATGACACTTAAAAAAAAAAAATAGGATTAATGGTGTCAGATAGGAAAGCAAAATAAAATGTAATTAATATGGAATGTTTAAATAGTATTTAAGTAAATTGTTAAAGGATAAAGAAATAATTTAATAGATTTAAAAGTATAGATAGGAATTGTAGATAATTGATATGGAAGTTAGATAAAATGGTTATAGGAGAAATAAATTTGTAATTAGGGGTGGGTTAAATGGATTTAAATGGTATTTTGTTTATTGGTGTATTAGGTGGTTTCTAATATTTTTTTGAAAATTTATACTTAATATATAAAAAGGAAGTTTTATAAATAAAAAAAAGGAGAAGAGGGAGGAAGGTATAAGTAAAATATAATAATGTATAGTTAATATGTTTTATTATTATGAATTTAATGTGTTAATTTTTAATATATGAAAGAGATTTGTAGTTAGAGTATTATGTAGAGATATGTATTTTTTTGTTATAGGTCCTTGAAAATGGCTGTAATGGTGAAAAAACAGTTGAAACATTGGAAAAGTATATGTGATTTTACATATATGTTCATATAGTTAATATATGGAAATAAAGTTTTTGCAAAAAAGTTAGAAGTTTGTGAAGGTATTTATAATGTTGGAGAACATATGTACAGTATTTTAAAGAAAAAAGTTATTGTTTAATTTGATATTGTAATATATATTGTATACTATTATTGTATAATATTGACATTAACAAGGGCTTTGGGTGTTCCATCCTCAGATTTTCAATGATATGGATGGCTGAAGAGTTGGAGAATGGAGAAGATTGATGCTTGTCCATTAAAGTTTGAACATTTGCTATCTTAATATAAACTGATCACTTATTGTATATATGTGTGGGAGATGATAATCTGGACCAACTGATGAGTGCTGGTGCAGCACAAAATATATATATTGGAGATCATTTATCTTTTTCACATGTATGTGGTAATGTGTATCAGATGTATACAATGGAGTGACTGGCTGTAGATAGCTTGAAAGTCAGAGTTCAATTTCCTTCTAATTATATTAAATTTAGTATAGACAATTTACATGTATTTAAATATTACATATTCTGCCTATATTATGCCCATCTCTTTTCTGTGTATTTAAATGGGCATGTTAAGGTCCTATGTGAAAGGGATCAGAATGGCGTAAAAGTCAACATGGGTATTACAATAATATTGGCATCAACAAGAGTTTTAAGTGTTCCATGCCCAGATTTTCAATGATATGGCTGAAAAGTTGGAGAGTGGAGAAGATTGAAGCTTGTCCATTAAAGTTTGAAAATTTGCTATCTTTATATAAACTGAGCATTGTTTGTATATAGGTGTGGGAGATAGTGATCTGAACCAAATGATGAGTGCTGGCTCAGCACAAAATACATATATTGGAGATCATTTATCTTTTTCACATATATAATCATGTATATCAGGTTTATAGAATAGTGTAGATAGTTGTAGGCAGTTTGAAATTCTGAATTCAAGTCCCTTCTAATTATAACAGTTGAAATTGTAAAGCAAAAATAAATTAAATTTAGAAACAATATGTAGAATTGAATATAGAATTAAATAAAGTGTAAGTGAAAGGAATTGTTTATTATATTTTATATATAAGACAATACCTGGTACCCTATTAAGAACTGCAAGCAAGTTATCTGGTACAAAACTAGCAATTTTTCGGTTAATTTTCTATTGAAAAAGACAATGTTTGAAGAAAAGAAAGAATATAAATTTTTTTAAATAATCCATTGAAAAAAATTGAATATTTAAAGATTTGGGAAATGATAAAAGAGTTAATACTGATATAAAAAAAAAAAGTGAATTGGCAAGGAAAGCTATAGAAAAAATAAAAATATTAAAATTATAAAACAATATTTTGGTATTAAAAGGAGTTATTTCTACAATAAGAAGAGATACTGAAACTATTATTAAAGAAAGATGGCATTATGAAAAGTATAGAAGAGTTTTATAAAAATTATATAGTAATAAAGAACAAAAAACAAAATACATTCTATAGTTATTATATCTTCTAAATTGCCTAACATTTTTAAATTAAAAAGTGTGACACACAATTAAGTCTATGAAGAAGAAAAAAAGCTCCAAGAAATGATGGAATCATTATTGGTATTTTAAAAGACAAAGGTGAAGAAATAAACAAAAAATGTTGACAAAATTATATATCAAATATCTACATGATAAAGATGAATCAAATGATTGGAAGAATGCAGTATGAATATTAATAATTAAAAAAGGTGGTAAAAATGATACTAGAAAATCAGAAAATTTTGGATTCATATACATTTTAATAAAACTTCTTTATTTTCCTGACAGTTTTGACTGTCCAGTAGTCTTCATCAGAGCTTTCTCAAACTTCCTCTGGCTTTTAAAACTGTCAGGAAAATAAAGTTTTATTTAAAAAATTTTATTAAATTTTTTTTGCATTAAAGTGTATATGAAAGAAGTTATTATAAGAAATATATATGAATATACGAAGAAATGCAAAGAAAGTAAAGGAGAAGAATAAGAGTAAATTTTGGATTCTAAACAACCAAAAAAAAAACAAGCTACATATAAGAATTGTTTCAATATAGTGGATCACATCAAAGTGTTGAGCGAAATTATAGAAAGAACCAATGAATATAAATTAAATAATTATGATTTTGTAAGCATTTCTATAATGATTAAAACATGGGCTCATCAAAATATAGACCCAGTATATATTGTCATATTCTAAATAAGATATATAAAAATACACCAGCAGTGATCATATTATGTGGTGATATTAAGAAAAATATCATTGAAAAAGGTGAATTTCAGGACAATTCTTTAGTTCCAAAACTTTTTGCAGAGTTTCAGAAAATAGGATTAAAAATAAATCCTAAAAAACTGAAACATTCAATGAATTTTCTCAGAAGAAAATAAAGATTAGCAATCATGAATTAAAGTAAGTTAAATATAATATCTTGATCAGATTATTAACACACAAGGAGAAACATAATACATGAAATTAATCAGAATTAAATTTGGATGGAGTGATTCTGGTAGAAAAAATTAAAAAGAAATGTTCTTACTATTTTGAAATGCAAGATTTTTAATAAATGTGTTTATTGCTACTTGTAGATTTGGAGGCTTTGACTACTCAACAGAATGAGAAAAGATGTATGTTGGGAGTATGAAGAAGAGATCAAAAATGAAATACATGAATGGGAGAAAAAAACAAGTATCACTGATATGATTGAAATAATTAAAAGAATGAAATGAAACTGAACTGGACATATTGGTAGAAGCAATAATAGATGAACAATGAAAGTTTTAAGTTGAATCCTAAGAGATGACCTGGAAAAAAATCGTAAGATGAATAGATGAAATAAAAGAAATTGGCTGGTGTGATGTGGAGAAAAGAGGCTACGGATTGGAAAAATTGAATTAAATTTGGAGACTTTCATCCTGATAGAGTTGAAAGTTATAATGTTGATGATGGAAATATTTAAACAATTTTTATAATTTATTGATACCCATATGATAATTGTGCATACAGTAATTGCTAAAATTGACTTCTTTGATGATGAATTATTAGTTTTACCCAATCAACATTAATAAAGAATACAATATATAGTACATTTTGTATTATATTGTAAGAGATGACTTACAACCAACCATCACATCTATCCCAATTTTTCTCAATGTTTAAATTCAGGCCAAGTGGTAGGCAAATAATTTATCCTACATACTTGTTTATATACAAAAAGCATACATATAAACTAATATTTTTATCTATTTTGAGAAATTAATTTTTTTTTCTTCACTTAATATCATTAACAAAAATAATTAATAGACTGATAAGACAGATATGTTCAAAGGTCAAATATATGAGGTCAAAATAGTTGCTAGGTGATCGAGTTTGAATAATGAAGCCTAAATTTAAAAAAAAAGTAATGATAATAATGTTTTTATAATTTTTTTTATTAGTTTGTAACAATAGGTTCTAGCTAGCACGAGAAAACAATCTTGCGTTTTTCACTTGACTAGCTAACAACTAAACTGTCAGAATATAAATAAAAGTCTATTTTTTTTTTTTAAAAAAAAAAAACTTCGGCATTTAAAAACAGTAAGGATGTGAAATTTAAAATTAATGTCTATATTTTAAAATTAATACAAAATATTTATCATTTGGATAGAAGGAAAGTGGAAATTTAATCTTAGCTGTTAAGGTGGCAAACTTCAATATATAATTAGCAGGAATGAACTAATGATTTAATTTGTTCTCCAAGCTTGAATTCATTGTTATGGAAATAAGAAAAAAGAAACATGAAACTACTAGAAATTGATTGTTTTTTAACCCATTTTCTTATATATATTGAAGCCACAATATAAATAATAGTTATTGATAAAGTTGTTATTACTATGTGTTTGGGGTAAGCCAATATTGTGGGCGTCCCAAGATCAGCTTTAATGTCATTATAAAATTATCCATCAAAATGTCTATTTTACAAAGCACTGGTGAATATCAATCTTCAATGGATTTATGCTATATGTCAAGAAGAGATAATGGGTATGTGTTTGTTTTTAACCAAGTAGTATGAAATATATAAATATCAAGAGTTAATGAACAAGAACATTATGCATGGAGATTGGCATTCAAGTTTATAGACTCTTAACAGTGTACAAATGCTTGCTTTCCTCAGGATAGATATATATTTTTTGATTCACTTTTTTTTTTGCTTTTATTATTTCTATTTGAAATTTCATGTATTGTAATTTTTTTTTCTTTGTGTATTCAAGTTTCATCTTCAAATTCGATCACCTGCATTTTAAAAGTGGGAGCAGTTATTTGATATGTATCGATATGTTGATATATAAAGGGGAAAAGGGATCATAGTCAATAAATACATGAAATTCAACACTGATTCATCAAAGCGACCTCAAGTAAGGTTTTAATATAATTAACATTAAGTGCAGACTCTAGAACAAACAAAATTATATTACTTACTAATAAGTTTTTAATAATATCTACTCGTAATTGTTTTATTTCTGAATGCACAATTAATCAACTTGAGTAAATGGTCTTTTTCTTATTTTTCACTAACATTAATATGACTTACACACATATACAGATGGGAGTGGGACATTTATTTTTTTTTAAAAATAGTTATAAATATATTTACTCCAACATATAAATATCATTGTAATAATTGTATTAATGGGGTAGATTTGGAATTACTGAACTCTCATTTTGCTTTTCCCTTTTGTTTTATATATATATATAGTAAATTATCTAATTTCATTTTGTATATACTGTACTTTGAATTATTTTGTTTTCTCTAGTGTAAATAAAGATTGATTGAGGACAGACTTCTGAAATCTGGATCAGGGAGATTTATTGTGTTAACCCATCAAAATGATAGAAGACCATTCATGTTAACTTAATAATTTTTTTTTGTAAATATTTACTATTATATGTTATAGATTATTAATAAATATTACTGAGTTATTAAAACCAATTGATCTCTGTTTGATCATCACCATCATCATTATGCATTTACACCATTAAAGGTTTCATCATCACTATCATTATGCATTTACACTATTACAGGTTTGATTATCATCATCATCACTATGCTTTGCTCTCCTAAATGATTGATCATCATCAATATTTTTCATATCTATGTTTATACATAGGAATATTTGGTCAATAATTAAATAAGTCCACCCCTGAAAAGAACCGACTGCAGGAACTCCCTAAGTTTGAATTCTGTGGTACAATGGGGCCTAAAAAGGGAGATGTAATGGATATGCACTAATCTAAATTACATTAAAATATTTTAAGTAAATTATGAGCTACCATACTAAAAGTAGATGTGATTTGGAACTAAGCATTTCATTGTGACATCTTTAACATCCTACTCGAAAGGCTAGGTCTGACAGTAATAAGATGCACTCCTTTCGTTATATGCCATTTCTGATTCAGTAATTTCTGGTGCATCCAAATAGGATGTTGAATCATGGATTTAGGATAGGACTTGTTGTATGTTGTTTGACACATTATATTGGAAACATATAGCTACTTAGTCTTATTTACGTCATCCTATGGCATTCCCCATGGTTCCGTTATAATATATATATGCAGATATATATACAAATATGTACAATTATTTTAATATTTCAAAATCTATTTTTTTTTTTTAAATTTAATACAGATTATTAATTCCATGAAAGAAAAAACTATTATAATATAACATTTTCTTTCTAAATCTTATTTAGTATTGTTAATAGTTTTTTATTCTTTACATTTAAACAGATTTTATAGACATTATCAGGAATTTTTTTTATTTACTGTGCAATAGAAAGCTGAAAATAACTTTTTTCAATCACAATTGTGATTTTTATATTTCAAGTTAAAAATAAAAAACTCCAATTGTGGTTGAAGAAAACAATTATTTTTTGGCTTTTTAGTGCACAGTAAATAAAAATTACTACTATAAAATATTTTTTCTGTATATTAATTTTAACTTTTTAATATTGAGATCTTTTTTATAATTATTCCAATTTCTTACCTTAAAAAACTGTAAACAAAATTTGGCAGCATATTTTTCTGAATTGTGTTAGTGTTAATTCACAATTTTATTAGTATCCAAAGCAAGTATATCCTTTAATATAGTTACAAAAAAAAATCAAATCAGATGTTACATGACCTAATTTAATAAGCTTGTGTTTACAAATGTTATATATAGAGCTTGCAAAATAAGCTCTTAACAAACTTTGTAGAATATCCCCATCCCCAGACCAGTTTCAGCTACTGGTATTGTCAGAGATGTGCCAGGATATTCAAACATTAGATTAAAAATACCAGGGCATGCCCAGCACTTTATCTAATATATAACTATTAAGTAGAAAATCTGAAATTTTCAGACATCCATATGTCTTCCAATCCAGCTATCTAACTTAAATAGCCATATGGGACTGGGGTTGGGGATATTCTGCAAAGCTTGTTAAGAGTTTATTTTGTGAGCTCTCTATATAAAAATTAATAGTTATATATAAAATGCATATTACATTTTCAAATTCAAATCTTTCTTCATCTGTCTTAAAACAGCAATTGTGTTGCTTGGGTTTTCATATATAGTTTATCAAATTTTAATTCTTGTATACATATATTAGTGTTTGTATAAAATTTCAAGTTTATTTTATAAAAAAATTGATTCCCATATTGTTTCATTTGTGAAAGAAGCATTAAAAAAAATATTTTATAATGAACAGAAATTAAAATTTAAATCATTTTTTTACAATTAAGAGAAAATAAGATTTGTTTTTATTTCTATTTGAATTTCCCATAAACTCTTGTTATTTTTAGTTTTTTTTTAAAAATGTATTACCCCCTCAAGTAGATTGTTAACAACCAACACATTTGAAATATGGCCCACCAACAACTTTGAATTATATAATCCACTTGATAACTCTGAAATATTTCTTTGTCATATTACAATGGTATTGATTTCTAATATAGATTCAAAATTTGAGAGGAATACTTTTGAAAAACTATATTAAACTTCTATTTCAAAATGTATCCTAAACAGAGTTTCTAACATAAATAAAAATGTTTAATATATATATATGTATGAAATGAATGCATCCCTTATTAAGAATGTATATATTAAACAGGATCAATTACTTAATACTATATATATATGATTATATATTATACACATACACTATTATATACATTTTAATATATAAATTCTTATTTTTTAATAAATTGTCAATCTAACTTTATTCCTATTATGCAATAATTAAAATTCTTACCTTTATTCTCTCATTTATCTTTTATTATACTATTATTTTATCTTTTTGAAGTCTTTTTATTCTAATTTTTTTAAACAACTTTAGTTTACATCTTTTTTATAAAAAGATAACATACATAATCTAATTAGAAGAATTCATTAAAAGATATTTTAGGAATTAAATAATTTTAAAAGCAAAAAAAAAAAAGGTTTGTTAGAAAAAGCTAAAATAAGTAGTTAAAAAAACACTATGGTAAAATTTTAATTATTATATAAAATTAGCTGTAGTCATGACTTTGCTTATGTTAGTAGAATAAAAGAATATAATGCAACATATAGCTGTTTCCATGCATTATATATTTATGTATTCACAAGAAATATTAATAGATGAGTTATCAACAGCAATATTGCAAAAAATTATAACTTTTTAAGAACAGTTATATTACTAAATTTGATAAAGTTTTAGGATTTTAGTTTAAATATATTTGTCACATGATAAACAAATTTGTAAAAATGGCTATGAAATTTTAACATTGTGATATTTTGTTCATGTTCCCTTGCAAATGAGAAACTAAATACATGATACAAATAAAATTTAATTAAATTGTAATATATTTATGAAAATAAATTTAACCTTACTTTATTGAAAATTATAGTGCTCTTCATTTCTGTAGTGTGTATTTGAATATACAGGTCACAATATACTCTGTATCCATTTTAAAAAATTTCCAACATTGTAATCTTTTAATCAGTGCCATCCTCTTTTGAATTTTTATGAAGCCATTCAAAAATGATTACAATTTTGACTGCATATTGCATATTTCCAAAGTTTTTAAAACAAGTATCATAAAAACAAGATTCACAGCTTATATAATTTTCCATAAAAAAAAAAAAAAAACATCATGCAGGATTCATCAAGATTGGTACAATATCTGTTAGTTATTGAGTAACAAACAAATTTTCACATGTTACAGTGATAACAATTCTAAAATTTTTCTTTTCTTTTTTTGTTTATCAAAAATGGAATTCAATCCACAATGCTGTTTTTTACTTTTAAACAAATCACACAATATAAAACAAGATTTCATTATATAACAGCAAAAATTGTATATATTATTATTATAATAATAATAATAATAATAATAATAATAATAATAATAATAATAATAATAATAATAATAATAATAATAATAATAATAATAATAATAATAATAATAATAATAATAATAATAATAATAATAATAATAATAATAATAATAATAATAATAATAATAATAATAATAATAATAATAATAATAATAATAATAATAATAATAATAATAATAATAATAATAATAATAATAATAATAATAATAATAATAATAATAATAATAATAATAATAATAATAATAATAATAATAATAATAATAATAATAATAATAATAATAATAATAATAATAATAATAATAATAATAATAATAATAATAATAATAATAATAATAATAATAATAATAATAATAATAATAATAATAATAATAATAATAATAATAATAATAATAATAATAATAATAATAATAATAATAATAATAATAATAATAATAATAATAATAATAATAATAATAATAATAATAATAATAATAATAATAATAATAATAATAATAATAATAATAATTATAAAAGGAGTTTTCTTTATGAAGAGAGAGAGAGAGAGAGTTTTTTAAATCTTTTTCTAATTCTATTTGAGATTCTTCCCCACCCCATTCTTTTAAAATATATATATATATATTGTAACGTTCTTCACATTTTCATAGATTCTTGTAGGTCTTTTTTTTTACACACTATGAAGTGAAAGTTAATCAAGCTACAAAGAAAGAAATATCTCATTCCTATTTCCAAAAACATAGCTATATTTCCTGATTAACTGGCCTACTAATTATTGCACCTGGAATTGCCGACTAAGTTAGTTTTAATTTATAAGAGAATGCCATAGTCAATAGACTCCTAACTTCCCTGTACCCCATAATTTTGACATAAGTAACTAAAAACTCAGGGTTATAATTTCCCAGAACTTTATTTATTTTTTTAGAGAATATTATTCCTGGAGCCTAGTCATCAAATATTGGCAAAAGTAAATTATACACTCAAATTCTAATAAACTAACATTAATAAATTTAATAACTATCATTAATAACACACAATGAAAAGTTGATAAAAGCAAAATATTTTTATTCTAACAAATTAAAATATTAAAAACATATTACTAATTAATTGGAAAGGCTACATGCACGCTAATACAGACATTAAATCAACTAACTAAAACAGTTTAATAATTAAAGTTCACTTAAGTTTCTTCCAGGAAGTTCTTTGAATGATAATTCTGCAAATGTCTATTAGTAGTAATATTATAAGCTTATGGGAAGAATTGTTTGCAAATGCTTAATTTAGTCACAATCAGGATATGAATAATCTTACCGGTAAGTTTTGTAGTATGCATTTTGAAGAGATCATTGAAGTTAATTAGTTTCCTTCTGTTGACACTTTTGTAGATTTTTGGTCTGTCCTAACGGCTAGACTCGACGGTTTTTTCTTAGTAACCTATACAATGAAAGGTATCTCTAAACGCATTGGTTCCACTCTGCATGACGATCCACCTCAGCATATGAGTAATGGTAGTCCTGCATATGAGTAGTCTGGGATAGGATATTTTCTCTATCTCAGACTTAATGGAAGCTGCTAGTTAAGGAAAAGACAAAGACCCAGGTTTAATTTTTCTGACTTTTTATAGTCGCGATCCATTTTTAGACTTCTCTGTGCATCTATTTTCTTTTGACCTTTTATCAGCATACAAGATAATAGTCTTTTACACTCTTTCTTAAATTGAAGTTACAAAGTCTTTCTTTTTTACAGCATAATTCTGTCATCTTTAATTAGCTTCCAAAAAAAGTTTTAATGATTGTAATCTTTTACTTCAGAATTTTTCTTTTTATTTGTTTGGATTAGTAATCTGCATGTCATTTATTCTTTCCAATTTTAACTCTTATGTTTGATCAAAGTAATAATTCGAAACAAAAAAATCAACTCTGATTGTATGTTGTTTTTAAAAAATTACACTAACTAAAAAAAAAGTTTAAATGTGTTAATTTAAAAGATCTTTAAATTTACTTATTCTTTTAGCTTTTAAATATTTTAAATGTCAATATCGTTGGACCACCTATTTGTAGATGGTACAATATATAATGCAATCTTTTCCTTTTTTAAAACTGCACTTTAAACAAAACAAAACTACTTTAAAACATATTATACTTCCTATTTTTGTTTTTATTAATAATTTAATCATTTATTTTTAAATGAAAATATGTAACGCGAGCTATTTATGAGCACCTAGCAACACATATTTCTCATTAGCATTACAGTATTAACATTAAATCTTCCATAATATGTATTTATTTATATCATTTATAATGAGTAATTTATTTATACAGTCCTATGTTTTTAATCTGTAATAATAATTAGGGATCATTCCACTAAAAAATTTAAACGTTTAACGAATACTCTCCTTTTCAAACACAAGATAGTCTTTTGAAAAGACAGAATCTATCCAGTGCATATGTAGTGGGGTGATCCCTAATTATTATTATTATATCATTTATGTAAGTGATAGTTTTTGTATTAATATTCCCATTCTTTTAATTCTTGGAATACTTGGAAACATTTTTTCTATATCCATTGTAAAAATAGATACTTTGATTTCTATTCAGTTTTATAATTATTTAATTTATTTATATTATCTGTGTTTTTAATACAAAATTCATCTTAACATGTAATACTTGCTATCTATTTGTTTAAGTATTTGCAAAATTTCTATAGAATAAATCATTAAAATTAAATAATAAACTCAATGGATTATCATCCTTATGTGTTTTTATTTTAGTAAAAATATATGGGTTTTCATAAAAAAAAAGTATGCAGTAATTTATATTGAATTTATATTTCTAATGGATTTTTCCATTTTATGTATTAATTTTAGATATTTTGTTTATAATAAATATAAATAAATATCTCATTTACATATTTTGTTTATATTATATTAGTGGGATCTTTTGGTAATTTATTATATCTTTTTTTTTATTTCATATTCTGTTCTTTCTATGTAATCCTTAGAATACAAAAGAACAAATTTATTGCCACTATCTTTGTTACATATTGTAATTTTTTAAATCTTTCATATATAAAAAATGCAATAAAATTGCTTTCTTCCCTTTTTTTTTTTAAAAAAAAAACTTTATTTATTTACATGAACCCATATATTCTCCAATACATTATGCATATGTTTCCAAGAGGTACTTTGGTATTATTCCTGCTATGATGCATTACTCTGATAAAATATTATTCCAAGTTTATGATATGTTTAAAATAATGCCTCCAAGAAATGTGTGGAGAAATTTAATTGATAAAAATTTGTCTGCAAATCTCATGGAGGTGGTATTTTAAACATATAACAAATGTAGAATAATACATCACTGAAAATAATATGTCATAGCACGTGTAATATAAAAATTCAAATCTAAAAAAAATAATGGTGACATATATTCATTACGGGAAAAAAAAAAAATATTACAATACTAAATAAAATAGGTACTTATGAATTGTGCCTTTTCAGTATGACACTATGTATTGTCAAAGCGATCCTTCTCTTTTCCAACATACTATGGCGCTTTGCGCCATCATATTCTATATGTAATAACAAACTTCAAATCTAAAAAAAACATGTACTTTCCAGTGATGGAGAGATATTCATTATGGAAAAAGAAACAAATATAAAAAAGAACCTTGATACATTTTAAAATGGCAAATTGTAACAAAGTTTTACATTTCTATTATTTTTTTAATGTAAAAAAAAAGAAAACAAAATGGGAAACTGTAGGATAAAGTTGTACTGTTATCTAAAAATGGTGAACAATTTAAGCTTACATTTTAATTATTTTTTTTTTTTTATAAAAAAAAAACCCCACAAAATAACAGTTTTTAATTGTAAATGTATATAAAGTTTAACAAAAAAAACATCACAAATATAACTTCTACTGCTGTATTTTTAAATTTAAAAAAATTACTTACAAATAATGCAATACATTGGTTACAGGTTTAATGTTATATTTTAAATATTTAAAAAAAAAACACAAAGTTTTAGCAAAAAAACAAAACACAAATATATAAAGTATATGTATTTTTAAATATAAAACTATATTACTTATAAATGATATGCGAGATGTATTATATTGTGGGTGCAAAAAAAGTAACTAGGGTGGAGTTAACTATTTAATGGAAAAAAAAGGGTCAGTTTATTTGACATGGATTAGTCCTATCAGTATTCTTGGTTGCCATGACATCATAAATGGAAACTTTGAATAAATATTACCAGACAAAAATGTCACTAGAATAATATCTCATAATAGGAATAATATCAAATTATCTTCCAATGTTGCAACTATCTCCTTGTAGTCATTATCAAGGATCTACAAATATATATAATGTAACATTTTATGTTTTGCATTTAGGTCTTTTATATTACACACTATAAAGTGCTAGTTAATCAAACTATGAAACAGAAGAATCTTCCATTCATGTATGAGTTTAGATACCTCAAGAAAATAGTTATATTTCCTGATTAACTCAACCTAATATTTATTATGATTAGAATTACTGATAAAGTTAATTTTTTATTTATTTATCAGGGCGAGCAGATTCATAGTAAATAACTAAATTTTATATTTTTTAAAGAAATTTCCTGGGGCTTAACTATTAACAAAGCTTATTGGCAAAGGTAATTTATACATAATAAATTCTAATAACTAAAATTAAAAACATACAAGGAAAAATTGATAGTAAAGATAAATATTTTATTATGAGAAATTAATTATTAATAAAATAGAAAGAACATACACATGCTCATCCAGATAATATTGGTCAAATAATTAAAACAGTTCATATTACATTTAAGTTTCTCCTAGGTGAATGTCTATTAGAAGCTTCATAGTTAAGATTAGTTTGCAAACTTTTAATGAGTAACAAATCAAGGTATAAATAATAGTAGCTTACTGGTAAGTTTGTGTAGACCATAGATTCTTGTAGTATACATGTATTTCTTGGGATCTTGAGCTCATTGGAAGTTAACTGATTTCTTCTGCTGACATTTTCATGTTTCTGGTCAGTTACAAGATACGGCTAGATGTGAAGCTTTTGAAGTGACATCTGACCACAAATTGCCTCAGTTTCTATTCACACCTGATGCATTGGTTCAGCAAATGAATATTCTTGAATTTTTATTACAGTTGAGAGAACAAGGTAGCCACAATTAGGCCCCATCCTCTCACCTATCCAGGGTGAATGAAACCTTTAGCAAAAAGATACTGTTTGCACTTTTCCTGCCTTTTTTATAATCTCAGGTCAGTTTTTTAGATTTCTGTGCATATATTCTTATCTTTTGTTATCAAAATACAAGTTGATAATATTGTACATTTATTTTTACTTTTTTGTTACAAAGTTCTTTTTTATATAAATTCTTTCAGCCATCTTTAATTAGCATTAAAACTTTGGTTATAATCTCTTGCATTTGGAATTTCCTTTATTTATCTGGATAAACAATCTGTATGTACTTTTATTCCTTCCAATTTCAACTTTTATTTTTAATTAAATAGATAATTGTAAATGCACAATAACTTTCATTGTATGTATCTAAAATAAATTATATTAACTAAAGAAAAAATTAAATTGCATGTTTTGAATGACTTTTAAATTTTACTTTTAGCTTTTAAAATATTACCAAATGCCAAAACACTCATCAACTATACATATTTTAATATGGTTCAATATGCACATTATTGTTATAAATATACATTTTTTAACTCATAACATTTTTTAGTATCTATATATAGCTTTTTTCATTATATAAATTTTACTATTACAATTACTTACCAGCCCCTATTCTTATTTTTTAAATCAATTTTTTATTACATCTTACACAAATTTACAAAACATTTACAAACCCAGCATTACCAACAATTTCTTACATATCACTATTTATATACCACTCTAAATTACTTATAATTAAAATCATTGTTTAACAATTTGTTCTATTTAAAACTGTTTTTCTTTGTTAATGTATAAACTTTCTTTTAACATTCTTTCCTTTTATAATTTAATCTTTTCTAATATGTTTATATTAAAATTTTATATTTAAATTCCTTACTGTGTAAATATTTGAATTCTTATCATTTAAATGCTTTTTCGATCTGATTTTTAGTTTATTTTTTGTTATACCAATATATCATACATTCTTCTTGTCTTTCTTACAATCTAAACATATAATTATATAAATTCCATTCATATTTTCAACATTTTCATTTTTTATTTTACTAATCAAATTACCTAGGTTAATTTTCTTCTATATAGTTATAAAAATGTATATTAAAGTTAAAACTAAAGATATTAGAATATAAAGCAATCAATTATATAAAATTTTAAACATCTGTTGCAAGAAAGTTATATTTGTATATAATGAAAGATACTATAAGCAATGTAAAGGCTTAGATATGGATAATTGTTTAAGTGGATTATGAGCATCATTATATATGAATCATTTTTAACAAATATAATTTTGTAAAACTAAATACAAACCTATATTCCATATAAAATATGTTGATGATTAATTTTTGGTGTTCAATGGTAATAATAGTAAGTTTAAAATTTTTTTAAAATTTATTAATTTTTAATAGATGAAAAGATTCAATTTACAATGAAAAGATAAACTAAAGATCAGCATTTCAAGCTAATGTACATGTGTTTTTTTATGAATGTTAATAATAAATGAATACTTTCATTTCCAACCCATGATAAAGTCTTTGCGAAATAATAGAATGAATCACCTATTCTTTCAACCTAAATGCTTAAGTATGGGAAAATCTTAAGCACTGGAAATGAAAGTGTGAAGATAAACCAATCACTTTAAATTACTCTTTACCATGTCTGAATGAATGATGCCTATGAAATTTTCTAGAATTTACGACATGTCATTCTTAAATGAAACTAAATATATGTAAATGAGATATTTATTTATATAGTGTGATGTATATAAATTGTAATAAACTAAAGACCAGCATTTCAAGCTAATGTACATGTGCTTGGTTTATCTTCACACTTTCATTTCCAGTGCTTAAGATTTGCCCATACTTAAGCATTTGAGTTGAAAAAATAGGTGATTCATTCTATTCTTTCACAAAGACTTTATCTTGTGTTGAAAATGAAAGTATTCATTTATTATTAACATTCATAAAAAAAAGCGCATGTACATTAGCTTGAAATGCTGATCTTTAGTTTATTACAATTTATATACATCATGCTATATAAATAAATGGAAATATAAATAAATAATTCAATTAATTACATGGATATTAAAATTAAAAAGATAATAAAGAATTATAGAGTACATATTGAAACAAGTATATATAGAAAAAGTACATTTCATAGATTAAGTAATCAAGTATTTGATATATACTATGTACATAAAATAAACATTTTAATAACAAAATAATTAGGGCAATTAATTTATATTCTGAAAGAAAATTATTTGAAGAAATGGGTAATATAAAGAATGAAGTAATGAAAAATGATTATCCAATAAAAAAATATTAATAAATTATGTAGTAAAAAAATTATTGCAAAAATAAAAATAAATTTAAATAAAAAAGATATCTATGATATACTGTATAATAGTTACAATTTATCAAAAATTTTACTTTTTTTGATATAAAAAAGATAATAGAGAATATTACCAAAAATATAAAAAAGAATGCAAATTAATTATTAAACCAATATACAAAAAGAAAATTAATCTAGGTAATTTGATTAATAAAACAAAAAATTAAAATGTTGAAAATATGAATGGAATTTATATAATTAGATGTTTAAATTATAAGGAAAATAACAGAATGTATTATATATTGACACAACAAAAAATAAACTAAAAATTAAATTGAAACAGCATTTAAATGATATGAATTCAAATATATAAGATCATAGTAAAAAAATTAAATATAAAAATTTTGATATAAACATGTTAGAAAAAATTAAATTTTATAAGGAAAAAATGTTAAAAGAAAGTTTATATATTCAGAAACATTATCAAATTCACCACTTCCTTTATTTTGCTATAATATCTTATATAAATTCAATTTATCCACTCTACTTTGAACATTTTTAGCATATATATACAATAAAAGGTTTTTTCTAAAAAGTGTTCAATGTAGAATGGATAAATTGCATTTATATAAGTTTATATATTAACAAAGAAAAATCAGTTTTAAATAAATTGTTAAACAATGATTTTATTTACAAGTAATTTATATAAATAGTAATATATAAGAAATTATTGGTATTGCTGGTTTTATATATGTTTTGTACATTTGTTTAAATGAAATAAAAACTTGATTTAAACAATAAAAAATTGGAGGAATAAGTAAATTATAATAGTAAAATTTATATAATGAAAAGAGTTATATATAGATGCTAAAGAAATATTATGAGTTATAAAATATATATTTATAACAATAATGTATATATATAGATCTTTGATAAGGATTACAAGAAGGTAATTGAAATGTTGGAAACATGTGCATAATGTATTGGAGTATATATGAGTACATATAAATAAATAAAAAAGTTTTTAAAAAGAAAAATGAAGAAAGTAATTCTATTGAATGTTTTATATATGAAAGACCATTTTTAGAACCATGTTTTTAAAAAGAAAAGGAATTTATTGTTATTAATTTTTTATTAATAATTGTGATGGTTTTAAAAAAAATTGTTAATATTATAAATATTGTTAATATCATTAGTGAGTTTCCTATATTTATAATGTTTCTTAGAACTTTTCTTTTCATATAAATATTTATTTAATAAGCAGTTTACTTTCTTATTTTCTTCTAGTAAAATATTAGCCAGTTTTATGTTTGTGATAATCTTTTTGTTTATATCAATATCAATGAAAAATATAAAAGATGGTCCTTTACTTAGTAAAATATTTTATTCTGTAGGAAATTTACATATTGTTAATTTTGTGAAATTATCTTGTATTTCTTTATTATAATTTATATATTTATAAAGTTTTTTATCTTTAATATCATTATTTGAATATTTAATCCAATATTTCTTCAACATCCATTACCGTTTTTTGTTATACATAATATATTTATTTGTTGATTCCATTTTATTCTATAGTTATTTAATAGTCTATTTCAGCTTTACAGTATTAATATATAAACTATATCACTCTTTTTTTCCTTTTAAATTTGTTTGTTATTTAAATAATTTATATAAATAATTTTTGTGCACATTATATCTATGTACTAATGTTTTGATTATTTATCATAATCTTTGCCAAGGCACAAATTATAAAGACATTTTAGAAATTTATCTAAACCAAAAAAAATTAATAAAAACCACACTAAAAATTGCACACACATATATATAATACAAAATAACCATATAAATATATAAAATTTAATAATTTTTAAATTTTAATTAAAAAAAAAGAATTAAATAGAAAACAATACTTAACAAAATAAGGAAGATATTATTTCTCAAAAGTTGGCATTATAAAATACAGCTAATCTCAATTTATAAATCTATTTAAAATTAATTTTATAAAATTTTAATATTTTGTTATGGTAGTATTTAAATTCTAATAAAAATTAATTAATTTTAATATAATGTAATAACATTTCTATTTAAATATACAGTAGTTTCTATTTAAAATACATTTCAGTTTAATATAAAGTTTTATTTTAAACATTTTTCTATATATTTTTTAAATTCTCAATCCTTTTAATCTTGTAATTATTAAGTTTATTATTTTTATAATGCAAATATAAGTGATAGGGATTTTGTTATACATATTCGTTCTAAAAATAATCACATGATATATGAAAGAAAGTAGACTAACTTTCAGGAATGTGAAAATACAAATGTATACATCCACATTTCATTGTTATAAAAACTGAAAATAAAATATGTGATAATTGTACGATTAGGATTGAAAATGTAAAAAAAATGTACTGAAATAATAATTAAAAAAAATTTTGTAACCACAATTTAAAACTACAAAGATCTAAACATTCTATTTTCTTTCCAAATGCAATCCAATGTTTTTACAATTCATTATATTTCATAATCTGTATGGGTTTTTTTTTCAATATTACTAAACAGAATGTAATTTTTTAATGACCTTAGCTTTAAAAAGAGAAATATGAATTAAAATTCTTGTATTAATAAACTTAAAGTTAGTTTTAACACAAGTTATATTAAAGATGAAATGTTTTCATATTGTATAGAAATCAAGTACAGTACATTTTTATAAAATTAATTAAAAATAGATTTAAAGATGTTACAAAAATAGATATTAACTGAAACACACAGGCTTATTATATACCTGTGTCTATATATGTGATATATATATATTTTAAAATTTAAGTCAATTTTTGTGAAGTAATGTAATATAAGATTGTCTTATTTTATAATATTAAGGATTGTTCTTTATTTAAAATTTTAAAAAAATTAAGTTCTGAAAAATATTTTAGATATTTATTTGTGTATATACGTTTGTGATTTTAATGTATTGTGTTGTTTTTTTTATTTTTATATTTCAGATAAATTTCTGAAATACTCATGACTTTGGTGCCTTATTAAAGATTATATTAAATAATGAAAATATTGTTAAAACAAGCAAAACTCACTATACATATAGTGAGTTTTGCCTGTTTTAACAACAGTTATACACAAGCATAAGAGATGGTGGTCATGTGATGTTTATTGGCTTAAAACCAATCCTGCCTAATAGGATATTGGTGGTTATGGTTATTAAAGAACCAAAAACACCAAAATGTATGGAAACTGAACTGGGTTCAGACCCATATAACTATATAAGCTGATGGGCTTGAATTGGAAACATTAAAGTGTCTTCAGTTTAAGACTCATAGTTTTGTAGTTAAATGGAGATAAAAGGTGGTTGCTGGAGGGTTGCATTAGATCCTAAGATCTAGATGCAGTGTTCTCAGATCCAAGGCTCCTCACTGACGAAAGCCACAAGCCAGAAACTAGTCTGGGGATATTGGATGAGTAGGCACTAGATGGGGATTTTATGCACAAGCCTTCTGGCATCCATTGATTACTCTAGCTTGCTGTGTGTGGCATACGTATAGTGAGTTTTGCCTGTTTTAACAACAGTTATACACAAACATAAGAGATGGTGGTCATGTGATGTTTATTGGCTTAAAATGAAAATATTGTTGAATGTATTCATATTTATAAAAAATTGTTTATATTAAATTAGTTCATAACAAACAATAATAAAAAAGTGATGAAGTTATATATTAATATTAAATAATAGTAAATATAAGACTGATACTTTATTACAAAGTAAAATTTCTTATAATTTAATGTATGTATTTGTGCAAGTGCATGATATGTAATTATATTGATGTACATGACATATTGAAATAAATATTTCATATCTATTTCAAAAGTGATCATGTTGTTTCATGTGTGAAAGGTTTGGCTACAAATAGTTATGAAGCAGACTTTTTTTAAAAAAATAGCTTTAAACTATAAAAGAATACTAGTAAAAATATTTTATAATATAAAAAAAATACTACAATAAATTTTTATCAATAGGTAAAAGATTAAAAAAAAAAAAGAATGTCTTCAAGTAAATAATTTTAGTAGAAAATGTTTGAATGAATGACTAGAATGCTACATTATTTAAAAACAGACAAACAAACAGACAGCATAACTAGATTAGACTGATTACTTAGAAAATGAGAGGAAACTAATCAAAGTATCTATATTTTAGTTTAGTATGAAATAATAAGATTAAAAAGAATTATGATTTGTTTTATATATATATTTTTTAACAAAATGGCATAAAATGCTGTAAGCTGGCTATAGTAAAGATTTTTATTTTATACAGGCAAATTGAATTTTTTAATATTTATTCTAGAATATTTTGATAATTATATGTATATAATTATATTTTTGCTAATTTAGTATGCCTCTGGGATTTCTTTGACACACAAGGAAATTCCAAACCATTACTGGCCTGTAAAGGATAAATATGTGCTGTTTTTATTAATTTTTATCATAATAAAACTATAATTGACAGATGTTAAAAACTTTCAAAATTTTAATTATTAAAATTAATTATAATGAATTAACAAGAAAGTATTTAATTAAAAAATATGATGAACAAGTAGTACTTTTTAAAAAAATTAAAGTACAAGGCTTACACTGTATCTATAAATATTAAATCGTATGAAAATAATGCATGTAGTATGTTTTTTTAATACAAGGCTTACACTAAAACTTAGTAAATAGTATAACCAAACAAGAAAAATATTTAATTAACAAATATTACGTACAAATAAACTAATTTTTTCACTGCTGTGTTAACTATTGATATTATAATATTTTCCCCATATATTTACTGTTACTTTCATCTACTTTTAATATTATATATATTTATAGTTCAAACAACCATAAAATAAAATGTAAAATTTTCACATATTTATTATTCATATTATTTTAATATTTGCATATTTTATGCATATATTTACTGTTATGTTTATTACTTAGCATGTCAATAGTGGTACGTGGCCTCTCCAGTTGTAAAAGAAAGTCCCAGAAAGCATAATGGTAAATCTCTAGTTTCTATGCCAACAAAAAAAAAATTAGTTAAGAAAAATAACTAGAAGGAAAAATTTGCATTAAGTGTACTATACATTTATCCAAAAAAGTGAGGCTTTGGCTGATATATATAAGGTGTGTTTATTTAAGAGAAATTTTGGAAAACTGAATGCTATGGATGTGTTAACATGGATTTATTTCAGAGGTAAAACATAGAAGTCTCCACCAACTATTTGAAATCTATGTTGGAGCTCATTTTAGCAATGTGAATATATCACCTAGAAAAAACTTAGTGCTAGTGTCATAAGAAATCTAGTTATGATAAATCATTATAGGCAAAATTGTAAGCTGCAGAAAAAAGTAAAATTATATTCAGAATGGCATTTTTTTTATTAGTGAGTAAGTAGCCATTCTAACTGTACATTAATAGTGTATATAAATAAATAAACCACAGAAATCCTAATACATATATATTATTTAAATCTCACAAGGAGCATATATGTATATTCTAAATAGTTTATTTTGGAAATTTGTGATTGTGTGCTAATACTGCACCCTAGAAAATTTGCATAACAAATTCTAATGACTAATAAATGAAACTAATACTATGCTAATTAACATACATATCAAGTGGATATTAGCAGTAAAGTAGAGATGAGTTGAGAAATAATAAAAATTCTTACAAGAAAAACAAAGCAAGACTAAGCCAGAGTTATATGTGTGACTCTAAATGCATAGAAGTGTAGTATGTCAGTAAGTAAAATAACAGATTTAAAGAGATGTAAGATATGTCTATCTATATGCAGAATAAATACAAGTTATTGGAAATTCAAATTAAAGAGACAATAATAAATAAGAGTCAGTAAAGCTTAAGAAACAGACAATATTTATTGTTTGCTGTCTATAAAAATATTTGAAATACAAGCATTCTTCATATACCTGGAGCCTAATTGTAAATATAGGGGATTTGAACTCAGACTTTCAAGTACCTGTCAACTATCCACACTATTTCATATCACCAATACACATGACCACATACATGTAGAAAAGAAAAATAATCACCAATAAATATATTTCTTGCTAAACCAGCACTTATCAGTTGGTCCAGATTATCATCTCCCATGCATATATATAATCAGTGTTCAGTTTATATTCAGATAGAAAATCTTCATACTTTGATGGACAGGCTTCAATCTACTCCATCCTCCAACTCTTCAGCCATCCATACCACTGAAAATTTGGTGATAAAAAGCCCAAATCCCATGCTGATGCCAATATTATTGCCATACCCATGTTGATCTCAAGTCACCCTGATCCCTCATGTATAGGATCTTATCCATTTAAATATGTAAAAAAGGGATGGCAGGATGCAGGCTTAATGTGTAAATATTTGAAATATATGAGCGGTCAGAGTGACTTGAGGTCAACATAGATATGGCAATAATATTGGCACCAGCATAGGATTTGGGCTTTCTACTATCAGATTTTCAGTGATATGGATAGCTGAAGAATTGGAGGTTGGAGTAGATTGAAGCCTGTCCATTAAAGTATGAAGATTTGCTATCTTAATATAAAGTGAACACTGATTATATATATGTTTGCGAGATAATAATCTGGACCAACTGATGAGTGCTGGTTTAGCCTGAAAGATGAATATTGGTGATTATTTATTTTTTCCACATGTGTGGTCATGTGTATCAGTGGTATGAAATAGTGTGGATAGTTGATGGGTACTTGAAAGTCTGAATTCAAATCCTCTGTCTATAAAATAAATTATTCTCAAACACAAAATTATTATTAAACCCTATCCCAAAATAAAGAATATTTATTGTTTTTTCATTATTAACTATTATTTTCATTAATATTATTTTCATAAACTTGCTAAGTTTTAAAGTTTGTCTAGTGTTATTATTTAAATTGATGTTTGCTGCTTGGCTGGTATAATTAAGAATATCCTCGAGTAGTAGCACTGCCCAAGACATCACTTAAATTTGCTTCTGCTATCTTGAAATCAAATAAAACCCAATCCTAATATTAATTGAACTCGAGTAATATAAGCTTAGGGTATTGCAACGATTTATAGTTAGAAATTTAGGATTGTATCTAAGTAAATTTATATTTAACTAAATTAAGTCCAAATAATTTTAATTTTAATTTACATTTATTTACTTAATACATTTTTCAGAATGAAAAGAAAAATGATTAAAACAATTTTTTTTTAAATTTATATTAAGCACTTCATTACAATATGTGATTACAATTTATATTCTACTGGAATCATTTGTATATATAATTTTGGCCTTAAAGCTTTTGTAAAATAAAGTCAGTATAAGCTACTTATTTTCTTCCAGATTTATAGATTTATATCATTTGGGCCAGACTTCTGGGATATCCTACACTTTTTCTAAGAACCATTAGTTCAGGATCTCAGCTATGCTTTCTATTCACCTTATGCACTTTTTAAAATCACAATACTGCTCTCTGAGATAGCTATAGTTATGCTGCTAAAAACAAACGGATTATAATGGTTTTTATAAGTATTCATACACTAGGAAGCTTTTAATTCACTTTATTCTAATTTTAGCAAGTCTTCATTATTTCTGTTTTTAAGATAAATGTTTCAGGAATTACCTTTTGTTTACTAATTAATATAATTACAGCTCATTCTTTTTTTTTATGTATCCAATTCTTGCTTAAATTTCTTACATAAAGTTCACATAATATAATCTTTCTCACATTAAAACTGTAAATAAATTAATAAAACATATAACCATTTTTCCAGATAGAACACACCTTCCCTTACTCCAAAAGTTTATGGTTATACACAACTTTATTCTATATATATATCTCATATATATATATATATATATATATATATATATATATCTCAAATTATCTTGAAGACCTTCTTCTGAGGTTTTCACATCTTTGGGTTTCTTCATGTATAGCTTGTGCTGCATCCTTATCTTATTCAATTTCTTTAGTCATGCATGGATAGCTGCTCTCTCTCTCTCTGGTTTACTGCTTTTCAGGGGTTATTGTAAATTCATTGTTCACTTGTTCTCAAGGTTCACTATTATATTATGATGAAAGATATTCAATTCACCCCACTCTCCTTCTCAACAACAATATTTTTCTTGAAGAGAATATTGTTTCTTTTACCATGATTTTCTAAATGCAGTACTTAAACTTATGTTTTGGGTTATCACTTGGTCAATGTTCCTCATGTATCAAATGCAATAATGTTGATTTCACCCTTCTAATCATTAACAGTTGTGCTAGGTCATTGTAGATGAATTTAAAAATGTAATATGAAACATGAATATTGATCAGATTGATCTTTTTTAATGCCACTTTCAGCTGCTGAATAATCTTTTTAGATAATTTACCTGATTTCAAATCATAGAGCACTTCAACATGTGACTCACCATTTCTCTTACTTTTCATTCATTTTTCTCTTATGTGAAAGTTATTCCATTATCTGTGACTAGCACTTCCAGAATCCCATTATAATAGAAAATTTCATGGAAATCTTTTATGATATCTTCCAGTAATCTATCTATTTAAAATATACATTAGCTGTCATAAGGAACATTTGATACCTGAATGGTTTTCATGATACACACACACAAATATAGTCTTTGCCTGATTCAAGATTGATACTCGGGCATAGTGCACAGACATTCAATGTAGAATTATCCCTTTTCTGACATGCCTCTAATTTTTTGATATTCATTTCCTTATTTGTGATTAATCCTAGCCACAAGATAAAGCCTTGAATATTCGAGGCTGATCATCATGGATCAGTTCCAAGATCTTCATTCTCCCATAAAACTTACATGTATGCCATAACCCTTGCAGCAGTAATTTATGGCATTCATCTAGCCAACCTAATTACATCCAATTTATTAATGATTATAAACCTTGTCCATCTAATGACTATTATACTGCATTTAAGAGGTAACAATATAGTTTATATCAGTTAATCCTTTTTATAGGGTTTGTTCTTATCATATAACTGTGATAAAATGTGTGCATGGGTTGTTTCTTTTTCTATTCATTAATTCATAATCATATATGAAAAAGATATTGCTCCAATGCATTATGCATGGAGATATAATGCAATATTGAATTTGTTTTGTCCTAAAATGCCCAAAAAGACTAATGGTCTACGATAAGTCTAAATACTCTTCCAAACAAATATCGGTGAAATTTTTTCATACCACAAAGAATGATCAAAGTGCTCTTATCAAGCTATCTAGAATTCCTTTTGGATTTAAAAAAGCTTGGGAGGCATATGCTATTGGCCTCTTATTGATGAGACCATACTGCAATGGATTGATAATATGACTTTAAGACTAGGTTGGAAAACTAAATTGCATTAAGTAATAGCAATGGCAAACTATAGACTATCCATAATAATTGATCAAGTACATCATTGCTAAACCTATCATGGAATCAGTAAAAAAATTAAAACACTTACCTCTTGTTTTTTGTAAAAATATGGTAGCAACCAGAAGTTTCCAAGGATCATGGAATAAACTTTCCTGAATTAAATTGAAAGGGGATTTGGGTGGTGTCCATTTCTCTAATTTTCTACTTTTTAAGGAAAGGAGTCTACAGATCTGCTTTTGGAAATATGGACTGTGAATCACTTTAGTGGCAACTAAAACAAGCAAAAAGATATATAATTTAATTATTATCTAACTCACACATATAAATAATATTTAAATATGTGTATATTGTCTATACTGAATTTAATGTAATTAGACAGGACTTGAACTCTGACTTGCAACCTATTTACAACCATCAACTCCATCTTATTCAACTGATACACATTACCACATACATGTGAAAAAGATAAATGATCTCCAACATATATTTCGTGCTGAAGCAACACTTATCAGTTGGTCCAGATCACTATCTCCCACACATATATACAATCAGTACTCAGTTTATATTAAGATAGCAAATCTTCAAACTTTAATGGACAAGCTTTTCAAGTTTCTCCACCTTCCAACTCTTCAACCATCCATTGAAATTTCTGAGGATAAAATACTCAAAGCTCTTCCTATGCTGACTTTAAGTTACTCTGATCCCTCACATATAGGACTTTAATATGTCCATTTAAACACACAGAAAAGAGGTGGGCAGAATACAGGCTGATTATGTAATACTTTAAAACATGTGTATTGTCTATACTAAATTTAATGTAATTAGACAGGATTTGAACTCTGACTTTTAAGCTATCTACAACCATCCATTCCATCTTATATAACTAATACACATTACCACATATATGTGAAAAAGATAACATTCACATTAACAAGAGCTTTGAGTGTTTCATCCACAGAATTTCAATGATATAGATGGCTGAAGAATTGGAGGGTGGAGAAGATTGAAGTTTGTCCATTAAAGTTTGAAGATTTGCTATCTTAATAGAATTATATATGTGCCAATAAACATCCCATGACCACCTCCTCTTATATTTGTGAATAACTGTTGTTATTAAAGAACCAAAGACACTAAAATGTATGGGTACTGAACTGGGTTCAGACCCATATGACTATATAAGCTAATGGGCTTGGATTGAAAACATTAAGGTGTTTTCAGTTTAAGACTCATAGTTTTGTAGTTAAATGGAGATAAAAGGTGGTTGCTGGAGGGTTGTATTAGATCCTAAGACCTAGATGCAGTGCTCTCAGATCCAAGGCTACTCACTGGTGAAGGCCATAAGCCAGAAATTAGTCTGGGGATATTGGATGAGTAGGCACTAGATGGAGATTTTATGCACAAGCTTTCTGGCATCCATTGATTACTCTAGCTTGCTGTGTGTGGCAGTATACATAGTGAGTTCTGCCTGTTTTTAACAAAAATTATATATGTGTATAGGAGATAATTATCTGGATCAACTGGTGAGTGCTGGTTCAGCACAAAATAAGTATATTTGAGATTATTTTTTCCATATGTATGTGGTCGTGTGTATCAGTTGCATAAGATGAAGTGGATGTCTGTAGGTAGTTGGGAAATCAGAATTTAAGTCCTGTCTAATTTAATTACATTAAATTTAGTATAGAGAATATACATGTATTTAAATATTACATATTCGGCTGGTATTCTGCCTATCCTTCTTTTCAGAAATGGGCATATTAAGATCCTATATGTGAAGGGTCAAAATGATTTAAAATTAACATGGGTATGACAATAGTATTAGCATCAATGAGTGCTTTGAGTGTTTCATGCTTGAAATTCAATGATATGGATCACTGAAGAGTTTGAGAGTGGAGAAGACTGAAGCTTGTCCATTATATAAAGTTTGAAGATTTGCTATCTTAACATAAACTGAGCTCTTGTATATATAGGTGGGAGATGATGATATGGACCAACTGTTGAGTGCTGGTTCAGCACAAAATATATATGTTGGAGATCATTTATCTTTTTCACATGTATATGGTCATGTGTATCAGTTGTATAAGATGGAGTGGATGGTTGTAGGTAGCTTGAAAGTCAGAGTTCAAGTCCTGTCTAAATATATATATATATATATAACTATTATCCTATAATATATATATATATATATATATATATATATAACTATTATCCTATAATTCTCAAATACTATTGCTCAATCATAAGAAAATTATAAACAATATGAAAGTCAATGTCAGGAAATAAAGTATGCAAATTATCACTCATCATCCACTCACATATATAACTAAAAAATATAAGAGCAAATAGGTCTTGAAAAAGTTGTCAAATAGGCTTAGCTGTACAATATCTTAAATAGAGCAATTCAGTGATCAGATTTCCTTCAGCATACACAGTAATGGAAAAGTATGAAATGTGAATTCTACTGGCAGTAGAACGTATTTCAAAAAATTATAGTTTTATATAATAAATTAAAGATAGTAATAATACTGTATATTCAGAAAAAATATTGAAAGTATTAAATACGACCTTAATGCACTGTTGGTCCATGCATTAAATCATATGTGAACCAGCATGAAAGAATAAGTAAGCAAAGTTTGTTACTAGGCAATCACCTGTAAAGCTATTATTATTGCCAGATAGATGTTATTTTGGATTGATCAGATATTAATTAGAAGGAATAACAAAACCATGAGTCCTTGATTTTATCTGGACAGGATTGACACCCAAGTAATTAGCATGGAATGTAAGTTTATCATAACTACATTTATAATCTGAAACTAATAGAGAATTTAAAGTTAACTCTAGTAAAATATTTACTAAGTAAATCATAAATGTGTGATTATTATATATAAATACACACAGTGTCTTTCCGAGAAAATATGAGGCCTGAGGCAACTAATATTTTAGAGGCCCTTCAAAATTTAGGGGAACATGGGGGGGTGAGAAGGAATTTTTACTTTCAGGGCCAAAAACAGAACTCCAGAAGTAGTTAGTTATGAGTTGCAGAAACGAGCAAGAAGATTAGATCCAGATAGCACTTGGATAGGGTAGATTCACTATAGCGCTGTTAGTATTGTAAAACATTTAACTGACTGACACGGGGCTGAGACTATTAATTCTGCTGGTTACCAAGCATTTGTCATAGAGTTGTCAAATTGGCACCTCATCCCTAAACTGGCTTATGTTTTTGATTGTGGTATATCTGCTTAGAAAAGTTTTTCTCAAATATTTTTGGGGGGATTTAACTGTAAAATTAAGGCGACTCTACAAGCTGTGACATTGCTGTCTTCTCCTATATTTTTTTTAACATATTGAGTTTCCAAATTGAGGCCCCTAATATTGCAAGTCCCAGAGCAGCTGCCCCTTTTGTGTCCCCCCTCTGATTGGCCATATATATATATATATATATATATATATATATATATTCAAATTTTATAAGAATGCAATACAGAGAGCATACCAATAGCTCAAACAAGCTCTTAATAAGTGCAGTATAAGAAAATATTTAAAAGCTCTATCCAGAACACTCCCATCTCCAGATCAACTGCTTTCTAGCTTACGGCTCATGTCAGTGGAGAGCTAGAATATTCGGACACTAGCTCTTCACTGATGTGAGCCATAAGCTAGAAACCAGTTGGTCTGGAGATGGGAGTGATCTAGATAGAGCTTTTAAATATTTTCTCATACTGCACTTATTAATTAAGAGCTTGTTTGAGCTATTAGTACACTCTCTGTATTGCATTTTTATAAATACAAGCTTATAAAAATAATATCACTTTATATATGACTTATTTTTTTTGATTATTCAAATTTTATAAAATATCCTAATGCATCATTCACCTTAGCTAAATCATATCATAACCATTAATCAGCTCAGAAGTCAGACCAGTCTCTCTCACTCTGGATGCATTTTTTGAAACACTCAGTTGACTTCTTTTTTTCCAAGTGAGTATGACATACATAACGCAAATTGTGACTTTAACTTCAATATTTTTTTTTTAAAAGTACAATATATTTTGAACTTCTATTTTTCACAATTTTCTAAAACATATGATGAAAGTCATGTGAAAAAGATAAATGATCCCCAAGGTGAACATTCATACTGAATTAACACTTATCAGTTGGCTCAGATCACAATCTTACCCTATTTTCATTGCTTACTTACAATTTTATAGATAACAATTTACTAGTGTTTGACTACAAATGTCAAACTTTCTGAACTTACAACTTTGCCACAATTTTTTTATAGATTAACAATTATTACTGTTCATTCATTAAACTAGAGAGTATCTCTAGCCAACTATGTTAATGTAGAAGAAATTATATGTCAGAGTTTAAATTTAGTAAAATTTATTGCACCAAGTATACTTAATATTTCTTTTACATGTGTATATACATTGAAGATCATTTATGTTTTTCACATGTATGTGGTCATGTGTATTGGTTGTATAAGATGAAGTGGATAGATGTAGGAAGTTTGAAAGTTTGAGTTCAAATCCCTTCTTATTACATTAAGTTCAGTACAGACAATATACTTGTATTCAACTATGATATCTATGTACATATGCTTCTAACTGATCATAATCAGTTTATCACTGTATAAAGCATGTAGATAATAATTTTATCACTGGAATATCGTGTCAGCATTAAATGATAACCAAACTTGTCCAATCATATATACCTATGATAAAAATTATTTATCACTCTTAGATGCTAGTAGCTACTTCATACAATTATCCATATAATTTTTCAACTTGATAAATTAACATTCAGCTAGTTTTTCTACTTATATATTGTAACCAGTTGGATTACATAGCACCCAATAATATAGTGTGTGTGCATATATATATATAAATTAAAGGAAAAGTAGAAATAAACACAGACAAAAATTGTAGTAGATATTTTCTACATTCACTGAAATAAAAAAAAGTAATAATAATTCTGATTTAAAATAATATTTTCTTATAAAATTAAATATTTAAAAAAGGTCTGATAAATAAAAATTAATATTTTTATTCTGATTTTGAAAATTTAAAAATAAGCATGTTTTCTGATAATTGTAAAAATGTCTATTTTTGAAATCTTTTAATTAATTTGTAAATTTGTATTAACTGAATAAAAACATGTATGTAGATTCCAAAGAATTAAAGTTAATTGAAATCAACTTTTTCCAATCACACGTTGATAAAAATTTCAAGCTTGTTTTCAAAAAAATTAGATAGATTGAAAACTCACTGTTTTTTATAATCTGACCTAACCAAGAATATAAAAAAACTGATAAAAAATACATCAGTTTTGCTTGCAGTTTTGTATGAGTTGGCCAGAAGAGTCTGGTTTTAATATTTTAAGCAGTGGCTAACTAGTCCAACTGCAAAGTTTGCTTTAATTTTCAGTCGAGTGTTTAGCAGAATAGCTAGCAGAGTTATACAGAGCTCCTATAAAAATCTAAGGGAGTACCAGTACAGTAGCTGCCCCATAGTTTACTGCAGAGCTTTGTCATGAGGCCAGGTCACTTCAAATGGATCAACTAGCTACTTAAATATGTTCTAGAAGACAACTTGCCAATTCTGGACAGAAGAAAGATCACGACATGCTAACAAATCAACTGAATTGTACCTCTTCTTGATACTGACAATTGCTTGGATTACAGAATGAAGCTCATGGTATGCCAACAAATTACTTCAATACTTTTTCCTGATGATGACAACAAACCTGGATTATACTTTTCTGATGGACCAAACAACAAGTTTACCAAGAGAAAGCTTGAAGAAATTGGTGTACTTATGCTGCTGTTTATCTACACACAGGGAACCACAGATAAACATGTTGCATGTATATACAGTGAGTTATTTTATTTTAATATTCCTTAAAATGATTTTTAAAATTATAAATTAATAACTCAAAGTTAAAATAAACAAGTAACGTTTGCTTGAATTGAAATCTAATAGCGTTATAGATGATAACAAAATTTTAAATAATTTCCTTAGTAAAATGGCATTTTTATAATTGATATATATAAAACGATATTAGTTTAAAATCATTTATTAAAGAAGAAAAAAGTTGATAGTATGTATTTCTTTTAAGAAACTAATCAATAAAGAGTGGCAATTTATACATTTTCAACAAAGAATAATTGTGAAAATAACTTTTATTATTATAACAAATATATAAATTTTATGTGTATTCAAAATGGAATTTGTAATTATAAAAATTAAGTTTTTTTTATTGTTTTGACAAAATTAGATTTATGTTACTAATCTGTGCAATTCTATATATATTTTTTAGTAAACCTAGTATAAATATGGTCTTATTAAAAATATAAATTAAAAAGTTTAACCATTTATTGTTTTTATGTAACAAGTCAAATATGTTCAGAAATTTCACACACACACATCATGTTAATTGCATTGCAAATACCAATGCTTGTCAAATATAACTTATAGGTAAAATTTTAATCATTTTTTTATTTATTAAATGTCAATTTAAACATATTCATTTTGTATCAAGCCACATGCCTGGGTGCTGAGTGGGTTTTAAGTAAACCTAATGTATTAATCATGTTGATCAAAATCAGAAGGCTTAATGGATATGTGAAGAGCCATAATACCATTTTTATTATTGTTAATAAACTTGTGTCTCAATTGCTAAAAATTGTATTGCAGCATCTCTTGGTCATATACAGTAATAGAGCTTGTGCTCTCTGAGCTAGATTCATGCATGGAATGAATATATAAATGGAAATGTATAGTAATGCTTTTGGGGCATCCAGCGATGATCAATCATCATCATTCTGGTTGGCATAAAAGAGAATACTCTTTAAAGCCCATGCACTATATTTTATTTGTCTTATAGAAGTTAAATTTATAGTTGGCCATTACAAGTGGCCTGAACATTGATGACGATCAAAATGTTTATGTGCCAGCATTATTGTTTCTATTTCTGATTATTGTGTATTTTAATGGATGGGCACTAAGTTGGTGCATCCATGTTATGTTTAAATAATTGCCCAAGCTGGCAAAGGCTCAATAGTTAGCCTGGTCTACAGAATACTCATTTCCAATCCAGTCACAAGGCTGACTGTTGATTTATATTTTTTATTGTTCAAATCCATCCACAAGATGGACTGTTGATTTTATTATACTGTGGATCATTCATGACAATGAATGGTATTACTCATACTTATAATTAATTTTACTTTATAATGCTGGTTGATATATGATTGATGTATAGTTATTTTAGTTACTCTAAGGAGTGACTGGCTGATCTCTGAGTTCTCTTGATCTCATGCTCTATTGTAATATAACCTTCACTATATATTTTTGTGATAAGACCTTACTTTAATATTATACTTCTTTGTAAATTTGATATTTAATATTTTTGATACCCCCATCATGTTACAATATATATTGTAATGGGATGGGGTAGTAGGGTAAGATGGTAGGAACAAGGAATTGAACTGGATGATGGCAGAATCATCATCACTCGCAGTTCATTTAATGAAATACAAATAATTTGAAAAATCATCTATAACTAATGAGATATATTAAAGAGAACATGAGATCAAGAGATCTTTGAGAACATTGAGAGATCAGCCAGCAAGTACAAATCCATCAGCATTACAATTTAAAAAATAAGTACAAGTAAATACTTGAGAGAAATAACCATCCATCATCATCATTGATGAGAATAAACAAATTAGTACAATATATCATATAAATCAACAGACCATCTTTGACTGGATTGGAAATGGGTCTTCTGTAGACCAGGCTAACTATTGAGCCTTTGCCAGCTTGGGCAATTATTTAAACATAACTTGGATGTGCCATTTAAGTGCCCATCCATTAAAATACACAATAATCAGAAATCAAAACAATAATGCTGGGACACTAGAACATGCTGATCATCATCAATGCTCTGGACACTTGTATTGGCCAACTATAAATGTAAATTTTTAATAAGACTAAAGTAAAATAAAAGATAGTGCATGGACTTTAAAGAGTATCCTCTTTTGTGCCAATCAGGATGATGATTGATCATCTCTGGATGCCCCAAAGCACTAAGTACCCATCCCCATTTATCTGTGCACGAATCTAGCTCAGAGAACACAAGATCTATTACTGTATGTGACCAAGAGATGATGAAAACAATTTTTAACAATTAAATACAAGTTTATTAATAACAATAAAAACGAATTTAGGTCTTATAAGGGTTCTGATTTTGAAAAGTATTCAATAATAAAAGTCATTACACTGTAATTTACAATATTATTACAAAATTCAAGTTATCACATTAACTGCATTATTTCTTAATGGGTATCTATAAACGCATTTATATATCCGTACACAGATGTGCATTTTATAATACATGATGAAGACATTTCAATTAAACATAAAATAATTATTACATTTGTGATTTATATCATTACTATTAAAAATTTAAATTGTACAATGATTTACATATATGTGCGCACAGACACGCGATTTATAATATATAATGAATATTCAATAAATGAATTGACATTTAATAAAAAAATATTAAAATTTTACATATATGACTTGTTAAAATAATATTATATTTTTTCATAATTAATTCATTTGGAAAACACATAAATTCCACACATATACATGTGTATAAACAAAATATATAATTTAAAATTTAATTTCAGTTTATAAGTTCTTTTTTTTTATCAAACTAAATAAAGTCAACCTTTGTTTCACAGGTACTTGTTGATTAATTATCAGCATTCTTAGACCAATTTAAAAGATTTGCTTTTATGATTTTAATTCAAACAAAATTATGCTTGCATTTGTATATTATTTTTTTTAAAGGAATTACTAAAACACTTTCTTCAAAAATATACATCAAATCGTCTTTCTTTTAGACATTTGACTTAAGCAAATTATTTACGTGTTTTGTTTTGTTATTAATTTATAATCTTATAAGTCATTTTAAGAATTATTAAAATAAAATAACTCACTGTACATACACACAACGTATTTGTCTTGATTCCTTGTACGTATAGATAAACAGTAGCATAAGTATAATTACTTATTTATTCAGCTGGTATTCCTCTTGGGCAAGCTGGTTTTTTGTCAATCTGGGCAAATGTCATCATCAGGCAACAGTATATAATTCCGGTATGGTTGGCCTTTTTCCCTTCTGTAGTCAGTTCCACTTATACTTGGATTTTGTAAGCTTCAGGTCAGCAAGCTGTTTTCCAGAACACTTTTAAGGCTATGAATTACAAAGAATCTTGACCCATTTTCCTCCGTGTAAATTCAAATTCCATCCTCATGGCAGTTCTCTTGATAATTATTTTAGCTATCTTTGCAGCTAGCTTTACTATGGCTATTTTCTGCTACAGTTACCAACTCTCCACAAAATATTTTAGCCAACTTTACAGCTAGCCCTTCTGCTAACTCTTACAAAACTGCAAGCCAAACTGTTCTCTTCAAAATCATTATCCAGACTTGAGCTAATTTGTTATCAGCCCTTTTATAGAATCATCTAAGGTGATAACAGCAGCTTGATTAAAAACAGAGTTTTTATTTTTATCTCACTAATCCCTTTGAAAACATATACATGTTTTTACTTAGGGGATTTCTAATAGATAAAAATTTTGTTTAATTAATTAAAATTTCAAAAATACAATAGGGGTGTTTTTAAATTTCAAAATCAGAGTAATAATTAATAATAATACAATATTTATATTTATTCAGACCTTTTAAAAGTTTAATTTATAAAACAATTTTTATTTTAAATCAGAGTTATTATTTAACCCTTTACATATTATTTTATTTTAGAAAATATAAAAAAAAATATCTACAAAAATTTATCCTGTGTTTATTTCTACTTTTCCTTTATTTTATGTATATATTTATGCACACACACTATATTAGTGTGTGCTATGTAAGCCAACTGGTTACAATATATATATATGTGTATTATAACTGTGAAATCTCTCTGCACTGTGTGATTTGTGCAGTGATACAATGTCAGACTCTGAGGTCAAAGTTCATGGATCATACTCAGCTCTAACACTTTGAGGGTCTTATGAATACCTAAACAATAAATAATTCAATTATTTAATATTTTCTTACTTCTTCATTGCTTATGACTCTTTATAACTTTCTATGACAATTCATGTTGTATTAGCATAATATATAAATTTCTATTAAAATTTTTTAGGTTTTGTTCTCAACCATTCATTTGTGCTTTCTTTAGTTTTTGTTAATTTAACTATAAATTATATTTAAAAATAATTTTATTTTGACATATTTTCCACTATGTTCGAAAATGTTCTTAGTAGGATAACCTGATTTATGATAATCAATATCTCATAAGCTAAAATGTTTGAAAAATGTTATTGATACCTGCTTTGATACATCAGATGGTTTAGGCTTCACAACTTCAGAAAAACTGCATTATAAAAACATGTTTTGTTAAAAATGATTCTTGTAATTTGTGAGAAAAGTGTTAGAATGTGTTTAATTATATATAAGCTTTTGAAATGAAAATGAGTGTTGAACAGGGATGTGTAACTCTTGATTTTTTTCCATTTTTATGACTGTAATTTATAAGTAACTTAATGAGATAGGCATCAAGATATGATATAGTTTTGATGGTTGACTTTCAATTTGTACTAATTTAAAATATAAAACAAGATATTTTTGGCTTCTAGATTTATAATATTCTGATTATTGTGTTCCTGTTTCAATTCAAAGAATGTTTTTAATATTTTTAAGGCAATATATAGACTTTAAAAGCACAAGTGCTTTATTATCCACTTGTGAAATAAAAATCTTTGATGTTTAAGTTGGCTGGTTATCAGCTTGCTAATATAAATCAATTTAAATATTTTTGTACATTTTTTTAAATTGGAAATGCAGACTTGGATATTGAGATGAAACACAATTCCAATGCACTGTGGTATTTTCTAGATGAAAATATAAAATATTTCATCATAGTGATGTAATTATTTCAGCTAAATTAGTTGAAAATGGTGTTATTTTCCTCAATTTACTATAATATATTAAAACTTGCTACTATTACAGATATAACACCAATAAATCTAAAAAACTTTAATTTAACAAAATCTAACCCATTCCCCTTCTAAAATATATTTTATAGAAGGATCAAAACTATTAAATTTATTTAACAATTCTTCTAATTTATCTTTTTCAACTACAAACAAACAATCATCAACATATATAACAAACAACTTTAAATATACATAATCATAATTAATAATTTTCTCTTTAAAATAATTAATATAAACCCAATAAACTAAAGGAGGAATGATATTATCCATAATTTTTGAATTTTATAAAACTTATCATGAAATGTAAAATACCTAGAATCTTTCAAAAACAAAAAATCCATTATTAAACAAAATAGAAATAAAAACTTCAATACTGCTTAATGTATTAAAAGACTGATACATATTTTCAATATTTTTATTTTAAAATTATTAATTTTGTCCAGTTTCAAAAAATGATGAAATAGTAAAATTAACAAATTCTTTTAAAAAATTATTCAAGAACCTACCAATATCACCAATAAAAACAAATAATTTTTCAAAAAAACTTTCTTTGTAAGTTTTTATATTCATAAACATTTTAGCTGATATGAAATCACTTGAATAGCATTTTAAATATTCCCATTCTATTAAAAAAAAATTAAATTTTGCATTTTCTCCATAATATCTCTTAAATGTCTTTTAACCAAGCATAATTACAAACTGCCAGTTTTGTCTTTGAAAGAAATGATTGCTCATCTGCCATTAACTTATACTTAAGAAGACAAACTCATCAAGATTAATTAGACATTTTTCGTTATTTTTTGCAATGTTCGGCCTTCTATACTGTTGGACATCTTGTCTGTGAACTTAACCATTCTAGACTTATTTAATAATAATAATTTCACAGTAATGACCCAACTCTCTTAGGTTGAGATTAAATGCAGTTTAATAATAAATATTCTTAGCAATGTCTAACTACATTACAAATTACAGTATATATATATACCTAAGCCTATAAGTGTACATAAATCATATTATAGATCAATATGACCTGTAAGAGTCCTAGCTGACTGTTAACACATTTGGAAACCAGCTCTCTGCATTTGAAGTCCCTGTGCATATGGGTGATGTTCTGCACCTCCTTATGAGTCTGTGTGCACAGATAAAACTCCAAGAATCAAGTGTCATTTTCTTGATCCAATTTACACTGAGTTCATTTATTGTTTCAATCCCTGAAGTTGATTGGCCTGTATTCCCATCCATCCACTCAGATGATTCTTCCTGTCACTACTCCATGCTGGATATAAGAATTTAAATCATTATCTGTCTATCTTTAATTAATGAGTTATTTTTTTTAGCTTGTAGTTTATCTCATGAAGGAAATCTAAACTGAAATGCCTTTAATTGTTTTATATCTCATTATCATACTGAATTCCACTCTCATTAATTAAACTATTTTTACTTTAAAAAAAATTTTTTTTTCTAATCTTAAAAGTTATAAATAACTTTTATTTCCTATTTTAAAAGAATCGGCCTCTAAAATTCTTTAACTTATTTAGAAATTTATTATTTTCATTAGTAATTTAAGCATACACATACATATCACTTTTTAAACCTTCATTTAAATCTAATTGAATACTTATTTTTTGCTCTCATTTATATTGTATCAAAAGTTATATTTTTATCATGAAAAGAGATAAAATAAATTAGATCTTTTATTAAAAATTTCCCACTCTCTTACATTTAACTCAATCTCAGCAAGATTAACAACTTTATTGCTATTATTTTCATTCTTTATAATAATATGGTTCTTAAAATTAACTTTATTAAATTTTCCAAATAATCATTTAAAATTTTGTTTATATTTCCTACACTAAAATTTTGATCTATTTATTCTAAATAGACTCATAAAAACAATTCAAAATTAAATAATATACTCTTGTCTCATCCAAATTATTGCTATTCCTTTTATAATCAAAAATAAATCTGTGTAACCTAACAAAATTCTCTTTTAAAAAATTATTCAAAGTAAATTTTTGACGATTCAAAACTAAATTAATATTCTTAGATTATTTGTTATTCTTCCTAAAATTAAGCATATAACTCCTATGAAAATCATTAAATTCTTTATATTTTTTAAGAAAATAAATTTGCCATTTTACATATTCTACCATTTAATTTAATTAATGCTTTGATATTTCTAATAACCCTCAAATAAAAATTATTAAGCACTCAATTCCATGGACTTATAAAATAGAAGACTATAATATAAACAACAGCAAAACAAAAAGTAATACAAAAATTACACAATAAATTCACACACACACACAAAACAATTTTTTTATAATAATCCTTTCTCTTTATATATAAAACAAACACCACTCTAATAATAACGAAATACAATAAATCCTATAAAAAATTCATTCATGCAATACTTATGTGATAATTAATCAAACATAAATATGAATATTAAAAAACAACAACATAACTTTACACTACACAGAAATGGGGAACCTCTAGTCTAATGGCTAACTCCAGTCCTCAAAAACTCTAGACATGGCTCTCGGGCATTTTCAAAATATGTATATAAAATGGCCCTGTATAAAATTGCTATTTAACACTTTTTTCTCTCTTCAATTTTTATAATAGTTCTACAGAAATATTACCAAATTGACACTTTTCTTTATTTTGCTGTAATAACCTACAAATACAATTTATCCAAACCACATCAAACGCTTTTTAGCAAAACTCTTTATTTGTACATATACACCGGTTTTGACTGTCCCGCAGTCTTCTTCATTATATCATAACACTGAAGAAGACTGTAGGACAGTCCAAATGTAGGTGTATATATATATATATTGTAACGATATATAAATATATAATATATATATATGTACAAATAAAGAGTTTTGATAAAAAGTGTTCAAAGTGGTTTGGATAAATTGTATAATAGTTCTAGTTCATTTTGCCAGAAGTGCAATATATTATTCACTAAATTATGTATATTGTATGGTCTATTTGACTGGATTTAATCTACAACACTAAAAACATTGTTTGTTTTTATGGTGATTTTTGCAAAAATAAAATTTAAGTTTATTTTGCTTTTCAATTATTATTTTGCATTTTTTTTTATTATTAGGATGGCTATGCCCAATAACATAAAAAAAAATTGACTGAGAAAATTGCATACTTCAAAAAAAATGAACTAATATATATATTTTATAGAAAAAACTAGTAAATCAATGTATTCATCAAAACATTCTGATTTGGGGGGGGGGGGGAATATTAAAGTAGAAGATTTAAAAAGTACTTAATTAAATAGCAGACAAGTTTATAAAAGCTACAAGTGAGTTGGAAAATTCTTGAAAGCAAGTTACATTATTTCAAAAAAAAAAAAAAAACAGCAGAAAATTCAAAATTATATTCTTAAGAGGAATTTGTAAGAGTGCATTCTAACTGCTGCCTACATAAAAAAAATTTGAGAATATAAGTATGTTGCAAGGAACATTACAAAGTGAAGAATTATCAGTAAATGTGAAATAATTGTTAATAATAATAATGTTGCTTTATTTTTAATTTACAAAAAAATATGGCCCTTGTTTAAAATGGAAAGTTGAAATTGGCCTGTCAGTTGAAAAGATTTCCCACTCCGCACTACATCAATGTCATTTCTTAAAATTTAATTATAACATCTTAAAAATTTAAATATCAAAAACCAAAAGCTAAACCAATCAATAAAATAATATACATAAGAAATATATATATAATAAATGTTTTTATTTAGTAGCCAAAATAATTGGATTTTTTTATATTAAACTTGAAATGTTCAAAAATTAATTAATTAATTGTTGTAAAAAATAGTGATTGAATTATTTTTCTGGACACCCCATGCCTTTATTTCAAGTTAAGTATAAAAGCTCCAATTGTGATTGAAGAATACAATTATTTTTGGGACATTTTAATAAACACTAAATAAAAACTTTAACTATAAAAAATAATCGTAAAGGTACACTATTCTGGAAAGATTATAAACTTAATAAAATAGTATTTCTAAGCATTGCTTTGAACCTGGTTGAAAACAATGCTTAGAAATAATATTTTATTAAATTTATAGTATTTCCAGAATAGTGTACCTTTACTATTATTTTTAATATGCAAATTAAGGAAAAGTATTTTACTGAGAAACTTTTATTATAAAATATTTTCTACCATATAATACTAAATTTTCCATGCACTTTACTACTGTTACACAATGCTTTATTTACCATCCTCTTTTACAGTTTACAGTTTCGATTGCTCCACCAATCTTCTTCAGAACCTTTATATTTCTTAACTGTAAAAGAGGGTAGTAAATAAAGCATTATAAAATAAATAGTAGTAAATTGCATGGATGATTTTGTATTATATGGTATAACATTTGGCAATGCAATAAGAAAGAGTAATTAAAATATTTTATATATGTACTATTTTTAATATTTTAATATTTGGATATGTTTTTAGAATAAAAATATTATCATGACTGCATATTTTAAAGGAAATTTATTTTAATTATGAAAGAAGCATTTCAAATAATTTTTTTATAATGAATAGAAAATAAAATTTCATCTATTTTAATTGAAAGCAAGATTTATTTTAATTTAATAGATCAGTAATACTTTTTAGTGATATCTTTTTTAAAAACAAGTGTTTTAAAAATATACTTTTGTTCTATCAATATCAACATGTTTAAAATTTGGTCTACCGATCTCTATAGAAAATAAACCAGGGGACCAATATATAATATTTCACTGTCATATTGCATTGCCATCATGAATTTCTAACATATGTACAGAATTTAAGAAAATCCATTTAATAGAAGCGTGTTAAATCTCAATTACAAAATGTATTATATATAAACAAATGACCAGAGTTCCTAACTTAAATAAAAGCATTTTAAATTACACCAAATTCAGGAATTAATAAAAACTAGCTATAAAGATTTAAAAACCAAAAAATTTGCACAATTCGTTTTATTGCTGAGGCAGGCTTCTCAAATGCAAAGAAACAGAAACACAACAAAAAATATATGCTAAATAAATATCCCATAATTTTCAGTTGCATTCCAATTACCTTTAGTATCAAAAAATTCTTAAACAAGTTAAAAACTTCAATATAATAAATTTTTAATAATGAAGATTTTTTTGTACCTTTATTTCATTCCTTTCAAGCAAGACCTTAGCCTGCTCAAACATAATCCTATAGTTTGTATTTTTCATGGATATATAATGCATAACCAAGATATTTATTTTTATTCTCCTTTTATAAACTTTTTACTCTGATATACATATAATTTTTTTTTATAAAAATAAGAAATAATATAAACTACACTAAGAACTGTATTCTTATTAAATGTTCCTTTTGCAGTATTCAATAAATTCTTTAAAGTAACACTCTTCCTCCATGCTAATTTCTTATTCCCAAACAAATTAACATTCTTTTTTAAAACTTTATAAAAAGACAATTTAAATGGCAAAGATTATAAAATATTTTTATTTTATCTTCACATTTAAAAAATTACTATTATCAATGCTATACTGTACATTCTATTAAACAAAATACTCTTACTGAATTTATCAGAATAGCCAACACTAAGGTAATTTTTATACAATTGTTTTTTTTTAAACAAAGATAACTTTTTAGGAATCAGGCATTGATGGCCGAGTGGTTAGCACAGCTGCCTTACAAGCAATTGTCCCGGATTCTTCCCGAGGATGCTTTGACACATGAAAAAAAAAAAGATATCTTTTTAGGACTATTTAATCTCTGATTGTGGAAGACATATTGCTAGCTATCAAGTCTAATTATAGGTCTTAAATTCTTATTTTTAACATTATAATTACATATCAAGCAATTATTTTTTAAATTTCTTATCAATAAATCTAAAAACTTTAATTCAACAAAATTTATCTCTCCCTCTCATACTAAAAGATAATTTATAGAAAGATGAAAACTACTAAATTTATGTAATTCTAATTTATCCTTTTCAATTTTAGTACAAATAAACAATCATCAACATATTTAATAAACAACTTTAAATATATATAATCATAATTCATATTTTTCTCTTCCAAATAATTAATATAAATCAAACAAATTAAAGGAGAAGTGAGACAATCTATTATCCACACTTTTTTTAATCTTATGAAGCTTTTCACTCTAAGTAAAATTCATAGAATCTTCCAAAAAGAAATCTTTAATTGCTTTAATTTTATGTCTAGACAAAGATCCATTATTAATCAAAACAGAATAAAAACGTCAATACTTCTAAATCTACTAATGGATCGATACATGATTTTGATACCTAGACTACATATACACAATTATTTTAAAATTAGCAATCTTATCAAACGCTCAAAAGAAAAGAAAATAGTATAATTCTTAAAATTAACAAATTGTTTTAAAAAAATATTCAAGAACCTAAAAATTGCTTAAACAACAGTAACAGTAAAAACAAAAAAAAATATATCAAAGGAAAACTTTTGGAAGTCTTAATATTCATAAATGTCTTAGGTGATATGAAATCATTTAGCCTACCCTATGAAACAATTTTAAACATTACATTTTCTTCATAATACCTACTAACTTCCTTTTCTCAAGTTACCAGGATCTGTTTCTAAACACAAAAAAAACTATAAAGGAGTTTACTGTTAATTGGAAGGTGAATATTTGATTTTTTTTTTTTGAGAATTTAAGGAACAAAATAGGGCAAATTACTAATCCCCACACCTTGTTTTTTTATCATGGCAACTGTTATTACTATGTGATTAATTATATAGTAATTGAACATGGATGGACTTCTCACCAACAGCCAGCACAGTGAATTTATTTACTTTTTATCTCTAAATATAAAATAAAAAAACAATATGATATTTCTTCTCATTGCCTAATAATTTTTAGCTGAAATATCAGATGAGTTTTATTGAAAGCAGGTAGAATGCATGTGTGAATAACCTTTTTGCTTTTTTACATATATTTATAATCATGACAAAATAAACTAAATTATGACCCTTATTTCCTTCCAGAAAACTGTAAAGTTGCTGGCTAACGCAAGGCAGCAGTGTTTAAAAACCCTGATTGTAGTCAAGGTTATCATTCAATGGGAATTAAGGTATCTGTAATAGAAAATCAGTTTCAAATAGAGTGACATTGCAAAAATTGGAAGAAGTGCCAAATATTAGATGAAATATTATTAATCTTTGTGAAGTTAGAAGGAAAAGTGAAAAGATAATTGATTTAATAAATGAATATGCATTTTACTACAAAGACACAAAGATTGGAAGCACAAATAGAATATGATTTATTATAAATAAAAAGTGGAAAAGCAACATTGTTAAGATTGATAATTATTAGACAGAGGGCAAGATTAATTATTCAAATTAATTTGAAGAAACCAAATGCAGATAATTCAGGTTTATGCCTGAACAAGTTTTCATTGTGATGAAGTAGATAATTTTATAAGGATATATAAAGTGCTTTTGATGAGAGCAAACAATATTTTAAAATTATCATGAGAGACTTTAATACTAGAATTGTAAATAATTGAAATTTATGAAAGTGTTGTGGATAAATTTGTTTGTGGTGACAGAAAAGAGAGAGAGAACACAGACAGAGTTCACAGAAAACAAAAACTATATATTATGAATTCTTTAAGAAAAATGCTAAACGAAAATGAACAATGTAGCTACCAAATGAATATACAATAAAATCAGACTATATTTTATCTAACAGAAAATATCTATTTCAAGATAGCAATATTCTTAATAGATTCAACACAGGAAGTGATTGTAACTTAGTATGATTAATACAAAACTTGTGAAAAGAAAATAATCAAGAAGTCAGTATTAACAGTTAGTCTTAGTAACCTTCAGAAACACTCCAATAAATGCTAATTAAAATTTGAATTAAAACAGATTTTGAAGATGGTTCAGACTTAACTGAAATTATTATTATTATTATTATTATTATTATTATTATTATTATTATTATTATTAATAATAATAATAATAATAATAATAATAATAATAATAATAATAATAATAATAATAATAATAATAATAATAATAATAATAATAATAATAATAATAATAATAATAATAATAATAATAATAATAATAATAATAATAATAATAATAATAATAATAATAATAATAATAATAATAATAATAATAATAATAATAATAATAATAATAATAATAATAATAATAATAATAATAATAATAATAATAAAATAACAAACAAACTGATACTCTATTATGAACTGCAAGAAAAATAGCTGGTATAAAAAAAATAGCAATTTACCAATAAATTTTCTATTGACACAAGGTGATGTATAAAGAAAAGAAAAAATATTAAATCTTTTTAAAATTATCCATTAAGAATTGAATATCTATAGTTTTGTAAAATTGTACCAAAAATAGTTAATAATGATTTTAAAAAGTATAATTCTTAATAGTCAAGGAAAATGTAAAACAACATCATGATATTGTAAGAAAAGTTGTTTCTGCAATAAGACAAAAAAGATGGAACTATTACTAAAAAGAGAGATCTCATCATAAAATGTAGGGAATAATTCTAAAAAGAATTACATAGTAATACAGACCAAAAGACAAAATATCATTTACAATTATTACATATAAATTGCCTAGCATTTTAATAAATAATCTACAACATGCATTTAAATCCATGAAGAAACAAAACGACTCCAATAAATGATGAAATTATTACTGATATTTTAAACAAAGTAGATGAAGAAAAGAAAAATTATTGCAAAATTATATACCAAATGTCTAAATGTTACATATGTACCAAATGATTGGAAGAATGCAATAGAAATATTGATAATTAAGAAAGGTAATAAAGAAGAGAAATTATAGACTTCTCAATCTTGTCAAATCTATGCAAAATCTTTATCAGGACAATTACAACATATCTATTGTGAACTTTGGATTTAAATAATCCAAAAGAACAAACTGGATTTAAAAGTAGTTTTAGTAAAGTGGATCACACCCAGATATTTTTATAGAAATGGTCAATAAATGAGTTCACATTATGATTTGGATTTGTAGATTATGAAAAGGCATTTGATTCTATAAACATTTCTGTAATGATTAAGATACTGAATCATCAAAATATAGAACCAGGGTATTATCCTATTTTCAATAATAGTTATCAAAATACAATATCAATATTCAATTACATGATATACTGAGATTACCATTGAGAAAAATATACTATAGGGTGATTCTATATCTCCAAAACTTTTTATAGTAATTTTAGAAATATTCTGAATTAAAATGAGAAATGAAAGAAATAAAAATAAATGGAGATCATTTAAATCATCTAGTTTTTTGTTTCAAAAACAGTTGCAAAAGTTATCAAATGAAAATAAAAAAGTAGGATTTAAGATAAACACTAAAAAGACTAAACTAATGTTCAATGAATTTTCTCAGATCAAAAATTAAAGATTATTAATCATAAATTAAAAGTTAACAATTATAAATAAATACCTTGATATAATTATGAATATAAATGGGAACATAATGAATAAAATTTATCAAAATGGAGTGCTTTTGGTAAAAATATCAGTACCAAAAGAAAATATGTTTCTATATTTGAAAAAGATTTTTCATATATGTGTTTACCAATTCTTATTACAGGATCTTATATTTAGATTCTTAGCAGAAGAGCATATTCCTTGATGAAATAAAAAAGAGGTATGTTAGTGCTATATACCCCAGGGATATATACATAAACAACATAAATAAAATGAATTTATTATACTCATGAAAAAGTGTAACAGAATAACCATGATTATAATGCACATGCATTAAAAGTATACATGGTATTTAATCTAAGTTGTAGTATTTTCATATTATTATTAATAATGAAAGAGATCCTAAACATATATGTGTGGTAACTGTTTTCTAATGTATGTATATTGTAATTCTTGTTTTATGTCATGTATAAACCAATGATGAGAAAATGAACTATTTATATGCAAAAAAAAAATTTTTTTAGCTTAAGAAAAAATTGAAAAGTTTCATTTGGAAAAATTGATAACTGGGTAGTTTAAATCTCACATATATAGATTGAATCTGTTTGTATTTGTTTAAAATAATAGCTATTATATAATGAAGGGGGGGGAGTGGTTTTTGTACGCACTATAATATTTGAAAAATAAATATTTATATGTCTAAAATAAAGAGTCTTCATGAATCTTAATGTTTATCAATAAGAAGTTAATGAAAATTGAAATTGAGCTAATTATCGATAGCTTTAGTTTGACAGTTCTTTTCATGAGAATAGATTCAAAATGATAGGAAATTGGGAAAGACAATTTATATTAATGTGAATAAAGGATATTTTATGCTCATATGAACATGAACAGGCAGTTTTCTATTCGATATTCTGCATACATTTGTATGTGTGTGTACATTGTAGATATATTGATTTTTTTTTCTTTCTTTTTAGAAATTTATATATTGTGTTCTTTATTATTTAATAGTAGATTGTTATTTTCAGCTCCAAAATTTAAGTCTAAAAAAATAAATTTAGATAACATTTATTTTACCAAAAAATTATCAGTAATTTTATCTATTCTTTTTAATGGTTTTCATAAATCACAAGCCAATGTGTTGGTTAAATGGAGCTGGAGATAAAACCCAGACCTAACCTTTAACAGGTGGGGTTAAAACATTAAATTTCTGAGAGAATTGGAAGGTTTTAATTAAAATTAGAGAAAAACCAGACATTGAAAGACTGACAGATCCCCCCTCTCCTTATAAAAGAAGCCAAGTAGAGTGAGGGGGGACTTGGACTTACTAATTCAAATTAACTTGATTTATCTCTGAAAGTTTTGTCTGATTTTTCTTTTTCTCTCAGAAAATTGATATATTTATTAAGAAGTATAAAACATTGCTTAAATATGAAATTCGAAATCAATTGTAGTAGGTGTACAATTCTATCTCTAAAGTCAATTAATGATGACCAAATCACCTCTTAATAAAGGATTTTGTATCCAGTGCATTAATATTTATATTTGGCTTATCAAAATTCGTTTAAAGAGAGAACATCAAACTTTTATGTAATGTTAAATAGCCAATCCATATTTTAATAATAAAATCTACTTGTTTTGACTGTGTTTTAAACCTAAAATGGAAAAAGAAAGAAACATCTAAATTCAAACCCAGGAAAGAAATGTTCAAAATGGAAGTGATCTGCAGGCCTTTTTTTAAAAACCACTTTTAATTATCAACATAGCTACATTTTGATAAAAAAAAAATACAGTATGTGTGTCTATATAGCTATCTCCAAAACAAAATGAACTAAATAGTAAATAACTGATGGAAAATAATATCAAGTCTTCAAACTTAGCCTCAAAGGAAAGAGACAATCCGTAATGTTTAATATTTATTATGTTTTACTTATATAATATGCAGCATATTTAATAGAAACTTTAATATATTGATTTTAATTTTTTTTTTAAAAAAAAAGTGTTTAGAATGTTTAAAAGAAAAAAAATGATTTTGATACATAAGACCCATTGAAGTAAAAAAAAAAGAAAGATGTGATGATGACGTATAAATGCTTACATATCTAAAAAAAAGATATAAAATATTTTTTTTTATTGACAAAATTTTATACTTAATATTAGATGTATGAAGAATGATTGGATGATCATATGAAATATCATTGCTATGCTATATGTTGATTCGATGTTATTAATATAAATATTGGATGGGTGTTGCTGTGTGCTTGACTTTATAAATTGGGATAGTTCATGGTTTTAACTCGAGATCTGGTTAGTCTTTGTCATTTATCTAGACTGTAATCGATGTATGTGTGTATATGTAAAGCTATAAATGCTTGTTATAACTGAGGTAGTTATTTTACCACCTCAGAAGGGATATATAGAAAATAACTATCTCATAATTTATTCACTAGTGCAGAGATCTTGGACCAGTTTCCAGCTCCATTCATTTTTATTTATTAGGGAATTATTGATTGAGTTATTGTTAGAGTTGTGGAAAATGTGCATGCCTATATAGAGTAAGTGTGTAGAGAAAGAGTCACTTTGACAGGACTAGGGTTTCAGTCAGATGTGTATGTTAATGGAGGGGATGATAAAGATTTTAATTTGGAAGCTGACCAGTATATAGTTGGATTTTGTGAAGGATAGTAAATTGAATATCGTCAAGCTGGGAGCAACATGCTGACCTATCAAAATATACAGTTGAAAAGTGTGAATATTTGGCATGCATGAATATAAGATTATGGTTTTTGAATTTAAACCCATTTGCAGGACCAATAAAAAAATTTTCATGTCACATCATCCTTTTCATAGAAAATATGATTGTTGCTTGTTGGAATAATTAAAATTGATATTATTTATTATTGCTTGTTGGAATAATTAAAATTGAGTTATTTTTGGAATAGTCCAATTGATAATGGGTGCAATGAAAGGGGGATCAGAAAGTTATAGGTTCTCTGAAAGTTAAAGGAGTATTTCATATTATATTTAAATACAGAATTCTGATTATGATTCCATGCGTAAGCGTTTTTATATATTCAATTAATAGATGGGTCAAGACAATGATTAAGTTATCTAGGAATTTAGTTAATTTAAATATGTATTGCATGTCATCAGTATTATTCTTTAGTAAATCTCATATCATATATTTGAGTGTAATGATATTATATATAAGTGTGCATTTTTATTTATTTATTTATTTATTTATTATTATTATTATTATTATTATTATTATTGTAATAAATAATTGTTATTGTTATGAAATTATATGAGACTTGTGTTTTAATGTTTCAAATATCTTCAGAATCTATATCCAGCACCTATATCTAGAACTAATATTAGATCATATTTAAATTATTCATTTTTATATTAATTGATTCCATGATTGATTTACAGTATTCATTTTTCTATTGATTGATTTCATAGCTGATTCACATAATTCATTTTTATATTGATTATTTTCATAGTTGATTCACATAATTCATTTTTATATTGATTATTTTCATAGTTTATTTGCATAATTCATTTTATGATTGATTTCCATATTTCACCTACATGATTGATTTCTGTAATTAATGTCCATGTTTTACTTCCATAGTGCACTTTGGCAAAATTGTATTCGATTTAAAATTATTAATTAAATTTGGGCAAACAGATGATATAAATTAGAATAAAATGACAGAGAATAATCAATTTAGATTTACACCTGGGTTTTGTTTTACGCGATAGATAGGTTCCTCAGAAAACGCATGTAAACGAAATCGTACAAAAATAGACGTAACTTACCTTGAAAAAAGGGATACAGACTGTGAGTTTTCAAAAGTTGCGTAAAAGCAAAGCACCAACGTAAAATTACTTTAAAATTTGCGCAAAAAAAAAATAAGAAAATAAAATATGACTAATAAAAAATTTCAAATTTGAAAAAAATTGATATAAGACAAACTTTTTTTAACTATAATATTTAATTTTATTCAAAATAATATATTTTTATGCATAATTTACAGTACAGTAATTTACATTTTTAATACACATTTTAATTATTATTGATAAACAGGTTCGTTTACAAACTGGTAAAAAATCAGATTCTTCTCAAGAGGAAATACAACTAGCACCAACTTCACTCTCATGTTTTGTTAATGATTTTTTGGTGACATTGTAATTAGTAATTAATCTTTGAGGCGATGATTTTATTAATTGTTTATGAAGCTCGCGATATCCAGACATACAATCATTTAGCTCTCGTTGGAATTTAAGAGCATGTTAATGATTAGTGTCATTAATAAAAAAAATAATAATTGATTACGTTCTTTTTTAAAAAGCAAAAACAGAATGTGATTTAAAATGCAAAATTAACATGTACAATGTTTGAACAAATTTACATTATAATCTTGTAAAATTTAATGTGTGTATACATAAAATGTGGAAATCATGATTTTAACTTCATTATTGCATAAAATCTTACTATTATAAAGCACTGAAAATATTGAAATTACTAAGATCAAAGTCGAATTCCAATAATGTGATATTACTTTCAATATGACGTAAGTGTGCAAAATTTATTATTTAAAGTAATAGCGCATTATCGGAGTTTGACTTCCAAGGAAACATGAATCATGTAACTTCAAAATTACGTTAAATAAGTCCGCGTAAAAAGAGACCCAGGTATATTAAATTTAGTCATTTGGTTCATTGCAATGTTGTGAATATTGGGAGCAGACATAAAATCCCTTTCCTGCTTTCAGTATTTAATATGATTCTCATTGATAAACTCACATTAAAGTTTAATTTAGCAAATTTTGGGATCATATCCATTGCAATGTAATCGTTAATAATTGCATATCATTAGCAGATCTAGCCTTTGAGTGAGAGTATTTCAATTGTTAAATCTAAGCGCTAGCTTGGAAGTCAAGTAGCCTAAATAATAAAATTGGAAATATTATTATTATAATAATGATCATGAATTGATAGTTCATTGAAAGGCTAATATGTGTGTTTAAGGAAATAGGATTAAGAGTTATCAGATTAGAGAACATAACACAGACATTCCATGTTATATAATTGTAGCTATTGAAAGTAATAGATGCTGAAAACAAAAAATAAAGTAGTGAAATTAAATGGGAAGGATTTATTTATAACATTTCTTTGTCCTACTTTAAATTAAATAATAATTTTATATTATAAGCATAAATTATGAGTTCTCTGCATCGACTACTAATTTATTTCCAATCACATACAACATTTTCGTAATTACCACTCGAGATCAGATATTTATATTAAAGTTGTGGAAGAAAATTGTTTCATTATTATTCATTTAGTAATAAATTTTATCATGAAACATTTGCATAATTGATGCTGGGTTTGAAACCAAGAGCACAATAAATTGAGTTGTATTTATCAACATTATATTTTTTTTGAGAGAGAAAATTTAATTACTTGCTCCATTATCTTCTATAGTCATAAGCATGGATAAAAATGATGATCTCTGATGGGCATTACGATTTATAGTTGCAATTTGGCCCCCAGGTATACTTAGTTTTATTATTAATATCAGTAAATAAACACACTAGCCGTCCTTGTTTGATCCTAAGGTTAGATTCAATCGACTAGCTACTAGAAATAAATAAATGAATAAAGTTAAGGTTACAATATATATATATATATATGTTAAAACGAAGATTTGCACGGGTTAAATATATAAAATACATATTTTGCGGGTTCATCCGTGTTAAAAACTTTTAATACCAATACACTGACGTTTCGACTTGGTCACACAAGCCATCCACCTGTTTAAAAATTTCCTCCCCGTAGAGGTTAGTAATGTTAAAACGAAGATTTGCACGGGTTAAATATATAAAATACATATTTTGCGGGTTCATCCGTGTTAAAAACTTTTAATACCAATACACTGACGTTTCGAAACGTCAGTGTATTGGTATTAAAAGTTTTTAACACGGATGAACCCGCAAAATATGTATTTTATATATATATATTGTAACTATACATATAAATGCCCAGGTGCCAATTCTAAACAAGATAGAATAAAATTTATAATTTAGGTTGTGTCTCTAATTATGGATAAGACTCTTATTATAGTATTAATCTAAAGCTTAGCTCAGTTGGGGGTTATAGGGTCTCGTGGTCATTTAGAATGTAAATGGGGAGAGAGAAGCATTTATAAAAAATAATTATATAATGTTTATTTACTTATATAATAAGTACTTACTTAAGTTATCAAAAGAAAGCAATTCGTGGATTAAATCAAGAATCATGATATGTTCAATTCTCCCACCATCCAATTACATGCCAGACCAATCAAGCCACTCATCTAATATGTTTGGGGATCACTGTAACAATAATCAATCTACAGACATTTGATTTAGATTGCACAGCTATACCAATGTTAATTTAAATGATGAAATAATCTCAGGGCTCTATTATATGAATAATAAATCAATCCTATTCTAAGATGATAATTAAGTAATGAGGAAGTATTATGAAACTGACAATTCTTACAATGAAATAAAGGATAGACAATGATAGAGATCGGGTGCATTTTTATCTCACATCATTATCTATTTTAAAACAAGGTAAAATCTATATCTTGGCATTATACAATGTTTGGATAAATTAATTCGGTGTTATCTAGATAAGTTGCCTATACTATTAAACAGATAAGTGTTACAATTAAATTATGTCGAACATATGTGTGTGTGGAAATGGTCAATCGAACGTACATGGCAAAATAATTCAGAGGGACTCTTACTTCAACAAACATTTATTACAAGACACATTCTTTTATAAACACATCAATGATGATTTAACATGAGTTCGCATTAACTACAAGATTGACTAAATAACATTAAAATTACATAAATCCTATACACTTAATATTTGGAGGCTCTTCCTCTTATCTGTTATTTCAATATTATTTACAACTCTATTTATTAATTTATTAACAATACAAAATAATTATATATTTACGTACCAATGGTTATGTCATATATACTCATTCTGTGCCCTCAATGAACTAAGAAAAGCAGTATCAAATAATCAACTAATGCCATTGAAATTATTTCCGTATGTTCATAAATTTATATTTACTATAAAAAATTAAGTAATAATTTTATTAAAATTAGCATTAAATATAGCATTAAATAAAGTAAAATTTTGTAATCCAATATTACATTCATACTGGGAGGGTGAATTGCCAGTAATAATAATAAATAAAATAATGATAATGTAGGTGATATGATTTCACAAGCTACTTAGAACTTACAATTCCAGCGATGGTCTCCCTCCATATCTCTAAGTTTATCATATCTCCGAATGTGTGCGCATTTATAAATTTACAATCATAATGCATTTATTGATTACATTTTCTATCGGTTTACTTGCGGAATGAATAAACTTCACAATACGGATAGTACCATGAGCCAATCATTAAATTATTAATCCAACTTCAAGTATATTACAGAAATCACTAAAACGTCTATCTGAAATAACTAACATATACTACATAACGATAATTATGTGGAATGAAGATGGAGAGCAAAATACTAACAAATAAACATTTACATACAGGCACATGAGGGTTAACAAAACTCCAAACATCAACTTAATTCATAAACATAGTAGCTACCAACTTTTCTGACTCGAATGGTGCGGAAGCCAGCCAATTAATCATAAATAAACAGAACATCTACCACTTTACTTTAAGAAATATAATTATCACATCATATACTATCAAGCAAGGAAATATACCAACACCCATGGTCAATAGGTAAATAAGTAAAATGAGTGTTACTCAATCCGAATAGCATGATTATCCCTTCAACCGCCTCTTCAGTCAAAAGATATTTAATGCATTTCATATAGGACAAATCCATAAACGATAAACTCTTAAATTTTTACACTCTTTAACGCATAGTGCTAGCCAAAACTGATAGAAAAACAAATAAGCATAAATCTAACTCTTATAAAACAGCTTATGATAGCAAACACACATGCGAAAATATGATCATGTATGAAATATTTCCAAAATCACATCAGACAATAAAATGTTATATTAGCATGAATTAAATTATAAATGAATCTAGTATCTATGAAAAATTATGAACATCGAATTTCAAATTAGCGTAAATACTATCAAGTAAGCCTGACCATTCGGCAATACTGGCATAAATATTTTCATGTATCTATTTATTATTACCAACTAATGAATAATGATAAAGCATTCAATTTGCACCAATAATATGAGCACAGGAATATATAATACTTTTACATAATACAATAGAAAATATTACTGGTTTGGTATAACTTATATCAAAATCTCTGAGATATTCTAGAGGAGATTGGGTACACAAATACATAATAATAAATCAAATTAATGTCAAAATAAAAATCTACCTATCTATCATATGCAATGGAAGAAATGCATATCAAACCTTCTACCATTAAAATAAAAGTTCCCTTTTTATTTTATTTCATACTTGAAACTTTAAAAGTAGAAACATATATGTAACTCACAATGATAATGATGAATAAACAAACATTAAAACATACAAACATTTTTCCTGCAGGATAAACATGAGTTTGGCAAAACAGCATTAATCTCCAATGTTCTTAGAGCTTCCTAACGGACATTATAAACAGCTTTTGCACATATTTGAATCAATTTTTTTTTTATATAAACTCTCTACAGCTCAGCAAGATCATCCAAATAAATGTTTATGATTCACTGTATTTTCAATTTTGTTCTGTGTAAAATTTCCAATATTTAATAAATTTTAATAACAATCAAGATCAGGATTATTTGGTCATCCATGCTTATACACATTACTGATAAATAATTATCAAATATCATTAAGTCATGCATTCTATCACTCATTTATAGGTGTGAATGGTTAAGGTAATTTAGTATACATAATTATTCCAATAATGTAAAGTATTAGAATGAATAATTTCTCTTTTTCAGCCTTATTTTACACAATAAAAATAGAAAACTTATTAAATGAGAGTCAATAAAATATTTCACTAAACAGTTCAGCATAACTTTTCCAATTATTAATAGTATTCTTAATTTACATACTTCCAGTATCACACTATTCACTATAAGTTATAGCAAAATTGTATTAGCAATTTTTTTTATATAATATCCCTGCATTCTGAATAAAAGTAAATTCAAATTATTAGTCAATAAAAGCTGGGGCTGGTATACCTTTAAAAATTTAGCCTTCCATCTTGAACAATCCTATCCGGTGTCCTTCACAATTATACATTGGCATTTACACTTGAGTAGTATGAGAGAAGTTTACTTAGTAAAGGAAATAGTAGAGAATTTAATGAAAATATTAGTTCACCTGTTTTATTATATAAATTATCTCTACTTTATTTTTACTGCAAAAGTATTTCACCTTCTCTAAAACTTTTTCTGAAGTCCCTGTTTACTTAGCCACGCCTCCTTTTTTTATTTTTTATAATGAGGCCCACAATATGCAAGAATTTATTACTTGTAAAAAAAATGTTAGGAATAGAGTATTGGAAAAAAAATATTAAATTACAAATGCTAACTAATAATAAATGAAATAAATAACTTTTACATTTTGAAATGTAAGATTTTATGCAATAAATAATTAATAAAAAAAATCATACTAGCTGATGGTGTGTGTGTGTCTGTCTGTCCATTAATCCAGAGGTCTATTAATGACTTGAGCTATTAACAATATCTATGGCAAAATAAATATGTTATTGCAAGATGGATATTCTGAGTGATAATTCGAAATATGAATGAGGTGTGAAGTATGGAATGATGTGAAAGGACATGCACCCACATATACAAGTTAGATCTTGGAATGGCAATAAACAATAAATTAGAAAATTAATGAATAAGCATTCACCAGGGCTTTACAGACAAACAATACTCATTTCCACTAGTTTAGCTTTCATACCAACAACTCCTGATACAGTCCATTCCCCTCTCCCATTATTAAATATATATAAAAAAAATTTAATGATTGTTAAACTCCAACTGACATCCTAAGAGCTTTTCAACCAAATTATACATTAAGTTATATCACAATTCATTTCTTTTTTTATTAGGTACCCCTGACCACTATTGGTACAATGTGAACTTCCCACATTCCTTCATGGTGCGAATCTGGAAGGTCACAATATGTATATATATATATATGTAAAAAAACTAATTATTAATCTTTAATTGAAATAGTCTCTAACATAAACATCTTTTGTAGTGTATATTACTTCTGGGATACACATTATTTGATAGTAAGAAAATCTACATCTGATTTTCTAAGCTTTTGCACATATGCTTACTCCTGCTGCTTTTTGAGTCAGTGAATTCTACACACACACACACACACACACATATATATATATATATATGGCTGCAGAAAGGAGTTTGCTGTTGTAAAGGATAGCTTACAATGCACACATTCCTAAAAAGATCAAACCTATTTATTGAACCCAATCCATGTGGAATTTTATTAATAGTGGGAAGATTATTTGTTTGTTATTATTACATATATACATATAATACATAATAAATTATTATTTTATTATAAATAAAATACGATCTATATTTTGAAAAGTAATATTGTATATATATAAACTATTTGATTAAATAAACTGTAATGTATATATTTTTTTAAATTTAAAATTAAATATTAATTTATAGTTAAATGATTTTGGGATAGCCTGAGATTAAGTTGGGTGGGCATGTATGAAAATAAAACTGATTTTATTTTTATTTTTTTTTATTTGTAATAAATGAAATGTATTTAAACAATACATATAAAAATCTAAATGAATTTAAACAATAGGCAGTTTAAAATATCAGCGTTCTCAGCGTTTTATATAAAAATAGAAACTTTTTACAAAATTGTTCTTCTTGTCAAGAGAGATAACAGCTATAACAATAGACAGTAATTTAAACTAAAATTTAGAATGCTAAAATGGAGTTTACTTTTTCTTTTAGTTAAATTATAAACATTTTAAAAGTCAAATGCTGTAACTAAAAGTTTATCAAATTCAAAGGAAAGAAAGTGAAATAAGAAGTAAGAATAACTGATTAATTCTTAAATAATTAAATCGTATTTTAAAAGTTGTTAGAGTAAATTTGAATATTTTAAATCTTTCAAAAAAAAATAACGAAAATTAAGTCTGCTGAAAACTGGAAAAGAAAAAAAATGAAATAATTTTCTTAATATATATGTAAAGCACTTTAATATTGTTCAATACAAATATATCATTATAAATAATTATTGAATTGTACTTTAATATGAATATGGGCTAGAGCAAAACATGCTATTGTGCGTCATGGTATTTCCTACCAGCTGCATTAAACCTCTCTATATATTTTTCTACTTTATTGTAAACACACAAGATTTCCGCAGTCCAAAGTAAACAAGGATTGGAATGCTTAATGATGAATCAAATGAGGATCAAGGTGTTTATTATTAAACACAACTACAGGAGACACCATCGTACCTATCTATCCTTGCTAAGGAAAATAATATACTAAGTAAAACTGCTTTGAAGAACAACTTGCCTAACTATCAACTACTACTACTTTTATTAGGATGATTTTTATGAACTTTGTTCCAATTACAATTTTTTTAATCAAAGAATCAATATTGTAAATTTTTGTTTATTTATTTATTTATTTTTTAAGTCTTGTTATCTGTTGTATTTTCACACACTGATGTTGAAGCCTCATTTTTCAGAATTAGCAAAGAAGAAAAGGGGGGATTATTCATTTTGATATTTTTATATTTTCATTGTAAATAAAATTTAGGTTAACCCACCTGCTTCACATCAGATTATCCACATAAATATTAAGGTAAGATTCTCTACATTTATTTTCATAGATTAAACTGCAACACTTATACAGAATACATATTATGTTTTATTTTGTGATTAACCTTGTATATATATTTTCCAGTATGTTTGACTTATCAACTAGTATCTATCTCTATCATATATATAAATTGGGGAAACTTGTTAAATAGGTTGTTAACATCTGCAAATATATAATTTAGCTATTATCTTAAATTACTAGTTTATTTTTCTATATAATTATGATTTGTAGAGAATGAGTGGCATAGATGGATTTCTACCATGAGGTATAAGGATTGGATCTGGAGAAGCATTAATTAATAATATGGTAGAGGTTCACATGTGATACATGTACATATTATTATTGTTGTTGTTGTTATTATTATTATTATTATTATTATTATTATTATTATTATTATTATTATTATTATTATTATTATTATTATTATTATTATTATTATTATTATTGTTGTTGTTGTTGTTGTTGTTGTTATACTTGATGATATTTATTATTGTTAATAAATGTTTGACTTTGTATTATTCCGGTCTCTGGTTTATTGAGTTGTCCTGACATTCCACAGTTTATAAATAATTATGCATGCACACACATCTATTTTTCTTATCATATAAAAGCTTGAAAATAAAACAAATATAATAAATGCTAGTTGTAACCTATATATAGGTGCAGGAGTTGCTGTGTGTATCTGTTCATCCCTGCTAAAGGAGTCAAAAGCAATATTCTCTCAGGGTTTAAATATTAGGGCATAACGGAATTGACGAGGAAGAGAATGTGGATAAACTAACCTAAATTGTATTTAATATTATTAAATAGGGATAGAGTTAGTCAATTAAAGGGTACGCAATCATTGGTTAAGCATTTTATGGGGTTCTCATTAGCATTCTATCAGAAGACCCACAGTCTGAACATAGTTGGATGCAACTTTTTTCTCTTCTAAGCCTGGTAGGTCTCTGCAGATTGTTTCTTTAGGGGCAATAAATTAGAGCACATTAACTTATCGCCACACCATATTTCTACATCTGCATAGTAGTACAGTCTGCAAGTTATTTGACCATCCATTACATCTGGTGCACCATCATTGGGCTTGGTTAGTTTATGACTGTTGATGAAGAGTATTGCCCATTATACTGGTGTTAGCAATGTTTGGGTCAAGTGGTAATCAACTTTGGGGCTCGATAGATAGGTGTACCATCACATATAGACTTTGTGTAAGTTGGTCATACATTGTGAACGAACCAGCTGATTGTTGAATCTGATCTATATATCCAAGTGAATCTTTCTGTCCATTATATCTGGTGCCATCAACTTGTAGGGCTAGTGGTCATCTTTCCATCCATTATATCTGGCACACAACATGGTAGGCATGAAGATATTACAGTTGATAGAGGTATCCAAGTATATTTACTAATAGTTATATCTGGTGCAACATGTTAGGCATAAAGATTTGATAGATGTATCCAAATGTATTTACCAATAGTTACATCTGGTATCCGGTATGTTAGGTATGAATATACAATAATTGTAAAGGAAGTCCAGCAAAATATTAAAGCAAATTTCACTTTATATTTTTCTATCAACATAAACCCAAATGAACTTATGCACTTGGCAAACAACTAGCACTTTCATCTAAAATAATAGTAATAGTGATAATAGATCACATAAACTTGAATCAATTTTCAATAAGAAATCTAAAGTATTGGGTGTACATTGGAAATATAAAGGATTGGACAATAAACAGAGACCGATGATAAATAGTTAAGTGAGTAATAAATGATACTAAAATAGTAGAGTTAGGCATGTAAAAGGACATAGGCTAAAAGTAGATCTATTAAAACCTAGAAAAAAAGAGGTAAAAGATAAATACAATGGTTGGGAGTGGCATGATGCACTGTGGCAGGTAATTATTTATAGTTTTATAAATAAATGTTTTATAAATAGTTTGCAAATAAATAAATATTTAATGATAACCAGAAGTGTTAAGCAATTAAATAATATGGAATCAAAACATTTGGAGATAGGGAAAGATAGTAGTGACAGTGAGATGGTAGATGATACTACCAGTAATAAGGTAGAATCTACGATGATTCAGATACCTGGGGGATCTATTCTGGAAGTTGAACAATCCTCACAAGTGCAAGAAGGGAGTCAAACAGTTTGTCAAATTCAGATGATTTCTCCCAGTGAGATTACTCAAGTGCCTGAAGTTGGAGTAATTCGGGCTATTCAAGACCCTACAGCATTGGCACAATTAATAATCATGGAGATGAAGAGTGATATGAATAATATAAATAGCAATATGGAGAATATGAAATGATATAAATAGTAATATGAGAGTATGAAAAGTGATATAAATAGCAATATGGAGAGTATGAAAAGTGATATAAATAGCAAGATGGAGAATATAGCAACCAAGGTTGATATAAATAAAATAAAAGAATTGAAGAAGGATATGAATGATATGAAAGAGCAAATGGAAACAAAAACTGATAATGTTGAAATTAAGCTGTCTGAAGATATAGGACAACTTTCCCTTAAATTAGAAAATGTTCAAGAAAGACAATATTGAATTGAAGCAAGGAATGTTAGAGATGAAGAATGAAATTGATTAAAAGAATAGGAAATGCCAACAGTGGTTAGATGATTTTAAATCCAGTGTCATGGACCAATTGAATGCAAAATATGAAGAGATGTAAGAGTCAGGAAACATTAAAACATGAGGTGCATGTGGAACAGGATAACTTCCTATCTGAGGTTCAAGATGAATTTCAGGGATTTCAATCAAGAATAGAACAACTTTCCATATCACAAAATAATCAGGTTGAGTCATGAATAAGATGCTAGTAGATTTGGATCAACATCTTAAATGAGTTGAGGGTAGAATAGTCAAAGGGCGGATGGACATGACTGCAGACAAAGCCAATATAAAAAAGTTGGTAGGAAGTGCTTATGAGATAAGAGATGAAATTGATAGAATGGGTGAAGCCTTTAATCAGAGATTGATGGTGCTCGAGTCTCAACTGTGCCAAGAGATGCCGACCAGTGGAGGAAAACATGATGAAATTGATTTAAGGATGCACAGTAGTAATAAAATAAGGGATAGTAGGACTCATCACCTAGAAATTTCCCTCAAGGACCCACAGAGGAAGTGATCCTTCTGAAGAAACTACCCTCCCATGTCGAATCCTGCCTGAGGCAGAAGATTATCCTCCTAACTTTAATTTAGGTTTAATTCCAGATAGTTATAGAACACACTATGATGATCATGCATTGACCCCACCTGTAAACACTTCAGAAATCAAGACACTTTACCATCCTGCACAAGTGAACGCTATTAACCAGTTTGTCAAACTAAAAGTATTCAAGGGATCTACCAATGAAGCTCCCATTGAACCCATCCGGAGTCTGAACCTTTATTTCTCTGTAAACAGAAACTTGTCAGAGGGTGAAAAGGTTATTATTGCATATAGCCATCTGCAAGGTGATGCGCTGGTATGGTGGGAGTCATTGTTTCAGGCCCCATCTACATTTGATAAATATCAGATACTGCTGGTGAAAAATTTCTGAAACAAGGACAGGCAGGAGGCCTTATTGTATCAATTATTTCAAGAGAAGTATAGGGCAGCACCTGGAGAAACCTTGACAAAGTTCTTCCACTGTCAAGCTATGAAATTAAAAATGTTAAATACCTACTGCCTGAGGGAAAGTCAAATTATCAGAATAATAAAGAGAAACTTACCACTCAGGATTGAACAATCACTATTGTGTACCAATGTTAGGACCATAGAACAGGTGGACAAAACTGTTAACTAATATAGATATGAACATTGCTAACCTGTCAATTAGAGCACCTGAAAAAAGGAAAAAAGAGGCTACTGCTAATGCTATCTTTTATAAAAAAAGGAAAAAATAATAATGATGCTAACCATTGGAAAGGGAAATCCATACAAAGTAATTCACCCTATGTATGGTCAGCTAAAAGGAACTGAACAAATATTAGCAAAACCGGAATAAACCCTCTTCATAGTCCTGAAAAATCCCCAAAATGAGGGTATAGTAATTATACACCAAAAATTCAACAGAAACTAAACTAGAAGGATACTTGAGGTTATGTTCCTCACCTTGAGAGACTGAAAATACCCTGAGGAACATGAAACAAACCCCTGATCGAGAGATCACTAATATGATGTGTTCATGGAAAGACAAAGCACCTGACTATGCTTTGCAGAGCTGCCCCATGATAGAAATTTTGTTTGAGGGTTTACAAATTAAAGCACTGTTAGATTCTGGTAGCCAGATTTCCATGATCTCAGATAAATTTTACCAGAAAATTTTGGATTTAAAATCCCCAAAATTAAAACCTTACCTATGAAATCTATTCAGGTTACCATGGCTAATAGTAGGAAAGCAAAACTTGGACAAAAGCAAATCTGGGTAGAAATGAAAGTCGGCCAAACAATCCTCTATCATGTGTTCCTTATATTGAGTGGATTAATCCATGAGGTCATTCTTGGGTCAGACTTCCCACCCTTGAACACTTGTATTATTGATTTCTTTAACAAAGTGGTTAAGATAAGTGATGAGGTCTTGGAGATTACATTACTTCTGAGATATGGCATCCCTGAAGTTGACTGTGCAATATCTAGTATCCCGGAGGCACTCATAGATAGTAAACTTGCAGAGTCCAATGTGCTTGGAAGCGAGGAGACATTGAAATTAAGATCTGTGATACATAAATTTAACCCAATTTTTTCAGAGATACCAGAAGTAATAGAAAGATTTCAGAAAAGAATAAGATTAGTACATTACCAACTATTTCAATCCAGATCAAATCCTATTCCATACCAGTATCGGCAAGAGATAACCAAACAAATTAACAAAATGCTAGATTGGGGGATCATTTCCAAATGCTTTTCACCATACTGTAATCCAGTCATAACTGTGAAGAAGAAAGATGGGTCGATGAGATTTTGTTTGGATGCTAGACAACTAAACAAAATTACTGTCCCTGACAGAAATATTCCACCACCCATACACAAATTATTTGTGAGATTTGGAAACAAAAAGGTGTTTTCCACTTTCGATCTAACCTCTAGTTATTGGCAGATCGAACTCCAGCTGAATGATCGCCAATACACTGCCTTCTGATACAAGGGATTTACATACCAATTTAATAGGATGCCATTTGGATTGATAAATAGTGGTGCTGGTTTGATACGATGTTTAGATCAGACCTTATCTCCTGAGATGAAGCAGATCATTATGATATATGTGGATGATGTGATAGTCACATCTACCACTGTTGAAGAGCATTTTCAACACCTGACTATGTTTTTCCAGGAGTGCTTCCAGAAAGGCATCAAGATCAACTTCAAGAAGAGTACCCTAGTCTCAAACCAGGTTATCTTCTTAGGTCATATCATAGGTTGTGATGGGATAAGACCTCATCCAGACAAGATCAGTGCCATTCAGAACTTTCCTAAACCGACTAATAAAAAACAAATCTGATAATTTTTAGACCTATGTAACTTTTACCATCGTTTCTACCAAAAATTCTCTGACCACACAGAACCATTATTAAAATTAATCAGGAAAGACGAGAGATGGAAAGGGACGAGGAGCAGGATCAGGCATTTGAGAAAATTAAAACAGGGTTTTTAGAGCAAATCATGTTAGCCTTCCCTGATTTTACTAAACCATTTATAGTCCAGACAGATAGTAGTGGTTTCGGATTGGGGTAACATCCCAAATCCAGGAAGATGGTCAACCTGGGGTCCTCTACTTTATCAGCTGACTCCGGAAAGGTCCAGAAATAAATTATACAGTAACAGAGAAGGAAGCACTGGCAATAGGGTGGGCCTTCCAAAAGTTTTGACGGATGCTTCTCGGATCAGAGGTGATAGTGATCACAGATCACAAAAGCCTCGAATTCCTGAACCATAGTTATCTGACCAACAGCCATCTAGTTAGATGGAGTTTTCTGTTACAAAATTTCAATTGTACTGTGCAATATTGCAAGGGATCCGAGAATGTTGTAGCCAATGTGTTTAGTCAAAACCCATGTAGATCAGAACAGAGCCATTTATTGGTAGAGAATGCCTATATTACAAATGTCAATATGATGACTGATGGTAATGTAGAGAATGATTTGGAAAAACTGCCTGAATTGCAACTTAAAGATAATAATTTAAACTTAATCATGAGAGCCTTGAAAGGAAAGTTTTGAATGTGCCAAAAGATCTTGATTTGTATAAGATAGAAAATGAGGTCCTGCGATATAAAGTAAATAATATTACAGATGAGTGGATGATAGTAATCCTGGAAACGTTGCATATCCACTCATAAAATATATTCATTGTTTATATGGACACTACAGTGCCCATAAAACAGAGCATACTTTGAGAAATTGGTTTTGATGTCCTGGTATGTATAAAGACATATTAAGGTCAATTCAAGATTGTCTGGTATGCCTTCGAGCCAAGCCAGTAAATCAAAATTACTATAATGCTGCAAAATCACTATTACCTAAAGGACCAAATGAGATCTTGGGGATCGAATATTATGGGCCCTTACCCCCATTTAATAAACAAAAATATCTATTGGTTGCTTATGATCTCTTTTACTAAATATGTTTCTGCTTACCCAATACCCCAAGCTAATACCAGGTATACCATCAAGGTATTAAACACCCTCCAATTTGTGAGGATACGAAAACCCAAAACTATTTTAACAGACCATGGTACCCCTTTCCTATCCAAAGAATGAAAAAAATAAGTGGAAAGATCACAAATAAAACATGTGCTCACATCCATTAGGAATCCACAGTCAAACCCTTGCAAACATGTAATGTGGGAGCTCAGTCGGTTGTTCAGGACTTACCTAGGGGATGAGCATAGAGGGTGGATAAGACAGATAGACCAGATAGTTAATTATATCAACTGGAGTGTGAATGAATCCACTGGATTCACACCCATTGAGCTACATTTTAATCAATCAATTCCCATGTTGTTCACTAAATATCAACCTAAGACTAGATATAAACAATGTAGTATGAAGGAAAATGTGCAGAAAGCATATCTTTGATTGGTAAGTAAGGCCAATAAAAGGAACAAAAATAAGACTGGAACTCCATATACTTTCAAAGTAGGAGATCAAGTTTTAATAAAAAAAACCCATGTTAGTAAGCAAATTCAAAATAAGTACAGGCAGTTTTACCATCTATATGAAGGACCTAACAATAGTTAAACAATCGAGTCCTAATGCATTTTGGTTGGATATGGAAGAACAAGTTAGGGGCAAATATAGTACCTGCATTATGAAACCATACTATGGACAATCTTAATAATTGTAGAATTGTCATACTCAACTGATGTGTGGAAAAAAAAAGAATGTTGATAAGTAAAAAAAATAATTAGATATTATGAAGTTATGTTAAAAATTATGATGAGAGTATTTCCTAATGGATGCCAAAGCAGATATTAGAATAATTTAGAGCCATTTTATTTAAAAGAGTTAAATCACACTAAGTGATGGTTGCTCCTATCTTCTGTTAGTCCTCAAAAAAAATCCTATAAGATTCAATAAGAGCAGGATAGAGGATAACAAGAAAAAAATATGTGCTATCTGAAACAGAAACACATTTTTATTAGGGTGCTCAAAACATAACCATCATTAGTTTAAAAAAACAACCCCCTATGTTTGAACCACACCTTGCAAAGTATTTCATGAGAGTGAGTAGAGAAGAATAGAAAGCAATTTGTGTAGTTGAGTGTAGAAAACAGTAAAATAAGGTTTCACTACCCTTCTTATATTTGTTAAAAAAGAAAAAAAACCCATCAAACTTCAAATGTGAACCTTGTGTAAGTGTTAGAATTTTCATGACAGATTAAAATTCTAACCCTGTAAGGAGAGGGGGTTGTAAAGGGTAGCTTACAATGCACACATTCCTAAAAAGATCAAGCCTATTTATTGAACCCAATCCATGTGGAATATTATTAATAGTGGGAAGATTATTTGTTTGTTATTATTACATATATACATATAATACTATGTAATAATAACAAATTATTATTTTATTATAAATAAAATACGATCTATATTTTGAAAAGTAATATTGTATATATATATAAACTATTTGATTAAATAAACTGTTATGTATATATTTTTTTAAATTTAAAATTGAATAATAATTTATAGTTAAATGATTTTGGGATAGCCTGAGATTAAATTGTGTGGGCATGTGTGAAAATAAAACTGAATTTTATTATTATTATTTTTTATTTGTAATAAATGAAATGTATTTAAACAATACATATAAAAATCTAAATGAATTTAAACAATAGGCAGTTTAAAATATCAGCGTTCTCAGTGTTTTATATAAAAATAGAAACTTTTTACAAAATCATTCTTCTTGTCAAGAGAGATAACAGCTATAACAATAGACAGTAATTTAAACTAAAATTTAGAATGCTAAAATGGAGTTTTACTTTTTCTTTTAGTTAAATTATAAACATTTTAAAAGTCAAATGCTGTAACTAAAAGTTTACCAAATTCAGAGGAAAAAAAATGAAATAAGAAGTAATAATAATTGATAAATTCTTAAATAATTAAATCGTATTTTAAAAGTTGTTGGAGTAAATTTGAATATTTTAAATCTTTTCAAAAAAAAATAACGAAAATTAAGTCTGCTGAAAATTGGAAAAGAAAAAAAATGAAATAATTTTCTTAATATATATGTAAAGTGCTTCAATATTGTTCAATACAAATATATGATTATAAATAATTATTGAATTGTACTTTAATATGAATATGGGCTAGAGCAAAACATGCTATTGTGCATCATGGTATTTCCTCCCTGCTGCATTAAACCTCTCTATATATTTTTCTACTTTATTGTAAACACACAAAATGGCTGCAGTCCAAAGTAAAAAAGGATTGGAATACTTAATGGTGAATCAAATGAGGATCAAGGTGTTTACTATTAAACACAACTACAGGGGACCCTATCGTACCTATCTATCCTTGCAAAGGAAAATGATTCACTAAGTGAAACTGCTTTGAAGAACAACTTGCCTAACTATCAACTACTACTACTTTTATTAGGATGATTTTTATGAACTTTGTTCCAATTACAATTTTTTTTAATCAAAGAATCAATATTGTAAATTTTTGTTTATTTTTTTTTAAGTCTTGTTATCTGTTGTATTTTCACACACTGATGCTGAAGCCTCATTTTTCAGAATTAGCAAAGAAGGGGGGATTATTCATTTTGATATTTTTATATTTTCATTGTAAATAAAATTTAGGTTAACCCACCTGCTTCACATCAGGTTATCCACATAAATATTAAGGTAAGATTCTCTATATTTATTTTCAAAGATTAAACTGCAACACTTATACAGAATACATATTATATGTTTTATTTTGTGATTAACCTTGTATATATATTTTCCAGTATGTTTGACTAATCAACTAGTATCTATCTCTATCATATATATAAATTGGGGGAACTTGTTAAATAGGTTGTTAATATCTGCAAATATATAATTTAGCTAGCCAGCATCTCAATTATCTTAAATTACTAAAGTTTATTTTTCTATATAATTATGATTTGTAGAGAATGAGTGACATAGGTGGATTTCTACCACGGGGTATAAGGGTTGGATCTGGAGAAGCATTAATTAGTAAGATGGTAGAGGTTCACATGTGACACATGTACATATGATGATGATTTTTATTTTTATTTTACTATTACTACTGTTGTTATACTTGATGATAGGTCTCTGGTTTATTGAGTTGTCCTGACATTCCACAGTTTATAAATAATTATGCATGCACACACATCTATTTTTCTTATCATATAAAAGCTTGAAAATAAATCAAATATAATAGGTGCTAGTTGTAACCTATATATAGGTGCAGGAGTTGCTGTATGTATCTCTGTTCATACCTGCTAAAGGAGTTAAAAGCAATATTCTCTCTGGGTTTGAATATTAGGGCATTACGGAATTGACGAGGGGGGGGGAAGTGGATAAACTAACCTAAATTGCATTAAATATTATTAAATAAAGATGGAGTTAGTCAATTAAAGGGTATGCAATCATTGGTTAAGCATTTTATCGGGTTCTCATTAGCATTCTATCAGAAGACCCACAGTCTGAACATAGTTGGATGCAACTTTTTTCCCTTCTAAGCCTGGTAGGTCACTGCAGATTGTTTCATTAGGGGCAGTAAATTAGAGCATATTAACTTATCCCCACACCATATTGCTACATCTGCATAGTAGTACAGTCTGCAAGTTAGTTTACCATCCATTACATCTGGTGCACCATCATTGGGCTTGGTTAGTTTATGACTGTTGATGAAGAGTATTGCCCATTATACTGATGTTAGGGTAATCAACTTTGGGGCTCGATAGATAGGTGTACCATCACATATAGACTTTGTGTAAGTTGATCATACATTGTGAACAAACCAGCTGATTGTTGAATCTGATCTATATATCTAAGTGAATCTTTCCATCCATTATATCTGGCACCATCAACTTGTGGAGCTAGTGGTCATCTTTCCATCCATTATACTATTAACTGAAAGGAGACCCTTTGATTCCTCTTGGATGCCTTAAAGGAACCAAGCAGGGCAAATTCCTAATGTCCACTCCATACATTCTTGTCATTGCAGCTGTTATTACTGTGATTATTCATATAGTATACAAACATGGATGGGCTTCTCACTAACATGCATTAATCAGCATGGTGAGTTTATTGGCTTTTTACCTCTGAGTTTAAGATCAAAAAACACCATGGTCTTTCTTCTCAGTTGCCTCATAAGGCAGAATAAATGTTTGTGTAAATGATATTTTCTTAGTAGATATATACAATTATCACAGACAAAAATAAATCATGGCCCTTATTCCCAGGAGATTGTAAAGTCACAACCAAGGCAGCGGTTGGTGGCCGAAGGCAGAGGGTACTAAGAATCCACTGATTGCGGACCCAGGCTGCCATTTGATGATGACTTTTTATTTAGGTACTTACAACTGCAGATCACTTTCAGCTGAAGGAAGATTGCAAGAGTTAGAAGAACTGTCTTATATTAAATGGGACATTATTGGACTTTGTGAAGTTAGAAGAAAAGATGAAGAGACAATTGATTTAAAAGTGGACGTGTACTCTATTATAAAGGCACAAATATTGGAAATACAAGTGGAGTAGGATTCATTATAAATAAAAAATGGAAGAACAACACTGTGGAGATTGATGGTGTATCAGATGGCAAGATTAGTTATACAACTTAATAGCAGATACCAAATGCAGATAATTCAGGTTTATGCCCCAACAAGTGCTCATAGTGATGAAGTAGTAGAAGATTTTTATATGGATGTACAAAGGGCTTTCGATCAGAATAAACAACATTTTAAAATTGTTATGGGAGACTTTAATGCTAGAATTGGTAAACAAATGAAAGATGAAAGTGCTATAGGTAATTTTGGTTATGGTAATAAAAATGAGAAAGGACATAGACTAGTGGAGTTTGCTGAAAAAGAAAAACTTTATATTATGAATTCTTTTTTTGAGAAAAATGTTAAAAGAAAATGGACATGGAAGCATCCCAATGAAGGTACAGCAGAATTGGATTATATTTTGACTAACTGAAAATACATATTTCAAGATTGTAATGTTCTTAATAAATTTAACACAGGAAGTGATCATCGATTAGTAAAATATAAGATACATACATGTTAATGCAAAACAAGAGAGACAAGAATTATTAAGAAAAATAATTTTTACTGTTGATATTCCTAATATTCAGAAACATTCTAATGAATTTAAATTAGAACTTACAAATCGATTTTAAGTATTAGTAGATTTTGAACAGGATGCAGATTTGAATGAAATTAATATGAAAATAACTGATATACTTTTAAAAACTGCAACAAAGATAGCTGGTAGAAAAAAGCAGCAATTGACCAATAAAATTTCTACTGAGACTAGAGAATTTATGAAGAAAAAAAGAAATATGAAGATATACAAAAATGATGCATTAAAGGATTGAATATCTTGAATTTTGTAAAATGGTATGGAAAAGAGTTGAAAATGATATAAGAAAGTATAACTGTGAACTAGCAAGGAAAGCTGTAGAAGAAAATCAAAGTCTCAAGAATGTAAAACAACATTTTGGTATTGGTAGAAAATTTATATCTACAATAAGAAAAAAAGATGAAATTATTACTAAAAAGAGAGATGACATTATGAAATGGGTAGAAGACTTTTATCAAGAATTATATAGTAATAAAAAAAAAAAGAACAAGTACCTCCTATTTCTATTACATCTTCTGAATTGCCTAGAATTTTAAATGAAGAAGTGAAACATGCAATTAAATGTATGAAGAAAGGAAAGGCTCCAGGTAATGATGGAATTATAATTGATATATTAAAAAAAGCAGGTGAAGAAATAGAAATTTTTTTAGCAAAGTTATATACCAAATGCCTAAATGATAAAGATGTACCGGATGATTGGAAGAATGCAGTAATAATATTATTATTTAAAAAAGGTGATAAAGAAAATATTAGAAATTACAGACCTATCAGCCTTTTATCAGTTTTATATAAAAAAATTTACCAAGATAATTACAACTCGTCTACAGAAAACATTGGATTTCCACCAACCAAGGGAACAAGCTGGATTTAAAAGTGGTTTTAGTACAGTAGATCATATCCAGGTATTGAGAAAAGTTATAGACAGGACAAATGAATATGAGTTGCCATTATGTTTTGGATTTGTAGATTATGAAAAGGCATTTGATTCTATAAACATTTCTTCAATGATTAAAGCATTGGATCATCAAGGTATAGATCCAGGATATTGTCATATTTTTAAAAAATATTTATAAAAATGCAACAGCACCAATTGGTTTACATAATGAATCTGGGAAAGTCAACATTGAGAAAGGTGTAAGACAAGGTGACTCCATATCTCCAAAACTTTTTGCAGCAGTGCTGCAAAAATTATTTTGTGGATTAAAATGGGAAGTTAAAGGAGTGAAAGTAAATGGAGATTATTTAAGTCATTTAGATTTTGCAGATGATGTAGTTGTTTTTGCAAATAATGCTTTAGAGCTACAGGAAATGTTGCAGGAGTTATCAGATGAAAGTAGAACTAAAGATAAATGTTAAAAAGACTAAAGTAATATTTAATCGATTTGCTCAAAATATGAAAATAAAGATTGATTATGATGAATTAAAAGAAGTTAACAGTTACAAATACCTTGGTCAGATTATTAATACAGATGGAAACATAATGGATGAAATTAATCATAGAATTAAACTTGGTTGGAGTGCTTTTGATAGAAATAACTTGATACTAAAAGGAAATATACCTATGTGTTTGAAAAGGAATGTTTTTAACAAATGTGTTTTGCCAGTTCTTACTTATGGATATGAGACTTGGACACTTAATAGAAGAGCAATACAGAGACTCCAGACCATTCAAAGAAGTATGGAGAGATGCATGTGGGACTAACAAGAAGAGATCGAAAATGTAATGTACCGGTAAGAGAACAAACAGGTGTTACTGACTTCACTGAAAAAATTAAAAGATTGAAGTGGAGTGGGCTGGACATATTGCTAAAAGAGATGATAATAGATGGACAATTGAAATCTTAAACCGGATTACAAGAGATTCTCAAAGACCCAGAAAGAGACCACATGTGAGATGGATGGATGAAATAAGAAAGTGTGCAGGGATGATGTGGAGAAGAAAAGCTAAGATCGGAGATGGATTAAACTTGGAGAGATCTTCATCCTGCAATGGATTGATAATGGTTGATCATGATGATGATGATATATATATATAGTTAATTTGCATAAATAATTTAAATTTACTCCATACTAATTTCTTGTAAATTTTGCTAGAATGAATAACAGAATAATGAAGCAAGTGTTGTGCAGTAATCATTTTCCATAATAAAACTTTATTTACATTAATTAGATCATATATATATCTGCATAATTATTATTTATAATACTATACACCCTTCACTTCCTCCCCTAACTTTTCACAAAAAATAATTTTGCATTCTTGAGGTTTTGGATGCACTCAGGCAGACCTTGTTAGAGATCAATATCTTTCCTCCTGTTGCGTGGTCATTTTTTCTTCCAATGAAGGCTATTTTGAAGAGGATAAGTCTACTTCTGGAAAATCTCTAATACATTCAATGAATCATTCTTCTCAGATAAGTGATTCTCATTCGAAGTTAAATCTGGAAACTCTTGTACTATATCTGAATAGCCTCTTTTTTAATTGCAATAGTATTACTTTGAATTAGCACTAACACTTGGTTCATCTAACGATTCAGGATAGCAACTTCCAAATGTTTTACATGTTCCCTTATTCTTCTACCACTTGTAATTTCATTCTCTTGTCTTCAAATATTGCTGATTATTACTCTTGGAAACCATTTTCCCTTTACCATGACATGCATCCAGATAGCATCACTGAATTTATAGCTTTCCTAATCCAAATCAATTTGCCTCAATGCACTATTATTAGGTATTAGTATAGACAGGTGGGTTCAGCATTTTTGACATAATAACATCTCAGCTGGTAACCTTTTAGTTAAAATACATGGAGTAAAATATTGATGGAACTTAGCATTGGTTTAAGCTTCATTAATGTCACTATACAAAGTTTTCTTTAGTACCTGTTTCAAATACAGTACTGCTTTCTCTGCCAGGACATTAGAGTCTGGGTGAAAGAGGAGTGTTTTTGCATGGCAAATTCCCCTAGTTGTCAAAAAGTCTTTAAATAGATCAGATATGAAAACAGTTCCATTATCTAAAACAAAAATCAGATATGAAACTAGTTCCATTATCTGAAACAATAATTTCAGGGTAGCTATAATTTAAAGCTTTAATGGTGTTTTCCATACTGGGCCAGCATGACTCACATGGAATCTTTCACAAAGTTTACAGGCTTTAACTTAAGGCTCTAGCTTCTTTGGTGGAATAGCATTAGTCTGATAGTCTTTACAATACTTGACAGTCTGTTTAATTTGGCTGTTCAAACTCTTACTGCCTCTTTTATTGACTAAGACACCTGCACATGATTTGCAATAGCATTGTAAATTGCATGTATTCTTACTTTTACTTGAATTTCTATCATCTGGAACCAATTTCTTTCTAAGATTAGAGTAATGTCTCATTTCATGATATAGTTTTTGGCCTTCAGTTTAACGAGTACCACTACTTTCTCATATATCAATCCCATTTCCATTTACATCCATAGCTATAACCTCGACTTTTTTTATAGTGATGCACATTTTTGCTTTTATTAATTTTGTCCAATCTTTTAATGAAATTAAGGACAACTCCGCACCTGTGTCAATTTCTATATTGTTTTTTGACAGAAAATTCATATGTTTAAACAATTGTAGTTATTATCAACATTTTTTTATTGTTTTTACTTCAATATTACTTTTGATTCCTACTCTCCATGATTTAAAATCCACCCATAATTCCCATTTTCTAACTTTTATCTTTTATGTGACAAACACATTGTAAATGATTGATTTTCCTACATATTTGGCATTTAGTGTTTTTAAATTTACAGGCCTTCTTTAAATGTCCCTTCTCACCACAACTGTAACACAGAAAAGACTTCATAGGGCTTTGACTACTCATGATCTGAATGTCAAGCTTTATTTACCCTCATTTTATATGTTGCTATATTTCTATGATATGAAAATTCTGAGGCATCTACCATGAATAACTCTTGTGTTATACATTTATCAACTACCAGCTTATATGTCAATACTATTTCACTGAGGAGAACTTGTTGTGATTTATTTTCAATCATCCCCATGACCATGCCAGCCAGTTTGACACTAAATTCACAGTATTTTTCTAATTTCCATAATATTATATCATATTGTTGATACATCTCATTTGGTGCTTGTCTTCTATTTGTAAAATGTAGATGTGACACCTACTTAAACATTCCAGGTGGAATTCTGCACTTAATTTTTCTTTAAGCTCGAGGTATGCTACTTCTTCTGAAAGCTCCAGTTCCAAAGTCTTTTTGCTATTTGCTGAACAACTTTTCCTGCCAGTGACATCAGTGTTGCTACCTTTAGGTTATGATCTTATTAATGAGCATGTATTTCTCTATATGATTCATGTACAAACACCAATTTTCTGCATCATTAATACCAAATTCCTTAACATTATTGTAAAATACCATTGTCAGAGTTTAATTTATAAGCAAACCTCACCATTCTTTTAATTATAATACTGACATGCTAATCACCTGAGATAAACTTTTATTAGTTTACAGCTTCTCTTAATTGCATTAACAACTGTTGCCAAATTACTATAAACATCAGATCACTTGTTGGCTGCAGTACTTCAGATCATCTGTCTGAGTCATTACTATACTTCAGGTCATCTGTTATGTGCTCCCAGGGTCAGTATACTAGCCAGGTCACAATTAAAGAACAAACAATACAAATAAAATGAATGTGAGTTTATTATACTCATGATAAAATATATATATATGTAGGTAAACAAACTACTTATTAACCTTTAATTGAAACAATCTCTACCATAAATATCTCTTGTAATTGTATTATTTCTTTATAAAAATTACTAAGAAAATCTACATATGATTTTCTAAGCTTTTACAAGCATGCTTACTCCACCTGCTACTGCTTTTTTAGTATGTGACTTCTAAATATATATAGTTAATTTGCGTAAATAATTTCAGTCCATGCTAATTTCTTGTAAATTTTGATGGAGTGAATAATAGAATAATTATGTAAATGTAGTATGCAAGAGTTAATAATAGAAGTTAAAATGGATCTGGGCTAGAGGCGTTGCTAGAAAATATAGATAAACAATTGAAGTCTCAAACAAGATTCTAAGATAAAGACCTGTGAAGAGTTCATATATGATGAATAGATGATCATATAATGAATCAATAATGATTGAAAGTGATAATAGAGTATATACAATACAGCTTCTTACATTATAATTATTGACTATTTTATTTCGGTGTACCTAAAACATATATTTTTCTTTTATTTTTTTTTTATTTTTTTTTTTTTAGAAAAAGAATATGAGCCTTTTCACAAAAAGAGAATATAATATTTATTATAAAAATATATTGATCGTGTGTTAGGGGAAAAATTTAAATTTTCAATTATTAATCTGGCCTTAAGTTACAGCTGTAACCACAACTCATATTCAAATGCAAAAATGTCTTTTTCATTGCTAAATTAATACAAATATGAATATTTTAAATGATTGTTAAACCAAATAAGAAAGGTGATTATTTTAACATTGTTATGTATACAGTTCAATTGTAAATATTTAGAGAATTGATTGTCTTTATGATAGTTACACCGTTACTTAGTTTATGCATTATTGAACAGGCAAAACTCCTCATATAATACCCTGTGCCAACCAGAGTAATCAATGGATGCCAGAAGCTTGTGCATAAAATCCCCATCTAGTGTCCACTCATCCAATATCCCCAGACTAGATTCTGGCTTTTGGCCTTCGTCAGTGAGAAGCCTTGGATCTGAGAGCACTGCATCTAGATCTTAGGATCTAATGCAACCCCCCAGCAGCCACCTTTTATCCCTACTTAACTACAAAACTATTAGAATAAAATTGAAAACACAGTAATATTTTTCAATCTAAGCTCATTAGGATCTAATGCAACCCTCCAGCAGCCACCTTTTATCTCAACTACAAAACTGTGAGAATGCAATTGAAAACACAATAATATTTTCAATCTAAGCTGTGAGCTTAGATTGAAAATATTAATTTCATTCTCAGAGTTTTGTAGTTAAGTAAAGATAAAAGGTGGCTTCTGGAAGGTTGCATTAGATCCTAAGATCTAGGTGCAGTGCTCTCAGATCCAAGGCTTCTCACTGATGAAGGTCACAAGCCAGAAAACTAGTCTGGGGATATTGGATGAGTAGGCACTAGATGGGGAATTTATGCCCAAGCCTCTGGCATCCATTGATTACTCTGGTTGGCACTACTGTATGGAGAGTTTTACCTGTTTAATAAGTTATGTGCTAGCATAAGAGATGGTGATCATGTGATGTTTAGTGGTTTATGCATTATTTAGTCTATAACAAGAGTGTATTACCTATTAAATTGAAAAAGTATATCCTACAAGCAAATATCTGCTCATCAAGAAAGTGTGAGATGGGAACAAATCATGGGCCACTGAACCTGTATGAATTTATCACCATTGCACAAACCATTCTGAAATTTGTTCTCTCACCTGCCAATAAAATTGAACCATGAAAATTTGTCTAAATGGTTATATAATAAAAATTTTAAAAAGTATGGTGAAATAAAAAAAGAAAATAATGTAAGTAATTCATATGATTTTGTAAAGACTTTAAATGTTTTTTTAGAGGGAAATAAAATAAATATAAAAATGTGTTTTTTGTCAAACTTGATATATGTAGTATGTACCCGAATATTGTACCACATAAAGCATTTGATATAATATTGAATAGGTATATTAAAGATAATAATAAGAGTATAAAAATGGAATGTAATCAATTGTATGATATGTTAAATATATGTTGTAAAGATGTGGTATTTAAATATAATGAGGTATATTATAAACAATGTAAAGGATTGAGAGTACTTTCGTCGATTTCCACGATTGTGTTGGGACCTCCGATTTTCCGCCTTTCATTTCTTAACAATCTCCAGGTACAAACTTTGCGGAGGTAGTTGTTCCAATCGATAACAGTTTTGTCCGAAATATTCAATTCCTCCGCACAAAATGTTATGAATATTAATTATTTGGACCAACTGCAGATGAAACGTATAGCGGTCACGAAAGTCATTTTGGAGCCAACGAACCACGTGCCTTTTCTCATTGCGATTTGGGATAGACAATCTTTCAAGTTGCATCACCATTGTTTCACCATTTTGGGTCCCGTATTGTGAACATACTTTTTCATTTCATGACCATTTTGACACAATTTCTTTTTGGGGAGAAGTCCGCGGTCTTGTAAGAAGATGATCGCTTCCTCCTCTGTACTTGGTAAATTAAATAAGGTTCTTGTAGCTTCAGCCATCATAAACGCAAATATCACAAAGTAGAAGAGCTCAAAAAAGTCACTGTGATGCCGTGGATAGCAAAATCACAATAGACAGAAAAATCAAAAAATTTCCCAAACCTCTCTCCGAATTTTAAATCTCGCAGGTAAAAAAAAAAAAATTGACTCTCTGATGGATTAATCACGTCAGTCACTTGGTTGCCATGACAACGTTGTCATGCAAAAAAACGTCGATGTCTACCGAAAGGGAAATTGGTAGGTCAAATACGTCATCGGTTGAATTATCCGTAAGTACCGGATTGAGTATGGGGAATAGTATGAGTGGATTGTTAGCTGCTATTTTTATGGATGATTATGAAGATAAATATTTTTGTATTATGAAATATAAGCCTGTTTTTTGGGTTAGGTATGTTGATGATTATTTTTTAGTATTCAATGGCAATTATAGAAAATCTGAATGTTTTGTAAGGTATGTTAATTCAATTGATGATGACATTAGTTTTACTATGGAAAAAGAGAAAAATAATGTAATTACTTATATGGATGTTGTAATAAAAAAAGTTATTAGAAATTGTAAGGTTGCTATTGAAACAAGTGTATTCAAAAAAGAAACTTTTTATGGTTTGTTAAGTAGTTGGGATTCAGATATTGAATATGAACATAAAATTAATATTATTAATAATAGGATAAATAGAGCAATTAATTTATGTTCTGAAGAAAAATTATTTACAAAAGAAATTTGTAATATAAAAGAGGAAGGTATCAAAAATAATTATCCAGTTAAAGTTATAGATAAATTATGTAATACAAAAAATATTAAAAGAATAATAAAAAAGAGAAACAATCAGAAAGATGTAAATAATTGTATATATAGTAGTTATAATGTTTCTAGAGATACTTTTATGAAGATTTAAAAGATTATAAAAAGTATAAATAATAAATACAAGGGGGAAAGTAGGTTAATTATTAAACCTGTATATAAAAAGAAATTGAATTTAGGAAATTTAATTAATGATATAAATAATATAGAAATTGACAAAATGAATGGAATTTATTTAATTGAATGTTTAAATTGTAAGAGGGAGGGGAAAAAGATTTCATATATTGGTACAACAAAGAATACATTAAAAACTAGACTTAGACAACATTTATATGACAAAAATTCAAATATTTACATACATTGTAAAGTTTTAGGTCATAAAGATTTTAATATTAAAATGTTGAAAAGGGTTAAAAATTACAGGGAAAGGATGGTAAAAGAATATTTTTATATAAAAAAATATAATCCTACTTTAAATAGAATTAATGGAGTAGATAAGGAATCTTAAATAATGTATAATTAAAATAAATGTTTAAATAGGTTTAGGTAAATTGTTAAAAGGTTTTTTTTTTTGTATAAAAAAAAAAGGTTATATTTGTTTTATATTCATTTAAAGCTATAGTTTAGGAATGTAGTTTTTTGAGATGGGTTTTAGATAAGATTTAAAAAGGAGGAGGTTATTTGAAATTATGGTTGGTTTTTAAATTTGTATAAAAAGTTTCTTGGATGATTTTAAGAAAAGATTTATAATTAAATAATGTAAAAGAAAGTGTAATAAAAAATAGCAATGGGAGAGAGATGTAAGTAAAATATAATTATGTATGTTTAATATGCTTGTTACTGTTTATGTTAATGTAAGATGAAGGTATTTATGTAATTGAAGTTTTTTTATAAATATGTATTTCATTGTTGTTGCAGATCCTTGACAATGACTATATGATGATAAAGACAGTTGAAACGTTGGAGTTTTATATTCATCATCATCATCATCATCAACCATTATCAATCCACTGCAGGATGAAGGTCTCTCCAAGTTTAATCCATCTTCTCCGATCTTTAGCTTCTCTTCTCCACAACACCCCTGCACATTTTCTTATTTCATCCATCCATCTCACATGTGGTCTCTTTCTGGGTCTTTTACAATCTCCTGGAATCCAGTTTAAAATTTCAATTGTCCATCTATTATCATCTCTTCTAGCAATATGTCCAGCCCAACTCCATTTCAATCTTTTAATTTTTTCAATAAGGTCAGTAATACCTGTTTGCGTTTTCGATCCCTTCTTGTTACTCCCAACATACATCTCTCCATACTCCTTTGAGTGGTCTGAAGTCTCTGTATTGCTCTTCTATTAAGTGTCCAAGTCTCAGATCCATAAGTAAGAACTGGTAAAACACATTTGTTAAAAACCATCCTTTTCAAACACATAGGCATATTTCCTTTTAGTATCAAGTTATTTCTACCAAAAGCACTCCAACCAAGTTTAATTCTATGATTAATTTCCTCCATTATGTTTCCATCTGTATTAATAATCTGACCAAGGTATTTGTAACTGTTAACTTCTTCTAATTCTTCATAATCAATCTTTATTTTCATATTTTGAGCAAATCGATTAAACATTACTTTAGTCTTTTTAACATTTATCTTTAGTCCTACTTTCATCTGCTAACTCCTGCAATATTTCCTGCAGCTCTGTAGCATTATTTGCAAAAACAACTACATCATCTGCGAAATCTAAATGACTTAAATACTCTCCATTTACTTTCACTCCTTTAGTTTCCCATTTTAATCCACAAAATACTTCTTGCAGCACTGCTGTAAAATGTTTTGGAGATATGGAGTCACCTTGTCTTACACCTTTCTCAATGTTGATTTTTTCCCGTATCATTATGTAATCTAATTGTTGCTGTTGCATTTTTATAAATATTCTTTAAAATATGACAATATCCTGGATATATACCTTGATGATCCAATGCTTTAATCACTGAAGAAATGTGTATAAAATCGAATGCCTTTTCATAATCTACAAATCCAAAACATAATGACAACTCATATTCATTTGTCCTTTCTATGACTTCTCTCAATACCTGGATATGATCTATTGTACTAAAACCACTTTTATATCCAGCTTGTTCTCTTGGTTGGTGGAAATCCAAAGTTCTCAGTAGACGAGTTGTAATTATCTTGGTAAAAATTTTATATAAAACTGATAAAAGGCTGATAGGTCTGTAATTTATAATATCTTCCTTATCACCTTTTTTAAATATTAATATTATTACTGCATTCTTCCAATCTTCCGGTACATCTTTATCATTTAGACATTTGGTATATAACTTTGCTAAAATTGTTTCTATTTCTTCACCTGCTTCTTTTAATATATCAATTATAATTCCATCATTTCCTGGAGCCTTTCCTTTCTTCATACATTTAATTGCATGTCTCACTTCTTCATTTAAAATTCTGGGCAATTCGGAAGATGTAATAGATATAGGAGGTACTTGTTCTTTATTATTATATAATTCTTGATAAAAATCTTCTACCAATTTCATGATGTCATCTCTCTTTTTAGTAATAATTCCATCTTTTTTTCTTATTGCAGATATAAATTTCCTACCAAAACCAAAATGTTGTTTAACATTCTTGAGACTTTTATTGTCTTCTACAGCTTTCCTTGCTATTTCACAGTTATACTTTCTTATATCATTTTCCACTCTTTTCCATACCATTTTACAAAATTCGAGATATTCAATTCTTTTTAATACATCATTTTTGTATATCTTCATAAATTCTCTAGTCTCAGTAGAAATTTTATTAGTCAATTGCTGCTGTTTTCTACCAGCTTTATATTATATATGTTCAGTGGTGATATAGAAAATAAAGTTTTTGAAAAGAAAAAGAAGGATTTTTAATTTGCTGATGTTATTGTAGAACATATATATTTTAAAAGAAAAAGTGATTGTATATTTGCTGTGTTATAATATATGATTTATGGACAAATAAACTCTAATTCTAATAATAATTAAATTGTTTAAGCAGAACTAATTCAAGTAAAAGTAAAAAAAAAAAAAAAAGTCAAATTACTCCAGAAAAGATAAGAAAACCAAAAATGAGAGGGATTTAAAAATCTAGAGAAAAAAGGGGTGTGCTCTTTTGGGGTTGCTGCCTGCTGTGGGTGGACTTCATTCCCAGGATCTCAGCTCATGTAGGTAACCAAGCCGATTAGGACTTTTAGCAGACCATCCCGGTTTTATTATTATTTTATGAAATACCTCAACAGATTTGTTGAGGGTTTTGTTTTTTAAAAGACTACATCGTTGTTTATTGAAACTGTTGGAACATTTTATTCATTATTTAACTTGATGTTGAAACAGTAAGTTTCACCTTTTTCTGTCATCTCTCACTGACCGGTCTATCCTGCCCAAATTTAAACTTTTTGGTATCGAATTGTGTGTGTAGCAATATTAAAAATGTATAAATATATGTAGAATTCAGCATAAACACGCACACATTTCGATCTCAAATTAAAGGCAGTAAATGGGGATAAAATAATATCATTTAGATTTCTTTTAGTTATATAATTTTGTATAATTTTAATCATTTATTTTGGATTATAAAGTTCGTATTTATTGCTTTGTTTAAATTTCGTTTAATAATAATTCTAAAAAAATCTGATGTAATATTTAATTAAAATTTAAAATAATCTTATGTTTCCTTTTTGTTTTTGAAATTTAAAAGCATCAGTCAGTGATAGATAATAGATTAATTAAAGAAAAATTCCCCAAAATGTAATTAGTAAATGTAAACTGTAAACAATAGAACGGCAGCTTTCTTTAATTAAAAACCAAAAAAATGCATTGACTATCCTCAGGGCAGATTAAGTAGAACCTAAAAATATCTTAACAAAAATGTGAGAGATCAAGATAAGAAAAGAGGCCATTTTAGACTTGCTGGAGACATTCACTTAAACTTTAGCTTTGCTCTCGATCACGGAGTCTCCAAAAATAATAAAATAATGACCGAGTAAAGCACCTAGATTATCCTCCATCAGGAGATGACCTATCGGATGCCAAACTTTCCATTGCCCGTCATAAATTCACCATGAAGATCTGCTGCCTGAACTGAATGAGAAAGCTGCTGCTGCCGTGAAATTAAATGAAATATCTAAATACAAGAAAGAATTGCCACTCATGAACTATTTGCTACTAAACAATGGACTCGGAAAACTTCCTATAAAACAGGTACCTGTCTGTGTTCAAACTCTAGAGTACTCTAATAATATGCTATAGCTCTTCTTCATACTACTTATCTAAATTATAAAATGTAAAACTACCATATGTATAACTAAAACTGAATAATTAATTTAATGTGCAAATTTCTCTACTAATCTAGCTTACCTCATTCTATCTTGGGTGCGTATTTTTAAAATCTACATTTTATCTATATTTATTATATAATTATTGCATGCTCATAATTATCTCAATTTTCAAAGTTTAAATCTATGATCGTTTGAAACAGTGAATGCGTGCCACATTTTCATTAATATGTACTTCGTCGGGCCGAGGCAGAGACCAGCCTGACATTATTTCCTTAATAACTTCACTTTCATATAAATCGACAAGCATTCAGTGCATCATTTATTGTAATGCAGGGTCTACTACTTCACAAATAGCTGGCATATTAGTTGTAATAACTCCCAGTTTATATATGTTTTGTATTTATTAAATCTAATGAATAATTCTAGAAAATCACATTTCTTTGAGAGTCGCCAGAGTTCTTGAGAAAATGTTGGTAATGTAGGGCCGAGTCAGAAATCTATTTAAACCTCATCATAATCGTTTATACAGTATACATGTGTTACGTTGTAGAGATGCAATGACCCATTCTGCCGTGAAATTTCCGAATTCTTCAGGATTGAAATTAACCCCAGTCGTCCTACACAAGCGGGCATAATGGGTGCTCCTGTAGGATTTGACAATGTCATGCAGCCAGCCGGCAAACTGCAACACGGACCGCTTGTCCCTGGTTATGCTTATGTGACACCTTACTTCGTCGGGCCGATGGCAGAGACCAGCCCGACATTCTTATAAACTCATTCACGGTATTGCAGTTTCGATATACTGCCATTCCATATCGCCTTTCTAAAGCGTATCACGTGTTCCTTTACTTAGTTTTATTATTCTAAACATATCACTCCACCTCTGCATTATCTGAATAATTCACTCTGAAATAAATGTTTGCCCTTAGTTATAAATAAATATTTTAATTAAATAAATATATGTCTGCCATTACTCTTATAACCCATACTTTAGACTCTTGCATTGCAAAGGTATAAATCCCTCCAGGCATGCATTAGAAATACTCACTCGAGAATTTTAGGTAGCTAGATTACGCCTTCAAATAAATGTATTCCTTTTGTAAACCTTACAGTATCGGAAATACCGCTACTGAAATCCTCAATATAAAATAATGTCTAAATAAATAAATGTATTAATAAATAATTTTAAACTATACGTCTGCAGTTACGTTTCATTTATTCGATACCCATTCTATATAATATTTCCTCGATTATGTAAATATGAATGTTTAATTAATATTAGTTTGATTATTGGCTAACTCGAGAATAAAATCATGAGTCTCTTGCATATCCCTGACCACCGTGCCTAAGGAAATATTTACTAATGTCGCATCAGATGCATTGTTTCGTGGATTGTATTGTGGAACCGATAAACTATGTTCGAACTCAGTACCATGGGTGGCTTCGCTACTCGATGGTGCTGCTGTTCTGTATGGTGGTCGAATTCTGCACTATGTTTACGAGTCACACATTTTCTGACCGTTACAATGTATTGGCTTATGTATATTGCAGATTTGATTAGTAACTGTTTAATTGTCAATAAATTGTCTTAATACTATTTATACATGTTATCTGTTAACATTAATTGTGTATTCATGTTTTCTGGCTGACCAGTCATTGCCAGGAACACAGTAGAAGTAATATATTTACAATTCTATTTAATTACAATATTACATTTGTATTAAGTTAAATTTGTCTTTCAGATTTTCTTCTTATGGTTATTCTTTAATTTTAAAAAAAAAAGTTTTTATTTTTATTTCATCAATTTTGCAAGAAAAAAACAAAATAATTAATAGATAAGATGTAAACAATACAATATACATATATCAAATAAAGATTAAAAAAAATATTCAGGTAATAAAATATATTAAAAATTACAAGGAAAGAAAATGTTAGGAGACTTTGCATATTCAAGAAAATTTAAACAAATGTGTAGACATGGTCAAAGGTCCAGCCCAATTAGGGAGGAAATGGGCATTGGAAACTTTAGTTATAATTTTAAAAACAGAAGGGATTATTATAATTGTTTTTTTTAGATTATTTGTAAACATATATATTTTGGGAAGAAAAAAAAAGGACTGCAATAAGTTTAATCATTTTTATGTACATATATGTATTTTACTAATTATATTTAATATATGTATTTTAATAATTACATTTATTGTAATGTAATGTAAATAATATCCATTGAGGGGGGGGGGTTTGCTGTATGTTAATTGGTCATGTGATTGCGTAAAAAGAAACATTTTGAAAAAATTCCATTAAGGAATGAAAGCTGGATTGATGTATTAAATATTTTTATTTATAGTGAGTTGTCTATTTCAATTTTGTTTTAGATTGATTATTTTTAATTTTATATATAAATGGCAACATTATGGACAAATTTTATTGAAATTTGATGATTTAAAGTACCAAATAAAAATGTAGCTTACTATTTCCGTTATAGTCAAGTATGCATTCCTCATGTAAAAATTATAGTTCCTACCTTTCTTCTTCTACAAACTACCAAAATGCCTTTATAACAAAAAACTTCAATTGAATATAAAAATGTTTTTGGTAAAGGTTTACTATAACGGTCTATGGTTGTTTGCCCTCTATTGTTTAAAATTTAAACTAAATTGCTTGAGAATCTTACATGTACGTTATTATATTACAAATAAATTAAAATTTATTCAAATGTAAAAGATAATAAAAAAAACATTTACCTTTTTAAACATAATTATGTCCTATACAGACTAGGAAGTTGAAGAAAAAAGCGGTATTGCTGTATCTACTCCGGAGGGCAAATTCGTGCAGGTACGATGAAAACAAAGCTCTGCTAGTGCCAGATTGGAATTTCAGCTTACGCTTTGCTCTCATCCACATGTTTTCAATATTCTGGGTGTGTATGTCTTGGTCTTCCGGATCCACGAAGTTTTTCTGATGGATGACAACCGAATGCAAATACACACCATTGTTGAGACTGCTGAGGTTATTGTACGTAGCCCAGCCATCTGAAATAATGTGCGTACCTGGTAAAATGAACCGCTGTATCAGGCCCTCCAGGGTATCAGCCATCCTGTCTGCCCTTTCTATCAAGAAACACTTTCTTGATGTTCTCTCTATACTGCCAAACACCCAATGACCTATCCGCATAGCCCCCCTGTGATATTTTCGGTGGAAATAATACGTTTCGTCAATTTCGACGATTAATGGCTCCCCATTGTCATCAAATCCACCGAGAACTGTCGGATTTGTATCAAAATTTTTGGCACATTCCTCCCGGCAAAAATTCGCCCAGTCAATGATAATTTTTTTGCTGACGCCGGTCTCATGCACAATGTGTTGTTGGGGCAAATTACGCGCCCAAAAATATACTATGGTTATAATTGTTCCCAGAGGCAGATGACTTTGGAAAAAGAAAGATCCCTTTCTGATTGAGATGCGATGGTGACATATTCTGCATTGCCATCTACACCCATCTAAGCCTGCAGAATACTTCACCAGCGCACACCGAACACCGCACTGTTGGCATAAGGCGTAGTTCTTCAGAAGGAGTCTTCATGCAAGCCATTTGATGGCCAAATCCGTAGTTTGTATGGAGTCCCATAACTGGCGCAGATTCCATTCTTCTGCCAGAATAGCAGCAACGCTTAAAATTTCACAATCAGGTACTAAGCATGTAGCAGACATCTTTTATAACTATAAAACTGTACACGTATGCGTGTAATTCATGCCGTTGAACACATAAGGTGTCTTTTTTTTTGCAACATGTGCTATAAATGTAGTAATTTTAAATTCTTAAGTTGTAGACACTTTAAATTCTTAACTTTCAAAGAAATTAAAAGTAATTATTTTAATTAATGTTGTGTAATTAATCCAACATTCAAAAGGTTTTTTTTATTATTATTGTGGATGAGAGCAAAGCATAAGCTAAAATTCCAATCTGGCACTAGCAGAGCTTTGTTTTCATCGTACCTGCACGAATTTGCCCTCCGGAATAGATACAGCAATACCGCTTTTTTCTCCAACTTCCTAGTCTGTATAGGATGTAATTATGTTTAAAAAGATACATGTGTTTTTTATTATCTTTTACATTTGAATAAATTTTAATTTGTAATATAATAACATACATGTAAGATTCTCAAGCAATTTAGTTTAAATTTTAAACAATAGAGGGCAAACAACCACAGACCGTTATAGTAAACCTTTACCATGTTTTCTTGTCATCAAAAACATTTTTTTTTTGTATTCAGTCTATGATTAAAACTAATTATTGCTTTTAATGGCCAATTATTCAATGCTGTACTGACCAATATGTTTATACAATTTATTTATCTTCAAAATCTAATTAAAATTAATAACAGATTTCAACAAGAGGTATATTATGAAACTATTTATTTATCGAACTTTAATATTGGTGCTTACATGAAGAAAACAGTAATACTAAAAATTCAGTAAGCAGATAATTAAAATATAATAGATTAATAATTATACATGGGAATCTTTAAAGGCATTATAATTTAATTGAGTATTAATTAAGAAATGCAATGAATAAGTTTGTCATTAATTATAACTTGAAAGGAAATAACAGAAACTAATAAATAAAATCCACATTCCTAAAGATAATTAACTAACAATAGTAACTGTAAATTACCCCAGAGAGCAATAGAGCAGAACAGTAAAAAAAAAGATGAATCAACCACAAAAATGTGACTAAAGCCCAACATTGTGGACAAAGTATCACATAGAAAATGAAAGACCATGATTGGCATTCATGTTTAATTAATCTCTGCTAAAGACACTGAAGTGGAATCTAGAGATACTTAACATCTGTTTATAACTTATAAATTTGTTAATGTATAAAAAATAGAAATTCTCCTGTTTAATTAATATTGCAAAGTCATAGTGGATGGGGAGAGACAATAGAATACTGATAAATATTTCTAAAAGCTTTTTAATTAGTTTTAAAGAAAAGTAAAATCTATTGTAATTACGTCATAAATTTAGACCAAAAATACAGAAATTCAGTGATTGAAAATACAAATCTAATATGTGCTGCTAATGCATCGATTTACCTAAGGCTATTTGCATTAGCGGACCTGAGAGACTCTAACTATGTAATGTCAGATGGATCCGCAAGATATGAAAAAAAAAGGATAAAAGAGGGAAATTACTGAATTGTGCTGTTCTGAATCTCATAGAGACTGTTGCTTAATTTTATGTAGTAGAGACTGGTGTGCTGAATCTTATGTAGTAGAAATGCTCCTGTTCTAGCTCTGAATATTCTATATTATATTTTAAGAGAGTTCCTATGCTGATAATTTAACAGTAAATCATCATACTGTTTTAAATTAGCATGATTGAAAAGTAGGGTGTGCGCTGTTCTTCTCTGGAGGAATGGTTGAAGTACGTTTAATGTCCTACTTGCTCTAAAATAAACTGATAGTGCTTACCAAAATCTATACACTGTTGCCTGATTAAAATGCTGCTATCAACAAAATCTTAAATAAACTGCCGGAGAAAACTGCTGCTTATTATCAAATGGACTGTTAAGGATCACTCATCAACGTGCATGTTCAACTGAATTCCAAAGGTAACCAGTAACCAAAATCTTAATGAAAACTTTCACTCCTTAATCTAAAGCTATAGCTCATTTAAACAATCTGCATTTCCTTTCTTTAAAGTTTTTATTTATTTATGTAAACTCTGTAAAACTATCTTAAAATGGGTATTAGAATCTGTAACTATTTAAAATATTTAATTAACATCTGATCTTTCCCTTGGGTATCTATTTTTACTACTATTTATTTATTTGTGTAACTGATTTCATGCCTAAATAATTTCAAACTTGGCTTGCTAGTTTTACTCAATGTTAGTATTAATAATCATTGCCATAATGAGTGAAATTAATAAAAGAATCTAATAATAAATTTTGCCTTAATAAGCAGCCAGTTCAGGAATTATCCATCCTTATTATTGTATAATCTATTTAATGGATGCATGCTCATGATGCTAACCATTATTATTATGTATTTACAATAAGTTGCCATAGAGATACATCTGACAATCTAATATTAGTTAGGAATGCGAGTGTCCCACAATCTGTTGGGGGCAGATTTATCAAATTAGCAATACAATTAATATAGAATTTTAATCTTTTTTTATTAGTTGGTTTACATTTAATTTATTTATTCTCAAACCAATATCAAGTTATTCGAGGGCTTGCAAGTAAAATAACTCGTAAATGTGGAACTTAAAAGTGAATCATCATTTTAAAGCATGTTTAAATATATTATAACTATGTTCTATATGCGATAGGTGTTATAGCTTAGCGATGCCATATTCTCTTTTAAAGCCATGGAAATTGTTGGATATTTATGCTCATAAGTAATTGTTTCACTTCCATATAATAGGGCAAATTTTTGAAGTGTTCCCATGAGTAGCTGAGTCCTCATGTGGTCGGGTAGTAACTGCAGCAGAAGTTCCTATATACCCAAACCTGCTTATATGATCGTTCTCGTAGGATCCCAGGCACAAAGCCTGCCCACAGGTTTTATATTTCCCCTATGGCTTCATTGTATCACTGTTTACTCTTTTAATTATTACATGGCATCTCTACAAATACCACCTCTCATCTACTTAATTCTTATTATATGCTTATGATTACATTTTCCCAAGTCTCCCACATTATCCGCTCTCCACTACCATGCCGCTAGAATTATTTATATGAATATAACTTTTAAATTTATAATCGGTTGATAAGACGAATAGTTCGCTGCCGCAAAACTTATTAACTGTCTTATCTCACCTTATGACTAATATAATTAATATTTAGGCATGAAACAACTCTTAGCTTTCATTAATATCCAAAGGGCCAGATCAAATTAATGTAATTTAATTTCATATTAGGAGTCTCAGAAATTACTGAACTCAAGGCATGTAACTGAACTTGATTTTAATATTAAATATATAGTGCTTTAATTATGTCTGCATCCATATGTCTGTTCTTTAATGCCTCATAGCTATAGTCTCTCACCTCGATAAGTAGTTACATATATGAAAATTACGCACGAGTATAGTAGTAATAATAAATTTAGGTTTAGTTAATTAGTCTCTTGTAAAAAAGATGTTTACTAGTGTGATGGCAGGTGCGTTATCACATAGTTGTATGTTGTGGAATCGATCTACTAGATTCGAACACAGCACTCCAGGCTCTGAACCCACCTGTTGTGCTGCTCTTCGAATGTAGTGGTCGAATTGTGCAACTAGTTATCGAGGCATATGAATTCTGACTGTTACATAGTAAATTTTTTTTAGCATCTGTCATTGCAACATGGGCCAAACTATAAATAAATACCTGAGAGATAAATTGTTAAAGAAGCTAAAATATGTAAAAGATTTTTTTTAGCGACTGATGCCGCAATGTGGATTGAACTATAAATAAAAATATATCCCGAGTAGTGAATATCATATATAAGAAAAGTGAACGGTCATAAAATATGTAAAGGATTTTTCAAGCATCTAGCATCATAATGTATATAAAAAATAAAATATGTATTAAGATTTTAGCATTATATAATAAATACATATCTTTTGAGTTGTGAATATTGGATGTGATAATGTAAATGTTATACACTTAATAATAATTTCAAATCTTTTTATAAAAAATTTATAAAAATTTCCCTAGTATGTTACGTGATATAGAAAGTGTTTTTTGTGTGTAACAATTGTTTTTTTTTAGTATCAATAATGTAAATACCCACATCCCCCAAGTACATATAACATATGCAAAAGAAAAAAAATCTTAGCATAGTGACTTTCAGCCATTGTTAATCTTTGATTTACCAATTAAATAATACATGTAACATTTATAAATAATCATAAGAGAAATAAATCGAGTGAGATGCTGTGGGGCACATGGTCAGACAACAGACATAATAATGAGTGTAAAGGAAGCAGGAATGTATGTAGTTAGAAGGAGACGAAACATACTCGGATCTAGTAGGGGTTCTACATAAAAATTAGAAAAGTGAGACAGCAGTAGCAGTAAGAATTCAGTTTTGAGATTATGTATCTAAGTGTTAGAGCAGCACAGATAGATAAGGGCAGTAGTATAGAAACAGGGTAGTAGGGAACAGTAGGCATTTGAACACAGTACCAGAGGAGGAAAGTAATGAGCCATTAAAAAAATAGAAATAAGCCATAAGATCGAAAAGGGTAAAAGCAAGTGATAAAGAAAAAAAATAGCGAAAAAAGAAACCATGGAAAAGGAACAATCATTTAACCTGCCGGAAACTTGCGAGTTGATATCAGAAGAAGGAAAGGATCTTCAACTAAATATAAAACCAAGGGACTTTCAGATAAAATTTATGGAGATGTTTAAGCAAGAAATGAGAACGGCAATGGAATTCTATAGGGAGGAAGCAAGGAAAACAGAAGTGAGACTGAGGAATGGGGAGCATCGGGAGTTTGAGATGAGGGAGTTGAAGATGATCAAAGAACAGAGCATGGTCCAAGATAAGAAAAAAAGCAAAGAACTTAATAGTCAAGAGGATGAGGTTAAAGTAGGGAGACAAGGAGAATCCACAAACAATAAAGCAGAGGATTCAAAAGAGGATGATCAAGATGACATAACCCCAGCAGACCAAAATCCACAGGAACTGCTGACTATAACCCACCTCACAAAAGAAAGTAATCCTGGAATGGATTTAAGGTACGGAAGTAGGATTCCGAAGTCATTTAGCAAAATATATACTTATAAACATCTTCAGGGGAAAAATAAGGAAAAACCCTCAGAAGCATCTGAAAGGCTACAGGACTTCCTGTTCCCTCAAGTGGGCCAGGACAAACAGATAGTCATTGCCAGTCACCATTTGCAAGAGTATGCGAAAAACTGGTGGAATGTCTGAGGTACCAAGGACCTTTCATCATTGAGTGCATAGGTGTCCCAAACACATACCTCCTAAAAGATAAGGACATTATCAAAGGGATGTACAACACCTAGAGGCTGCAGTCATGAACGAGGAGTGGTCATCACCCACCTGATCCAGGGATATAATCAACTTAACCTTACAGGACGGTAAATATCACTAAAGAAACGGAAATGAATTTGATATAAACTAAGAAATGCCATAAGATAATGCATAAAATTTATTAAAATAATCATAAATAGCAAATACTAACCCAAATTTAATGTAATAATTAATCACTGATCTGAGTATGAAAGTTCATTGTTTCCTAAATTCCTACCTTCCGCAAATGAAAAAATATATAGAGATGTACATTTTAAATTATAAATGTCCATGAACCCTAAGTAGCAGTTGTTTCTTTTTTATTATTGTCTAATTGGAGTAAGGGAATATGAAGCAGTAAGATTCAAGTTCGAATCTTAGTTTCACCTCAGTTCTATCATTTTTATTCACTTCTCCATCCCACCTAAATATTGGACTGTGTGCATATTATGGTACTAGATATATATGTAAATATTTGTTAAATATGCCATTTGTACACACACACTCTGCTATTGGATAAATGTTAAATTAAAGAACAGAATTTTAATATTTTGCAACATTTATAATATTAAAATTGTATCACGTGAATAATTATTTAGGTCAATTTTATGTATATTTTCATTTATAAATTTTAAAATCTGTTTATAACTTATAAATTTGTAAATGTACAAAAATAGAAATTCCCGATTAATCAATATTGCAAAGTCATAGTGGATGGGGAGAGACAATAGAATAATGAGAAATATTCCTAAAAGCTTTTTAATTATTTTTAAAGAAAAGTAAAACCTACTGTAATTAGGTCACGAGTTTAAACTAAAATAAAGTACAGAAATTATGTGCTGCTAATGCATCGATTTACCTAAGGATATTTGCATTAGTGGACCTGAGAGACTCTATCTATGTAATGTCAGGTGGATCCGCAAGATATGAAAAAAAAAGAATGAGGGAAATTTCTGAATTTTGCTGTTCAGAATCTCACAAAAACTGTTGTTTAATTTTATGTAGTAGAGATTGGTGCACTGAATCTTATGTAGAAGTGTCCCTGTTCTAGTTCTGAATCTTATATTATATTGTAAGTGTTCCTGTGCTGATAATTTAGCAGTAAATCATGCAGTTTTATATTAGCATGGTTGAGGAGTAAGGCATGTCCTGTTCTTCTCTGGAGGAATGGTTGAAGTACACTGAATGTCCTACTTGATTTAAAATGAATTGTTAGTGCTTACCAAAATCTATAAACTGCTGCCTGATTAAAATGCTATCAACAAAATCTTAAATAAACTGTCAGAGAAAACAGCTGCTTATTATCAAATGGACCATTAAGGATCATTCATCAATGTGCATGTTCAACTGAATTCCAAAGGTAACTGGTACCCAAAATCTTAAAAGAAAACTTTCACTCCTTAATCTAAAGCTATAGCTCATTTAAACAATCTGCATTTCCTTTCTTTATAGTTTTTATTTATTTATGTAAATTCTGTAAAACTATCTTAAAATGTGTATTAGAATCTGTAACTATTTAAAATATTTAATTAACATCTGATCTTTCCCTTTTTGCCTTGGGTATCTATTTTTATTACTATTTATTTATTTGTGTAACTAATTTCATGCCTAAATAATTTCCAACTTGGCGCGCTACTTTTACTCAATGTTAGTATTAATAATCATCGCCATAATGAGCAAAATTAACAGAAGAATCTAATAATAAACTTTGCCTTAATAAGCAGCCAGCTCGGGAATTATCCATCCTTATAATTGTATAATCTATTTAATGGATGCATTCTCATGATTTTCGTATTATGCTTCCCATTATGTATCTCCAAGAAATTGCCATAGAGACACATCTGACAATCTAATATTAGTTAGGAATGAGAGTGTCCCACAATCTGTTGGGGGCAGATTTACCAAATTAGCAATACAATTAATATAAAATTTAAATCTTTTTTTTTATTAGTTGGTTTACATTTAATTTATTTATTCTCAAACCAATATCAAGTTATTCGAGGGCTTGCAAGTAAAATAACTTGTAAATGTGGAACTTGGAAGTAAATCAACATTTTAAAGCACGTTTAAATATATGACTGTTTTATATGCGCTAGGTGTTATAGTTTAGCGATGCCATATTCTTTTAAAACCATGGAAATCGTCAGATACTTGTGCTCATAAGTAATTGTTCCGCTCCCATATAGTAGGGCATATTTAGAAGTGTTCCCATGGGTAGCTGAGTCCCTCATGTGGTCAGGTAGTAACTGCAGAGAAGTTCCCATACACTCAAACCTACTTATATGTCTGGCCTCATAGGGTCCCAGACACAGCCTGCCCACAAGTTTTATATTTCCCCTATGGCTTCATTGTATCAGTTTACTCTTTAAATTATTACATGGGATCTCTACGAATACCACCTCTCGTCTACTTAATTATCTTATTATATGCTTGATTACATTTTCCCAAGTCTCTCATGTTATCCACTCTCCAATAACATGCCCCTAGAATTATTTATACGAATATAATTTTTTAAATTTATAATCTGATGCTAAGGCGAGTAGATTCGCTGCCACAAACCTCATTAACTGTCTTACCTCACATTATGACTATAATTAATATTTAGGCATGAAACAACTTTTACCTTTCATTATTACCCAAAGGCCAGATCAAATTAATGTAATTTAATTTTGTATTAGGAGTCTCGGTGTGTAACTGAACTTGATTTTAATATTAAATATATAGGGTTTTAATTATGTCTGTGTCCATATGTCTGTTCTTTAATGCCTCATAGCCAGAGTGTCTCACCTTGATAAGTAGTTACATATATGAAAATTACGCACGAGTATAGCTGTAATAATAAATTTAGTTTTAATTAATTAGTCTCTTATATCTCCCTGACACCTGTGGTCTAAAAGATGTTTACTAGTGTGATGACAGATGTGTTGTCCCGTAGTTGTATCTTGTGGAATCGATCTACTAGGTTCGAACACAGCACCAGAGGCCCTGAACCTACCTGTTGTGCTGCTCTTCGAATATGGTCATCAAATTGTGCAACTAGTTAGCAAGGCATACAAATTCTGACCATTACAGTAGCCTCTAGGTGTCCTTGCTATTTACATTCTTCCAATCTTTTTAACATCCTTAATTATCCAAAGTTTCCTAGCCTTTTTAATTAATTATTTCCTATTGTATTTCTTATTACTTCCAATATTTTCTTTTATCTTACACTAATATTTATCAAATCATTCATATTCTCCTCTTTAACAGTATTCTTTATCATGTTATCACACATGAATTCAAACCTTTGCTTCATTTCTTCAAATTGCACATCACTTTCCTCTTTTTAAATTCAATTTTAATAGCCTTAATCATATTATAATTAGAATTTATATCAGTTCCAGGCTTATATAAATTTATCAAAAATTTAAATCTTTGAACTCCATCAGCAGCTTTCTTCTTAGATCAAGTCAACTTATAGCTTCAATTTATAGTTTCATTTCTTTTCAGTGTCAATGATTAATTTATCAAATAATGTTATACAACAAAAGTGAACCATTTTTTAATCAAACTTATAAATAAACATAGATACAAGAAAGGGGCATTATTGTAAAATGGCTCTATTGAAGTAGATTTGTGAATTATTATAGTTTGCGCAATGGAGTTAATTTCTACCACTGAACATCACGTCTCTGTGAGTTAGTTTCTCTATAAAATTTTATATTGTCAGCTCTACATATTTAATGGTCATTGATTATTTATAAATTTTACACATATTATTAGAACTTAAACACTATTTGAAACTATGAGCATGTTTAATTTCTTTTTCCAGATCCAATGCATTGATGGCATAGGTATTCTTTCACTTTAAATTGCTTTTATGCAACCTTTAACATAATTTTTCTGATTTACATCCTCATTTGACGCTAGAAAATGAAATTAATGTAATATTAATTTATTAATTAAAAAAAATCTGAAGAAATTAGTATTTTCTAATTGATAGGAAAGTCAAAGTAATTTAGTCCAGTCTCCTCATGTTTGTTGTATTTTGTTGTTTGTAGTCTGGTTTCAAAAATATTTGCAAGATTATTTTGAGAATTGCTAAAAACTTTATTTTTTCTATAATTTATTAATCATGATTATTATTATGTTATAATTATAAAAATACAAAATACATAATTAAATTTTTATTTTATATATATGATTGATTTATTTATAATATAGTAAGAAGATAGTGGTTAAAAGTGAACCATTTTTTTTGTCTAACGAATAAATTAGCATTGATACAAAATGGTTGATAAAATTCATCTTAAAATACAAAAAAAATTTCCATGTCATTTTCTAAACTATTAGTAACCCAATTCATATAGTTTGCAATCAAATATTAGTTTAAAGAACATTAAAATGTTACACTCTATCGTGGCTTTCCCAATCATGATTTAAATATAATATACTTTCCTCTGGCCATTCTTAAATATTGATGAGAGGTAATCTCAAGTAAATTTTTCCATGATGAAGGCATTAGTATGTGTTAGATATCATAGATGTTTGTATTATTTTATCCAAACCATATATATTCTTAAGTTAAAAAAAAAAATACATAAAAAAACTAAAAATGCATTCAGTAATCTAGTATTGCAAGAAAAACTTCTATACTTTAAAAAAGATCAATTTAATCAATATATTTTATACTTTAAAATAGAATAATATAAAAGTGAAATTAGGTTATAAATAAAACAATGATAAGAGAGAAATATATCAAAATCCAAAAGAACATGGATCAAATTCAAAATTTCAAGTTGCTTTATTTGAGTATCAATAAAATGACATAGAAATAAGTAAGATATTATAATTGGTTAGCTATTCTTTGAAGCTATGAAATGTCAGGATGCAGCAAAAAGGTTTCTGACCTGTGCTAAGCTGCTGAAAATTTTATCTTTTATTTATGCCAAATCTTGCAGACACTAAGGATAAACACTAAGAATTAACATTTAAAATGAAATTAAAATGTTGAAGTCTAAAGTAATGATTATATAAGTGAGTATTGTTTAAATAGGCATTTGATAAGGATAGGTTAATTTGTGGTCCATTATGAAGTTAGAAATGAGAAAGAAACTAGTTAAATGTTTGAATGACAAATTTGAAAGAAAAAAAATCTGTGAAAGACAGATGTTAAGGATAGATATGGAAGAAAGTTGATGACATACTCTGAAGCAAGGAATTTTTAGGAAATATAAAGAATTATGAAATGGGTTGAGAAAAAAATTGGAAGTTTTTTGAAATGTGGATTTGGAGAATTAAAGTTATGATGGGAAGATAGAATTAATAATTATGATAGAACTAAATGGGGGGGAATAACAACATGCAAAAAAGGAAGTGATTGGCAGAATTATAAACAATATATTTGAAAGTTTTATGGAAAATAAAAGAAAATTTGCCAAACTAAAGTATTTGAAAAGTAGAGGAAAAACTTGAGGAAGATTGTCAGTTTGATATATTCATTTGCCATATATTTATAATAATGCATGTTGGTTTTAAGGACTAATGCTGTGAATTACAAGTAATATTTAATTTTATTTCATTAGAAGACATATGGAGGAACAGAAGAAAGTGAGAAACAATGTAAATCTTAAAATATAGAATGAAGTTAAATGGAAAGACAGGAATAAAAAAAAAAATGATATTGGAAGATATTTTATGAATAAAATTAAGAAAAACAAAAAAAAAGGTCAGATTCTGAAAAGTTAAAAGATTGAGATGATTTTAATATGTGATTGGATATATAAAAATGAGAAATGATTTTAAAAAGTTAATAATAAAGGAGAATGAGAAATTGAAAGTTATTATGGAATTCAGTGAAATATCTGTTATCTTTTGGAAGTGACAAATTAATGACCTTAATATGCGATTAAAATATTTAACTGAAGATGATCAAAAATTTTGACAGAAACATTATAAATGGAATAAAAAAAGATTTACTGATAAGCAGAAAGAATAATATAATATAGAACAAAAATACTTTAATGAAAGGTGAAATAAATGCATACATACTGTACCAAAGTACATGGATATTTAATTAATTTTATAAATCTCACCTTTTAAAAACATAAAATTGAAGGAATAAAATGTAAAACTAAAGAGCAGGGGGGGGGGGATTTATTATTAAATAAGAATAAACCATAAACACCTTTAAAAATGATTTTTTTTTTATTTATTTAAAAAGGAAAAGGGTCTTATAATAAAAATGATTTAATATTATTTTGATTAATTTATAATAAAATAATAAAGAAAATTTGTTTTATCTTATAATAAATCAATTAAATGTGTACTGTGTGTGTGAAAGTTTTAAAGAAAATAGAAACAAAAAGCTGATAATTTCATGAGACAATAGACACTGCTGTTAATAAAGTATTTCCATTGTCTAAAAATAGTATAAATATCTCAACATTTTGCTATTTGGGACTCTCTCTCCCTCTCTTTTTTTAAAAATAATTCTTGAACCAACAAATATAACAGTTATTTAAACTGTTATATTTCCAAACATGCTGCACTGTTAAATCATCACGGTGTGCAGTCAACCGGAGCCTCTCTATGCATCAAGATCTGCAATTAGTTAGGAAGGAAACCATGGTCAAATAAATTAAATAAGTAAGTGTGTGTATGCTAAACAAGCCATGAAAGTCATACAGTATCACAGGATCCAAGGAGTCGTTAACTGGTCGTAAATGATTTTAAAGAAGTTGTATTGAGCCATGTACATCATATTGAACTTAAAAAATCCTAGGTAATTATTGACTTTAATATCCTCTCATTCCTGATTTTCCTTTTAAAAATAAAAGATAAACTGTATTAAATAAACTTTAAACTTCATGAGATAATATTTTGGAATAATAATAAACGATATCAGCTTCTATACTAAATAATATTTAAAGACATTGCATGCACGTATGTGTGAGTTTAAAACTAATGTAATGTGTATATTTTATTTATTTTGTTGATGTATTAAAATGCTTATTTTAATTTAAAAAGAAAGTGTGCGTGTTTTAATTATAAGATAAAACCATTGATTTATTTTATATAAAAGAAAAGGTTGTCGTCAAATAGCTACTATATCCCACTCGATGGTGCAGTTTTCACGCTTAAACTATAAAATATGATCATTCCCGGGCTATTAATTATAATCATTTTGATGTGTTTTTTTGTAATACGAAAGTAAAAACAAAAGAAAATAGTCTTTTTTAAATATTATTTAATTTTAAATATTATTTTTTATTAACGTATACAAATTAAATGATAATAATAAATGTAAAATAAATAAACAAATTACAATTTTAGTTTGCTTTTTATTAGAAAAATCAATTTTCTATCGGAGATTTTTTTACTGGGGTTATGGCTTTTTTTTTTGTTGTTTACCGCTAGTTTTTATTTCAAATAGAATGACAACTAAAAGTAAAACTTGTTACGGTTATGTTTAGGGTTAGTTTTGGGGTTATTGTTCTGTTGTTTGTAATGCTAAAATAAAAAATATCAAAATCGTATTTTTGTAAATATTTTTTTACTAACATCTATAAAATAAATGATAACAATAAACATAAACTATATTCAACAAATTATAACAGTAGTCGGAGAAAACAAACTAAAACTTTTTTAAACAACAACAAATATATATATAAAATGTTTATAATATATGCTTTTTATGACATTTAAAAAAACAGTGTACAATTGTACTTTTCTTACTGGATATTTTTGTGTTAATGCTCTTTTTTATTTCAAAAATATAGATGGTACAATCTTCTTTGTCTCATGGAATGTTATGAACAGTACTTTACTTGACTCATTACCTACTTCCAACTCACTTTATACATATATCGCATCAGCATTTACTACTTAAAACTTCAATACCCTACGGTATAAAAAGTCTGTTAATTATTACTTTACAAAATCGGAACATTTCAATACTTTAAAATAAAAAAAAATCAAATGAAAACATTTCCATCCAATTCAAAAAAAACACACCCTCTCCCCAAGCCGTAACCATTTTATAAACTGTGCGATATTCGGAAAATGTATTTGCTGCGTAAAACATACATGCTGTACTGCGATGCGACATAGCAGCCTGCAATCTGTAGCACAACAAAAAAGTTATATTATAGAAAATGCAGGTTCGAACGTGTTGGCTGCGGAAACAGCATTTTTGTGTTTTAGCATGAAAACAGCACCATCCAGTGGGATATAGGGCTCTTCGACGAATACCAAAGAAAACACTTAAACTATGTTTCTTAAAATATTTGTTTATTTTTCAATACGTGTAGGTAAGTATAATAATATATTCTAATAAAGTGGGGAGGGAAAAAAATCTAACCATTGATAATAAATAATAGATTTTAGAATTAAAGGAATAAGATTACAATATTATTTTAAAATAAGGATTGGTTTAAAGATGTAAATGTTTTCTGCATTTAGTATAATAGTATTTATTATTTATCTTTAAAATTGAAGTATTAGAGTGGACATTTTTTCGTTGTTAGTTAGGATGGTATGTTTAATTATCGTATTATAGTATTTAAAATAGTATTAGCTTTGGACGGTGTATTTGATATACGAATTGTTGTTCTGTTAGAGGGTGATTGGAAACCGATCGAGCTAGCAGGGATCTCAGGTACCAAATTGGGCTGACCAGAGGGACAAGCTAATTACACCGTAATTAACTGGCACCTAAAGGGTTTTTCCTTCTTTAAAAAAAGGATTTATTTGGTCAGTGTTGGTTTGGTAGTCGAGGGTTGGTGTTGTTGGTAGTTTACTACTGATAATAATTTACACTTTACCTGAGGACTAAACACCTTCGAAGACTGGGTAATTTAGTAAGGCAAAGCAAAGGAAAGTAATAGTTGATATATTTAATTGTCATTTTCGTCATGGTATTATTAGTTAGTTGAGGTGTGGAAGGGAAGGTGGGCTGTTCATTTGGTGCCCAACATGGCCCGAAACTAGACGTTTCAAGTGGAAAACTGACATAAGTTGTAGTTTGGAGGGGCATTTGACGCATAGGACATTTATGTGGCACATTAAAGGGGCCTGAAACTAGTCGTTGTAAATAGTAGAATGAACATAAGCTGTATTGGGACGTTCATTCAACGCATCGACATGGCCTGAAACTGGTTGTTCAAATGGTAGACGTTTTCTAGATGGTGGGTCAAAATTGGCCATTGATAATATAGGTGATATTTAGTAAAAGAGAAGTTTAGAAAATGTGTTGGTAGTGTATTTGTTTTTTTAGAACCGGTTAGTTTGGTGTAATTATTAAAGGTGATTTTTGTGTGACATATAATGTGGAAGTATAATCCTTAACATAAAAAAAAGGGGGCACTCCAAGTGAATGAAGATAGATAAACATGAGGTGTAAATTTAGAAGGGGGTGGGGGTTGATTGTACATATGTGTTGAAATAGAATTTTTTTTATAAAGTTAAATATGATTAGTGATAAAATGGAAGAAAGCGATAATGAAGGAATGGCAATGTTGGAAGTAAGTCTGATATCCTTTAAGAACCCACATATAGTTGAGGAGAGTGCATTTCAAATATTGATAAATATGATGAAAGAAATGTGCGAAGATAATCGGAATCAGCAAATAATGAAGCAAGAAGTCAGTGAGCTTAGGACAGCGATGAGGGAAATGAGACAGGAATTAATGGAAAGAATGGATGTAAAACCAGGAAGCAGTAGAAGAAATGAGGAAAAATGTGGATGAAGAAAAGTCTGAGATTTTACAATTAAAAGGAGACATGGAAGAAATGAAGGAGTTAAATAAGGAGGAAGTAAATCTGAAGTGAGAGTAATGCAAGTAGAAAAGAAATGTCAGAAATTAGTAGATAGCCAGAGAATAGCACAGCAGGAAATAGTAAAATTAATAAGAGTACGAAAGAAAGTAATGACAAGGAATTAGGAAATTCTGAGGGGAAAAATAGAGTAAGGAGGATGTAAAGGCTGAATTAAAGGAGATATATAGTAGTGTAATGAAAAAGATAGAGCAGAAAGTAAAACAGATAGAACAAAAGTGTGATGATTTTAGTTTTGGTGATAGGTAAGACATACGGATGAGGAAATTCTTGGAAGGACAATTTACTGTTTCAGTGTCTAAAGTGGAAGTGGGAGAAAACCCGTTAAAGCATTTAGAGAGTTTAAGCAGTTTGTTTTATTGTGGTGGCGAGTAGTTACCTCCAAGAGACAGCATGTAATTGATGGCATACTTTAGGTGATAAACCACAAACGTTTGCAGAGTATAGACGTTTGATTCTGAAAGCATTCTGGAATGAGGCCAGGCAAGATGGGATTATGTACAAAATATTCCAGGAAAGATATTCAAATACTTGGGGAGAAACTCATGCACAATTCTTTTATCAGTAAATATCAAAACTTAAGAGCATTAATGGCATTTCCTATGTCGGAGGGGCAAATGATTAGGGTATTACGAAATTACATGCTGCCAAATATACATTTAATGTTGAGTAAAGACGACATTCAATAGAAGAGATGGCAGAATTTTTAATGCAAATGGATTACACTCGGGAACCTCTAGATTGATAGAGAAAATGGGATGAGCAAAACGATTCATTTGGTAGAAAAAAAGAGCCATCTGATCGACTATAAAATAAAACTATACTAGGATGAGAGTTATAGTAATTAAATATGACTACACATGCATAGATTACCGAGCTTTAATCAAATAAAGCAATGTAATGTTTATAAATTTAAATGTTGGAAACTAAAATGCTCAGAATATTTGTTTCAGAGGAGAGACCGAGATAATGTACCGAAGTACATTGATATTTAATTAATTTTATAAATCTCACCTTTTAAAAACATAAAATTGAAAGAATAAAATGTAAAACTAAAGAGCGGGGGGGAGGGAGGGAGAATTTATTATTAAATAAGAATAAACCATAAACGCCTTTAAAAATGATAAGTCTTTTTTCATTTATTTAAAAAGGAAAAGGGTCTTATAATAAAAATGATTTAATATTATTTTGATTAATTTATAATAAAATAATAAAGAAAATTCATTTTATCTTATAATAAAACAATTAAATGTGTGCGTGTGTAAGTTTTAAAGAAAATAGAAGCAAAAAGCTGATAATTTCATGAGACAATAGACGCTGCTGTTAATAAAGTTTTTCCATTGTTTAAAAATAGAATAAATATCTCAACATTTTGCTATTCGGGACTCTCTCTTTTTTTAAAAATAATTCTTGAACCAACAAATATGTTATTTAAACTGTTATATTTCCAAACATGTTGCACTGTTAAATCATCGCGGTGTGCAGTCAACCGGAGCCTCTCTATGCATCAAGATCTGCGATTAGTTCAGAAGGAAACCATGGTCAAATAAATTAAATAAGTAACAGAGTATGTGTATGCTAAACAAGCCACGAAAGTTATACAGTATCACAGGATCCAAGAAGTCGTTAACCGGTCGTAAATGATTTTAAAGTTGTATTGTGCCATGTACGTCATATTGAACTTATAAAATCCTAGGTAATTATTGACTTTAATATCCTCTCATTCCTGATTTTCCTTTTAAAAATAAAAGATAAACTGTATTAAATAAACTTTAAATTCTATGAATTAATCTTTAAGAAAAATAAGACTTTAAACTTCATGAGATATTTTGGAATAATAATAAACGATATCACCTTCTATACTAAATAATAGTTAAAGACATTGCATGCACGTATGTGTGAGTTTAAAACTAACGTAACGTGTATATTTTATTTATTATGTTATGTATTAAAATGCTTATTTTAATTTAAAAAGAAAGTGTGCGTGTTTTAATTATAAGATAAAACGATTGATTTATTTTATATAAAAGAAAATACTTAAACTATTTTTCTTAAAATATTTATATTTATTTTTTAATACATGTAGGTAAGTATAATAATATATTCTAATAAAGTGGGGAGGGAAAAAATCTAACCATTGATAATAAATAATAGATTTTAAAATTAAAAGAATAAGGAGATTACAATATTATTTTAAAATAAGTTATTTGTTGGTTTAAAGACGTAAATGTTTTCTGTATTTAGTATAATAGTATTTATCTAAAATTGAAATATTAGAGTGGATGTTTTTTCGTTGTTAGTTAGGACGGTACGTTTAATTATCGTATTATAGTATTTAAAATAGTAGTATTAGCTTTGGACGGTGCATTTGATATACGAATTGTAGTTCTGTTAGAGGGTGATTGGAAACCGATTGAGCTAGCGGGGATCTCAGGTACCAAATTGGGCTGATCAGATGGCCATGTTAATTACACCGTAATTAACTGGCGCCTAAAGGGTTTTTTCTTCTTTAAAAAAATAGTGTTTATTTGGTCAGTGTTGGTTTGGTAGTCGAGTGTTGGTGTTGTTGGTAGTTTACTACTGATAATAATTTATACTTTACCTGAGGATTAAACACCTTCGAAGACTGGGTAATTTAGTAAGGCAAAGCAAAGGAAAGTAATAGTTGATATATTTAGTTGTCATTTTCGTCATGGTATTATTAGTTAGTTGAGGTGTGGAAGGGAAGGTGGGCGGTTCAATACATACACATAATTTTTAATAATTTATATACATAACAAAATTAATGGCCTCATGATATAACAGTAGTATATCCTTCTGTCATTTTGAAAATTTTTTCAGATAATTTTCCCATGTAGTTAATCATCTAATATGATTTGTAAATAAATAACTATATATTATTAGTTGGAGAGCAAAATAAGAATGGAAAAATGTTCAAATTCTCATGTTCTATAATCAACAAGTCTGGATGATTAATACCTTTTCCATCACCGTATCTGAATGTGAGGTTTATTTAAAAGCTCTTTTATCTAGAAAATAATTGAAAGAGAGTAATAAACTTAGTTTATCTACTTTAAAATAGACTGTTTGTTTACTAGGCAAATAATATTTATATACTTAACATAACGAAATAAAATAAATAATTTAATGCTGTCATTCAATAATTTTAAAGAATAAAAAACAGCAAAAAACTTTCATACAAAATTCAATTTTTTTTTACCTAAAAAGCTTCACAGCCCAATAGTCACAAATGATAAAAGTAGCTAGATGATTTTTTTTTGTGAATTTATACAAAAGATACAACAGTATTCTCTATATCTGTGGAATATGGTTCTAAACCAGGGCATCAACTGCAAGGTCCCTGAAAGTTGACTGTAATTTTTCTTTTTTTTTGTAAAATTTGCATCTAATTTACTTTAATATAATTCTAAAACAATACCATTTTTTTTTTTCTTGAATTTTTTTTAAAATTCAGGACGAGCTTTAGAAAATAATTATTTATAGGTAATTTAAAATTGTAACTTAATATTTTATAAAGCGACATGGACAAATTACAATACTAGAGGGAGCTGAAGTAATTTAACCTTTTGTTTAATGATTTTTTTTATTGACCAGATTGAGTAAAAATTTGAATGATTTGCTTTGTTAAATACAGATCTAGCCAGTTTCCTTTCTGAAATATATTAATGTACAATTATCAGCATTATTTTAATTTAGCTTCTAAAAATTGAATTATTTTACATTCAAATTGGTTAAATGTAATGAAAAATTTAAAATAATGTTAATAACTGAAGAAAAACATATAAAAAATAGCCACCAGTAAAACAAAGGAATTATATTTCAATCAATCATTACATGAAAACACCAGTGATTTCATGGGTCTTAGAAATTATAATAGCTACTATTCACTTCTGTTGTCTTTTCTTAGTCTAAAATTAAATATTTAAAATAAAAATCTAAATCTAGCGACATTATTAGTCAATATAGTGTAAAAATAATCATAAAATTCATAAATATTTATGAAATATAGTTGTGTTTCAGCTATAACCAAATGTCATTGATATAAAAATAGCAGGCACGTTATTCACTTATTGAATAGAAGTCAAGCACTATTCACTTTTCCTTGATTATTTTTCTTGTAAAATTTAAAAAATTTTGAATCAAACTTTATATTTAGGTAAATTAATATAAAAACTTAATTATGAATGTAACAAATTATGAGAAATATATTTATTTATGTTCAAAACTACTATGAAAGGATAAAACATTTTGGTTTGATTTCTGACAGAAATGCCTGGAGAACAATAGCCAATGTTGATAGTCAGTGCTTTGCAACACTTTATAAGAGAAAAGAGACAGGACTATATCAATAGACCACAATCAGAAATAGATTTTTTTGCGAAAAATACTGCCAATAGCGGATTTTTTTAAAATTAAAATACCAATAAAGCTATGAATTGATAATAAAATAAATAGCGAAAATGTGACCAAAAATTTTTCTGGTTTCCGGTTTGAAGTCCTGACAAAAACGTATTCACCCTCAGATACACTTTTACCAAATAAGTCGCCCCAAATGTCTAAAAGTTTTGCCACCCGTTCTAAACATTACTGCAGTTACCAAAAATTTGGAGCTAAGTGTTAAAACATGTACAATATAAATATGATATATTCATATTTAAAAATGTAATAAAAATAAATAAATTCAGCAAAGTACTTATAAATTAAAAAGATTAATTTAAAGGTAGCTGTCAGATTTTTATCTTAATTCAGTGCCTATTTAATTTATAATTAATGGTATATATGATTGAAATCATTAAAATAAGGGGGAAAGGGATCATTTCTTTATTATCTTTGAGTCCTGAATTTTAAAAAAAAAATTTTTTTTTTTTTAGTAAACTAGGGATGAAGATTAATTTTTAATTTTTTTTTAGAATTTCATATACACAATATACAAATATTAATATACTGTTATTATAAAATAGTTATAAATACATAATATTGCTATGAATATGAGGCAACCCACCTTGAAAGCACTAAGCATTTAATATTTTTGCACTCTTTATAGCTTCTCTTTCAAGCACTTCACATGCTTTTAATTTTATGTATTATAAAACTATAGAGTAAAATTTATGCTTATTTAAATTTTCAGCAGAATTCGGTTGCTTAAAAAACAGGTTTGTAATGAGGGATGAAACAAAATCTATTGTTGCTGTTTGTTTGACATTTTATGATATGCAGATATCCAATGATTGCAGTGTTACTAAAAAAAAAAAGTAACAAACTTTTAATTAATTTCTAATATTTTTATTACTTTTCTTTAGCTTCAATAACTTCTGAATCTGCAAGCAAATTCTAGTCAAAGATCCTTACACACTAAAGTATTAAATCATGGCACTGTAGAAGGAATAACAAACAGATCCTTCAGTTGATTGTGTTTGAAAATGTAAAAAGTATTGTTTGAAGGAATGTAAAATACATTGTAAATGCAGGCAGTTTTAGTATCTGCATACAGAGTGGCTATAAATAAAAGAAATAAGTATATATACTCAAAAAATAATAGTTGAAATTTCTTTTTATTAAATAATTAAAAAGTAATATTCTGTAATAATACATTTTCTAGAAAGGTCCATGAAAAAATAAAAATACTTATTGTAGAAAACTCTGCAATAGTGTATATTAGAAACTAAAGCAAAAATTTTCACATAAAAAAAAAAAACACATTTTATTTTTTTAAATTTATTCAAATTTTAATTATATACATCAAAGAATGTAATAAAATGATACTATGACAAAACGATAAAGGCAAAATAATATTAATCCACTTCCTATATATATAACACATAACAGGTCTTTTATTAAATCATAATTACTCAAATTCTAATTAGTATTATTTGTATTTTTATAATCAATCCATACAACTTCATAAATAAAAAATAAATGGTACAAATGAGATATCTCAATTCAAAATATTACAAAGCTGACATACTACATGTGTATAATGGTTTTAATAAATTAAAATGAGACAATTAACATTGAAAATATATATATACAGCATATATATATATATATGACATTTGAACATTAGAAATAGAAAGATCACCATCAGAATTTATAGTTTCAATTGAAAAATTTATGGATTGCATTATAAAGTTTAAAGTATAAAAATCAATATATTTTTACAACTATGTTATTCAGCACTGTAAATAGTAGTGAATTTAACACTGTTGTTAGCTTAGATATAAATCTTACAGTACTGGTAATTGGATGATTGCATAATCATTATCATCAGTTATTTATTGGAAGGCAAATATTATTTACATATATTTATATATATGTGTACATATACATATATATGTAAAATGACTTAAAAAAAGTTAAACCATAAGCATATATCCCCTAAGAATGATACATTATTCATCATTAATAAAAGTTGCATTGTGTTACATTACACTATTGATACCCATTTGTTTGACCAGATTACAATGACCTTTAACTTCCAACTGGTCAGTTATGGGCTGACTACTTGAAGAAAATTCAAAACTTCTTCAAATTTGAATCCCTGAAAGTGAGTTAGGCAGGTGAATAAATTAACTATACACAGTGATAACTGTTACTATTATATTTAAATAAAATTGTAATTAAAGATGCTTCTACACATTGGCAAATTTTTCCATTCTCTAATGTAGAAGATGGAAAAGTACCATATGTAAACACATATCGTCTATTATGCAGCTGTGAACATAGATTGAAAAATATTTTCTTGTTCCAAATTTTATTTCAGGAATTGTTTATTCTACTGGTTATAAAATAAATACAATATTTAATCTTAATCAATTATTCCTAAAAATGTTAACTATAATAAAATATTTCATTCAGTATTTCCATTTTTATCTTTTATTAACTTTTTAAAAAGTGCTTTGATGTCATGAAAGAATACTGGGATGACTAAACAATCACTTAAAGATTTCTTAAGAAAAAATGTGATTTATTGCCATGACTTACTGAATAAATTATCTCTTAGTATTGGTTTTTATTTAATTAAAGATCTTTTTTTTTTTGAAAACTTTTAGTAGTATTTGTTTTTTCAATTTCTAAAAAAGATCAATTCTAAGTTTTCTAGGTTTCTTTGGATTTCTTATCATGGATAATAGACCTAATATTGATTTACATTTATTGATTTGTTTTGAAATTTCATTGTTCTTATTGGCTTTATAAAAAATAAAGAGAGGATAAATTGTATTATGGTATTACCTAATTCAAACAACCTCTTTTGATTTGTAATTGACAGATTTATTTTGGAAATTTTTATGATTTTGTCTTTAAAAATTTGTAATTTTCTTTCTTATTGGCTTTTGAGGAGAGGGAGAGGTAAATTGCATCTGAAATATTATTTAATTCAAACAACCTCTTTTGATTTGCAATTGAGAAATTTATTTTGTAAATTTTTAGGATTTTATCTTTAAAAATTTGTAAATTTTCCCTTATTGGTTTTTTGAAAAGGACAGAGGGAAGGAGGAGGGATGAATTGCATGTATTACTTAATTCAAACCCTCTTTTGATTTATAATTGACAATTTTGTTTTGAAAATTTTTATGAGTCTTTAAACTTTTGATATTTCTTCTTTCTTATTGGCTTTTATAGAGAAAGGGATGCAGTTTATTGATGTAGTTATATTCAATAGAAATCCAAACATGCCAAATAAAAATGTTGGCAGGCTTTGAAACAACAAATTAATCACACACAAAAAAGCTAAAATAAAAACTTTTATTGATTTGAATTTTATTATTTTAATTAAAAACTAAAGGATATTACAATTTAAATGAGCATTTTTTCAGATAAAAACATTTTAAATCAACACAAAGTTAATTTTGAAACTAATTTCTAACAAGTTAAAAAAAGTATTTCTTGTAGTGTGCAATGGGATGGGAAAATGTTACCTTTTTTTTTTTTTTAACTTTTTTTAAAATTTACATTGAATTTATAAAAAAATAAGTTGGCAAAAAAAAAAAAAGACTTGTCAATGAAAACTAAGAGATTTTAGATGTAGTCGTGGTTTAACTAGTATAAATCAAGTCCAGACTGTAATTCTCTACCCCCTCAAAGAAAAGAGGAAAGAAATTTCTAAAAACAAAAGAATCTAAATTTCCAAACCTTTTTTTTTTCAATTACAAATAAAAAAATGGTTATTTGAAATTTATCTACATGCTGTAAATCGAGAAAAGCTGTATGTTTTGTTTTCCCTGGTCTCTCTCTACCCATTCCTCCGCTTCTCTTTTCTCTAAACCCAATAATAAATTGAAAAAAGAAATAAAAGTCGTCGTCCCCCAAGAAAAAACTAGTCAATAAAAATTAATACTAAGAAGTTTTAGATTAAATCGTGAATTTATAAATTTAGTCCTAGTAGTATTATCATTAGGATAAATCGCCATTTTTGTTAAGAAATTACAGTTTCTCGATTAGTCATCTTTACCTTTTATATAATATATATATATTGTACAACATACTTTATTAACAATGCTTGAACATTCAAAAATAGTCTACATTTTAAACATAATAAACTTTTTTTAAAAAAAAACAATAAACTATTATTAATGATATAATTATATGTATTATTACTTCATAAATTAATATTACTTTAATGCAGTAGCAAAACTCTTAATGGAATTTATAAGTGGTGCTTACTTAAAATATATTTATTTAATTTGGCACTGTATTATTTGTAAAACTGCTAATCTTGCAAAAAATATAAGCTTTTACCTTCATTTTTAAATGAAAATCCAAAAACTAAACAATGCAGTTTAAATTTATGCATTAGAAAAAATAGAACAAAAACAATGGATGTAATATTCTTTATATTAAAAAAAAACTCTGATTTTAAAATATTCCATATGAAATTTAAATAAATGTTTTGGTTTAAAAGTATCATTAGCTAACTATAATGAAAGCCTTCATTGTTTTCACACCAAGACTCATTTGAGTTACTAAATTCACCTTTGAACAAACCTATATGTGCAAGTATATAAATAATGTACATAAAAGACAACATATACATACAATTTGATATACATATATTAAAATTTCACTATATTTTTAACACCATCCACTTAAAATAAATACAATTTAATAATTGGATTTATAATAATTTTTAGCCTAATAAATAATTTAACAGAATTCTTCATTTGGGGTGTCTGTGTGGGTTGCGTTCGATGTATTTTCACCGATTTCTGTTTTTGTAATTCAAATTATATAGCGTTTTCTTCTATTTTTTTTTAATTTGTATTTTAGAAAGATTTGTTCGATTTATTTTGCCTTAGGCATTTTAATTTTTCAATTTCAGCGATTTTTGGATAGAAATTTATCTCTTGCAGGCTTCTTGGGGGTTCTTGATGGTGCCACAGTACACCTAACCAACTACTACCATTTTTTATTAGACTAAAAATTATTATACTATTTCTAGCCCTTATATAAAAACTCAGTTAAAAATTAATATTTTTTTTATATTAGTAATAAACATATGTTATTAATTCAATTTCATTCTTCTTTTTCTATGTGCATTATGTTTTTTAGATATATTTAAAACATCAACTCAAGTAACCATTCCTGATGAAAAAGGCAAATAACTCTCAAAATATAATTCATGTCAAACAGTAGTTCAAAATCCCAAAACTTCCTGTCTTCATATTTTTGGTACCATATATTTTAGATAAATACATTAATAATTATTGTGAATCATTTATTAGATTAGAGATTATCATATCATTCCTAGTTCAAATATAAACTTTAAACTCAATTAAAGATTAATATTGTTTGTTTGTTTTTTATAATTCATTTTCATATGTTTCAAGATGTGTGGTGGAAGCTTATCTAAAAATATGATACAAAATTTGAAGGATGAAGTTGGATTATACTATGTGGTTATTACTAATAACAAATATATTAATCTTTTAAAGTTTATATCTAGTTAGGAATGATATAATAATATTTAATCCAATAAATAATTAGTAATAATCATTCGTGCATTTATTTAAAGTGAATGTCTTCAAAATTGTGAATACAGGAATTTTGATATTTGTAGATAAAATTGTAGTTTACTGATATTGATAAATACTGACTGAATGATGAAAATATGTGTAAGAGATTATGATCTGGGCCATTTGAAGAATGTTGATTCAGCATAAAATGCATCTTGGGGATCACTTATCTTTTTAAGATATCTTTATATATTTCATAGTGGAAAATATATATACTGTATAAAAAGAGCATATAAAAACATATACCTAAGTATAAAAACATCAAATAATTAAAGACAAATGAAAGATTGACAAGGATTAAAGAAAAAATATAATATACACATAATATCTATTTAAAATTAATTGTGCCTGCAAATAATAATATATTAATCTGAGGAAAGATTATTATTGAAGATTTGTTTGCCTTTGAAATAGACGACTTGGTTTCATATTATTTTAAATTTACTTTAAAAAAAGTATCTCACATAAAATGTCTTTGCAATTTAAATAAAAATTATTAAAATAAATATCTTGGTAAGTATATATGCATCTTAAAAGAAATGTATCATAATAACTTCAATTAATTGAAAAATAGTTTATTGTGTAATGTACTGCAGTTCAGAAATATTCATTTCACTTAGCTTTTCAATCATTTTTAATAATAAAGTTATCCCCAACAGTTTAGCCTAATAATAAAGTTCAAAAGTGGAAGACCCTCAGTTGAAAAAAAAAATTAGGGGATTTCAATTTAGATAGTGAAAAGAACTGTTGTACTAAACCTACTACTTCAGGCTTGTATGTAACTGTAATCTTCCAAACAGTCAATCATATGATAAATAATTAAAAAGATTATAAATCTTTATAAATCACAACTACAGATCTGTAAAGGAAGGGTGTGTAAGATCTAGACTGTGGTCGACTAGTGGGCTGATTGGTACCACCACTACATCATGCTAGATAGCTATACATACAAGAAATAATTTGTTGCACTTGTAGAATGACTACAGGGATTCTGTTATTTTCATTATGAAGGAAGTTTTATTTTTTCACTATAAGGTTATACAAGAAATATGAAGACTAACAATAATACATTACTAACTTTAAAAAAAAGCCTAACACAAACATGTTATATATAATATCATTAATTTGGCAATTTCTATTAAGTGAATAAAACTATAAGGAATATTTTAAATTTTCATTATCATCTAATTTACTGAATACCATATTTTTTAATCTTGAATACATACAAATAAATTTATTAAATTTAATATTTAGGTTCATATCAGCAGTTTATTAAAGATAAATTTACAGTGAGTATATATGCATCTTAAAAGAAATGTATTTATCATAATAACCTCAATTAACTGAAAAATAGTTTATTGTATAATGTACTGCAGTTCAGAAATAATTTTTATATATACAAAATCATTATTTTTGAAAGGCGGACTAATAATATTGAATTTTACATTAAACTTATCTTAACAAACAATATAAACATAAGAAAGTTCTATTCCAGCTGATCCCATTTGAACACATCTGCTTTACATTGAGAAGACATAATTTCTTCATCTGATAGAGGGAACAAATTCTTGATAGGTTTTTATATGATTAATAATAATTACTGCTGTAAAAATTTATTTTCAGAAATCCTATTTATCTATTACCATGGCATATCACAAGACATAATAGAATCTTAGATTTGATTTAAAAAAAATGAATACTTTTTATGATCAATTCTGCAATAGCCAAAGTTACATCTCCAAAGTAAGTAATAGTTAAATAATTTCATGATCTGATAATTGTTTAACTTCATTATTAATAACAGCACACCATGAATCAATGTTTCTAGAATATTTTGTTGTTATGGACTGAAGTGTTGCACTGTATTGAAACCATCAATATTATCTATATCATATAATTTCTTCCGTGTCTTCATAAGACAAATACGTTTCATAATATTCAAAGCAATTATTAGAAAATATATTGTGCCTTCAATTATAAAATGCCATTGCAAATTGTTTCAAAAAAATTTTGTTGGATAACCTTCTAATTTATGAAGTTAAATGTGACAATTTTTTTTAAATTGGGAATTAAACTTTAAAAATTTTTTTGTATCCAAACATTTAATTTGAGTTTTATAAGTCTTTAGAAAAGGCCTATTTTTTTTTCAAGGTTCATCATGGATAAAAATATTTAATTCTAAAAAGTTTCATTGTGTTGTCATAATGTAGGTTCTGAAGTTATGATCTTTGACAATAATCTATAAGCCAGTTTTCTAAAAACATTATTATTTTAGCAAGCATTTAAAATTATTTTTTAAAGCTTAGTATAACTTTATATAATAAAGTTTGTATATTACATATAATGTTTTAGCTTAATGACTTTTTGAAAAATAAATTATAAATTCTGGATTTTAACAAAACTTTTCAAATTAACACTTTTTTTTTTAAATAATAAACTTATTGCAAATTGTATGTACTAAAATTATAATTAAATCTAATAATTTTATAATTAAAAAAAAATTTTTTTAAAATAAAAAAAAAAAAATTTTTGTAAGTTATTAGTTAATGACTAAAAGTTAACAGCTGAAAATAGGGATCCATCAAAATGTCTTATAAAAGGATCTGCAACATTTCAAAGTTAAGAACCACTCACATAATGCATTAGCGTATATATAACAACGGTCACTTGTTTTGCGACTTGCTAATGTTATGGTAAATATTTCTGGCAGAAATTGATTTAGCCGGTACTTAAATGTGGTACAAACTTTACAAATGTTAGTGATTTGTTAGCTGTCTTTATGTCAATGGATCATTTCTAAATCTAAATTTAGTAAAAATACTTTCCAATAAAAGCAATTGTATTAATATCTTCAAAATATTTTAACAAATAGCCACAACACATTTTCTATTTATTTCAATAAAAACCCATCACTGATTATTTTACTTATATTTACTAATTGTAATGTGCATAGACACATATTTTATTAGATAAAAGCCTACTGTTAATTTCTGACTATGCAGTAAATTCTAAAGATTTATTTTTAAGATTTAATATCTACATTACTGCTAATCCAATATCAAATTCCTCTATATTAACTCATCATATCAAGTTTGTAAGCTTTAATGTTATTGTTATTTTTTTCTCTAAAAATAAAGTATTTTTTTAATTTTTCTTTATAAAGTTATTAACCATAGAAACAATTGTGGAAAATTTATAATTTGTTATAAAGTTAAAACAATAATATAATTTGTGATATCTGTAAAAAATTGACGGTGAGTGTAAAAGATATACAGAATTTATGGCAATGTTTTTCTTTCTTTTTGTGTTCTATAAAATAATGGCAGTGAAAGCAAAAACATTTGACCCAAATGTAAATATTAGCTTAATGTTTTGTTGCATTTTATAAAATTGTTATTTCCTAGAATAACATATATTCAAAGTCAAATAATCACATTTGAATATATTTATTATTTATACGTAATATTTGTATTCAGCAGTTTAAGGTAACTTAGTTATGAAGATTGGTTTTAAAAAAGTATGACACATGCACAAATTAATTTTGTGTCAATATACTGTTTTTAAATGACAACTTGATTTTTTCACTGATAACAATTATACCAAATATATATAGTAATTTTACTTTGCTTTACATTTGTTTTTTCTTTTTGTATCTAGCTATACCTGTAATTATATTTTCAAAGCTATATAATCAGTAATTTTTCCTCTTGCTTTTTAGAATGACTATTCAAGCTATTAAGTTCTGAAGATTTCCATATCATTTCCTGATAGTTACAGTTCACTAATTGTATTGCTGCTGTGTGCTGTTATGGTGTAATATTTTTTTGCTCTCATAAGCAGTTACTTATGGTATTAAGATCTACCCAACTTGAAAAAAATAATAGTTGTTGTTTTATTGATGGCATAACTCTCACAGATAATCTCAAATGATTTTTTTTTAATTCCAAATTGAGCAGTCCAAATTTAAACATTTTGCTTACAAGAAGATATTACTACTGAACTAACAATTATTTTATAAAACATGTCTAACTAATATAAAATAAAATATATATTTATATACACTAATATATATATATTCACAATTTTCAAATTTAACACATAAATAGTTGCATGTTAATTTCAATTAATGTTCTAGCAAACAGAACAGAAATTGCTTCCTGATGAAGAAATCAACTAGATATTTTTATAATTAAAGCCTACTGCTCAGAGCACACCTTTCAAATATTATCAATTAATTAGATAAGTACTGACATTATTTAAGATTGTTGCAATTAGAAGTTTAATTAAATATTTATTTACATTATAACCTTTTTAAAAAACTCTTTTAAAATATCAAATTTAGCTCTACAATTTATTATCTATATATAAAATATGATTTCCTTAACTTAAATATTATAAATCCTTAACAAAGCTCAACTAAAACTCTATTTACAAAAATAATTTAACTCAAATAATACAATCAGAATTTTTTTTTGCTTTGAGAAAAATATACAGCAATAATTTTTTTATATTAAATTTACAAAAAAATTTAATAGAAGATAAATGAAACTATAGATATCAATATCATAAATATGAGGGAGAACTAGTTTATCTAAGTTTGAACTTATATTAGATGTTTTTTGATTCTCTATATACAAATAATGGGACACATTATCATTGATGTATATATATAAAACTTTAGAATTAATTACTATAATTGCTATTTATAAAGAACAAGAATTAAAAATTAATATGTAAAAATTGAAAAAGAATGGCAAATATTTTGTGCAGTTATCTGTCATTTGACAAAAGTTGTTCAATTTGAGATAGAGTTTAATCAAAAAATTTAAGAATTGTAGTTTTTTTTTTCCATATTTCTATTTCTAATTTTTTTTTTTAAAAGATATGCAGCATACATGTCATATCAAAAAATATCTACTAGGATAATTAACTATTTTATTATATATAATTTTAAAGAAAAAATAATAATGCAAATTGAAAACAATGAATAATATAGCAATATTTTAATTATATTGGCTTAAAAATGTTGGTGTTATCAATATATATATATATATAGGCATTTTATAATTTGATATTTTTGATGCTTAAATGCAACATATAACCCAATTCAAAAGATTACACATATTTTTAAAAATATTTTTTTAAAAAGAAATCATTACAAAAAAAAATCCTCATAGTTTAACAGTTTAATTCTTATATCTATCATTGATATCTATCTCAATACTGGAATCAAGAATATCTATTTTAATTCTAACATATTCAATTTTGTTTATGATAATAACTACTATCTATATATTCATTAACCACTATTTTTCTATATACATATCTAAATGTTTTTCTCTATCTATCTATATCAAGATATAAAAGCTAAAGCTCAACTTTGGACTTGGCATTAGGAAATGTTTCCCCAGGGCCCTGGAATCCCGTTTGATTTTCCCGGTCTGAATTATTAACTTCAATAATCAATACTTATAGTCTTACACTCACATTATATTTTTATATGTGAATATCGTGCATTGGCAAGATAAATAGTTTTTTCATAATTTGAGATCGTCAGCAATAAAGATGTGTATTACTTTAACTTACAAAAATATTAATTTTCATACATTTCATTTGCAATATATATGTAACAGAAAACGAAAGGCAAACCCTTTCTTACATATCTCTGTAATGTCATAGTCATTATTTCTTGAGTCACAATTCCTCTCAACTGAGTCAACTCGAGTTCTTGTACACATTCATGATTATACATGCCATTTTTCCTTGAAAGATACTTTTGCAGTTAAACAGCTTTCCATACATTTTAAAATTTAACTATTTTGTGATGATAAACAGACCAAAAACATTCGTTTAGCAATACTTCATTAAATATAATAATAATGAAGAAGCAAAGTATAGTCATTATGGTGCAATGCTCAAATGTAGAGGTTTTTCTACAAGTAGCTGGCTTCGGCATTTAAAAACTAATCATTCTATAGAGAAGCCTATGTCAGCAAATGATTGTAACCGCCAACATTCTGCATGAGATGAATCTGTAGAAAGCTCTTCGAAATGTTTAAAAAGTGTTCATTCTCAGACAACATTGTTTAGTTTTTTAAAGAAAGGCACAAAAGAAAAAACATTACAAAGCTTATAGTTGTAGATGGATTTCCTATTAGTGCCATATGTAAAAATGAATTTATTCAGCAAGTATTCAGTGAAAAAGGTTTGCTTCTTCCTAAAAATCCCAATCATGTTATACAGTTAGTATATAAACAGTATATTATAAAATATAATAAAACAAATTGAACAATCTTTAAAAAATGGTAAGACATTTAGCATTTCTTTAGATGAATATTTGTCACTTAAAAACAAACATTTAAATGTCAATGTTCATCAAGATAAATACAAATTTTGGAATCTAGGAATGATTGCTATTAATGGTAGAATAAATGCTGAAAAAATGATTGAAAAAGTAAAACTGAAGTTATTGGAGTTTAAATTATCAACAGCATCATATAGTTGCATGCGTAATGGATGAGGCAAGGGTTATGGTAAAATTTGGACAGTGAATAAATTATGAACATCAGCTTTGCTATACCCATGGTATACACCTTGCAATATTCGGCATTCTATACAAGAGAAAAATGATTCTGAAGATGTAATTGAGGTAGAAACAACTGAAAACAGCAAGGAAGATTTAGAAGAGGATGAAATGCAAAATTACAATTCAAATCTAAGTATCGAAAATAATTCTTTATAAGGAATAAAAATGTAATATCAGAAATGACCTATTCTCTGGTGCATTAAACATAGCTAAAATCATTAATAAAGTTATAACGATTGTACATATGGTTTGAAAGTCTCTCCTGAAAAATGATACTCTTAAGAATTATGTTAAATCTTCATTGAAGCAAGAAAGTTTACGCCTAGTACTCGATATGGAACAGTTTGGTAGGCATGTTAGAATGATTTTTACAGTTAAAATTACAAATTGGAAAAAAAAAAACAATAATTAACTATAATATAAAAAATCCAATGTGTGAAGCAGAGTATTCTTAATGACCTTGTGCGGGCATTGAAACCCATCAAATTCAGATCGCAAAACCTTTACAGTCATAATGCGACACTTCTTACTGCAGAGGGTACATTTCTTTCATCATATAAGAACTTTCTGAGAAAAATTCAGGAAACATTAATTTTAAAAATAAATGAGAGAAGGCAAAAAGCTCTGGTTGGATTATTGAAGTATATAAAAACTGGGAAAACATATTATAAAAAAAATAGAAAAATAGTAGAAACAGTTGCAACCATTTCCAAGCAAGTCAACCTTATTGGTTATAGCAAAATGAATAACTTGTCTTGGATTTTCCTTTTCTGAAGCATAGCAATTTAATTCATCACACATTCTGACTCCAAGGAAGTGACACTGAGAGTGAAAGAGAGCAATCACTTTCTGAAAAATTGGCGCATCAAATCAAAAAACAAACTGAATGCGTTTCTAAAGCCCTTCAACATGAACCTGAAAGATCAATCACTTGCAAAAAATATATCCAGTGTGTTTGAAATCTTTGAGGCAACTGGTGAAAAAATAACAAATGTAATAAAATTAATGGACACTCTCGAATCCAAACAACTAACAAGTGTAGAAGCTGAAAGGTCCTTTTTGGCTGCAGGACTATTTATAATCAAACTTAAAACTAGATACAGCAATAAAAATGTAAACTGTCTGTGTTTCTTATGTTCATATTACATGTCAATTGCCAAATCAATCTCAAAATAAAATGACATGAAACAAATTTTTTTTAAACAATATAGTCACTAGAAAAGAAAATGTTAATTTCTGAAGAGTTTTGAATTATTTCAATTTGTAGCTTATATATATAAATGAATAAAATGCTGTGAAATTTTCAGTTTTAATTCCACCTACAATAATCCTGGGAAAAGAACATTTTTTTATCCTGGAATCCTGGGATTACTGAAATCAGGAAAAAAACAATCCCTACTTGGCATCCATAGGAATGTATTAGTAGTGAAAATAGGGTTGTTTTCTCATCCCTGGTATTCGCCTCGAGATGTCGTTATTTCTAGGTCAATTCCTATAAATATACCGTTTCACTGGCATTCACCCAACAAAAGAGGAATTTTTCTACATTCTAAACGCAGAAAAGAGTCGTCACGTTATGTTGGACGGAGGCAGTGGCGGCGACAGAAGCCAACCCAAAGAGACTTCTTTCTATGATAAAACACAGAAAGAGTTCCCGACGGCTGCCGGTTATGGCTTTTTTTTTCTATGCTAATAAAAGCAAAGAGAAAGAAATGCCTTGATTGGCTGCCGTAGTAGTTAGTTTTGGTCAACATTTTCTTGTGATAGTAGAATATCTATTTTCTCTGTAGTTTCGTGTGAGAGTGTGTGTATTTGAAGCAGTCGTAGTTTTTTAAAATTTGATAAGATGTCTATTTTTTTTAATGTGTTGTAACTTACTTTACTGTTGTAAGTTTAGTAATAATGTCCTGAAGATTCCATTACGATGGGGTAACCCTCAAAAATTGCTTTTAAGGCTGCGGAATGGAAAAAATTTGAAGGGTCATGTGAAAAGTACTGTTTTTGCGAGAATTCGTCCAAGACCAGTTACTTTTGCTATATATATATATATGCACAAACAGAAACAACCCAGTGCCTAATTATTAGGAATTACTTGTCCGAAAAAGAAAATTAGTCGGGTATTATTATTATTTTTTTTTGACATTTATTATTTCAAAATAAGATTGGGTTTTATATCTACACACTAACAAAAACAACCCAGTTCCTGATTAATTACTGTCTTAAAAAAAAAAAAAAAAGCAAATTCAACGGGGTTTGATTTTTTCAATGGAGTATTTGAATTACGTTTTTATATATATATATATATACACAAGATTTACCAAAAAAAAAAAAAAAAGAAACCCACTTTCTGATTAATTACTGTCAAAAGAAACGCAAATTAGTCAGCTATCATTCTTAAATTTAGTATTTCAATAACGGTACCCTTTTTATATAGACAGACTTAACAAAAACCCACTTTCTGATTCATTACTGTCCCCAAAAAAAAGAAAACGGGAATTAGTCGGGTATCATTTTTCAATTGAGTCTTTCAATGACAGATCCTTACTAATAGTAGTCAGGTATCAATTCTAAATTGTAGTATATAAATTACGTTACTTTTGATAGATTTAGAATTATGTCTTGCTTTTTTAATAAAATGATTGATTTACTCTTGACCAAAAATACTGTAATTTTAAAAAAAGACACACATAAAGTCCAAAAAAAATGAAAAAAAGCCCCATAACTTTAAAGACACACATACAAACTCAAAAACAAGATAAGATTAATAAACATTTACTTATTATGTCTTGCTTTTGAATAAAATTATTGATTTACTCTTGCAAAAAAAAGACCGTAACTTTAAAAAGACACACGTAAAGTCCAAAAAAAATTAGAAAAACACCGTAACTTTAAAGACACACACACACAAACTCAAAAACAAGATAAGATTAATAAACATTTACAAAAATGAAAAAACTAACATCATATAATAGTATTAGTTAGTAGAATATTTTATTACAAATCTAAAAAATCAGATCTTTTTATATCAAATCGATCATTTAGGTCTGGCCCAGAATTGTTATATGTATATGTTTTTGATTAGCATCAACGCCATCCCGTGGCGAACACCAGGGATGAGAAAACAACCGAAAATAGTAAACAGACTATTAATTGTAGTTTTATTTTTATAATCAGTGCATTGATATTCATCTGATCAACCGAGATTAATCTAAGATCTTTATCCTTTAGCCAAATAGGCAAATTACATGGAGAAAAAATCTTGTATTTACTTACGAAGTGAAGAAATTTCCAAAGTTCGATTGTCCTTGATTCAATTCCCACATTAATAGCATGATGGAAGAATGTGTTAATTACTACAGCATGAGAATCAAAAATGCAAAATGTTGAAATTCTACAGCAAAAGTTGTATTGAATTGATTACAGAAAAGAAAGTAAAATATTGGTTGCTATAATATATCATTTAAGTAGCTGGGATTGCTACTATATTATAATTTATATAATTGCAAATAAACAATATTACTAATCACTTAAGGGAGAGGTAGCATACTAAAACTATATAACATCAAACAATATTTTGCACCATAAAAGTTAGTAGATTTTCAATACTTTGCTATAAAAATTAAAATTTTACAACTACAGTATAGTAACTGATTAATATAATAAAATATTGACAAATTATATCAGATGATTAATTTTTACTTTTGATGAAAGAGTATTTATTATTAAGTTGATTAAAAATAAATTTCATAGTATAATTTTCAATGCCTTTTTAAATTATTTTTCTCTTCAATATTAAATATGACTACTAAAATATAAAATATCTGAATATATATATGCATGCACATAGATTTAACATGTTAATTTCCATTACCATTAAATTCAAATTATATTATAAAGAATAAATTTTAAATGCTTATATCATATAATTTAATAATTAAAATAGCTATTAAAAGTGAATTAGTGTGTGTGCAATTATATATAGAAAAGAGCATTTTTATAATTAAGATATTTTCTATTTCCATAGGCAAAACGGTACTGGTACATTTGTGGCACCGAACCGCTTGATGGCATTGCGTTGGGTGCCGCAAATGTATCAGTACCATAAAACATTTTTTTAAGAATATTATTACAAAATTGTACATTATGAAAAAAATAATACAATCATTAGAACTTTGAAAAAGATTGCTAGTTATTCAAAAAATTTAAGAGAAAAAATAGTTAAATGTGAAATCATATTTTTAAAATGCCACAATACTATGATATTCAATGCAAATAAAGAAAAAAAATGCTAAAAATATTTTTTTTATATACAATATGTATTTTTTTTTTTTGAAAAATTATATTCAATAATTTTTGAAGTGTTTTAATTTATTAATTGAAACCAGGAAAATATCTCAATTACCAGGACATAATTGGCATTCTACCATGCTTAGTTTATCATAATTAAAAACATTATGTATGTAAAATACAAAATCAAGCTTCATAATTTATTTACAATATTTTTTACACTTTAATGTCTGACTCCAGTCAGATAAGTGTTTGAAGAGTTTAATATAAAACCTGGCTTTAATTGATTATAGAATAATATTGTTTGATCATTTCAAAGAAATAGGAGGTACTCATATTTGTCGGTATAGAGGTGAACTAAGTGGCTAAAAGATATATCTGTCAAATCTAACATTTAATTTATAAAATAAATATATTATGGGGCCAAACTCTTGAATACTTTGTATCTATATTTTAAAACTAGCTGATTAAAAATATAAAATTAAGTAATGCAGCAGTTACCAATTAAAATATATAAGTTAACTGTATATTTTCTGAATATATACACATATAACTTTTTATGTAAAAATATGTCTACTATGAAGCTATCAAAACTGTTAAAAAAATCAATTCACTTTATTTAATACAGAAGTCAATTTTTTTATTGCATCATCTCTGCTGCTTCATATCTGAAATATATATTTAATATAAATTAAATTTTAAGAGTAAATTTATTCTGAAATACTGTGCTACAAGTATAGATATTATTCAGACGAGAAGTTATTATAAAACTGAAATTCCCTGATGCATGCTTTTAACAAATGAATAAATATCATTTTAATGAAGAATATAAATGTGATAAAAAAAAAAAACATCATAAAAGTATAATTCAGGAAAAAATATTGAAAATAGTACAGCTAGAGGCAAATTCCTCTATTCTTATAAAATTTGCTGATTTCCAAACAATGAATAAATTACTGAGAATATTTTAAATACATATCCTTTCAAATATATATATATATGTTGTTGAAGGAGGAAGGTTAGATTTTGTTACATTAAAATTTATTGGTGATAAAAAATGTAAAGAATAATTGTTTGGTATGTAGTCATTTTGTTAAGAGTAAGGATTTAAGATCTATAATTAAACCTGATAGCTATCAATCTGTATCTGTAATGTGGCTGCTTTAAGAAATTATTGGTATAGAAATGAGATTAAAATTCTGATAACTTTGTTTCAAAAAGATCAATTTTATGATTATCTGAATGTTGGCTACTCTTTGTTAAAAGAATTTTATTTAATAGTAATTATGTTGTTAATAATTGTAATAATATGAAGGATAAACAAAAGCATTTTATTTCTTTGTCTTTTAAATGTTTTCTTATAGAAATGTAAAAAACAGTATTAATTTACTTTGAAATAAAATTGCTTGGAAAAGGATATTACTTTGAGTAATTTATTAAATAACACAAAACAAATTTTTGATAGGAAGACTATTCCTGGAGAAGTGTATATTACCCCTTGTTATTGTAAGAAGTTATATATAGGCCAGAGTTGTTTCAATTTATATGAAAAAATAAAAGTAATTACAAATAAATATCTTAGTTCTGCTTTATATATATTTACATGAAAGAAATATTTGGTCACACTATTAATTTTAATGAGGTTATCGTGGTTTTTTGCAAGAAATGAAATAAAGAATATTGATTATTAAAAATCTATGATTCTAATACAATTAACTTGTTTAACAGTTCTTTTAATATTAAAGGTGTGTGGGATATAATTGGGAATTTTGGGTAATAGTATATATTTGTTGGTAAGTTTTAGTCCTTTGCATTGAGAAGTCTGCTTTCAGTAGTGGAACTAATGATTTTTCTTTGGATAGTATCTCAATTTAATTTCAATACTGTTTGCGCTTTATAAAAATAAATATTATTTTGAATATAGGGTAATTTTAATTATAATATATGTATAATAAAGATTATATGAGGTAGTTGAAACATAAGAAAACGATGGATATTAATAAGTTGTGATAAACAAGATTTTAAAAAATGAAATATGCATTTTTATATATATTATGTCTGGATCATTTTGAAAAGATGAAGAAAATAGTAAATAGACTACAATTGTAATTGTTAGGCAGAAAGCAATAGCAAATTACCACTAATAATTTATAAGTATTTTTTTATTTGTAGTATCCATATTCAGTGATGCTTTGAGAGTCAAGACCATTTAGCATAAACATAAGCTATGAAGAATCTAATCATCTTTGCTTTTATGTATGTATAGCATTCCATCCAATCGTTTAAATAATAAAAGCTTTTATAGTATATATAAGCGCTTTAACACACTGAAGAAGCTGTCAGTAGCTTTTATAGCAAATGACCTACTTTTTTATTATTATATTGTCAAGTGGAAGTCTTTTTATATGTATAATTATAAAAATGTTTTATCTAATTTATCTATTTCAAGCAAAAACATACATATTTCTTATGCTATTTAAAGATAAAATTATTTTATTTAATAGTGACAGTTATAGTGGTCCCTCCTCCCATATTCATATTTGATTCCAAATATTTGTTTGGAAAGAAAGCAAATCCTATGAATTATGCATTTTTAATGCATATACATATATCAAAACACACATGCACATATATATATAACATCATATGAAATTTATCAAGTCTCTTAAATAATTGAATTGTCCTCTAGTTACCATGTTCAATAACCTTTTACAGGAAGAAAATGAACCATTTCTCACCGTATTTTCGATCTTTTTATTTAGAATTATCAATAACAATATCAGCCAGAGAGCAAACTTAAATCAGCCTATATATTTTAACGTAAATTGATTTTTAGGTAAATGATATTAAATTTATAGAGCAGAGATGTCTCATTCATTTCTAAAATTATATAATAAACATGTCATAAAATATGGTAAGAAGTGGTCCATTTTCTTGCTGTAAAAAATTATTGAACATGGCAACTACCTGCAGTTCAGTTATTATTTAAAATAGATTTGGTAAGTTTCACATATTATATTTATTCAATGTTAATTAGATATATGATGTCTTTATTTATTATAGAATTTTAGAAATGAGTGAGATATCTCTGCTCCATAAATTTAATATTAGTTATTTAAAAATCAATTTACTAAAATATATAGGTTGGTTTAAGTTTACTCTTTGACCGCTATTGTTTTTGATAATGCTAAATAAAAAGATCTAAAATACAGAAGAATTTGGTCAATTTTTTTTACTGTAAAAAGTTATTAAATATGGCAGCTAACAGGTTTATCTGGGCATAATTGCCAAGATATTCCACAATACATCACATAACATAGACTTAAAATATTTAATATTACATACATATGTAATGAAGTATATGTCACTATTGAAGTGATTAGTCTGTATTAATAATTATCGGTTATATTAATAATAATAACCAAATAAGACGGTCAAAATGATTAATTTTAAAGGTTTGCAACTATTAACTGTAAATTTAATAATTTCAATACATTAGCTTTGCGACTAACAACTGTAAATATAATAAATTTCAATACATTAGATTTGAAGCTTCTCTGTATTACAGCGGAAAGGAGTCAAATCATTATTATGTTCTAGCTAACCATTTGCTTAGCGATGATAACTGCTATTGGAAGATTGTTTTCTATTGACATCTATTATTAGTGTGACTAGCATTTTATGTTTTTATTAATTTTACGTTATCCATAAGCATAATGGAGGATTTAGACAGCAATGATTTAATGATCAAATGAATAATTTGAAATTAAAAAAAGAAAAAAATCAGTTATTTACAAGAGAACAGTATTATTCATTTTTGCTGTAAGTTAAAGAAAACAAAGAGATGTCTGGAAAATCACATGCAGAATACCAGCAGCTATCAAAATACAATATTATAAAAATTGGAGTGTTGAAAAACTCATTGTACCAGTTAAAAATAAAAAAAGAACCAATTATGTATTACAGTTTTTTTAAAGAGAATTTTCTATTAATTCATGATATTCATATTGCAATTGGTTATGCAGGATGATGAAAGAACTTAAGGCAAAGTAGGACATAGTAGAAATTGTTATGCTATATTTAAATCTTTGTGAATCCCATCAAAAGACCACAAGCATTCCAAAAAACGGACTCATTGTGAAACCAATTAAAAGCAGCCAACTCAATTTGAGATGTCAAGTTGATCTGATAGACCTGCAGTCATAAGCGGATGGCGATTATAAATTTATAACGGTTTACCAAGACCATCTTATGAAATTTTTTAACTAAGAACTTTAAAAACAAAATGTGCAAAGGAGTTGCTTATCAATTATTGGATATATTTATAATATTCATAGCACCATGCATCTTGCAAAGTGACAATGGCCAAGAATTTGCGAACAGAATTATTGGAGTCTACAGAATGTGGGATAAACTTAAAATCATTCAAGGAAAACTGAGACCTAAAGCATTACAAGGCTCAGTTGAAAGAGCAAATCAAGACATTGAAAATATGTTATCCACCTAACTTGAAACAAACAATACAACTAAATGGTTCATTCAATTTATGATAAATTGAACCCATCATATCTGGAATAGACCATAATCCCTGCAAGGCTACGTTTGGTTGTAAATCTAGAATAGGTTGAAAAGCATACCTGCCAGTTCAAACTTTATCAGAAATCACTAGTGAAGATCTTGAAATGATATTAAAAGGTCAATCCAATAATGATGCTGAACTCCAGAGAATAGCCTCAAAAGAGGATTGTGATATTACAGACAAGAATAATTATAAATGTTGGAAGTTGACGTAGATGATTCAAATGAAGACTTGCAGTTAATAACTGTTGAAGATACAAAGATAAAAATGTGAATGTTAGCCAAATCGTAGATCAAGCACATTTTTATGAAATAATGCCAAACAACAGATAATAAAGAAAAAATATTAACCATGATGTTTTAAATTTTTTTAATGTAACCCAATATTAATATCATTCACTTTTTTAGAATGAATTATACATTTATTTTACTATCATAATGGTTTCGATTGTTCCAGCAGTCTTCTTCAGATCTATAATAAACAAATATAAATACATGAATATTTATACATAAACATACAATTTCTACATATACATATTATAAATTCTTCCTTTTAATCAACATACTTATATATCCTACACAGGCCTTTCAGAAAAAATGTGAGGCCTGGGGCAACAAATATTTTAGAGGCCCTTCAAAATTTTAAATAAGAATGTGGGGAGAGAAAAGAAATGAGTTTTTACTTACAGGGCCGAAAACAGGACTGGGAGCAGTTAGTTACAAGTTTCAGAAATGAGAAAACCAATCAGATCCAGATAGCACTTGGATAGGATAGATTCTCTCTAGCACTGTATTGTAAACCATTGTTAGCACAGAATTGACTGACAGGGAGCTGAGACTATTAGTTCTGGTGATCACTGCAGTCACTTTCGTTGCACAGTTGTCAAATTGGCACCTCATCCCTAAACTCACTTGTTTTTGACTCATGGTATTCCTGCTTGGAAAAATTTTTCTTGAAGTTTTTTGGGGAAATTTAACTGTAAAATTAAGGCGATTCTATGAGCTGCGATATTGTTTTGCCTTCTATATATTTTTTTAACATATTGAGTTGCCAAGTTGAGGCCCCTAATATTGCGAGGCTCGGGCAGCTGCCTCCTCTGATTGGCTCTGATCCTACGTTTTTTTTAATATTCCCTTATATATATACACCTACATAAATATCCTTAATCACTTCAATCATTTTTACATTTATATTATTTTAATTCTTTTTTTTTATCGGTTATAAGCATTTTATAATTTTATTTATTATTTTTTAATTCACTTTTAATTCTAATATAATTTTTATTTTTAACATAATCATTTTTTACTCTAACATATTTAAAATATACATCCTAACTTTAACTTATACATCTAACATATATTATTCATCTTTTTATATTTTCTATTTTTATTAATATCCCCACCTAATATTTATTCCTAATCTACATTCATAATCTTAATTTCTTTTATTTTAATTATTTTTAACGTATTTTTATTATATTTTATACTCACCTTTTCCTCCTAAATTAATCCAACTGTCCAGTTTAAATTTCATGTGATGATGTGATGTACTGTAGCTTCTTAAATAAATTAAGAATCTCTCAGCAATTATGACCAGAGAACCTGTTAGCTACTTTATTTTACATTCCCCAGTCTGTTTTCCCATATTCTGCTCCATCCCATTTCCATAACATAATCTTTGACAACTCTATGACCTTTATATCTAAATCCTCCTTATCTTTTCCCAAACCCAGCATAGAAACCAATAATCCACTTTCTGTATAATCACTTTTTTCGATTTATTTTTCCATAACTTCATTATATGTGCCCTTTCTGTTTTTAAGCATTTACATTCAATTAACAAATGCCTAATATTTTCTATTCCTTCCTTACATAATTTACAGACTAAATCACCCATATTTTTCCATTTACATGTATATTCTTTAGTTGCTAAAAAACCTGTTGCCCTTTCTAATTTCTAGTGGCTCCCCCTTTACATTTTTTTTACAAACTAAATTCATATTTATCTTTATTCTAACTTCCTTTTAATATTACTTTTATTTATAGTAAAAATCTTTTTTAAATTCAAATCTCTATTTAATACTGGTCTAATATTATTAATAAGAATAACCTCTTTTATTTTTCTATCCTATTACTTATAATTTTTATACAATCTTTTTCAAATTTATGTCCTATTTCTAATGTATGTAAATATATTGGTGAATTTCTATCATATTTATGTTGTACTAGACTTTAGTATAATGAATTTTTTGTTTGATCCACATAATTTATTCTTATATTATTAATTTTACTATTGTGATAGTAAAATAAGTGCATAATACATTATAAAAAACTGAATAAAGAAAAGTGATTGATATTAATATTGGATAAATTGGGCAATGCAATAAAAAAGATTAGAATTGTAATATTACAATATAAAATATATATACCACTCTCCAAGCAAAAATATTAAAGTAGAATGCATTGCTCAACAGCTAGGCAATTTCTAGGTAGAATAGTTAATTATCCATTTATTGGAACAATAGTTAGTACGGCTAAATTGATTCTGGACCATTAACGTAAAAAAAAATTCCATCCTGTTTGGAATCTGAAAAAGCTTCCAAGTTTTAACCAGCTCAAAAAGTGTTATTCATAACAGTTTTAAAAAATGTCTTCTTTTTTGCTAAGAAAAACAAACCCATATATAAAAAAAAAGTATCGCTTTAGAGAACTACTCTTTGTATATCCATTTTCATAGAGGGGGAGTGGGTTCTATACTTTTTGTTGTTGTCAAGAATGCATTAATTAAAAGAAAATCATGAATCATGGAGTCTATCAAATAAAATTAAATATTTATTATCAATTTGTTACAAAGCCCAATTTTTTAATAATTATTTATTAAAAATATATATTTGAATATTATTTATATATGTAATTTTAAAATGATTAAGATATTTTGAACTAGCTTTAATAAAACTATTATTCCTTAATATTCATTAAATATATTCTAGAACTAATTATTAAAAGCAATCTGAATTTAATTTCATGCCATATTTCTAGAAAATTAATATTTTCCCCTAAATATTTGATAAATTATGGAAGCATTTTATAATATAGAAAATCCACAATGCATATTTCAATAACTATAAGTAAAAAAAAACAACTAAATTTTACCTAAATATCAGTATTATGTGATTGTTAAATAATCAAAATAAGATTGAAATAAACAACTATTAATAATTATATTATAATATTTATTGAACTGGATTTCATCTCCATTATAATATAATATTACAATAGTTATTAATAGTTTATTTCAATCTTATTTTGATTGATTATTTATTTATGTGTTTGTGACAGCATTATGGACAAATAAATTGTATTGGATATTTGACCATTATAGTAACTATGTGATTGTTGTTATGAACATTATGTATTATCAAGCAATGATGATATTTGACATTTTCAAAAATAATACATCAAAATACATTTGAATGCATATTAGCATAATAATTTAGTAATTTTTTGAATTAATATACTGATAAACTACCATTAATCCAAACATCTTTAATTCAAAACTTCTATTATCCCACAAAATTACAAACTAGTTTTAATTTTTACAGTATAAAAACTTTGCACTGATAAAAAAAATATAAGCATATTCTCCACTTTAAAATATTATAATGTTACTAGTAAGATCAAGTTATACAGAATATAAAAAAAACATTTATTCAATATACACAAACTAAAGATAGTAGAATTAATAATTCATTAAAATTTTCAGCAAACTTTGGAAAAGGGTTATTGTTGAATATGAATATTTCACAAATTCAAATAAGTCTTGGAACCAGAAATTTTGAAGCAATGGTAGTCTATCTCTTATCAACCTTTAAAGATTTGTCAATTGTGAATTGCAATTACTCAACAGACTATAAAACCTATGTGTATAAACCTTGATTCTAAAAATACACAAACAATATTTCTATTCTTTATTTACAAATGTAATTGCTTTCAAAAATTTAAAGAAAACTTTTTTTTTTAAAAAAAAAAAAAAAAAGTTAATCCCCATTGTGTTTCTAAGTAGGAATGCAAATTAGTATACCCAAGCAATAATATTTGATGAACAATTATTTGCCATTTAAATAAGACTATTGTTAAATTTAAATAGCAATAAAAACAATCCTATGACTATTCATTAGAAAATATATTTCCTACTAGTTATTTCCAGAAATCAGGTTTCAGATTAACTTTTATTGCATGTAAACTCCTATAACCACAATAAAGAAAAAATAATCAAACTGGCACTAGAGTTAACTTATTTTATTTTTAAAAATGAAAATTCAACTAGAACAAATTACAAATTGAAATATATATCGCACAGATGAATTCTCAAATTGATTTAATAGTAAGTAAATTTTATCAAAGTAACACCATTTTTTGAAAATAAAAATGTAAATTATTATGTAATGGAAAGAGTAGTTCACATGATTGGTGGGAAATTACTTGTTTATTTTTTCAAAAACTAAAGAATTTACTTTAAATGAATTATTTTAAAATCACATTTTCTTTATAAGCCTAACCGTATTTCTTTGTAAAATTTGATATTTAAAACAAATTCAACATGCCAAATATCAATTATGAGATAGCTTGTATTAATATGAAGTTTCTTTCCAGATACCAAAGTGAGTTAAGCATTTTAATCATATTTTAAACATATATTCATAATTCAACTAAAAAGTTTTCTGATATCAAAATAAATCTATCCATTACAAATATTTATATAAAAATAAATTCAATGTTTGTTATTTTTAAAAGTAAACAAATCTGAGAGAACTTATAGTTGACAGTCTATTAAATGGATTTTTTTTTTTAATTTTTGATAGTGGCAACTTTTAACAATAGCAACAAAACAAACAGAAAAATTTAATTTTTTTAAGTAACAAATATTTTTTCAAACTAAGCGTAAGCTTGTGATTAAGACCTGTAGAGGTCCCTACTATCGCATTTTTACGTGCACATTCTTGAGGTTACAGCCTTAGTAAATATTACTTACGTAATCATTGTGCGTTTAAATAAATTTATATACAGAATTGTATATTATCATATAAAGCTAAATAATACTGTAATTGATACAATAATGTAGTATTAATTATATTAATAAAATCATGGTGTTAGCACAAATTTATAAAAATTCTACACAATCAAAATATGATTTATATATTACATTATATATACAATACATGTATTTAAATTTTCACACTTAAAATACAATACTTCTGTTTTATACATATATATTAATTTAGCATGTTAAAAAGCCAATATTTCTTGATGCATTGCCTGGAAATCAATTCAATGAATCTTAGTTTTTCATAGTTATGCTGTACGCAGATTCCAAAAAAAAAAAAAAAAATCTATAGAGAGCATTTTATAATATCAAATAATTGTGCAATGATTTGATATTCACATGTACACACATATATACACACTGTTAGATATGATTTTATCTAATTTTATATCACTAATATATATGTAAATATTAAAGCTTCAGAAAAATCCTCAATATTAATGATATAGCTTTCAATACGGAAATGCTAGAATTAGGGCGAGTAGCGAGCAATAGCACATCATACTGGTGATGATCAAGTAGATTTATGATGACTATTCTATCTGCATAAAATATGATAACAATATTAATAAAATCAGTAGAACAGATTATCAGAGATGATATAATTTTTATTTAATCATATATTTTTTACATGACAATAAATAATCTTATGTTAATTTATATATATGGTAAAATGACAATTTTATTAACAATGCATTAAAAAATTAATTTAGAATCTCAATGCATGTAAAGTTTTTGTGTTCTTAAACTTTCAACTTAAACAAAAAAAAAAAAGTTTAAACATTCATAGTTATATATGATTTGATACACAAAAATTTTTATGATATAAAAACTGATGAATAATTTATTCAATAATAATATTTCGACAAAATTGTTTAGATTGTGATAATTTATTTACTTTACAACAAAATTTAAATCATTATGGATTTATAATATCCTATTATTTTCATATTTCATTGCAAATCCATTCCATAATAGGATTATTATCATATCCAATTAGATTTTAGTTTAGAAACTAAAATGGATGTTTACTGGTTAAAGCTGATTGCAGTTAAATATATGACAACTTTCTTGTCAGTAGTGAAGACTGCTTTACATTTATTATCAATATTAAAAGATTAGCATTGCATGCTTGGGAAGTTCTCAGTTACATAAAAAATCCAAACATCACTAAATATTTGAATCTCAATATGCACTAACCACTGCCTTATGAAACTCTTCAAAGTGATCAGGGCAATATCATGTATATTTGAAAAGTTATAAAAATTTCTTAATTTGTAAATATCATTTAATTATATTTTAATTCTTCCATGAGTTAAAGCGAAAGAAGAACTAGTTACTGCTTTCCATATTTTACAAGTTATTTCATCACTTAAAGTAGGATCTATTAAATCAATCAATCAATTGTATACTAGTCTAAGAATAGAATGTCAGTATGCCAGTCTTAATTTTCAAGTACAATTTCATATACTTTTTCATCAGTAATAATGAAAATTATTATAAATTACGTGTAATTACGTAAATTATAAAGAAATAAAACAAATAAATACACTTAATAATTTTATTGAAATATGAGTCACAACTAATAAATAAATAAATAATTTATAAATAAACAAGATATTATCTATTTCTTGGATTAAATGTTTTTTAATTAATGTTAATTGTCTAATTGAAAATGGATTTTCTCTATTTGGAAGACTGGGAGACAACTAAAGAGATTCATTCATCTATAATAATGTTACTTTTTTTTTGCACCTGAATGAGCACACAATTACTATTAACAACATAAAAAAATAAATTCTTTCATTCACAAATCATAATATAGTCAGTATAAATATTAAACATAAAAACAATATAGTAAACAAGAGTACCATTGAAATAATGATTTCACGCAGATCATAGTATGACTTACAAAGCTATAGAGATATGGGAATTATTGCTATTAATGCAAATTTCAAAAAACTAATACAAATTAGAGTAACACAATCAATTATAATTTATGCAATAAATATCTGTTAAAATTTAATTTAGTTAAATATAAAATTAAATTGCTTTAGATGGTGCATACAAAGGATATAGTTGCTGTCTTAAAAAGATCTCATCCTCAGCAATCATGCATGCCACATCAAACACAAATTTTATAATTGTTTATCTTTTTATTAATAATAAACAGGAATCATGTATAACATTTTCCGTATTTTTAATTAAATCTGTTTTATATAAATAATCTCCTAATTTTTGAATTTTAAACAATGATCATAGCACGAAAGCTGAAAAGGTTTTCCAAAACTGCAAATTATTGTCTTGTGTCTCTTTTATTTAACTGGTTTTCAATAATTATCAATTACATGACATTTAAATCTTAATTTGATATTTATCCAAATAGAGGGCATTTCAGTGCTATATAATGTATAAATCAGAATATATATATATATTAAGGATAAGATTTTAGTCTTTTCTATTTTGTAGTCTTTTTAATTTATTTCTCAGTTTTACTTGACATAAGCCATCAAAAATAATATGCATGTCAAGCATAGCTGAAGTACCATAAAAGCTCTGTTTGAGCAAAATTTTGTTGTGAATAATGCATATACTTTATTATTTATACAATAAATGTTTTTATTTTTTTTAATTTTATCATTAATTCTGATTTCAATGCATTAAACAATTTTTAAAACAATACATTAAGATGGCGAAACATAATTATTAATAATTAGTAATCCATTGCCTTTTAGTTTGATATAATTGCAAAAATTAATATTGTCTGAATCTGTATTCAGATAGAAAATTTAAGAAATACTTTATTTAAATGACAAACTATTTCTTAAAATAATCTAAAACACAATATTAATTCACCATAATCACCCATTACACAACACATTATAAATAAAGCTTTTTAAAATTAAATTTCAAGTGTTAAATAATATTATGTATAAAAGATTTGGTTTGAATATATTCATTATTTTATTTTCATATTAAAAAGAAAAAAATGAAATTTCAATGATACAATTTGTCTAAATGACCACTTATATCACATTTGACTTTTCTTTTTTTAATTAATATTTTTTTATTCAAGACAGTATATAAAAGTAATTTGAATTATGAAAAAAATAATTCTCTTATGAGTAAATATTATTAAATTCAAATATATATTATTAATATTTTCCCTAAATATTAATTATTTAATAATAATATTACAAATGCATTTTATAAATATTGTTTAACACAAGAATTTTATTATTGAAAAAAATGAATAATAACATCATGACAGAGTAGTATCAGTTGTAGATTCTTACAATAAGAAGAATAATAAAATGGATTTTCATAATAATTTAAACCAGAGAAACAATAATTTTAAAAAAAGGTATTAAAAAAAAAAAGAAAAAAAAACTAGTTTTGTAAAAACATAAAGATTAATAAACTGCTTTTTTTTTCCAGATCTTTTTTAAGGCAATTATACATTTCTAATTGTCACAACAGAACATAAACTCAGTATTATATGGTTCAAAAATATCAAGAATCACACATGCACGTAAAGATGTTTTAAATATTAAGAACAAAAATACACACTTTTTACACAATTTATTTTTCTCATAGGAGCTGTTAAGCATATATAGATAAATTCAGTGATAAATAATTTCATTACTTTATTTCAAATACAAATATACCAAGTTATACAATTTATATTCCAATGAATAAAATCTTTATTTAATATATTGTTTTGATATGTATGTAATAAAATATAATTATATGGATTGTTTTCATCAACTAATTTACAAATAGCATCTATTTATTGAGGGGGGGGGGAAGAAGATCTGAAAGATTATTAATTTTGTTGTAATTTAATTATAAAATGAATTAATGTAACAAACAATTTTATTTAATCATCTTTTTTGTAATGAATGACTTCTACATAATTTTGCTTATTCCAAATACTAAGTAGTTTTCATAAAAACGTAAATTATAATGCTATATATTTCTTTGCATGTCAAAATAATTTAATATATATCCAACTATTTCAAATAGTTCACATTCTAGTAATATATGCTTTTAATTAAAATGTAAATAAATATTTTAGGGTACGAAACCATGTACCTTAGTTTAAGACTGTAGCAAATATTGAAATGCAGACATATGGATAATAAAATTAATAACAACAGTAGTTGTACGATCATCTGCTAAGGTCAAAAGATATTGAAGCATTTAAGTGAGATAGGTGATAAGCACAACAGCTCTATTCAATTATCTAAATCAAATTTTTATATCTCACATTTCTCAATTGGAAATTGATCTTACACTGTTTAATTCTTAGAGTTTACCATACTCACTAGTTTGTTAAACTTAATGAAAGCAAGGTGAATAGAATAGTATGATTTCATATATGTGACAAAACAATACACTACACAAACAAATACTTTTAACAATTTAAAATGTTGAATTGAAAAAAGTTTAAATATTTAATTACAAAAAATATGTGAAATGCATTACTACAACTATCATATGTATACATTTTAATTAAATTATTTTTCATAAAAATAAATAATTTTAAATGTTAAATTAATTATCAGTAAAGGGAAATTTTTTTCATGGCCATTAAAATTTTTAACGGCCATTTAGCGATAAGAAATAAACAAGAAAATAAAATAACATATAGTATTTAAATATCATTAATTTAGATCATTCAGGTATAAAAGCAAGCAATATATACATTTAAAGTGTAATTACATTATACTAAACAATTGAGCCTTACAACCACAACCATGTTACTTCATTAAAGATGGTCATGATTATGATAAATAAAAATTACAAAATTTATATATTTTATGTGTATGTATACACATATATGAAATAACTTTAAACAAACAAAAAAACAACACACAGTTAATGTTAAATGATAAAAATAAATACTGATTATTCATTTGTTTAAAGTCTTCATTATTTATTGATAATGTTTAGAATATATATATTTATCAAAATTTGAAAAAAAAAAAAACTACTTTTAGAGGAATGTTTCAATTATGTTGATTACGTAAATCCTTGCCCAACTTTCTTCACAAATCATATAATTTAAATAAAATTCTGATATGCAAATAAAACTCAATGACATATTTGTTCAAGCACTGTAGTAGTGTGTATGAATATATTATGTATATTATCTTATATATAAAATACCAATACTATTCTATTCCTCTATGATACAATGACTACTTTATAGAAAATAAGAATTTAATGTAAAAAGTTTATTTTTTGCACTTACGCAATAGTCTTAAAAAATTAATGATTCTAATTTAGCAATGTTTAATATTACTATTATTGATAGTGTTTATATAAATTTAATTTTTAATAATTTATATTAACTAATATCCCAATATCTATGTTTAGTAAAAATAAATAAATACATAATATAGAAACCCAGGTACAGATTCCCATTAGGCTGAAGACATAAAATTTCATTTCAGTTTACCACTAAATCATTCAAATATTTATTTTCAATAATGTTATTTTGAATAATTTTTTTAAAAAAGGCAAATATATAAAGCTCCCTCTAGAAACCTCATTGTAAAACAAAGTATTAAATGTTATCTTAATTTATAATTCACTCTTGTGTACAGACATATATAGCGTTCATATACATATAAACACACAATTAATATAAGATGGTTTGCAAACTATTCAAAAGAGCAGATCAGGAAATACATGTATAAATACATACATGTAAATATATGCATTTACACGACATGAGAATATCAACACCAACTTTTACAAATGTTTAAAAATCTCAACCTTCATAATTATGATATGTAAATCAGACTATAACTTGATTCAATTATTTCAGAAATGTTGATAAATAAAATAAATAAATAGGCATGACTACAAAAATAAAAACATTTGATAAAATGAAGCTAATTATCAACTAATGGAGAATACATTCTCATTCACTTTCATTTAAATCCTACTTGGAATTAAATGTATATATTTAAAAATAATAAGTTTTTTTTTTTAAAATGAAATTTTATAAATAACATTCATAATTAAGTTTTCTATATATATATATAAAAAAAGTAATTATACATCAATTTCCATTCTTGGAGAACAATTAATCCTCACCTCTAGTTGGATCACTTGCATTAGATGTATGACTGCTTTCTGAATGACTTTCTGATGAACTTTGCTCTGGAGGAGCTGGTTCTTCAGTGCCTTCACTCTGTAAATTTGAATCTTGTTCTTGTGGTTCAGAGGCCATTTCTAAAACAACCTCTTCTTTTTCTTCATTATTTTCTGGTGGGTTTCCTATCTCTTCTGGTTCAGCATTTGCAATTTCTGTTTTATTTTTAGAATTTTTATTTTTATTTTTAAATGATCTTCTTTTCTTTCCAATCGAACTTCCTTTTGGTTTCTTTCTTGGCTTTTTTTTGGGAATTATATTTTCATTTGTTTCTTCTGATACCTTACTTACCCATCTTTTTTTGGGGCTATTAAAAGACATTTTAATAATAAGTTTTTTACGAACTTTTTTAGATGCTGGCAGAACAGATGGTTTTATTGCTTTCACCTGTTTTTTCTTTTTGGATGGCTTTGATCGTTTACGAGGTGAACTTGATTTAGCACTTGACTTAGTTAATTCACTTCCTCTTCCTCTTATTGTAAAATCAAAATCATCTGCATTTAAATCAATTTTCTCTTTTATAAAATGCCTCTGTAACTCTACTTTAGAACGGAATTTTTTACCATCTGGACTAAAAAAAAAAAAAGTAAACATAATTATTTTAAATATATATAAATTTGAAACATTTATTAAATTGCTAGCAAATTTTTAAAAATAATTTTAAATAATACTGTGACTAAATGAAAAGCTTAGATTCATGGTAGCTTATTGAAAAATTCTAAAATGAATAACTCCCTTTTTAAAAAAAAGTTGGAAGAAATGTCTAAGTTTGAGATGGAGAGTGGGATATATAAAGAGCATTTTCTTAAAAAGAAAGGCATTAAATGCAATGCACTAAAAAAAGAAAAAACAACAAGAAGCCATTTATACACAAAAGATTAATTTAATTATATTTTAACTTAATTATTTATAACTAAAGAATGCTAGAGAAGATATTAGACCAGGTTGCTTGTGACTTTGGTCTAAAGGTCATTGAGGAAAAATCGGCCTTATGGTCGATTAGAACCGGGAAACAAATCCCGGAGAGATTTAGAGCTCCTCCGCAGAAATTTCTTGGCTTCTGACTGCCCCCCCCCCCAATGTTATGAGAAAAGAGCTCCAGAGGCCTTGTTTGATAAGGTCGAAAAAACTGTAAATTTCTTGAGGATGGTCCCTCTGTAATTGTTGGGAAAGATCGCGCTACTAAATGCAGTGGTGCTGCCAAAGATAACATACTTTTTGGCAGGCTTTTCCCCAACAAGGGTGTTTATTAAACAAATTGAAACACTATATAGGAAGCTGTGCTGGGGGGGGTGAAGGCACTAGTAATCAGCATGAGGATCCTTTAACAACCTAAGAAGTTGAATGGTTTAGGGCTGCATTCCCTACAGAATTTTCTCCTGCAACGGACCCATAACATCTTGGTCAGGTTGTTGTGTGAGAACGAGAAAATTGAGTGTCCCTTGCCATGCATTAAAGTGGAGCAACAGATCGATACCTTCCACTTAAAGAGGGTGTTTGGTTGAAGCAAAAGATCTCAATAGTCATCAACAACATCAAGACTTCCAGCAACTTGTTTGCGGGGAAATTATCTTATTGGGATACTTATGGGCTCTCACATAATGATAAGGTTGAAGAAAAAAGTAAACCCTTACTTGGTATAATTGGATTTGCGAGGCTGACCAAGAGGTTAAAATTAGAATCAAAACTGGTAGACTTTCTGCTCAAGGTCAGTCTTGGAGTCCTTCCTACTTGAGCCTTTCTAAATTATAGGAAAGGGATTAGTTTGGACCCTATATGCCCTCTCTGCAATAAAGCTGAGGAGGATCATGAACATATTACGTAAGATTGGAGATAGTTCCTAATGTAAACGTCAGATAAAAATATCGCCAACGCTGATATTACCAAAGCAATCAAAAAAAGGTGAATTTGGGTTGATCAGACTTGCAACTCAAGTGAACTTTGCCATTTGGGCTGCCCGGAACATTTTAATATTTCAATGGTGAACTGAACAAACCTTTCATAAAATTTTTCTTAAGAAAATTAAAGAGCTGGAAAGACCGACAAGAGGATGTGTCAGGAATGGATGGTGGATCAAATTTGGTCCAGAGTTAACTTGGCCAAGACTATATCAATTAGATAGAATACTCTAATGAACTCACTGATTAACATACTCTAAGTAATCACTGTTATTATGTATATGAGGACATCCTTGTGACAACAATTTATTATACATCAAATCCTTGTGACAACAATTTATTATACATCAAACTCAAAAGACTTGTATCCATATTCCCTGATAGGCTCATAACTTATAGGACACTGTTTCTGAGAAGCAGGAAGGCCAACCAAACATTGAGTAAACGTTTAACTATCTCCAATTGATTAAGGTCAATTCTCCTGACCTCTGAAAGGATAGGAGATTAGGAGGCACTCCAGGTCTTCGGTTTGGGTGGATGTAGTCACTACAGACTTGAAGGGTCCCAATTTATATTTCTAATTATTTGAATTATATAATTTTATTGTACAAAAATGTAAATAATTGCTTGTAGATTTACAAATCAGGTATGTTTGTACTAATATGAAGTGTGATCAGGACCCTCAGAAGTCAGAGTGAAAACACTGTGGGTTGTGACAAATCAGGTATGTTTGTACTAACATGAAGTGTGATCAGGACCCTCAGGAGTCAGAGTAAAAACACTGCAGGTCATGACAAAATTCAAGTTGTAATTTATTAAGCAGGCTGCCTTGATAGGTCTCTGTAGATTGTACTTATTATTTGACCACGGTTATCAAAAGATGATTGTTGTACCCAGAAAAATTACATGTTAAATATTGATAATGTTAAATATGGTAATTACTATGATTGTTTGTCAGTTGGATTATGTATAGGTGGAAAGGGGAGGTAGAATAAGTGTAACTTAGACATTATTGTAATCTAATGATATTGACAATGGGCAAAGAGGCACAAATAAAAGTTCTTTTGAAAGAATAATAATGGGTTGAATATAATTATTCTGAAAGCCTTGACCCTAGGTGTTTAAAAATTAGAAAATGTTATGAATTTGAACAATTACTCAAATACATACCTATAATTATAAGAGGAAAAAATGAAGAATACTTAAAAAAGATTATTAAATAAAAATAAATAAATGTAAATATTATAATTTATTGGTATACTTTATTAAATGTAATTTATTTCCAAAGACTTTATCATGTGGTTGAGTGTTAGTATTCATTCATTTATAGTTAAAATCTTCAAAACGCATGTGCAACAGCGTAATGCTGTGTTAAATATTACAGTTTACAAACATCGCGCTATAAAAAAAAAAGATTTATTTATTGATGAATATTATTCAAAAAGAATTAATTGAATAACTAAATATATTGAAATGCATTACTTATATTTACTTCATTATAATTTTTTTATATAGTATATTCAATCATAAAAGATACTCATTTTTGTATGTTATTTCACAAATTGTGATCTGATGTAAAAGGGACTGAGTATTGAACAATTCTTGTTATTTATTTTTTTTTTTTCTGTTTTGAGGCTAAACATTTGACATAGAACTTTGTTTTTTTATATTTTGTACAAAATTGAAACTCAATAAAGATAAACTGCCTCTGTGTAAAGATAAACTGACATGATTTTTTAATAATGCAACTTTTCCATAAAAGAAGAACTGCATTCTCCAAGCACATGCTTTGCTATATTGTGATGTTTAATATATATAAGAGCCCAAATATTAAAAGTTAACACCATATTTTTTAGAATTACAACTTTTTTTGCTTTTAAATGATTCATACAGATGCAGGTTAATATATATTATTTATACAGCACTCCGATAATTTAAACTGTTTCATAAAAATTGAGCCAAAGTTTTTATTATTTCGCGGCAATCAACATAAAAAAATTATACAGATATGAGAAGCTATCACCATATTTTTTGTTCTCATTTGCTTGAAAATATACTTTTAGAAATTATAAATTTTGGGGTTTTATGAATCATGCATTCTTGACAGTCAATATGTACTACTGATAAGAATATAGTATATGAAATAAGCACATTTTGACCATATTTTTCATAGGTTTTGGAAAAATGATATTCAACCTGTACATCCTACTACACATCAGAAATACAAAAAATTGACACTGTTTAGTTAAATAAAGCATCACAGGATATTAGATATATATTAAACATGAAAAAAAAAATCAGAGAAGAATTACAAACATTTTTATTTTTTTTTAAAAAAAAGTTAAATTGAGAAAATGTGAGATATATTTGTATGAGAGTTTTTTAGATTTAATATTGAACAATTTAATATGGATTCTGAAATCATTAACAGCCATTCATAAATGAATATTTTCTATTCTAACTCCAGAAGAAAAAAAAATAGATTTTCTATGTCTGTGTGACTAAAGGATAGTAATGTGATTTAATGGGCCCACATTCTTACTGTTGCAATTATTAATACACATGATTGATGACATGAAAAATAACATTGAACAAATAAAAATAGTTCAAAGGAAAATCCTAATAGTCAAAACTCTTTTTCCATACATTTATGCTCTTTGTCTGAAGACTGTATGGGACAAGATGAGATTATAACTAAGTAATTTTAATTGGACAACAATATGATGATTTTTGCCATTGGTTGACAACTTATTTTAACATTTCAAATTTAAAGCTATGTCACAAAATAATGAAACCCCCTAGATCATTATGATGTATATTATCAATGCAGAATTAATTTTAAATTATTTTACAATATTAAATCTGAAAAAGATTAACTTATGTAGATGAAATATAGTTAATATTCTTTATAATAAACTAATATAGAGAAAGTACTTAATAACAAAGGAGGGAAGGCAAGGCAAACATAAATAATGAGAAAAAACTGATATGATTTTTTTATATGTATATACAAAAGATATATTTAGTAATAATAATTCATTTTTAGTTTAAAGTGTATTCATTAAAAAAAATTATGAACTAATATAGGGAAATCACCCAATAACAGGGAAGGGAAGACAAACATAAAATAATGAGGAAAAAACTGGTATTTTTTTTTATAAAAAAATAAGCTGTAAAAAAAAATAATTTTTTTTTTAATAATCCTTTTATGTAAATAGCCAAGTAAAAGTACAAAAAAACAAAGTAATCCCCTCTTGGTTAATTTGCCATTCTTGGAAAATATCCGAGATCTTAAGAATCTAGAATTGTTATAAAACAATTGGAAATTACAGGAATAATGTTGGGTCATAAAACCATTCGAGGTCTTTGTCTTTTTCATTTTTATGATTTATTTGAGTCTCAAATGCTTTTATGAAATAACAACATTCCTGCAATTTCCAATTGTTTTATAACAAATCTAGATTCTTAAGATTTCTGATATTTTCTAAAAAAGGCAAATTAACCAAGAGGGGATTATTTTATTATTTTGCATTTTTAGTCAGCTATTTATATAAAAGCATTATTTTAAAAAAAAAAAATTTTTCCATCTTATTTTTTTTTACTTTTTAAAGTTATATAATGGTTAAAATTACAAAAAAAAATCTGCTAAAAATTATAATTTAATAATATGCTCTTTAACAAATAAATTCTAAATTTAAATATCATATGATAATCTACTATATAAAAATATTTATGCATTGGCTTTTTGATTAATTAAGCAAATCAACATTAACAAAATGTTATTCTACAACTTTCTGTCAGAATATATATTTTTTTATATTTTAATTTAGTAAGAGTTAAATCAATATTAACAAAATTTTATTCTACAAATTCATTAACTCAGTTGCTAAGGAATTTTATTGGGAACTATAAGGATTAGGAGTTCTAAATGAGGACAGATTTTTTTTCATTGTTAATTCTAAAATGTGGACATACTGACAGAAACACAGACAAGACAAATGAATACAAAAGCATTTAATAAAAAATTATTCATCTTTACATATACATATTTATAAAAAAAAATTTTTTTTACCAACTTAGTTTAAAGTGAGAATATTCATTAAAAAAAATTTTTTTTTTGGAAACTTTTAAAATCTACAGGCTTGGTTGGGCATTTCACCATTTTCTGTTTAACTGCTCTTAAAGTTTCTTATCCACTGTTTAATTAATATATGATCATTTTAATAAAAAAGGAAACCAATTTCTAAAATAATAAATTTATCTAGCTGTTAAAACAATTGAAAGTAATATTCTCTTTAATAACCCATCCATAAGTTGAATACCAAGTCAGATGGAAACTGCTCCAAATGAGATTAAAACAAATCTAATTTTTTCAAAGTTCAAAAATATTTGTTGTGGCCCAATAAATGATCCAGAATAAATCCATTTAATCTTTCAGTATGGATCAGAAAATGAATATCTATTTATTAATAATAACAAAAGAGCAAAGATTTCAGGTTAATGAAAATTGTCAGATGACAATTGATGCTCTGATTATAAAAACAAAATGTATGATTGTAATATGAAGCAACTTTATGTGCTGGAGAAGATATCATACTCATATGGATGCTGGACCCAAGATTTACATTCAATAATTTTTCAAGTAAGAGTTTTCTTTATTATTCTAAAAATTTAAAAAAAAATCTTTTTCTTAAAAAAGTTAACTATATTACAGACAAATTACTTTGTTGAAAATTATAATTGCTTTTTTTTTATAAAAACCTTTAAGAAAAAAAAATTATGATGAAATATAGTAATAAATATTATTATAATTTAAAATTTTAATATAATTTTTATATACATATCAAAATTATTATTTCCTAAAATAGTCAAAAATAAATCAAAAATCCATTTTTATTTCTAATTTTTGATAAAATTCTGATCTTTTTTTACTATTCTACACATTTCTGGAAATATTTTATGATCATTATATTATCTACATACACACACACAAAGATAATGCATAGAGACTTCCCGATAATCATGTAAATAGCCAATGCTTATTTATTAAATATTTGACAGAATAATTTTTTTGTGTATGTAGATTAAAGTGACATTCTGCTGTTGACATAACTTGTCAATACCAATCTTATGTTGTTTCTGCCCAATATAGATTTTATTAATATAACATTAAGAAAAAATGAAAGAAAATAAATAGAAGAAAGCAAATAAAATAAAGACAAAAAAAAGATACCGAATCTACTTTATATATAACACATTTATTTATTTAGCGCCATGTTTTATTTTAACAGTCATTAGAGAATCACCCATACACATGCACTGTATGAATTTATAATGCTTGAAAAACTTAGAAAAATTATGAATAGAGAGAAATAAAACTCAGCATAATATAAGAAGAACAATAGATTAAAAAAAAAAAAATTACACCTAGTTAAAATATCTCGGGTTTGCCAAACTTAAACACTCTTAGGATTTCAGAAGTCAGCTATAATAATCAATAATGGATAATTTTATTAAAAATTTATTTAAAAAGTCTTATAAGAATTCTAATGAAAATAAATCTTTTTGAATACCAGGTAAGAAAGATGATAGAATTAGTCTTTTTTTCATTTTTTTTCAACCATAAATCAATATATGCTTTAATATTAGAGAATACAACTGATGTTTTACACTGTTTCAAAATATATTGGATAGAGTAAGAACTCATTCATAATCAATTTATAATACATTTAAAAGTACTTCAATCTAGTTAATTAAATTATGGCAAGAAAAATCAAAGATGTGCGCACAATATCTATATAATACACACATAATAAATCTCATATTCTGAATATAACAGATGTACAATATATTTGTAAATATATTTGTAAAAAAAGTAAACAGTATTTTGGAAAACTAAAATAATGTCTTGTTTATGTATATATATTTAATAAAAATAAATTTAAAGCATCCCTTTTTAACAGCTTTTACATTGATTTCATTTTGTTTCTTAATATTTTTTGGAAAAGACTTGTGTTTTTTAAAAATAAATAAATCATATGAATATTCATATTATCTAATAATTTATAGGATTTAATTTATCAAATATCTGCAAATTTAAATTAATTAAAAATAAATAAATGAACATCATATGACCACCCATTAGTAATAATATAAAATGTTTATAAATAAAGATCAAATGTCCATTTCAGGTGGAGAATGACAAACAAAATAAACTTAAAAAGGGGGAGGGGCTGGAATAAAAATACAGATACACAAGTTTGCAAAACAATAAGATCAGATAGCGTCCAAGTTAGCTGTTAAAGTAATATCAAGACTAAAAAAAATAGGAATAATTTTATTTTTCCTAGTATATGAAATTCACATACATAAAGTTCCTCATTTAATTTTATTTTACCCATCCAATGCTAATACTGATAACAACAATTAAATACTAATAAATACAAACTGCATATTCAAATACAAATTTCTTTCAGTACCTGAATATATACACATCATATTTCCCTGCCGATTTTCCTGCTTGTCGTTGCACTAGCTTTCTATACCAACCTTCTGGTAATGTCTTGTCTTCCCATAATGGAGACATTTTATTTTTGTCTTCAACATTACTAACAATTTGAAAAGTTTCTTGATTTGATTCTTGTGAGGATTTGGGAGTTTTTTTCTTTTTTGGTTGCACTTTATCCTTTTGCAGTTCATGTGGTCGTTTTCTGGAATTTTTTGGCAATGAAGCAATACCAGAATCCTCACTAGTTTTGGAAGGTGATGTGTTTTCAGAATTACACAATGGTGCATTTTCTTGTTCAGGCTCAGAAGAATGATCTTGAGATACTTCTTTTTCTGAGCTAAAAAAAAAAAAAAAAAAAGCAATTGTATTTATAAGAAATTAATAACCAAAACTGATTGGGGATGGGGGTATCTTATGTATTGCATTATGCCCAAAGACTGTGAACCAAATTCAACACTCACCATATAAAAACAAACATTGTCACAATAAACCCATTTATTTCTTATTCCCTATTACCAAACTGCTTTACTTCTTACAACTATCTATTACCAAAAATTTTCCCAGCCTTGACTTATTTTTCTTCTCCTATCTCATTTTAATAAAAGTTATTCTACTAATTCCAATCTCCTATTCTTATATTCTCATTCTTGACATGTAGAACTAACTAAATAAAAAAATCTCTGCTTCTTTTATTTTTATTAACATTTCTCTCACTCTCCATATAACTAATACTCCAAAAATGTCTACTGCTCTCTCATATCACATAAACCACATTTACAACTACCATTCAAATTTGTATTTCATTTTTAACCATCTTTCCTTGATATCTAAAGTTTCTGTCTATAAATCACACATTGTATTTAATGTATACCCTTCTTTAATTTCAAACTATTTTCTTGTTTCCATTCATTTTCCATAATTTTACTTATTTTACTCTAAGCAAGATTTCTATAATCTTTTCTCAAATTTTATAATTACACTATGTTATATATCCACACACACACTCTCTAAAAAATAAATTATTTATCTATTAACTTGGTTTACTATTTAAACCTTTCTAGCCCAAATGTGCTTGTACTCTTCTCCATATATTCCAGTTAAATATAATTTTAAATTATTTTTATTCATACATTATAGTCTTCCAAACATTTGAATGTTGCTCTTAATTTCTTAATATAAAAAATTCAAGCCCATTTCAACTTGAATAATGCTTTCTAGAAATAAGCTCCCAGCATACAGTTCTTTCTTTTTGAATTGGATCTAAAAATTTTGCAGTCCTTAGCTAATATAAAATATCTCATTTCCAGTAAAATATTTATAATCATTTTTTTATATATCTAACAAATTATTATTATTCAATTACTAACCTTTTAATTATTAAAAAAAATATATTAGGAACTGAATGGTATCTCTGCTGATGATTCATATATATTCATACTAACAGATGAATACATTCATCTGTAACTAGATCATCTTTGAACCAACAAAATGAGTCATCGATTTAATGAAGATGAATCTAATCTTAAGTTTGTTTAAGAATAATCAGAATTGATATTAATAATCAAACCATGGCTCTTATATATAACTACTGTTGTCAATTAATTTCTTATAGATTACTTTATATAAATACTTATATACATATTTTTATTTACTAATAACTTTTTTAAATCTTATGCTGCCATTTGGGAATTGAGATGTTTCTTAATTTTTATCCCAAAAGTAAATTTTAAAAAATCAACTCTCTTTAAAAAAAAGTCAGTCTTCATTTGGAAATTTCTAATAGAAAAATTTATGTTAAATTTATTGTTACAGTATAATAAAATACATTTGCCATACTAATTTCTGTCAACTAAGTTAATATTTTTTTAACTATTTTGCAAATTTTTTTTTTTTTTTGAGAAATATGATTACTTTTAATTTCTTATGGATTAATTTCTTCATTGCTTTTTTCTCTAAAGCCCTATCCTTACATTATTCTAGTAATTTTTTTTAAATATTTTTAATTCAGTTTTCATTCTTATTATATATTGTACAGAATTTTATTAATTTTTATGTTAATGATTTTTATTTATATCTTAATTTGTATGTGTATTATTTTAATATATTTGTACTATGAGTAAATAAACAAATACATATATTGTGTTAGTTAAAAACTATGCAATATTTTTTTTTATATTATCTTTAATGTTATCTTAACATGTACATGCAATTTTAAAATAAAAACATATAGTAAATGAATATAATAATGTTTTCAATATTTATATACTTATTATCTACTAATTGTACTATCAACTACAGATGTTGGACTTAAATATCAGAGTTATAGTTAACCCACTGTATAAATATTCTTGGCAAATAATTGTTTGGCCTAATCAATTATAAATATACATTTACTGAGAATACTTACTTGATAAAATCAATGATTTCAATGTGTTATCATTTTTCCATTTAATAAAAGTTGAATTTGTGAGACACTGCAATTACTATTTAACACTTGAGAATTATAGAAAGTAGATGAGAAATCTCATATCAGTTAGTATGATCTGAATCAACAATAATTTATTTAAAAAAACCAATGAACTTGAAACAGTCAATCCATATAAAGGAATACAAATGGCAAAGCCTTATCCAATTGCAAATTGCTAAATACTAAAAAACAAAATTTCTAAAAATTTTGGGATATAATTAGACAGAGAGTTCATATGCCTATTGAGCAGATAATTTCAATCAGCTCATGTTATGTTTCCTGTATGTGGATATATGTATAGACACATATACATTAGGTAGAAAATAGGAAATAAAAGCTGTGTGCATAGAAAGTTTTTTTTTTTGTATTATTTAATTTTTTTTATTGGATTTTAAAAAAAAAAAAAAAGAGAGAAAAAAAAACAAAATGGTAGATTATTTATTTTTTTAATTGGATTGAGAAATTAAATTGAAAATGGTAGAAAAAAAAAAATGTTAAAAGTTTTTGGAAACAATTTCATAATTAATTATTTTAATTTTCTAATCTGAAGGGAGGGGAGAGAGAAAAAGAATTGTAATTAATTCTATTGTCGTGATTTCTGGTTAGCAAGGTGTTAAAACAAAAAAAAAATGAAAGGAATGCAATCACTAGCCGGGAACGTGATCAAAAAAAAGGACAATGAAGAAAAGGACTATAAATAAAGAGAAAAGGCTGCTGTGACTACTATTACTTTTTTTAATGAAAAAGAATTATATAAAAAAGTGAAATAAAAATGATCGAAGGCTAAAACGAAATAGAATCCGTCCCCAACCGGGGCACTGACCCATTCCTAGATCTTCATCAAACCGTGAAAACATCTCAAGAAACATCAAACCACATAGGAGAAATCGGAGCTAGCCATGGAACAAAAATTAGTTGCTGAGAAGCAACTCCCAAGAGGTACGAAGAAACACTTATGGACGTGCACTGATCGATCAGGATAATGGAAACTTTGTGTTTATTGATTGAACTATAGACATTAGCGAACTTTAAACATATGTTTAGGATTGCATTTAACCATTAATGAACTATGAATTACGACAATAGAAGGGGATTTTATTTTAATATTAATAATGTTTATATCTGCATTAATTAATTTGTTTAGTTAATATGCGTAAATTATTTGTATGTTTTAATTTTTCTTTATGAATGGTTTAGCTAAATTTTGACTAAAATTTCAGGGCTATCGGGCGAGGTCAAGAAAAGATAATAATCCAATAAATGAACCCACGAGAAGGATATCAAGGGTTGAGAAAATATTGAAAAAGAGGGTAGGGTGTCTTGTGTTATAACTTACTCCTAATAGTAGGCCACTTAGTCCTAATACCGGTCAGGATTTGGATCGGTTTGGACGCTTATATAAGTAAAAGCGCATGTTCCTTCGAGAATGAAATATATATTGCTCTTCGCCTTTGTTTGTTTTTCTTCTTCAATAAATTAAAAAAAAAAAAAAGGAAAGAAGAAAGAGAAAGCTTACTTTAGTTATGTAGAGTTAAGAAAAAAGAAGGAAGGTGTAGAGGTTACTAGCGATTTGTTTTGTTAATGGTCCTGAATAAAGAAAAAAAATGAAACTGTAATAAAGCGTATCATTGGTTAAAGGTTATGAAAGTGTATTTGTTTTTTTTTCACGTTTGTTCTTTAAACAATAAAACCTATTATTGTATTAAATCCGTCCAGTTGAAATGGGATTGTTGAGAGAAATTTGGGTTGATCTGTCATACGTATACAAATTATCAACCGTGACCATGGGATTTTTCTAATTTTGCGGTTCTAGATTCTTTTCCTAGTGGCGTCCTTGTATGATAACGATTGCAGATTTTTCAATTTTTTAAATCCTCAGTAAACAATCATTCGGGTATAAAAAGTAGTGGCACACTATGTTTAAGCAAAAAAAATAAAATTAAGAGATAAACCAAAAATAAAAGAATAATGCTAGTTGACAGAATAATATAAAGAACAAACTAATATTAGAAAAGAGAAATTAAATTAGTCTTTTAAAATAAGAATATCAGAAATACATGCTCATGAAAAAAAAGACAATAGATAAGGTGAACTAGTTATAAAGATTTTGTATTGCTGTGAACAAAATAATTAAACATTTGACTAATGCAGCGTTTCCCAACCTTTTTTGGTTCACATACCACTTGGTAGTATATCATGCTAAATTGTACCACTTCGTAAAAATGATTGTATTTTGTGAAATTTGTTATTGCGAGTGTGTTATTTTATTTGCATTATACATATTATAGGGTGACCATGTATTCACATCACATAATGAGACAAATTACATTGTAACATGCCTGAACGTCATGCTGGATTATAAACTCACTGAAATTATAAACTCACTGTAACATATATGTATGTGTTTGTTCAAAGTATCATCTTTATCTACTATTTTGTCATATTTCATTTACTAATAAATGGTTTTAATAAAAACACAAAATTATAAAAACCCAATTAATATATTTTTTTATCATAATCAAATGTTTTTATAAAATAAATTTAATGAGATCCTTGTGCTTGTTTCGAAGAACATAATTTTTTGAAATTTGGTTCACAAGATATCCTTAAGTCTACAGCTGCATTCAATCTGTTTCAATACCTTTTTTTTAAAAAAAAAATATATGAAGAAAAAGCTCTTTCTACTAATTCCATACTAGTAAATGGTAATAATAATTTAAGAGCTTTCTCAGAAAACTGTTCATATTCTTTAATGTTTAACCAAAATTAATTAGATTGTGTCGATAATTCTATTAAATTTTCTTTCTCTTTTATTGATAATGATGTAGCTTTTTCTAACTTTTCTTCATAGAAGGGGTTTGAAATCCACTTATCATTTGTGTTTTCGGGTTTTGGAAAATATTCCATGAAAGACAATTTTAATCCTGTTAAATGTGCTATTATATTTTCTGTATATCTTGAGACAGACTAACCTTATTTTCAAACAAAAAAATATGTAGAGTTTCGAATTTTTCCAGTTGATTGTTTTCAATACACAGTTTCCAAAAATCTAATTTCTTAATCATATTTTCAATTTTATCATTAACATTAAAGATCGTTATCGAGTTATTCTGAAGTGTAAAATTTAAGTTCATTTATTTGCAAAAAATATCAGATAAATATGCAAGCACCTGAAGCCAATCAAAATCATACAATTTCGAAGAGAGATCAAAAGGATTGTCTTTAAAAAAAAACCTGTGCTACTTGTATAAGTTCGAATAAGCAGGTTATATAGGAATCAATGAATTTTAATAAACAAAGACGATACAATCACAAACAATAACCTGTCACTTGTAAGCCATGCTGTGAAGTGAATGAGAGTGCAGCACTATCACAACAGTGGCGGCGACATCTCAAGTTACTGGTGGCTAACGGCTAAATTTAAAAGTGCTCTCCAAAAAAAAAAAAAAAAAAAAACGATATCAATTGCTGGATTTTCGATCATCGACTGTACATATTAACAACTTTACTGTATAATATTATTCATTAAAATAATTTTTATGAATTATAGGAAAAAACGTTTCTATGATATTTTTATGATTTAATTTTTTTTATTTTTTATGTCCGCCATTATTGATTATTTTTCGTGTACCACCAACCAGCAACTCGCGTACCACCAGTGGTACACGTACCACAGGTTGGGAAACGCTGGACTAATGTAATGACTTAAAGATGGGTGTCATGTGTAAAATGCAAATGAACTGCTTTCTTTCGTAATTAATACATGAATCAATTTGTAGCTTTGTTTCATACAATCTATTCATGACAGAACTATCTTATCTTCAAGATCCTACTACATAGCTTATTAGAAAAGCAATTATAAGAAGAAAATATTTTATGATGATTCAATGATCATTAAAAAATGCATTCCTGAATATAATTAAATATAGTATATCTTTTGCAATCTGTATCCAAGCACAATTTTAGATCTGTTTAAAGGCCTCATGATACAGCTTTAAATAATTAATTTGTCTTGGTCAAACTTGCTACCAATCCATTATTGGCCAATAAATAAGAATCCCTAAGTACACTTACATGAAGAGCAAAATACATTTCAAACTGAATCAGTCAATGGTATCAATACACTGATCATAAATGCTAAACAAGATTGTGATAACGAAGAAACTTTCACCAAAGATGGGATGCTAAGTCCTCGAGTTTTAGTGTAAAGATCACATTAACACTGGCCATGGCTGATTTAATTTTCATGGTTATTACAGTATAGTAGTTCCATCTTAAATGATCAGAATGAAATATTATTTTTCCCCAACATTTGTTGGAAATAGAAAGAAAAACTTTTATTCATTCAGGATGCAACATTAGCCATTAATTAAATGATCATTTAAAATAATTATTAAAGTAATCAAAACATAAAAATTACATATTATTATATTAATGCACTATCCAAAAATGAAAGTTTGGGGTTTTAGGTTATGGGTGCATTATATAATTAAGAGGTTTTTTTTATGCATTTAAATTATTAAGGTTATTATATCAATACATTCTTTTTGTCCACATAAATGAACAGAATGTACCATTATTAAATCCACATATCATCTATATATTAAATCATAATTAGAAGATTGTTTTTTTTTTGGGGGGGGGGGATATTCACCACTAAAAAATTTTTTTTCAATCTCCTGTTAAAACTACAATAAATTTTATTGTCATTAAATATTTTGAGGACAAATTTCTTGCAAATTTATTTCTTAATATAAATAATTATTAATCATGAAGTCCCTTTTTATATATATAAACATTTTAAAACAACTGCCATTTATTAGTTTAAATAATCTATTGATTAAAAAAAAAAAGCCCCAACTTAAGCTCTTAGTTTAAACAAAATTGAAAATATCTGATTCATGACTAACTAACTTTATTATTATTTTAGCTTTGAGTAAATTCATAATAATAATATCTATCTCTCAATTTTAAGGTCAAAATGTAAATACTGGTTTAAAAAAGACATTAGGTAATAATAAGTCCAGACCTTTATAACCAGTTTTTAGATATATGTTGCTGATTTTAATTCATCAATATTATAGCAACTTCTTAGAACTTTTAATGCTCTAAAGATTTTGAATCCAAATCAATTAGCACATGACAGTAACAACTCCAATTATCAATTATTTTAATGTTCTCAGTTGCTAACATCAGATTGAGGGGTAGGGTGCTAAAAACCAATACACCAAATTTCTTTAGCTTTTATTAACTAGATATGATTAATATCTCTAATTCCAGAACAATGGCAAAAAAGCAAAACAAAATATAAATTAGACAATTATTAATTTAAACCAAGAAATCAAAAACAATAAAGCATGTCAATGTATATATGTTAAATTTTCTGACTGAAGGCACATTGAGTTAATTAAGTAAAAAGTACTATGACTAAATGATCAAATTTGTTCACCATTGACACTGATTTGTAATTGCTTAATTTTTTATTATAATTTATTCTAGCAACTCAAGATAGATAGTCCATATCTAATATTGGTTACTAAATTAGAATCAGTTACTTCTAATCGAAGAATATCCAAAAAAATAAACTAGACTAATAGTCAAATGTTAATAGGCTGGCTATAAATAATGAAAACAATTGCTTTGTAGTTGTAAGCACTAAACTGAGTAGCATTTATTGTTAATATGATTTGTGACTAAATAATAATTTTTTAATAGTTAAACACAGACTTTGTATATGAAAAAAGTAATTATTTTGAGGAGAATTAAAATGGAGAGAGAAGTTTATAAAATGTTCTATTTATTCCAGAACCATCTATTAAATGCATTAGCAATCAAATGAAACTTCATAGTGGCATTATAACAACATCAGTAATAAATTATTACATGTACATGACAATACTATATCCATATCACTATACCAGTTTCTGACTATTAACCATCTTAAATGATGAGCAAAATTTACTCCCTCATAAACATTTTTACAAACTTTTAACAAATAATAATTTAGACATAAACTAGAAATGCCAATAGCTTATTGGTTTCCAAATCTAAGCCATTTCACAACAGCCAAACCTTAAAATAAATCAATAGAATATCAATGATCTTTTGTTAAGGTAATTTATGATAAGATAATTTCATTTTTAAATAGGAGATAAATGAAAGCAAATAATTGAAACAGATTAAGATTAAATGTGCCCAAGAGTGATTAGGTAAACCTCATTTAACAGGCAAAAATAAAATGTTTGGTGTAGATTATGAAGCAGTCAATCTTAGCTTAAAATTGAGCTTCATGTTTCCACCTACTAACCTATATTTAAACCCTATATCCCATCCCGCTCCTTTTGTCGTATATATATATATATTGTGTATATATTTGAGATGCGCGCCTAAGTTATAAAATTTTAACGTTTCAATAACATTTTTAAAATTATTATTAATTATTAGTTCTTTTATTATTAAAGTATATAGGTGCGACTCAAATATATATATAGAAGCAAAATACTAACAAATAATTGATTTTTTTGTAAATATTTTATTATACGTCATTTTTAAACTTTTTCTTTTTAAAGTACTTTTTTTATTAAAATGTATACTTTATAAAATCCAAGATGGAACGATGCAACTGTTAATTGTCTAAAAATAATTAAAGGGTTGGACACACTATTGTTTTAATCTGGGGAAGGTATTTTTAATTAAAATTTTACTTAAAATGGGGATTAAGATTAAGATTTTCTTTTGTTATAAACATTTTTGTCAAATCTATTTCTAATCTGAAAATAGATTTGAATTTATTTTGGACGTTATCTAACAGTTGCATCTTTCAAAAACAATGAACTAAGTAATTAAAAGCATTCCAGAGATACCTGAGCAGGGTATAAAATGGCCGGATTTTAAATCAGATAGATTAGCTACTATTAAGAGAACTGTATTGTTAACATACTACACGTCGATATGAAACTTAAAATGATGTAGTAGTAAGTCCACCACCCTTCTCGGCCCTGTTGGGTCATCATCTGCCGCTGCTGTTATATCATGCTCCCTAGAATAAAGTAAAGACCTGGAGAACTTTGGAATGCTAAATAGAAGCTTGCTGTCACATAAGAACTGCCATGCACGAGCTGGACTTTTTAATATGAACTCTTAAAATAGTGCAAGATAAATTATTTCAAACCGCCACCATTGAAACTAAATCTAGCTTGCCTAACTAGTCTAAAACTCTACTATCAATTTCTCCTAATGTATAATTTAATTTTGTAACTTTTCTAATATGTATTTGCTCTTAAATAATTTCTATATATTTAATTTTATCTCATATGCTCTTAACTTTCCTTAACTTTGGTGCGGTCCTTTATTTATATGTATTTAGTATTTGATTTATATATCTGCTTGCTTATTATTAATATGCCAATTTCCAGCAACCTGGAGAACGTAATTTCTAAAATCCACTTTGTCTTTCAATTAAATCTCCATTAATTAAGGTTTTAACATTCCTTCAAAATAAATTATATAAGTTCGCCAGTTTGTTTTTACGAATCAACATTTTATGTTGGTTTATTATAAAATTATTTGTTCAACTCCGAACAGAATAAAATAATTCTACCCGGGGTAAATCCACCATTTAAGCTAATTAACGCTTGAAATCTTTTAAAATATTTTTTGTTAAATTCTGAAAAAGGTGACATATTAGTTGTTTGCTATAACTGCTAGCTTTCTTTTATTTTTCCATACTCTTAAAATATCATAAGCTTAAATATTCTCAGTTGTTTTAAAATCCACGAAGGTGGGATTGAATTATTTTAAATAGTAGAAAAGGGAAGGGGGTAAATCTTAATGTTTCTTTTACTAAATAAAATCTTAACGTATTAGAGAAATTTTAATATTTTACTATTTTAGTTGTTAAGTAAAATCTTGTGTCAATATATATTATAACTGCATAATGTATTATTTGTCTAAATTATGGCATTCAAATAAGGTGCATTCATTTTAAAGCAGTAAACTTATTCAATGTCATTAGTCACATTTATCATTACTGCGTTACTGACATTTGGCCTTATCTTCGTGTTTATATATATTATGTGCTTCTAGTCTTCTAATCTGGGGGTTGCGACAAGTTCGAACCCATAGATTTATTTCTCAAGCCTTGTTCTGAGGATAGTTAACCTTCCCAAAACCCCTTATTTCGTATAAAAAGGCCACTCAGTGATTTCCTAAGTCTGGCACATACTATGGCTATCCACTTTCTTAATTAAAAAAGGGCCTGCACGTCGGCTGATGTCCATGGCATGCCTATCCACTTCGTCTTTTATCCAGAAGCATGACTTTTCCTGTTATTTCTTGGTTATTATGTCAGCACCGCAAACTTCTTCGTATTATTATTTCTTTTGCCTCATGACCCAATTTTAATGCTCTAATATTAAAATTGCGCTCTGCTTGAAATATATATAAATGCCAACTACTACTAGTTTTATTAATTAAATTTATTTCAATCTTATACAATCCCACTGTCGTAACTTATTTCTGTATTTAAGAGTATCTGCCTTGGGGGAAATAAAGCGTTTTTCTTACCAGCGCTAATTAAAAGAATTTTCATTATTTTGTCATATAATCAAATGTAATTTTCAAATGTGTTTTACTTATTTTCATGACTGTAATGGCGTGAAAATAGTTTTCTTATATACATAATGAATCTCGGAACGCTCCCCTAAATAATGTGTCACCACGTTTCAGAACCGTAATCCAAAGCGTTAATAGCAATATTATGTAATTCTTTCTAATAATCGATTGGCATTTTAATATTGGACCCGCCAAAGTTGTGTGTTTATGTATAGTATATATTATTTAGCTAAAAAGAGCATATGAGAAATAATAACCTAAATGACACTATGTAATCATCTACAGCTTGCTCCTTCATGCACATACTAATGTATACCATTAAGTCATAATGTATAATAATTTGTCATTATATTAAACTATATTTTTATTGTTTAATTTATTTGAGTAGTTTGAATTCCTCTTTTCTCCACTTCCAAAAGTACAGCCATGCTTATATATATTTTAGTTTAGTTATAGTTAATAGATGTCTCATTGTTTTCTCCGCTTTGCTAGTGGGCCGGATTAAAATTAATTCTTATGTGCCATCATTATTATGTTATTCATTAGGTGTTTGATCTGGGGCTTAGAGAGTGGGTTCGAATTCAGGCTGGTCCCTGACCTAAATCTCGGGCTTGACTGGGTTTGAAGTACATTTTGTGAGTTCCTGCTCATGTTAGATGGATAAACATGTTTTGACCGGTACGATTAATACATAAACATTTTCACAAACCTTCAAACTATTATTTAGTACTTTAGATATATTAATCTATAAATGCTAATAGCTAACTAGTTTACAAATGTAAAGTATTGAATAGTGCTTTATTTGAAAGTTTATAAAAATAATTATTTAGTCTCAATCTGTTTCAGTTGTCTTGCATAGTCTATTTAAGGATCTTAGATTCCTTTGCATTAAGATTGTCTTGACAGCAGATTATTGATATTCAGTTAGTTTATTTAAGCTTTGGCTGTTGTAATGTGATTTATATTTGTAAACCAATTAACCATTGTTTTTTAGGATTATTATATCTTAAGTATTAAGTAATAGTTTGTTTAAAGTTGGAAAAATTATTCAAATAGCTTATTTGGGTACTTAGGTATTAGACCTGCTGCCCGGATTTGCAAAGGCAGAATGCTGCATTAAAAAAGGCACAACTACCCGTTTTTATTTATTATCATAATGTGTTTATTATTTTTGTGTACAAATTTATACTCTTTACATTGTTAAAAATTTAACTTTTTAATATGGCTTTCTGCCGTTGCAACCCCCTCCCTGGAGAAACATCGGCCTTCTACTGTTGCAAACATAGCCAGTAGGTCTAATGTGTATGTACCTTTGTTAGTTTCTTGTCGAATATGATTTATTTAGAACAACATGGTCAAATTTAATCTCAATCGTTTTCTGTCAGGTGCTTTCACTCATTGTCTATTTAAATATCTTAAATCAAGATAAAAAGTAGAATCCAATTTTTATCTACTGAGGTTGTCTTAACAACTGACTTGATATTCTATTGGTTTATTTAAGTTATGCCTATTGTGAAATGATTTAAAATTAAATAGTGGTGCAAAAGGTGTATGGTAGAAAAAAATTAGTGCATGGATTATAAAACATTAGCTGCCAATGTTCTAAATAAAAAGGAAACAAGTCTCATAATCCGAATATAACCAATAGATTGAATTGCAATTATATCTCATTCTATTTAGGAAGAACTTGGACTAATCTATTTTCCTTACCTACCAAATATTAGCTTTAAAGTAATTTCTAGGAATAAATTACTTGAAAAGTTGGCTGACATTATTCGGGGTTGTATTTGCATTGCAGCTTCATTAGAATTCACGTATTCTACTAGTATATACTGTGATAGGGTCTGAGAAAAAGTGTTATTAAATTTCTGAATATACAATTAAATATTACCAAAAAAATATTACTGGCACATTCACATCTCGTCTCATACAAAATGTGTATGAAGCTATTACGTAGACCAGATTTGCCAATTTGGTGTCTAGAACTAACATTTTAAGTTTTTCGTTAATATTTATGGAAGTAAATGTGAACCCGTAAAATAGTAATTAATTTTAAAATACATAAAGAACATAAGTAATTTTAATCAGACTGTATGGACCCTTTCACGATAAATACAGTAGAGATACAATATCATTGATGGTCTAAGATAAAGATCAACGAATTTTGCAAACCGAACCTATGATTATAAGTTAATAAGTGGAGGGATAATGTTGCGAACATTATGATTATATTAATAACGGTATCGTTACAATGTGATTTAAAATATAACGATTTCCTATTTTAAGCATTAATAATTGATTCTTAATTTCCACATTACAAATAATTATATACGTAAAACTGTTTGTCATAATTTACAATTTCATTCATTAAAATATTTTCAGTCCATTCTAAAAATAGAAATGCAAGAGGATAATTATTGCATATACTTAGAATAAATTAAAAAAAGATAATCTGCATAGCATTCAAAGGAATGAAAAATAAGATTTAAAATCTCCGCTTGCACATACTATATTTCTTTAGATAATTAAAAATAATAATTTTATTGTAAATATTTATAACAAATGTATTTAGAAACTTTATGCATTTTTCTACAAATTGTTAAGAAAATTATATACTTTGGACAGTAACCGTAACAGTGAATATCAAAACTGTCACAATATAAAAAAAATTTCATTTTACAATCAATAAAAATTGATACAGTACTTTCTAATTGACTACAAAATATTGAAGATGGTGATAATCGTCTGTATGTATTGGATCGACTTTTATTTTACCAGTTGTATTAAATATATGTCTTAATTGCCATTATACAATTGCTGTGAATATATTGTGAGTTTCATAATAAATAAATGTAAACAATAATACCGTAATATTATCGCATAAACTTATCAAATACTTAAGTCATGACGTATTGAAAATATTATTTATTTAAATAATTCCATTTTTTTAAAAATCACAAAATAAAACTTAAAATAAAACATCTGATCGTTTCGAGTTAAAATATGAAGAATAAAAATATTATAGTGATCACTATAAATAAAGAACTATTATTAATAATTTTACCTTAACTCTCTGTCTCCGTCCGCCATTTTTAAGCTAAGAATTGTGGTTTTTCTGCCTCGAATTGATCACTAATGGCGATATGGCGGGCAAAATTATTTTAAAGTGTTCAGATATGCACATTGATTACAATATTATGTGCTTCATTTAATAACTGAAAAAATGGTTATTGGAATCTTTTTTAGTAAAAATTATTTAGATCGTTTGTTATATTAAAATCAGTATTATGATTTTTATTTTTAAAAAATAAACTTTTAAAAACTTTACATAACGTTGAATATTAATTAGATATTTATCTGATCAAACTTTGCATATTTATAATAAGCCCATAGCAAATTTGATAATGTAACATTAAATAAAATTATGGAATTTATTTAACAGTGACTAATCTTTATTCGTAACGTTACAGATACATATTTAGAAAATTATGGAAGACTTCAAATTAGTTTCTGCTGGAGATGATATCAAGATTTGGGGACCTCCTGGTTATACATTACTACATCAATTCAATCCGCATTCTGTGAATTTGTCATCGGTTTCTTGGAGTAAGGATAATATCCTTTATCAATGATAGTAAAACAACATATATTTTAGGAAATTATGTAGGTATAAAATCGAGAATTTTATAATTTAAACTGCTTTTACTTTGCTGCTTAAAATATTTTACTTATATTAGTAATTCTGATTTAAAGCATTAAACCAATTTTAATATATATTTGAGGGAAAAAAAGTTTTTTTTTTACTTATTTGCATTATTAATCATTCGGTATCGATAATTTAAATAAATGTATTTCAAATTATGGTTTTTTATTTTGTAAGGTTTGCATTTTTAATAATTGAAGTTTCATCCCAAGTGACTGCAACTATGTTAACTAAAGTATATTTTTTAAATTGGAGGGGGCTAATTAAGGCAAATGTAGAAGTAACCATTTATGAAATTTCTTTTTAAGAACTGAAATTTAATATATATTGACAAATTATTCCACAACTGTATGTCTGATATTGTGTGTTTAAAAAGAAAAAAGCAGGATTGTATCGAATTTAGCAAAACATTTAAATATAATATCATCTTTAATACTTTTACAATAGGAAAGATAGTTTTAATATTTCATTTAAATATATATTGTTACCGTTATTTTTAGCGAGTATGACTGATACGGTTGGTAAAGGTTTAGCTAATTGGTTACGAAGACCAATCCATTGTTTATGTTAAAATAAATTACTAAAAAGATTTCACATGATCACCATTCTTTATGCTTACGCTACTGTATGGAGAATTTAGCCTCTGTGTAAATAAAAAGATTGTGCAAACAATTATTTAATTTGGCATTTAGTTAAATAAGAGTATTGCTTAGAGAAGCAATTGAAATTTGTGTATAATAAATAACCGTTCAATTATTCGGAAATTCAGAAGTTTGAGCGCAGGAAATAACAGTTGAGCGGCAATCCATGGATCTTTAGCCCCAGAGTCTAAACATCTCACTAAACCATGGTACATTTGTATGTTAAATCTATACTATAGCAACTTTCTCCGTACAATATTCCCACCTAATGCAAATCATACTATTAGATATTTAGTGGCAATATTTTATGAAGAAAATTGTTATTTTGTTAATAGTTTGTGTAAGCATAAGAAATAGTCATGTGTATGTTAAATTTAATGAAATAACTATATTTTGTAAAAAAAAAAAAAAAAATCATAATGCCCAATGATGTAGTAGCAGAAATTCAAACCAGAGTTAAATAAAAATCTGAATAGAATTATTGCCATACCACATGTGTTTTGAGTATTATAGTTCTTTACAGCAATATGAATATTTATAATATTTCCACAAAAGGTTTGACTAAACATTAAGTTTTAAATATCTTTATTGCAAATTTTTACCAATCTTTCTTATATTGCTTTATATTATTATTATCGAGTAATTCATTTGGTCTAAAAAAAATTATCAATGATTTAAAAGTTTTATTTTAAAGCATCACATTATGTATCATAGATAATGTATATTATATAGTTATTTTAAAAATGTCCTGACCAACTCTGTTAATCCAGTGATATTAATGACTAAATGTTAGGGAAAAGTTACCTGAATGAATTTTGATTGAAGGGGAAAAAGCACATTTGAATGGATTTCCCTACACTACTTTGGTATTTGAACATTGCTTAATCTTCCAAACTATTTTCCAGAAGTTTTGTTTTTAAAAAGTAGCTAGTCCAGATGATTAAACCATTTTTTTAATTAGCTCCTATTCAACTATTAATATAGCAGTAGGATGAATAGAAATCAAAACTTTTATCAATAAATTTATATAATCATCTGATTATCATATAAATTGCTTTTCATTTAGCTCTATGTACAATAATTAATCAAAACATTGAATGGATATGTTTCATTCAATGTGATCAAACCTTCCTAATTAATAGTAATAATAAGGCAGTTTTTTTTTTTTGAAAATTAATGGATTGAATTTGTTAAATGGTTGATAAAATTTGTACCAACAAAATAAAATGACTTTTTAAACTTACATTTAATGTATATTTTTAGGAGTAATAATTTCATTCTATTCTATTCCAGAGCCTGCCTATTGTAAGATTGCTCCAGAATAAAATAAACTTTTATTGCTCTTAAGAGTATAGAATTAACAAGGTTTTAACGTTTTTATTGGCATAATTTGCCTTTACTTTTTTTATATAAATTAGTTTTATTCCTATAATTTAAAGTCATTCATCAAATTGGTCTGCTTCAATCTTTTTTTTTTTTTGATAACAGTTCATTTTGAAAATAAGGTGCATAACATAATATTTGATAAATTTTACAAGCAATATGTTTTAGATTGTAACACTATAGAAAGTAATCATTTTTTCCTCACAAGCGTGGTGTGAGAGTATCCTTGCAGATTGAATGTCACTGTTTAACAGCGCTTATGAGGATGATTACTTTCTATAGTTTGTTACAAAATAAAATATATTTAAACAAGATTTTTAGATTTGCTTTTTTTTTTTTTTGACTTTCTAAAAGATCAACAAAGGGGGGGGGGGGGAAAGTCACAGATTTTGAAGTTGTGTAGAAGCAGAAGTTTTTATCTTGGAAATGATTGATTTGATCTTATATGAAGATATATCAAGATTAATGAATTGGTAAAAGAAATTTCTTAGTAATTGCAGTTTTTTTTTTCAGAAATATTGATAATATATATGTATGTTTTTTCTTAACTTTGACACCTCAGTTTTTGGCCTCAGCTTCATTATCGGGGGATAAAGTGGTTTTAACATGTTTGAAAAATGCAGCTTATACATCATTTGATTTAGCAGTTGGGGTAAGTTTATTTATCATTATTAAAATACAGTAAATCTTTTTTAGCAGTTAAACTTAAGTAACTATGTTTTAAAATGTATATATTTAGGATATGTATATTATTGTCAATCATAACTAAAACATTTTCTAACCTTGGATGCATGCATCTCCAGTGTTAATCAAATGATTTTAAAAATTTATTTAGACAGAAGCAAAAAATGAACTACATAATCAAAAAATTTTGGAAACACAATTCTAGTAGTCTTACGATCGAACAGAATATTTGCTATGCAATGCTAATAAGATGTTTATTCTTAGCTTATTCTTGTAGGACCATGTCTGTTTATACTGCCTCCATTTTTGCAGATAAATAACAATGCTGAAACTTGAGTACTTACTGTTTATTTTGGTATTCACTTAACTGCCTCAAAGAAATCTATTATTTTTTTATGCAATATGATTGAATCTAATATGCTTAGTCAGAATACAATATAATTTAACTAAAATTTATCAAATTTATTTAAAATAAAAATAAGTAATATTTTTTTCAGAAGTGCATGATCATGTAATTGAGATCTATCATTTACAATAAGTTCTATTTCTGCTAAACTTATACTTCATATAACACTATGTTAATTAATACAGCATGTGGATATTTTCTTTTTATTTCTTGTTCATATGAGCTTGAATGAAAGACAAAATATATATATTTTTTTTATATTCTATGTAATAAAAATTTCTTATGGTATTCAGTACCACTGAACTAGAGAGCAAACAATTTCATGCATTATTTTCTTAGCCCTTGTAGATTTGTTTGTTTTCATTATAATCTATTATTTTTTAAATAAAATTTATTGTTATTTTTTGTACAAAATAACAGTTGTATGAAATTAATATTTAAAGTTGTTTTGCTTACATATTATTTTAAAATTGAATTTATTCCAGTTTTAAATTTATTTTAGTTTGATGTGATAATTTAAATTGTTTTTTTTTTTTTTTTATTGTTTTCAAAAAATTGTATGGTTTGATGCTTGATCAGATATTTTAAAACTCATTTAAAGTAGAAAAAAATTCCAATTTTACAAGCATAATATCATTACATCAATGAAACCACATGACCTCTGATTATATGTTTGCTACTTAATATTTGCATTAAATAAATACAATTATCATTCTCTAAAATACTAAATATATTTTGAATATTACAAACTCCTATTGGGCCATCAAATAAATATTTCAAGTAGTTGGAAACGTTCACATGTATGGCACTGAAATGAATAATAAATATAGTTGTTATATATTACAATATTTTTATGTGCATTTATAAAAATTATATAAAGCTACACTTATAATCTAATTAGATTTCATATTACTATTGTTCTTCATTAGGATAGAAAAAAAAATATTAAACACCAAACAAAAGTTTTAACAAATTGTGAAATTTGACAATTATTATTTTATACAAATTCTATCACGATTCCTGAAAAAAAAAAACAGATGCTTTGTTAATAAAATATTCATTAATCAGTTTCTTTTTTTTTTTCAGTCTTTGAAAAACAATACACTGAACAAAATTGTCACTGTAAAATAATTTAAAAGTTGTCTGATTTCACTATTATTAAACATATAAAAAATGCAGGTACTCATATATATTGATACTTCCAACTAAACTGATAGAAAGAGTAAATTGACAGGACTCTGCCAATGAAAAACCTCCTTTTTGTTGATATCTTACTCAAATGCCTGAATATTTCCCTATGGTAAGTACACACCTTTGAAAAGTCTATTTACAGATAGCTTTTGTGTGCCACTTCTAGAAAAGAATAAAAGATGAATTTTCCCCCTCCTAGAAGGATGTGCAATACCATATGTTCAGCAGAGCATAAGATTAAGATTTAACACCCGATAGAGTGATATCCCATGTGACTAGCTCAGTACTCTACATCTAGGGTCTTCAATGGGTCAGTTAAATGGATTTATTACAGGAATGTGGTTGATAAAAAAAGAATACATTTTTATCAAATAAATAGTAATACAAAATGAAACAAGTTTAATATTATAATTAAATATTTATTTAATTTCAAATACCCACCACTGTTTCATACTAATGATGATATAATAAAATAAAAAATACCAAATAATTAATTATCACAAACCCATATATATATTCAAGGCATTGAAATAGATAAAATACAATTTTAAATGAGAAAAATAATAAATCCCTAAAGCTATTTACAATATTTCATAAAGAATGGAAGTGGTCTGAGCTTTTCCTGTAGAAATACGTTGTTTAGTGTGATGTGATATTTATATATATAACATTATAAAAGATTTTCGGTTATACAGGCATATGTATATTTACACTATGAAATGTTTCACTAATTTTATATTTTTCAACATGTCAATAAGGTTGCGTTAGTTCAGATACCATATAGTACTCAACATGAGGTACTGTATCTATTTGCCTGTTATGATAAATTCTTATACAGGTATATACATGCAGCACAATTATACACTTACTACTATTCTAAATATAAAGTTATTAGTGAACTTGCTTATGGGGAATTTACAATGAGTAAACCTCTTTTGCACTCATCATAAGATACAGCAGTGAAAAAAAATAACTTAAAAAGGGTTTACAGTTAAATACATTTTTAGATATTCAACATGAGATATCGTATTTGCCGAATATTACAAGTGTATGTGCGCATATATACACATGTATATTTATGTATGACAAATTTCAGGAGTAACAAGAGGAAAAACAAATAGCAACAAAAAAGAATCTAATTGCAACCCTTGCTGAAAATACTAGAATTTTAAATAGTAAACATGAATTAACAGATTTAAGTAAAAGCTGTATCATTATGCCTGCAATAACCATAAATTCAATATATATATATATGCTAGAGACAATTCCCCCTCTCTCGTTTTTTTAAATGATTAATAATAATAAAAAAGTAATAATATATTTAATCGGAAATATCATAGTTAATTAGTTGAATATTAATAAAATATTTGTAAAATAAACTTATGTAGGCATCTTCATTTTTTTTCTCTGGGCTCTGAGTGGCTTCAAGTCAACTGGCTGTGTGGTGATGATTACATTTCATTCAGGCATAGGCAAGGTGGCATTTGTCATCATTGTGGGCAGCTGGAATTGGCATGATCACATCTTGACAGCTTGGGACAGATAAAGAGCGGTGCACCAGCTGTTTGTCTACCCACAGTCATTTTACTGGACTCTCTTGTAGATTGCTTTATATTTTCCTCTGTTTGTATATGATAATAATTTTTATTAAATGTTCATTTTCTATCTTGACTGGTTCATTAAATCCTTAATAAATCATTAGTTCTTAAAAGAACTGTATAATGAATTTCTTTAAAAATGTCAGCAGTAGTCTTGACCATAAATTAATCTCTAAGTAGCTGGTGGATTGGAGACTTCTGGAACCAAAGTAGTGAACTACTTGAATGCCCAAGAAAGAGAATAAAATTCCACAACACTGACTAAAACTTATCAAAACCACTCATAAGAACCAATTTGGATAGCCTGCTGAGAAGTATGAATTAGCCAATCCTTTTAATATACCCTATCACTTAGATTATAACATTTCTTTCTATTTTTTCGATTAAATTTTACATTTTAGGTTTGATACAATGACTAGTTTCCATCTTGATTACTCAGACCACTTGATTACAGCTATTCAATTCAAAAGAATTTCTATTTTATAAAAAAAAAAAAAAAAAAGATAACATTTTAATTATAGCATTATCAAACATTTTGCTTTTGGTCAGATTTTTGCAAAAGCAATTAACATTCTTTGCTTATGGAATAAAATTAGTTTTTAGAGAAGTAATTAAAAAAATGAAAAATATATACAAGTATGTTGGAACAATTACTTCAATTATTTATTTTACTAATAAGTTCCAACACTTGATTCATTTGTTTAATAAAGGTTGCTTTTC